>CM055125.1:353627273-354355157 GCA_029206835.1 Rana muscosa | reverse complement strand
AAAAGATGGTAGCCTCCTTCGAGGCGGTCCCTTACGCCCAGTTTCATTCGAGACTACTTCAAGGCAATATTTTAGCCTCCTGGAACAGGAAGAGCCAAGCTCTGGATATACCCATGCGCCTGTCCTCACAAGTACGCCACAGCTTCAATTGGTGGCTAGAAGCCAAGAATTTACGGAAGGGAAAGTGCTTCCTCCCAGCAGCCTGGAAGGTGGTGTCTACGGATGCCAGCCTATCGGGCTGGGGTGCAGTATTCGAGGAGGCTTCTACCCAGGGAACCTGGGCCAAGACTCAGGGGATCCTGCCCATCAACGTGCTAGAGATCCGGGCAGTATATCTAGCCCTCAAAACCTGGATATACAGGTTACAGGGCTACCCAGTTCGGGTTCAATCCGACAATGCTACTGCAGTAGCTTACATCAATCACCAAGGAGGCACCCGCAGTCGGGCAGCCCAAAGAGAGGTGAACCGGATCTTGGCATGGGCAGAAGAGCATGTACCTTGCATCTCTGCAATCTTCATTCCAGGGATAGAAAACTGGCAAGCAGACTACCTGAGTCGTCAGCAGGTGCTACCAGGAGAGTGGTCTCTTCACCCAGAGATCTTTCAGGCCATATGTCTGAGATGGGGAAACCCAGATGTAGACCTGCTAGCTTCCAGGTTCAACAAGAAATTGGACAACTTTGTGTCCAGAACGAGAGGTCCTCTAGCCTACGGTACAGACGCTCTAATAACTCCATGGAATCAGTTCTCACTGATCTATGCATTCCCTCCGATCCCTCTTCTACAAAGACTGCTTCGCAGGATCAGAAAGGAGGGAATACCAGTAATCCTAGTAGCCCCAAACTGGCCCAGGAGGCCTTGGTACGCCGAGATCGTAAAAATGGCGATAGGAAGGCCCTGGAAGCTTCCACTTCGACACGACCTGTTGTCACAGGGTCCAGTATTCCACCCTTCCTTACAAAGGCTAAACTTGACGGCCTGGCTGCTGAGACCCACATTTTGAAAAAGAGAGGGGTCTCTGGTCCGGCTCTTTCTACGCTCATTAATGCTAGAAAGCCAGCCTCCAGACTCATCCATCATAGAGTCTGGAAAGCATACGTTTCCTGGTGTGAATCCAGAAGTTGGAATCCTCTGAAATATGAAATAAGCAGGATTCTTGCCTTTTGCCAGTTAGGAGTGGATATGAAATTAGCCCTTAGCACCATCAAAGGGCAAATATCGGCTCTATCAGTCTTCTTTCAGAGACCATTGGCATCTCACTCCCTAGTTCGGACATTCATTCAGGGGGTACTGAGGATAAATCCTCCAGTTAGGTCTCCCTTGTGTCCATAGGATTTGAATTTGGTATTGTCAGTGTTGCAAAAGCAACCTTTTGAACCTATTCGCCATATTCCTTTAATTATATTGAGTAGGAAGTTGGCCTTTCTGATTGCTATAGCTTCTGCTAGGAGAGTATCAGAGCTAGCAGCTCTTTCTTGTAAAGAGCCTTATCTAATTTGTCACAAGGACAAAATCGTACTACGACCCCATCCGGCTTTTCTACCTAAGGTGGTGTCGGCTTTTCACTTGAATCAAGACATTGTTCTGCCTTCCTTTTTTCCAAACCCGCGGACGGCGGGGGAAAAATTATTACACTCTCTAGATCTAGTGAGAGCGGTAAAGGTGTATCTGCAAGCAACCGCTCAGATACGTAAAACAGATGTTTTGTTTATTTTACCAGATGGGCCCAAGAAGGGCCAAGCGGTATCAAAATCCACCATTTCCAGGTGGATTAGACAAGTAATTATTCAAGCTTATGGTTTAAAGAACAGGACTCCTCCTTTTCCTGTTAAGGCGCACTCTACCAGGGCGATAGGTGCTTCATGGGCAGTGCACCACCAGGCTTCGATGGCTCAGATCTGTAAAGCTGCAACTTGGTCTTCAGTCCATACATTTTCCAAATTCTATCAAATAGATGTGAAAGGACATGAGGATTCCGCCTTTGGGCGAAGTGTGCTGCAGGCAGCAGTATAGGGCTTCTGGTCCGCAAGCGGCCTGTTTTGATCTGTGTCTCCCCCCTTCATATGAGCATTGCTCTGGGACGTCCCATTATGTAATGACTAGCTCTGTGTCCCGTGGTGTACGATAAAGAAAATAGGATTTTTATAACAGCTTACCTGTAAAATCCTTTTCTTGGAGTACACCACGGGACACAGAGGTCCCCCCCTTCTTATGGGAACCTTACTGCTTTGCTACAAAACTGAGGTACTTCCCTGATGGGAGGGGTTATATGGAGGGGAACTGTCTTCCATTGGTTGTGCCAGTGTCCAATCACCGCTGGTGACCCTTAACCCATTATGTAATGACTAGCTCTGTGTCCCGTGGTGTACTCCAATAAAAGGATTTTACAGGTAAGCTGTTATAAAAATCCTACTTTTTTTGCAGCTGGAAAACGCCTATGCCACTTGGAGCTCATAAAAGCTCTATGTGTGCATGACACAATAGAATAACATGGATGGGCGTTTTGCAGCTGTAAAAAAAAAAACCGTCTAACGCTGCTGTTAGGAGCTGCAAAAACGCCCTGTGTGCATGGGGCCTAAATCTTTTCATGTGACAACACTGAAGAAATGACACTTTGCTACAATGTAAAGTAGTGAGTGTACATCTTGTATAACGGTGTAAATTTCCTCTCCCCTCAAAATAACTCAACACACAGCCATTAATGTCTAAACCGCTGGCAACAAAAGTGAGTACACCCCTAAGTGAAAATGTCCAAATTGGGCCCAAAGTGTCAATATTTTGTGTGGCCTCCATTATTTTCCAACACTACCTTAACCCTCTTGGGCATGGAGGTCACCAGAGCTTCACAGGTTGCCACTGGAGTCCTCTTCCCCTCCTCCATGACGACATCACGGAGCTGGAAAAGATACTGTGTGTCTGATAATCCATCCATCCTGATGTACTGACGGCCAATTTCATTTCTTGAGGCCCGAAAATGCCAGGACAGTACAAATATCCCCCCCCCTTTTTGGAAATTAGACCGTCCCAGGTATTTAGTAAGAGGCATGGCGAGTTTTTTTGAAGTTCTCATTTTTTGTCGTCTTTTTTTTTAATATATACATCCGGCTACCAGTACAGTACAGCGTCATCATATAACGCGTGTGGGGGTGATCAGGGACACTGAATGGTGCCAGTACGAAAAAATTTTATTGAATATTTTTTTCAATTTTTTGTTTTCTTTTATTAATTTTTTTTATTTTTATTTTTTTTACGGCTTTTTATTTTTAAACACACTTTGACCAGAGCAACACAGTGTTACCATAGTAACAATGTACTACTCCGGGGAAGTAATCATGATTTTTTTTTTTTTTTACACATTATGGTTGCTTATAACAGTGAATTTCATTAGTATAAGCAACCATTTTTACTGAGTATGATTGTGATTAGCTGTGACTGGCCCTGCCTGTACCATGTGATCACTGTGACCAATCGCAGCTAGCAACACAATTGTATACAATGGATAGGCAGGAATGGAAGACATTCACTGTTTACAATTTGAAGTGATCTGCTGTGATTGGTCACAGCGATCACATGGTACTGGCAGTGGGCCGGTACAGTGATCACTCAGCTAGTAACGGATCACGCTGCAGCACGGTCTGTTTTCGGGAGGAGGTCATGTGACGTCTTCCCGGAACGACGAATGTCCCGCCCAGCTTTCATTTGATAATAGGCCGGGCGGGGACTGGTTAATAAGCTGTGGAATATATTGATGAGCTGTGGTATATATTGATGAGCTGTCGTATGTATTGATGAGCTGTATTGTATATTGATGAGCTGTATTATATATATTGATGAGCTGTGGTATGTATTGATGAGCTGTGGTATGTATTGGTGAGCTGTGGTATGTATCGATGAGCTGTATTATATATTGATGAGCTGTTGTATATATTGATGAGCTGTGGTATGTATTGATGAGCTGTATTGTATATTGATGAGCTGTATTATATATTGATGAGCTGTGGTATGTATTGATGAGCTGTGGTATATATTGATGAGCTGTGGTATATATTGATGAGCTGTGGTATATATTGATGAGCTGTATTATATATTGATGAGCTGTGGTATATATCGATGAGCTGTGGTATGTATCGATGAGCTGTGGTATGTATTGATGAGCTGTATTATATATTGATGAGCTGTGGTATGTATTGATGAGCTGTGGTATGTATTGATGAGCTGTATTATATATATTGATGAGCTGTATTATATATTGATGAGCTGTGGTATGTATTGATGAGCTGTATTATATATTGATGAGCTGTGGTATGTATTGATGAGCTGTGGTATGTATTGATGAGCTGTATTATGTATTGATGAGCTGTGGTATGTATTGATGAGCTGTGGTATATATTGATGATGATGAGCTGTGGTATGTATTGGTGAACTGTTTTATATATTAATGAGCTGTGGTATATTCTGATGAGCTGTTTCTCTGTGAGATGTGTACTCAGCCTGTCTCTTGTACTCAGGTGTGACTCTAAACAAGGCCTTGTGGTGTTCCATGATATCATCCTGTACATCCCTCTGCTCCTCGCGCTCCTCGGGAGCCCCTTCCTGCTGAGAAGAGCCATTGTGAGCGGTAAGAGACTTCTTCCTCCTTTTCTGTATTGTGAGCTGTAAGAGTATTCCTCCTCCTCCTCCTCCTCCGTATTGTGAATTGTACACACCTGTCTGAAGCAAACATAGAGTGCAGCCCCTCTCCCAGTCTGAGTGCTGCTGTACAGGAGGCCAAGTCCTAATCGGGTACACAAGCTGCATTGGAAAATACATTGACTCATTGATAGAGTGCAGTGTTACATAATGATTCAATGTATCATTTTTCTTTCTTTTTTTTTTTTTTTGCATCGTTATTTTACTGCATCATTTTTATGTACTTTCTTGGATTTTTTTTTTCTATTATAAAGGGTATTGTATTCCTTTTAATACCCCCAACTCACACCCACTATCTGGCCACCAATCACAGTGTACAGTCTTTGGGAATGATCAATATTGACCAATATGCCAAGTGTGTGTCAATCTGTTCCCCCCCCCCCCCTGGCACAGATCATCTGGAGGGGAGGAGTATGCTTTTTAAAGGAAATGGGTGGGGTTTATGCTGGTGGGCGTGGCTTGCTCTAAGTCAGTAGTTTGGTAACATGTTCTAATACAGAGACCTATTACAGGACGTGTCGGGGGCATTTCTTAGGAGGGATTGTAACTATTACACTATGTAGAAATGGTTTGATTATTTCTCTCCTGTCCCCCCCCCCCCCCCCCCCAGTGCCCGCCGTCCTGAAGATGCATTGTGGGGTATATACCAGTAGTGAGCGATTCAGAAAGCACAACCTGTGCAGACGGCTTCTCGGGATTTATGGAGCCTTCGTTGCTTGGTGAGTTCAGTATTCCATGTAGAGTTCTTTTATCACCGCAGTTAATGATATTATTTTCTGGAAATTACATTTTATCCATCAGTCTCCTTCATTGAGCTGCCAGACCTGATATGCAGCCCAACAGCCAACTGAAGGAGCACACACACACACGGCAGGCTGACAACACTGCTGCTCATTGGGAGGCAGAAGCATAGCGTTGTCAGCCTCCAACAGGAAGTGCTGTTACTGGCAGGATCTCCAGGCAAGAAATAGATTCACAAAAACATGATTTGCTGAAGAGAACTGTATACAGTGAGATATGATATGAACACAGTGAAGGATAGACTTTGGGTTAATGGTGCTTTTGGTGGTGGTTTGGGAGGAGAAGGTGTTTTTTAAATTTTTTTAATGGACTTTTAAATGGCTCCTGAAGGGTGGAGACATTAACCCTTCTCCAAATGGTGGCCCTGAGTCTTCGTCCAATGTTATGTCTGGGCCTTCACCCAGTGGTGGCCCCGAGCCTTCCTCCAACACTAATCCCCTGGCCTTCATCCAATGATGGCCCCGGGCCTTTATCCAACCGGTATCCCCGGGCCTTTATCCAACCGGTATCCCCAGGCCTTTATCCAACCGGTATCCCCGGGCCTTTATCCAACCGGTATCCCCGGGCCTTTATCCAACCGGTATCCCCGGGCCTTTATCCAACTGGTATCCCCGGGCCTTTATCCAACTGGTATCCCCGGGCCTTTATCCAACCGGTATCCCCGGGCCTTTATCCAACCGGTATCCCCGGGCCTTTATCCAACCGGTATCCCCGGGCCTTTATCCAACCGGTATCCCCGGGCCTTTATCCAACCGGTATCCCCGGGCCTTCGCCCACCGGTATCCCTAAGCCCCCCCCACCCTCCATTTTCCCCCAGTGCTAGCCTAACCCTAAAAGAAGATTCATTCTACACTAATCTAATTATATTTTACCTGCAGCTGGCTTGGAAATGTCCTGTGTGACTTATTGCTGCTCCTGGTGGAGGTGTTGGGGACCCCGCAGGCACCTCGGCAGATACAAGTTGCGGCACAAACACTCTTTGTCATTACGGTAAGAACAAATCAAAGTAATCCTGAGTGGGTGACACATCCCCTGATGAAATTCGGCCAGTTCAGCGGGGACCGGTTGAATTTCCATCCATCTGTGGGTTCGCTGGTAGTACACAAACTGACTTGTTATTCACCTTTTGTACAACCAGCCTGGCGGGTTTTTCCTGAACAATCATCAGTGCTGCAGGCTATACCCATCAACACCGACCATTGTATTCTTCTGGTGGGGGGGGGGGGACTAATGTGAGCTGACAACACTGCCTCTCCTGCGTTAAAATCCCAACAAATGTTGTCAGCCCTGGCTGAGTTCTCTTCTGCTGGACTACAGAACACCTCCATGTTATGGAGCTGAGGAAAGGACTGACAACACTATTTGGGAATTCATGGCAGCAGATGGCGCATTGTCAGATCAGGACAGGAGGTTAGGAGGTCGCTGGATTTTTGGAAGATCATGAAATCATTTTTTTGTACTTGTAGCATTTTAATGGGATAAAACACGGGTCCTGTACATATAATGCAGAGAAGTACTGGATATAGTTTGTGTGTGTGTGTGTGTATCTGTATAGGTATGAATATACTCCTCAGTACACAAAAAAACAACAATCTCCTGCGCTCTCAGTGTACAGTCAGGGTACGGGTAGTGTGGTTCCGTCTAAAAGCAAAGTCTAAAGTCTTGCAGCCATCCTCAGAACAATGGGTGTTCACATGGCTAGAAAAAAGAAAAGAGAAAGGAGGGCGCACCAACCTCGTGCATTACCACTTAAAAGTTTTATTAAAATATAAATAAAAAGCAATGGTCCTACTCACAGACGGAGCTTAAGTACAAGCTTATCGGACAATTTAGGCTGGAAATTCTTGGCACCCACCGACCGAACTTGATGACAGAGAGGGTCCGGCAGCACCTCAAACATCTATATAGCTGACGCGTTTCAGGGGCGCACCCCTTTCCTCAGAGCTAAGATGATCCATAGGCTTTATATTTTAATAAAACTTAAGTGGTAATGCACGAGGTTGGTGCGCCCTCCTTTCTCTTTTCTTTTTTACTCCTCAGTAGTCATAAAGGATATAAATCAGCTTTGGGAGCACCAAATTTCTTTGAAAACACAGATGTTACCTTGTAAAAGTAGCAGTGACATCATCACTGTGCTGTACATAGCCTGTGCAGAGAGCAGAGCTGTGGGAGGGGCCCACCAGACTCTACCCACCACAGGAGGGGCGGAGACCAGACCAGTCCCCCTGCACAAGGGGAGCGAGCAGAGCTGTGGGAGGGGCCCATCAGGTACCACCCACTACAGGAGGGGTTGGAGACAAGACCAGTCCCCCTGCACAAGGAGAGCGAGCAGGGCTGTGGGAGGGGCCCAGCAGACTCCACCCACTACAGAAATCTACAGAAGGAGGCAGAGACCAGACCAGTTCCCCTGCACAAGGGGAGTAATAAGAGCTGTGGGAGGGGCCCAGCAGATTCCACCCACTACAGGAGGGGGTGGAGACCAGACCAGTCCACCTGCACAAGGAGAGAGAGCTGAGGGAGGGGCCTCTAAGGTTCCACCCACTACAGGAGGAGGGGGGGGGAGACAAGACCAGTCTCCCTGCACAAAGGGATTTATGACTGATGGATTTATTATCCCAGAGTACAGATTTAGGCCTCATTCACACGGTGTAGAAATCCATACTCCCCTGGAAAAGGACATCTCCAGCTGCCCGGGATGCACAGGTGTTCCATGTGGGGCGTGAAGGCAGCCTGCTGAAAGTAATGACAGGTCACCAGCTGCATGGACCTCCATGTGCACTGCCGAGTCCCATCCATACGGGTCCAATGCTCAGATCTGGATGCAAGGAGACTGCGTTCTGATCCGCACTCAGGGATGCACATGGAGGTCCATGCAGCCACTGACCTGTCTTTACTTTCAACAGGCTACCTACCTGTCCCTCCATGGAACACCTGTGCATCCCAGAAGGTGAAGACGGCTTTTCCCGCGGGTGGAAAGATCGCTACCCCTGAGTGAATGAGGCCTTGGAATGACATAAAGTCATCACCTGATGAGGTCTCAGTGGTTGAGTGTTGGATTTGGTGTCAGATCCGGTTGTGTGTAGAGATGTCGGAATCCTCAGGCTGGATCTATGAAGGTTTCTCTTTACTAACGTCCAATGTTTTGTCTTTCGCTGTCCTACAATGTGAGGCGCTGTGTGTTGGTGGATAGGAGATAAGCTACAATGGCACGCTTTGTCTTCTCAGGGTATTCTGAATCCCGTATTTTGCTGTGTGCATTCTCTGGCTTTTTTTGGCTGGAGGAGTTCTTCTCCTCTCAGTGAGAAGCAGTGCGGCGGCGCGGCAACGGAAACGCCACCTGTGACCGGTGAGAAGGAGGACGCCGCCGCCGAAGAGGAATATCTGCTGCAAGGTAGACCGTCTGCACACACCTCAGGGAAGCTCTCCATCCCCCATATATTACAGCTGATGGACTCCTATTCTTCCATGGGTAAGACCATACTGGGGGGGCAGGGTGGGTGGGTTAAGACCATACTGGGGGGGCAGGGTGGGGGGTAAGACCATACTGGGGGGGGTAAGACCGTAATGTGTGGGGTAAGACCGTACTGAGGGGGGTAAGACCATACTGGGGGGGGGGAGCAGGGTGGGGGGGCTAAGACCATACTGGGGGGGCAGGGGGAATGAGAACATATGGGGGGGGTTTATGTATGGAGATCTGTATCAGTAATCTATCTGTAAAATGCTGCAAGACTCAATGCCATTCTACAAGGTGATTACATTACATGTATAACTATATCATTTAAAGCAGGGGTCTATAAAATACGGCCCAAGGGCCAGATGTGGCCCTTTGCTAGCCTTTATCCGACCTATGGGGCACTATTCCTCCCACTGACACCAACAAAGGAGCACTATTTCTTCTACTGATACCAATGATGGGATACTTTTCCTCCTACTGATAGAGGCACTACTCCTCCTACTGACCACCAACCCTGAGGCCATATTTATTCTTACTGATGTTGGGCACGGGACATTTTCTGCCCCCACTGGCCACAATCCGGCCCTCCCTAAAGTTTGAAGGAAAGTAAACTGGACCTTTGTTTGAAAAGTTTGGAGACCCCGATGTAAAGGTATTGCAGTGACGACACAGGGGTTGGTGTCATCCGGTGCAGTGACCCTATTACTGTCCTCAGTGACCCCCAATGATGTCCTCAGTCCCCACACAATAATGTCCTCAGTCCCCCCCCCCAATAATGCCCTCAGTCCCCCCTCCCAATAATGCCCTCAGTCCCCCCTCCCAATAATGCCCTCAGTCCCCCCTCCCAATAATGCCCTCAGTCCCCCCTCCCAATAATGTCCTCAGTCCCAGCTCCCAATCGTGTCCTCAGTCCACTCCCCCAATAATGTCCTCAGTCCCCACCCCAATAATGTCCTCAGTCCTCCCTCCTCAATAATGTCCTCAGTCCTCCCTCCTCAATAATGTCCTCAGTCCCCCCCCACCCCCCCCCCGCATTAAGATCCTCAATTCCTGTCCTTGGGCCCCTAATTACTGTTCTCAGTCCCCCCCAATAATGTCCTCAGCTCCCCCCCCCCTCACTGTGCCCCATTACTGTGCTCAGCCCCCACCGTGCCCTGTTACTGTCCTCAGCTGCCCCCCCCAAAACAACCAATCACCAGCTGTTAACTTGGGTAGCCCCGCCCTCTATCCTGAGTTGTCCTGCCTCCCGCAGACGGCTCCCGCCTAAGAGAATGACAGTGGTGCCGTGGTTTGTACACCCTCTGGCAGGTGTCACCCGGATGCGGTCTCCACACCCCCATAGCTACGTCACTAACCGGTATTGATCTTCTAGGCCAGTTCAATGTTTTGCAAAATAAAATAATAAATGCGTTCATATTGATTTAGTAACGAAAAATGTGCAATTTTTTAATTTTTTTGCATTGGGGCCTGCAAAGCATTGTACCCGTGATCACCAATACAATGCACAGGCTCATGCAGACTATTACTACAGCCGCAGGTCCATACAGAGGTGTGTTAGGGTGCTGGAGGAAGTATCAATGGATAAAGGGGGGGGGGAGAAGGTCAGTTTGTGTATGTGTCATTGAAAAAATTAATTTTAACAAAATTATTATATATACATTATTATTAATAAAATATATAAATATATTTAGGATTTTTTTTTATTTTTTATGTTAAATACTGGGAGTTGTGGAGCGTAGTGGAAGCTGCCATGCTCTCGGGGGGAGAAATACTCCTGAGATCCCCAAAAAATAGAAACAAAATTAACAATAATTCTGAGAAATGAGACCGGAAAAAACAATGTTTCCATAGCAATGTAACACTGTAGCTTTGTTTTTTCTGATCCTATTTCTTACTGGGAATCGCAGAAATCTCAGAATTTTTGTTAATTTGATTCATGATTTTTTTTTTTTTTTTTTGAGTAATGTCTTTTATCTAAAAATAAATATCAATACGGAGTTGCAGCTCCACACATCTTGTTTGCCAGACTCCTAAGATTTGTAAAAATGTTTCAAACCTGAAATTCCAGTTTTGGCTGGATTGACCCTTTCCCACTAAAAGGAAATAAATGGAAGGTGTTGGTCGCAGCAACCAGATATCGTCTGTCATTTTTAAAGCTCGGGTTAGAAAATAAAAATGGCGGCATTTGGTTTCTCCGTCTGACCCCTCCAGTCTTCCTTTCCTCCACCTGCATAGAATAACATCATTTATCTTCTTCTCTGCACCATATGACAGGTCTCCTTGTTCTGTCCACAGAATTCAGATGTTCTGCTTTGGAAATAAACGCGGTGCGTCTCCTGGGAACGAGGGATACGATGGCGGCTTCTCCTACTGGATCTGAGCTCAAACCGCGGCACTCCAATATCTGAACCCCCAGTGCCCAGCCGGCAGCATGAAGACCACATGTGTCACTTTTGGTACTTGAAGTTCAACCTCTTAATTAATGTGTGGGCATTAATCTGTAGAGGGACAATAGCAGTGATCTATACCAGCCTCATGTACCATCTCCCCCATAGCCTACCAACCTCAATACCATCTCCCCCATAGATTACCAACCTCAATACCATCTCCCCCATAGCCTACCAACCTCAATACCATCTCCCCCATAGCCTACCAACTTCAATACCATCTCCCCCATAGCCTACCAACCTCAATACCATCTCCCCCATAGCCTACCAACCTCAATACCATCTCCCCCATAGCCTACCAACCTCAATACCATCTCCCCCATAGCCTACCAACCTCAATACCATCTCCCCCATAGATTACCAACCTCAATACCATCTCCCCCATAGATTACCAACCTCAATACCATCTCCCCCATAGCCTACCAACCTCAATACCATCTCCCCCATAGCCTACCAACCTCAATACCATCTCCCCCATAGATTACCAACCTCAATACCATCTCCCCCATAGCCTACCAACCTCAATACCATATCCCCCATAAATACCAACCTCAATACCATAGGCTACCAACCTCAATACTATATCCCCCATAGCCTACTAACCTCAATACTATATCCCCCATAGCCTACTAACCTCAATATCATATCCCCCATAGCCTACTAACCTCAATACTATATCCCCCATAGCCTACTAACCTCAATACTATATCCCCCATAGCCTACTAACCTCAACACCATATCCCCCATAGCCTACTAACCTCAATACTATATCCCCCATAGCCTACTAACCTCAATACTATATCCCCCATAGCCTACTAACCTCAATATCATATCCCCCATAGCCTACTAACCTCAATATCATATCCCCCATAGCCTACTAACCTCAATATCATATCCCCCATAGACTACAAACCTCAATACCATATCCCTCATCAACTACCAACCTCAATACCATATCCCTCATCAACTGCCAACCTCTTGTACCATATCCTTCATAGTCTACTAGACTCATGTATCATAGCTCACCAACCTCAAGTACCATATCCCCCATAGCTCACCAACCTGAAGTACCATATCCCCCATAGACAACCAACCTCAAGTATCATATCCCCCATAGCTTACCTATCTCATGTACCATATCCTCCATAGCCTACTAACCTCAAGTACCATACCCCTATTCACTCACTTTCTTGAGCAGCATGACCCTAATTTCTGACCATCATTTCTTGTTGGCAGTCTCTGACAATCCTCTAACATTTTTATATATATATATATATATATATATATATATATATATATAAAATCAATAGCACTTTGGTGTTGTCAGGGGCCATGGTTGAGGCCACCTATCACTGGTCTGAACCAACAGAATTAGAGTGAGACTCCAGGGGCACAGCTGTGTATATACATCAGCTCTCTTACTGCCAAGGACTTTGTAATTTTGTGTAGATTTAAACACCTCTTCCACACTGCATAGACAGACCCTCTGTTTACTGGTTCCCCTTCCTGCTCATTGGACAGAGGTGATGAGACCCCATTCATTGTCTGGTGACAGGACATTAGACAGAGGTGATGAGACCCCATTCATTGTCTGGTGACAGGACATTAGACAGAGGTGATGAGACCTCATTCATTGTCTGCTGACCACTCATTGGACAGAGGTGATGAGGCTCCATTCATTGTCTGGTTACCAGGCTGAAGAAAAAGCAACATTAGAAAGTTTCATTGCTGGTCCAGGAAATAAGTGTCACCTGCCTGGATGTACAGCCTGGCTGAGGTGTGTAAATCAATCACAGGTAGGAATAAGTGCAAATGGGAGTTTTTTTTCCCTGAAATTTTACTAATATTTAGGAGATTTCAAATGGAACCAATGAGGAAAGTAAAATTAAGATGATTTTTTTTACCGATCCTCCACTGGAGTTTTGCTTTACAGTGAACCTTGCACCTAAATATCAAGTTAAGCTTCTATAGTGTCCCCCCCCCCCCCCCCTTACCAAAATGTAGAATAAGAAAACAAAGTGGGGAGGGACCACGCTAGAAAAGCCGACCTTTCATGGAGTACAAGGTCCACCTTAATAAAACCATTCCAGCTAATAATAAACAGTAACAAGTCTTTGTAAGGAGATTAGATCTTGATATTCTCTTATCCCGAGCACAAACATTAGGATTGTAGAAGTCTACACTTCAAATATTGGCCCACCGGGCCCTGTACACTTCAAATATTGTCTCTCTGGGGCCCTAATTGTCTTCTATGTAACTTAACAATGGCGGCGGTGATACAGGGAGATTGCAGATGAAATCGGAAACCTAAAGAACAACGCTGACACAAAGTCTTATTAAACATTGTTATTTGAAGCATGAAGAGAAATGTTGGTCTTTATTGGGTTTTGCACTATATACACTTTTTTTTTTTTTTTTTTTTACAGCTTCTCCTAAATGAGACCTGTGCATTCAATGTCATCACCATCCCACCTGTCCCCAGCATTGTATACATATTAATTTCCCTGCCACTCTGTTCAGTGCTGGGATCTAAGGAAATAGATGGTACTTCAAGGTATGGTGGGCTATGTGACAGCATTAGGACATTTATTCCTGTGTAGGCCACATGACATGGGAGTCTGTAGACCACATGCCAAGGGAGTCCTGTAGACCACATGCCAAGGGAGACTGTAGACTGTGTAGGTCATGTGCCAAGGGAGTGTGTAGGTCATGTGCCAAGGAAGTCTGTAGGCCACGTGCCAAGGGAGTCTGTAGACTGTGTAGGCCACGTGCCAAGGGAGTCTGTAGACTGTGTAGGCCACGTGCCAAGGGAGTCTGTAGACTGTGTAGGCCACGTGCCAAGGGAGTCTGTAGACTGTGTAGGCCACGTGCCAAGGGAGTCTGTAGACTGTGTAGGCCACGTGCCAAGGGAGTCTGTAGACTGTGTAGGTCATGTGCCAAGGGAGTGTGTGTAGACTACGTGCCAAGGAAGTTTGTAGACTGTGTAGGTCACGTGCCAAGGGAGTCCTGTAGACCACGTGCCAAGGGAGTCTGTAGACTGTGTAGGCCACGTGCCAAGGGAGTCCGTAGAATTTGTAGGACATAACTTCAGTAATTTGAGCTTTCACTCCCAATAGCTGGAGTGGAGTATAGGGGGGTAAAGCATACCTCCCAACTGTCCCTGATTCGGAAAAAGGTCCCTTTGTCCCTCTTTCCTCCCCATATTGGTTTAATGTACTACTTATCTATTACAAAGTGTTTCCCAGTGCTAAACCTTTCATCCAATTTTTACATTTCTGCATTTGTAAATTCCAAAATCCAATATAAAGAAATAGTAGTGGTAAAAAAAAAAGAAGAAGAAAATAAACCCTTTTAGGTTTAACAACCCCCCTCCCCCCAGGACGTGGCAGGGGGTGTGCCCTATGCCTACATACTTTTGCTAGTAGGTGTCCCCCGTTCCCATCTCAAAAAAGTTAGGAGGTATGGGTAAAGGAAAGGTAAGTATATGCTGTGGGGGGGCATTAATATAAACCCGATGGATGGCCCTACACAGGCCAGGTACAGGTTCACTTTGAATACTGGTATTGCTCTGATTAGATTTCCTGCCGGTCCATGTCATGGAAGCCTGAGCGGGCCCCTCCAATGCGGTCTGCCAGGTGGACAGGCGTTACCTTCCAATAACTCTAGCCCTACTTAGATATTAGACATGGAGAACTATACAGGATGCCTCAGACTACTCCCCTGCCCTAGATATGGGCATTGCCCAGAACCTCCCCTACCCATATCTAGTGTGAATGAGGTTCTATAATGGGTCTCTAGGGGTTCTACCTAGAGACCCATCTTCTTATGAATAAAACTCCCCCCCCCCCCCCTGCACTTTGCACCTCTGCTGACAGCACACCGATCGAATCCACTCATTTCTCCAACAGAATGTAATCTTTTATCTATGGCCCACTCCCTTTCACCTTCTCCCCGGCCTCGTTATCACCGGTATGTGGTTGGGTCTATCCGCCCTCACCAATAGATGTCCAATTAATGAACTAAATCTGTTTTCAAACACCGCCATTTAATACCGAATTTTTATTTATTTTTCCTGTATGATACTCGTGTGTGCATCCAACCAGCTGACCTATAAGATGATCGGTAACAGTCGTGACTCAGCTCAGGTGGTGGTTATAGACGGAGGGCTGGTTTGGCAGAAATCCTCCATATAAAACATTGCCGGAGAGATAAAACATACGACTGTAAAGCCGAACTCCAACCTAAAACCTAACTAATCTTAAAACGCTCCCCTCCCCCCTCCTAACACCTATGCCTGTGTAAGAAACATGCATGGACTTGCCTACTTTGAGCCCGGTCTGGTTATGTGTGCCCATATGTCTGCCAGCACCGGCTGCAGGGGAGAGGAGGGAACATTTGAGCGAGGGCTGGTAATGTTCTCAATTTTACTCGACTTGGCAACTGCCAAGGGCCCGGGTGATGATGTCACCTATAGGTTCCAGTGGCCAATCCGTTGTCAGTGCTTCCTCTTCTCCCCTGCAGCTGGCTTAGACTCCACAGTCCTGTGACTTGGACCCCAAAGTTGCATGAAAAATCGCACCCCATGTCCCTCAATGATGACAGTTTATATCTGTGCGACTATAGGTCAGTTTCTGCACTACTTTGGTTTGAATCCCAAAATCCATACCAGGCCCTTATTCAAGTATGCAGCCCAGCAGGTCAGGAAAAAGGGGAGGGGGAATGAACCATACTAGGCCACATGCCCTTGACCTGGGGGAGGGGGGGGTGGGGTGGGGCAGGGAGCTCTCCCAAAGCAAGCACCTTGGGGTTAAGGGCCTCTCTCCTCTACGGGCGGGAGGCTTATCGAAATCTAGAAGCCCTCTTTAACTATGTACCCCACACTCATTCACATGGGGGGGTGGAGCGCCAGGATCTGGGGGCTTCCAGATTCCAATAAGCCCCCTTTCCAGGGTTGTGGGGAAGAGGCTCTTGTCCCTATCACCATGGGGACAAGGTGCCCCAAGGCACCCACCATGTTGAGGGCATGTGGCCTGGTATGGTTCAGCAGGGGGGGGCTCGCTTTTCACCCCCCCTTTCCTGACCTGCATGCTCGGATAAGGTCCTGGTATGGATTGGGGGGGGGGGGGCACGCTGTTTTGTTTGTTTATTATTCATTGCCAGCATTCTTTTGTTTACATTTCAGCTCTTAGAGGGGAAGCCCGCTGACAGCTGAGGAGTCATTGGCTGTTAAGGACACGACGGCCGGTTTCCCAGCCTGCTCCTTAAAGCGGAGCTCCGCCGGGAAAAAAAATATTAAAAGCCAGCAGCTACAGCTACAGCAGCTGCTGGCTTTTAATATTTGGACACTTACCTGTCCTGGAGTCCAGCGACGTCCGCAGCAGAGGACGAGCGAGCGCTCGTCGCTCTGCTGCTCCCTCCGCCATCCTCGCTGAGGGAACCAGGAAGTGAAGCCCTGCGGCTTCATGCCCGGTTCCCTACGGCGCATGCGCGAGTCGCGCTGCGCTGTTCTGATTGGTGCTCCTGTGTTCTGGGAGCCGAGTGTCTCCCAGAACACCACGGGAAGTCTGGGGGAAGTGACGTCACTCCCGCAGATTCCCGGAGAGAGGACTCCCGGATGTGGGTGAAAATACCTGTCTTAGACAGGTATCTTCACCCCCCTCCCCCCTGAAAGGTGTCAATTGTGACACCGGAGGGGGGGAGGGTTCCAAATACCAAAAGTGAAAAATTAGGGTGGAGCTCCACTTTAACAACCAGCTATTCTTCACACAGAATTCCAGTCTGTTGATCGTTTCTCGACCGATCCGAATCATTCCTAAAATTTAGAATTTGTTAGAAAATAAACAAACACAATGGATAACATTGGTGAAAGCCAACATCGTAACAAAGTTGCACTCAGCCAAAGTCGCATCAATGTCGCACTGTAGATCACGTGATTTTTGAGTCACGTAAGTGGAGCCTTAAATTGTGGTACATTCACATGTGCTGATAAGGAATGCGCGGAGGAGGAGGAGAGAGAGAGCAAAGAGATGACTTTATCAGTCTTTTGCTGCTCCTTCAATGCCCAGTTTCAGGCTGAGGGTGGGGAGGTGACCCAGCTCAGTTGCTTAACTGCAGCAGAGGAGGGTCAGGTCAGCAGCCTGGCTGTGCTGTGTGGTAGGGCTGTGTAAATCTCAGGATTGGATGATCTGATGAGATATGGAAGTAGAGAAGGAGCAATAACGATGTGACCTCTTCTCCATTCTATACAAAGCTAAAACTATAAAAAAAAACATTTATTTTAAGTATAAGTTCTACTCCATGGGTGATGAGCTGTCCCAGGACAATGAAATCTTCGCTCTTCTCCTCTTTCCTGTGCAGCACTTCCCTGATGGACCACAGCAATTCACTGTGCAGGCTCTGACCAATCAGAATCAATCTGATCTGTCCTGGACGTGCTACATAGAGAAGGAGAATTTCCAATCCCTGGACATTTGTACCGGCTGCATGGACACTGACCGCTCTCACCCACAGAGGTAAGTACAGTGGGGACCACGGGGGTGTACAACCTTAGTTCACCTTTTCTCTGACTTTAGAAGGTCTTCCCAATCAGGTCCCCCTGTCAGTGTTTTGGGCAGACCTGATCCAGAGCTCTGGGAAGGCGGATGTAAACAACTGTGCATCGGTTTACATTCATCTACCGGCCAGTCCTTCCAGGTCCAGAACAAAAATAGGAGGAGGAGTGCGTCCTTTACTGTAGCTAAATGTGACAGGTTGGGGGGGGGGGGGGGGTATCTTGATGTACCAGACACAAGTCCATTCTCATGTGCCCTCAGATCGAACGTGGGCCTGGAGAGTTCCACAGCCAGGAAGCAGAAAAAAAAAACTGAACGAGTGTGGATTTCACAAAAGTGTCCACATCCCGATCTGCTCCGATTTGGCAGGAGATCTGTCTGCAGAACCACCACTGGCCACACATGACCCATGAGAGGACCCAGACATTAGGACTCCTCAGACCCACAACATTCAGGTCAGGAGCCCTCGGGGACAGATACCTTTGGTCATTCGTTCTTTTGTAGAGGTTATGTATTGCTCCTTGAGGGGCAAGTCAGCACAGTTCAGAGAGGTGCACCCTCCAATCAGTGTGTCTGGGAATATGACTCTTAGCAGCAATCAGATCATAATGAAGTAATCCAAAAACGGTTTTATTGTAGTGTTCTTAAAGAGGACCTGTACTATGGGAGCTGCGCCAACAAACGCAAGCAGAGGGCAAGGGGGACTAGTCATCAGAATTGTCTGAGGTCTCCCTGCAGCTCATCTTTTCCCCCCATTTCTGACTTGCCGTGCCTTGTTCCGCACTGTGCCTATGTGGGAAGGCAGCCATCTTGGTAGAGGCAGGGCTTTGCTTCCTCATGTCAGTGCTGCCCCCCCCTTCCCCGCCCAATGACTGGCAATCTGATGGCTGGTGGGGTAATGATAGAGGTGGAGGAAGCACTGATCAACAGAAGCAGGGAGATCCTTCCACTGCAGGTCCTCAGGTACAGGTTCCTCTCCAGTGAGGAGAACAATGTGCAGCACAGTTGCGATGTCCCTAAATTCCATTTCAAATCTTGGCAGAGGTGACTTCGATGACTGCCGATATACAGCTATGAGGATACAGGAGCGCCCAGGCGCAGGAAGTGCCATCGATATCAGGGGGTGCCTAGGCGCAGGAAGTGCACTGGTAGCCTCAAGCGTGCCTGATCTGCTATTATTCAAGAGGAATTTTAGATGTAGCGCCCACTCCATTTAGGGGTGCTATGTGCCCAAATTTGGGGGCTGGTCTGAGATGGTAGTTAGGCTCAGACCATTCTCAAATTATAGGTCGTACTGTTTATTTCCAGGATGGTATACTGGTGTGCAGTTCCCTGTGACCTGTAGGTGGCACTGCCATAACGGGTCAGGGTTGAACCACTGGTATTAGTGCTGTGCCTTGGGTGTCCTCTCTCGGCAGCGGTACGGTGTGTGTGGTTGACCTGCTGTGCATGCCGGGAGAGGATACATAAGAGGCGGGCGCCGCCTGGGGGGGGGGGGGGTATTCGTTCCAGAGTCGGAGTCCTGGTACAAGGCGCATGGCCCTCCAGGCCATGGGGCCACGTGTGCATCAGTCCCAGGCACCTTTAGTCCTGGGGCTGCATCTTCAACATTGGGCCCAGCACCTTTAGCTGGAGCCCGCTTCGGGGAGGAGAAGTCCCAGGATGTCCCTCGCGAGGGAGCCCGGCTCTGAGAAGAGGAGGCCAGGGGAGGACCTTTCTGACGGACCGGTGAGAGTTCACGGTGAAGGAAGGGGCCCGGTAACTCTCTGGAGGGATTCTTCTATCCACCAAGGGCCTAGTAATGTGCTGCTGCTGGCACCTGTCCTTAAGTACCAGAAGATAAGAGGTTCGGGGTCTGATAGATTCTGTGGCAGAGAGTCTCCCGATCGTATCTAGGAAAATAACTTACCTAGCCTACTCTGGGATAGAGTAGTGAATGTGATATCCATTTTGTGCCTGGACTAACTTCCCAAACTTTGCTGTCCTGTCCCAGGGCTGGTGCAAGGATTTTTGACACCCTAGGCAAAACCTAATTTTCCCGCCCCCCCCCCCCACATTGGCTCCACCCCTCACTAAAAAATTTGCGGCACCTCTTCACCTATTTCTTTAGCCGTGTTCCACAGGCTTGCACCTGTGCCTCTGGACCCGGCCCGAAGACAAATAGTGGATGGCACCAGCTCGCTTCCTCGCGCCAGCCGTGGTCCACAGGCCAGGGCAGTATACAGACAGACTAACTGTGTAACTGCCTGTCTGTACGAGCTACAGATCCACTGACAATGCTTTACAGGTTCTTACTAAAAACAAAAATAAATGCACATTTTTTTTCCTGCAAAAAGATCTGCATTTATTTCTTTTTTTACAAGGGTGGACTTGAACCTCCACACCTCAAATCACCCCAATTCCTGTATTTTCAGGTCTCAGATCACCACAATTCTTTCACCTTCACACCTCAGATCACCCCATCACTGTATCACCCTAAATGCCTGTTCCCCTCTTCACACCCCCCCCCTGCACCTCTGTTCCCCTCAAACCCCCCCCCCACATCAGTTCCTCTCTGCACCCCCCCTTGCACATGTGTCCCCCCCCACACACATCTGTTCCCCCTCTGTACCCCCCTGCACATCTGCCCCCCCCACACACATATCTGTTCCCCCTCTGTACCCCCCTGCACATCTGCCCCCCCCACACACACATATCTGTTCCCCCTCTGTACCCCCCTGCACATCTGCCCCCCCCCCCCCACACACACATATCTGTTCCCCCTCTGTACCCCCCTGCACATCTGTCCCCCCCCACACACATCTGTACCCCCTGTACATCTGCCCCCCCCACACACACACACATATCTGTACCCCCCTGTACATCTGCTCCCCCCCCCCCACACACACACACACACACATATCTGTACCCCCCTGCACATCTGTCCCCCCCCCACACACACACATATCTGTACACCCTCTGTACCCCCCCTGCACATCTTGCCCCCCCACGCACACACATCTGTCCCCCCCACACACATATCTGTACCCCCTTTACATCTGTCCGTCCGTCCCCCACACACATATCTGTACCCCCCTGCACATCTGTCCGTCCGTCACACACATATCTGTACCCCCTGCACATCTGTACCCACTTTACATCTGTCTGTCCCCCCCAACACACATCTGTACACCCTCTGTACCCCCCTGCACATCTGTCCCCCCCCACACACATATCTGTACCCCCTTTACATCTGTCCGTCCCCCCCACACACATATGTACCCCCTCTGTACCCCCCTGCACATCTGCCCCCCCCACACACACATATCTGTACCCCCTGCATATCTGTACCCCCTTTACATCTGTCCGTCCCCCCCACACACATCTGTACCCCCTCTGTACCCCCCTGCACGTCTGTCCATCCCCCCCACACATATAAGTTCCCCCTCTGTACCCCCTGCACACCTGTCCCCCCCACACACACATATCTATACCCCCTGTACATCTGTCCCCCACACACACAAATCTGTACCCCCTCTGTACATCTGTCCCCCCCCCCACACACACAAATCTGTACCCCCTCTGTACATCTGTCCCCCCCCCCACACACACATGTACCCCCTGCACATCTGTCCCCCCCACACACATCTGTACCCCCTACACATATATTTGTACCCCCCTGCACTTCTACCCCCCCAACATAAAAGTTCCCCCTCTGTACCCCCTGCACATCTGTCCCCCCCTCCACACACATATCAGTTCCTCCTCTGTACACAGTGCAATGCACTAAAAAAACTTAAAAGCAGAGCCAATGTTTTATTTTTTGTGACTAGGTTCAGGCTGAGAGCGCTGCCTGGGCTTCTACTATACCTGAGCCAGCAGCGGGTGATGGCTTTACTCCAGGAGAGTGGCCTGCCTGTCCTTGCACACCAGATCCTCGAGCGCCCAGGAGGAGGGGGAGCGGATATCGCAGCAAGCCCGTAGTTACAGTATGCAGGGCTTCCATCCCATCATCCGCCTCCACCGACCATGCGGCACTTCCGGCCGGCTGCTCCTCGTCCCGGCTCTCTTCCCTCATCTTCTCACTGCCGCTGCTACTAGGGCGGCACGGCAGGCTGGGGGTAGAGCGGTCCGGGATGTCTTCACAGGCGCAACCGCCCCCTAGCCTGGCGGCTGGCGCCATAAGGCATGTATTTAAAAAATGCCTGTCCTGGTCCTGGAGGTATTTTAATAATTGGAATCCCCAGTGAGTGGCTGGGGATCCGGATTCTGCCGCCCCCCCTACCCTGGCGCCCTAGGCAGCCGCCTGACCCGCCTATTGCTAGCGCCGGCCCTGTCCTCTTATCCACCCTTTTCCTATCTGCTGAACATTGAGAAAATAAACTCAACATTGGAGTTTAGAGTGATGTGGACATTGGAATTACTAGGGGGGAGAACAGAGACTTGTCCCTATATCCTAGGAGATGAGAACCAACTGATGGAAGAACCTAGCTGTGGGACCCAAATACATAACACCACTCAACCTCCTCATCCAGGAGGGTACGGGCATATAGTACGGTGTGCCCTTTTTCCTACAATTGAGCCAAGGCAAGGGAAAAGGGTCCGTGTGCTACATAGACATTGAATGCCCTTCACCACTTGTTAATCAAATGCTCTTTACCACTCCTTATCCAATGCCCTTCACCATGATCTCTATTGTAGAAGAGCCAAAATCAGACTTCTCATAACAGAGAAAAGTCAGAAATATGAACAGAACAAAGTGACTTGCAGGACAACAAACATGAGGAAAAACGTGTCCTTCCGTCTACTTCCTACAACTGTAACATCTTCCAGTATAACCAATCCCAGTATACGATGTCATTACATGGCGGACTCTATGGGGTTATTGTAGAGGAAGTTACGCACCTCCCATAAACCTACAATGGCGCAACCAGAGTATAATAGTTTATTTTATTGGAGTTTTACTCATGTTAGAGGTTAGGGGAGCTTCTAGTATATGAAATGTATATATTGTATATCCTCAGTGGAGGCGGAGTTGGATGTGAGATTCCAGATATGTTCTAACCTATCTTTTTTTTTTCCCTCCCTCTCTCCCCTATACTCTTTTTTTTTTTTTTTTTTTTTTTTTTTTTTCCCCTTCATTTTGCCACCCCCCTCTTTTTATTTATTTATGTTTTCATCTGCCAGGGCCGTCGGTCCACCTGCTAAGCGCAAAGAAAAGGAGGGGTGAATGGCAAATGTATGCTTGTGCCACATCCAGTATATATGAGAAAAGAAAAACGGGGTTCCCCTGGGTGGACTTTTAAGACACTAATAGTATTAATTCCAAATATACGGGATATTGAAGAAAAAAAAAAATGTTATTCACCATTTATACATATTTATCAAAAAATTAAATTAAAGTATACAGTTCCAAAGATTGTCACCATATAGGTGACGTAATTGTAGCCGTATTAGTGCAATTATGACAGAGAAAATTAAGTACTGTCCGTGATACTTTTTTTATTTGCACTAACATAGAATTTTTCAGGCTTGTCCTGAAAAATTCTATGTTAGTGCAAATAAAAAAAGTATCACGGACAGTACTTAATTTTCTCACCATATAGGTAAAATACATAAAAACCTTCTTTACACCCCTGCTAAGCGATAGGCGACAGGTGTGGTGCGGGCGAGCCGGCCGGCTTAATGGACTTGGGCATTCTGCCATCATGAGACTCCCAGATCAGTTCTGGGGACGGCCACCATGGTGCAGAGGCCTTGACCTGGGCGGAGGCACGTTGCGCGCCCCCCCCCTCCCTCCCCTTGCGCGCGCCTGGTTCGCCCCCGACTTCATACGAAGCACTATAATTAGTGTGTGGTCCGGGGAGTCGGTCGGTCTGCTTGCGCGCCCAATAACTCCTCGTCAGAGGATAACTCAGTCCTAAATTCTGAAACCCGGCGGTCAGAGCTCAGCTCACTCGTTGTGTGGGCAGAGACCTCGCCGCCGACCCGTTATCTGATTACTGCATCCCCTATGCCTTTGGCTGATTTATCCGTTTTTCTTTTGTGATTGTATGTCATTTACATTTTTATATTCTCTCTTTTTTTTATTATGGATAAACAAAAAAAAAAAAAAGAAATGATCGGTGCACTACTTGACATCTTTATTTCTTTCTACTATCTTGAGATGTATTGCCTTGTCTTTCATAAATAAAGATTTTACAAATAAAAAATACAAAAATAGAAATTATACTATATGATGTAGTTAAAAATAAATAAAAAATTCAATGACAAACAATAAATTACTGTGAGAAAAACGTGGCTAATACAGTTACACATCAACATGGCACAATGGCTGAATGCTGTAGGGGGTCCCAAGACCCCCACACGTAGTAGAAATGGAGTGTATATTCCACACCCAACGCGTTTCAGAAATTGCTTCCTTCTTCAGGGGTGGTATTCATGGACGACAGTATTCATACCTAAAATGCAAATAAAGTTTTAAACAGATACAGCACAAAAACATTATGGTACGGAAACCAAGCCCCAAAAAACAGACTTACATGTTGACAATGGAAGATCACATATTAGCCACATATAATTGTACCAACCCCCCCCCCCCCCAGAAGCATGGCCCTGTCCAAAAGGGGTGGAGACACGCGACGCACAAATGGGCGGAGCCAAGACAGCACAGCCAAACAGGGGGTTGCTAGGCAGCCCGGGGGGGGGAGACTTTTGTCCAGCAAGTCGCCCAAGATGGTTAAGATGCCACCCGCTGCAGCCGCATGGGTGGCCTGGGCGCGCCGGGTGGGAGCCCAGAAGAGCTAAGTGACTGGAGCGGATACAAGGATACCCCGGATGGAGGAGGCTGGAGTAAAATTACATTTATAAAACTGATCCCTGGATCATCCGGCATACATGCAACCTATTCTTAAAAAAAAGACAACACACAGGAAAACAGAATGAATGACTTGTATAGCGCTACACATGAGAACGCCTCTAGGCGCTTTTTGCAGCTAGTGTCTGCCTGGCTGGTGCGGTCATTTTACCCCGTAGGATCTCAACACGCTTGGGACACACAGTCACACATATATACTGGGCCAAATTGGACAAGATCCAATTAACCTACCAGCATGTCTTTGGAGTGTGGGAGGAAACCAGAGTACACGGAGGAAACCCACACAAGCACAGGGAGAACATACAAACTCCAGGCAGATGGTGTCATGTTCGGGATTTGAACCAGCGACCCTTTTGCTGCTAGGTGAAAGTGCTAACCACTACACCACTGTGCTGCGATGATATGGAGTACACCGATCAGATTATAATAAATTGAATGGATGGGCAATAGTTAATTTGGAAAAAAACAGAAAGCAATGGGGGGGGGGGGGGGGGGAAGGGGAAGGCTTGAGTGTATGGCACATGTACAGTGGAACCTCGGATTGCGAGCAACGCGGTTAACGAGTGTTTCGCAATATGAGCACTGTATTTTTTTAAATCCTGACTTGGTTTGCCTCGCAAAACGAGCAAGATTCACAAAGCGGTGTGCAATACCACGTTTGGCCTGAGGTGGGGGGGGGGGGGGCGCCAGAGCCAAGTGGAAAATCTCAGAAATACTCAGTTCCCGAGGTTCCCCCCCCCCCCGAGGTGTCCTCGGACCTTTCCGAGTGTCTCCAATGCTCTCCGGCACCCCCCCTCTGGCGACATGCAGTATTGCATGCCATTGAAGTCAATGCGGAAGGAATTATTTTTGTTTCCATTGACTTCAATGGCGAAACTCGTAATCCAAGGTTCCACTGTATAGGCGTTTATTTAAAACATAGAATCGTGGAAAATGATCCCATTTGGATAGGGCAGATATCCTAATACACACATAGTTGCTGGTTCTGAGCCTCTCAAGTTACATATAGTGGATTGTTATCCCATATTATCTAATCCCCCCCCCCCCCCCCCCCTGGAGTAAAATCTAAGAAGGGATTCAAATTGGTGGCCCCATCCAACCCTGGAGGTGATTTGGCTCCAAGACGGTAAATCCATTTCAATGCGGATTGGAGGTGTTTCGCGGTTGGCGCAGTGTCCATGTTTGAAAATAGCACCGTCCGGTAAATGTACTCGTTTTGCCGTTTACATGAATTGACAATAATTCCATCCCCCGAAGCGGAAGGTACCGGGGAATTTCCATGAATCTTTTCTACCATCAACTAGAAACTCACTACCGACCAATTGGTCCTTTATTGATTTGGCCCCCCTATATGTAATGGGGGGGTTGGCCTGAGACATGTGGCCCCATCTCGGGGTCCACGCTTAGGAGGTGCCAATATTTCTCCACGATTCTCCTCACCTGTGAGTGCCATCCGCAGAGAGTCATCAGACCAGAGGAAGCCGCACTCCCACTTCATCAGGTACAGGTTGGCATAGGACGGGGCACAACATGTCCCCATTGCCACCCGGTCAGTGGGTGGAGTCTGTGCCCAGACCTATGGAAAACCAGAGAAAGTCAGTTCCAGACAGGAGAAGGGGGAATCTTTGTACTACTGTAACCACCATTCACAGGAATCATCCTCACCCCTGACACTGTACAACCTCCTCCATTCACAAGTATCATCCTCACCCCCTGACACTGTACAACCTCCTCCATTCACAGGAATCATCCTCACCCCTGACACTGTACAACCTCCTCCATTCACAAGTATCATCCTCACCCCCTGACACTGTACAACCTCCTCCATTCACAGGAATCATCCTCACCCCTGACACTGTACAACCTCCTCCATTCACATGTATCATCCTCACCCCTGACACTGTACAACCTCCTCCATTCACAGGAATCATCCTCACCCCTGACACTGTACAACCTCCTCCATTCACATGTATCATCCTCACCCCTGACACTGTACAACCTCCTCCATTCACAGGAATCATCCTCACCCCTGACACTGTACAACCTCCTCCATTCACATGTATCATCCTCACCCCTGACACTGTACAACCTCCTCCATTCACAGGAATCATCCTCACCCCTGACACTGTACAACCTCCTCCATTCACATGTATCATCCTCACCCCTGACACTGTACAACCTCCTCTATTCACAAGTATCATCCTCACCCCCTGACACTGTACAACCTCCTCCATTCACAGGAATCATCCTCACCCCCTGACACTGTACAACCTCCTCCATTCACAAGTATCATCCTCACCCCCTGACACTGTACAACCTCCTCCATTCACAAGTATCATCCTCACCCCTGACACTGTACAACCTCCTCCATTCACAAGTATCATCCTCACCCGCTGACACTGTACAACCTCCTCCATTCACAGGAATCATCCTCACCCCTGACACTGTACAACCTCCTCCATTCACAAGTATCATCCTCACCCCCTGACACTGTACAACCTCCTCCATTCACAGGAATCATCCTCACCCCTGACACTGTACAACCTCCTCCATTCACATGTATCATCCTCACCCCTGACACTGTACAACCTCCTCCATTCACAGGAATCATCCTCACCCCTGACACTGTACAACCTCCTCCATTCACATGTATCATCCTCACCCCTGACACTGTACAACCTCCTCCATTCACAGGAATCATCCTCACCCCTGACACTGTACAACCTCCTCCATTCACATGTATCATCCTCACCCCTGACACTGTACAACCTCCTCCATTCACAGGAATCATCCTCACCCCTGACACTGTACAACCTCCTCCATTCACATGTATCATCCTCACCCCTGACACTGTACAACCTCCTCTATTCACAAGTATCATCCTCACCCCCTGACACTGTACAACCTCCTCCATTCACAGGAATCATCCTCACCCCCTGACACTGTACAACCTCCTCCATTCACAAGTATCATCCTCACCCCCTGACACTGTACAACCTCCTCCATTCACAAGTATCATCCTCACCCCTGACACTGTACAACCTCCTCCATTCACAAGTATCATCCTCACCCCCTGACACTGTACAACCTCCTCCATTCACAGGAATCATCCTCACCCCTGACACTGTACAACCTCCTCCATTCACAAGTATCATCCTCACCCCCTGACACTGTACAACCTCCTCCATTCACAAGTATCATCCTCACCCCTGACACTGTACAACCTCCTCCATTCACAAGTATCATCCTCACCCCCTGACACTGTACAACCTCCTCCATTCACAAGTATCATCCTCACCCCCTGACACTGTACAACCTCCTCTATTCACAAGTATCATCCTCACCCCTGACACTGTACAACCTCCTCCATTCACAAGTATCATCCTCACCCCTGACACTGTACAACCTCCTCTATTCACAAGTACCATCCTCACCCCTGACACTGTACAACCTCCTCCATTCACAAGTATCCTCCTCAACCCCTGACACTGTACAACCTCCTCCATTCACAAGTATCATCCTCACCCCCTGACACTGTACAACCTTCTCCATTCACAAGTATCATCCTCACCCCTGACACTGTACAACCTCCTCCATTCACAAGTATCATCCTCACCCCCTGACACTGTACAACCTCCTCCATTCACAAGTATCATCCTCACCCCTGACACTGTACAACCTCCTCCATTCACAAGTATCATCCTCACCCCTGACACTGTACAACCTCCTCCATTCACAAGAATCATCCTCACCCCTGACACTGTACAACCTCCTCCATTCACAAATATCATCCTCACCCCTGACACTGTACAACCTCCTCCATTCACAAGTATCATCCTCACCCCCTGACACTGTACAACCTCCTCCATTCACAAGTATCATCCTCACCCCCTGACACTGTACAACCTCCTCCAATCACAAGTATCATCCTCACCCCCTGACACTGTACAACCTCCTCCATTCACAGGAATCCTTACCCCCTGACACTGTACAACCTCCTCCATTCACAAGTATCATCCTCACCCCTGACACTGTACAACCTCCTCCATTCACAAGAATCATCCTCACCCCTGACACTGTACAACCTCCTCCATTCACAAATATCATCCTCACCCCTGACACTGTACAACCTCCTCCATTCACAAGTATCATCCTCACCCCCTGACACTGTACAACCTCCTCCATTCCTAAGTATCATCCTCACCCCTGACACTGTACAACCTCCTCCATTCACAAGAATCATCCTCACCCCCTGACACTGTACAACCTCCTCCATTCACAAGTATCATCCTCACCCCCTGACACTGTACAACCTCCTCCATTCACAAGTATCATCCTCACCCCCTGACACTGTATAACCTCCTCCATTCACAAGTATCATCCTCACCCCCTGACACTGTACAACCTCCTCCATTCACAAGTATCATCCTCACCCCCTGACACTGTATAACCTCCTCCATTCACAAGTATCATCCTCACCCCTGACACTGTACAACCTTCTCCATTCACAGGAATCATCCTCACCCCCTGACACTGTATAACCTCCTCCATTCACAGGAATCATCCTCACCCCTGACACTGTACAACCTCCTCCATTCACAAGTATCATCCTCACCCCCTGACACTGTACAACATCCTCAGTTTACAAGTATCATCCTCACCCCTAACACTGTACAACCTCCTCCATTCACAAGTATCATCCTCACCCCTGACACTGTACAACCTCCTCCATTCACAAGTATCATCCTCACCCCCTGACACTGTACAACCTCCTCCATTCACATGAATCATCCTCACCCTCTGACACTGTATAACCTCCTCCATTCACAAGTATCATCCTCACCCCCTGACACTGTACAACCTCCTCCATTCACACGTATCATCCTCACCCCCTGACACTGTACAACCTCCTCCATTCACAGGAATCCTCACCCCCTGACACTGTACAACCTCCTCCATTCACAAGTATCATCCTCACCCCCTGACACTGTACAACCTCCTCCATTCACAAGTATCATCTTCACCCCTGACACTGTACAACCTCCTCTATTCACAAGTATCATCATCACCCCCTGACACTGTACAACCTCCTCCATTCACAGGAATCATCCTCACCCCCTGACACAGTACAACCTCCTCCATTCACAAGTATCATCCTCACCCCCTGACACTGTACAACCTCCTCCATTCACAGGAATCCTCACCCCCTGACACTGTACAACCTCCTCCATTCACAAGTATCATCCTCACCCCCTGACAATGTACAACCTCCTCCATTCACAAGTATCATCCTCACCCCTGACACTGTACAACCTCCTCTATTCACAAGTATCATCATCACCCCCTGACACTGTACAACCTCCTCCATTCACAGGAATCATCCTCACCCCCTGACACAGTACAACCTCCTCCATTCACAAGTATCATCCTCACCCCCTGACACTGTACAACCTCCTCCATTCACAGGAATCCTTACCCCCTGACACTGTGCAACCTCCTCCATTCACAAGTATCATCCTCACCCCTGACACTGTACAACCTCCTCCATTCACAAGTATCATCCTCACCCCCTGACACTGTACAACCTCCTCCATTCACAAGTATCATCCTCACCCCCTGACACTGTACAACCTCCTCCATTCACAGGAATCCTTACCCCCTGACACTGTACAACCTCCTCCATTCACAAGTATCATCCTCACCCCTGACACTGTACAACCTCCTCCATTCACAAGTATCATCCTCACCCCTGACACTGTACAACCTCCTCCATTCACAGGACTCATCCTCACCCCCTGACACTGAACAACCTCCTCCATTCACAAGAATCATCCTCACCCCCTGACACTATACAACCTCCTCCATTCACAGGAATCCTCACCCCCTGACACTGTATAACCTCCTCCATTCACAAGTATCATCCTCACCCCCTGACACTGTATAACCTCCTCCATTCACAAGTATCATCCTCACCCCCTGACACTGTACAACCTCCTCCATTCACAGGAATCCTCACCCCCTGACACTGTACAACCTCCTCCATTCACAAGAATCATCCTCACCCCCTGACACTGTACAACCTCCTCCATTTACAGGAATCCTCACCCCCTGACACTGTACGACCTCCTCCATTCACAGGAATCCTCACCCCCTGACACTGTACAACCTCCTCCATTCACAAGAATCATCCTCACCCCCTGACACTATACAACCTCCTCCATTCACAAATATCATCCTCACCCCTGACACTGAACAACCTCCTCCATTCACAAGTATCATCCTCACCCTCTGACACTGTATAACCTCCTCCATTCACAAGTATCATCCTCACCCCCTGACACTGTACAACCTCCTCCATTCACAGGAATCCTCACCCCCTGACACTGTACAACCTCCTCCATTCACAAGAATCATCCTCACCCCCTGACACTATACAACCTCCTCCATTCACAAGTATCATCCTCACCCCTGACACTGTACAACCTCCTCCATTCACAAGTATCATCCTCACCCCCTGACACTGTACAACCTCCTCCATTCACAAGTATCATCCTCACCCCCTGACACTGTACAACCTCCTCCATTCACAAGTATCATCCTCACCCTCTGACACTGTATAACCTCCTCCATTCACAAGTATCATCCTCACCCCCTGACACTGTACAACCTCCTCCATTCACAAGTATCATCCTCACCCTCTGACACTGTATAACCTCCTCCATTCACAAGTATCATCCTCACCCCCTGACACTGTACAACCTCCTCCATTCACAGGAATCATCCTCACCCCCTGACACTGTATAACCTCCTCCATTCACAGGAATCATCCTCACCCCTGACACTGTACAACCTCCTCCATTCACAAGTATCATCCTCACCCCCTGACACTGTACAACCTCCTCCATTCACAAGTATCATCCTCACCCCCTGACACTGTACAACCTCCTCCATTCACAAGTATCATCCTCACCCCCTGACACTGTACAACCTCCTCCATTCACAAGTATCATCCTCACCCCCTGACACTGTATAATCTCCTCCATTCACAAGTATTATCCTCACCCCTGACACTGTACAACCTCCTCCATTCACAAGTATCATCCTCACCCCCTGACACTGTACAACCTCCTCCATTCACAAGTATCATCCTCACCCCCTGACACTGTACAACCTCCTCCATTCACAGGAATCATCCTCACCCCCTGACACTGTATAACCTCCTCCATTCACAAGTATCATCCTCACCCCCTGATACTGTACAACCTCCTCCATTCACAAGTATCATCCTCACCCCCTAACACTGTACAACCTTCTCCATTCACAGGAATCCTCACCCCCTGACAGTGTACAACCTCCTCCATTCACAAGTATCATCCTCACCCCTGACACTGTACAACCTCCTCCATTGACAAGTATCATCCTCACCCCCTGACACTGTACAACCTCCTCCATTCACATGTATCATCCTCACCCCCTGACACTGTACAACCTCCTCCATTCACAAGAATCATCCTCACCCCTGACACTGTACAACCTCCTCCATTCACAAGTATCATCCTCACCCCTAACACTGTACAACCTTCTCCATTCACAAGTATCATCCTCACCCCTGACACTGTACAACCTCCTCCATTCACAAGTATCATCCTCACCCCCTGACACTGTACAACCTCCTCCATTCACAAGTATCATCCTCACCCCCTAACACTGTACAACCTTCTCCATTCACAAGTATCATCCTCACCCCTGACACTGTACAACCTCCTCCATTCACAAGAATCATCCTCACCCCTGACACTGTACAACCTCCTCCATTCACAAGAATCATCCTCACCCCCTAACACTGTACAACCTTCTCCATTCACAAGTATCATCCTCACCCCTGACACTGTACAACCTCCTCCATTCACAAATATCATCCTCACCCCTGACACTGTACAACCTCCTCCATTCACAAGTATCATCCTCACCCCCTGACACTGTACAACCTCCTCCATTCACAAGTATCATCCTCACCCCCTGACACTGTACAACCTCCTCCAATCACAAGTATCATCCTCACCCCCTGACACTGTACAACCTCCTCCATTCACAGGAATCCTTACCCCCTGACACTGTACAACCTCCTCCATTCACAAGTATCATCCTCACCCCTGACACTGTACAACCTCCTCCATTCACAAGAATCATCCTCACCCCTGACACTGTACAACCTCCTCCATTCACAAATATCATCCTCACCCCCTGACACTGTACAACCTCCTCCATTCACAAGTATCATCCTCACCCCCTGACACTGTATAACCTCCTCCATTCACAAGTATCATCCTCACCCCTGACACTGTACAACCTTCTCCATTCACAGGAATCATCCTCACCCCCTGACACTGTATAACCTCCTCCATTCACAGGAATCATCCTCACCCCTGACACTGTACAACCTCCTCCATTCACAAGTATCATCCTCACCCCCTGACACTGTACAACATCCTCAGTTTACAAGTATCATCCTCACCCCTAACACTGTACAACCTCCTCCATTCACAAGTATCATCCTCACCCCTGACACTGTACAACCTCCTCCATTCACAAGTATCATCCTCACCCCCTGACACTATACAACCTTCTCCATTCACAAGTATCATCCTCACCCCCTGACACTGTACAACCTCCTCCATTCACATGAATCATCCTCACCCTCTGACACTGTATAACCTCCTCCATTCACAAGTATCATCCTCACCCCCTGACACTGTACAACCTCCTCCATTCACACGTATCATCCTCACCCCCTGACACTGTACAGCCTCCTCCATTCACAGGAATCCTCACCCCCTGACACTGTACAACCTCCTCCATTCACAAGTATCATCCTCACCCCCTGACACTGTACAGCCTCCTCCATTCACAAGTATCATCCTCACCCCTGACACTGTACAACCTCCTCTATTCACAAGTATCATCATCACCCCCTGACACTGTACAACCTCCTCCATTCACAGGAATCATCCTCACCCCCTGACACAGTACAACCTCCTCCATTCACAAGTATCATCCTCACCCCCTGACACTGTACAACCTCCTCCATTCACAGGAATCCTCACCCCCTGACACTGTACAACCTCCTCCATTCACAAGTATCATCCTCACCCCCTAACACTGTACAACCTTCTCCATTCACAAGTATCATCCTCACCCCTGACACTGTACAACCTCCTCCATTCACAAGTATCATCCTCACCCCCTGACACTGTACAACCTCCTCCATTCACAAGTATCATCCTCACCCCCTAACACTGTACAACCTTCTCCATTCACAAGTATCATCCTCACCCCTGACACTGTACAACCTCCTCCATTCACAAGTATCATCCTCACCCCCTAACACTGTACAACCTTCTCCATTCACAAGTATCATCCTCACCCCTGACACTGTACAACCTCCTCCATTCACAAGAATCATCCTCACCCCTGACACTGTACAACCTCCTCCATTCACAAATATCATCCTCACCCCTGACACTGTACAACCTCCTCCATTCACAAGTATCATCCTCACCCCCTGACACTGTACAACCTCCTCCATTCACAAGTATCATCCTCACCCCCTGACACTGTACAACCTCCTCCAATCACAAGTATCATCCTCACCCCCTGACACTGTACAACCTCCTCCATTCACAGGAATCCTTACCCCCTGACACTGTACAACCTCCTCCATTCACAAGTATCATCCTCACCCCTGACACTGTACAACCTCCTCCATTCACAAGAATCATCCTCACCCCTGACACTGTACAACCTCCTCCATTCACAAATATCATCCTCACCCCCTGACACTGTACAACCTCCTCCATTCACAAGTATCATCCTCACCCCCTGACACTGTATAACCTCCTCCATTCACAAGTATCATCCTCACCCCTGACACTGTACAACCTTCTCCATTCACAGGAATCATCCTCACCCCCTGACACTGTATAACCTCCTCCATTCACAGGAATCATCCTCACCCCTGACACTGTACAACCTCCTCCATTCACAAGTATCATCCTCACCCCCTGACACTGTACAACATCCTCAGTTTACAAGTATCATCCTCACCCCTAACACTGTACAACCTCCTCCATTCACAAGTATCATCCTCACCCCTGACACTGTACAACCTCCTCCATTCACAAGTATCATCCTCACCCCCTGACACTATACAACCTTCTCCATTCACAAGTATCATCCTCACCCCCTGACACTGTACAACCTCCTCCATTCACATGAATCATCCTCACCCTCTGACACTGTATAACCTCCTCCATTCACAAGTATCATCCTCACCCCCTGACACTGTACAACCTCCTCCATTCACACGTATCATCCTCACCCCCTGACACTGTACAGCCTCCTCCATTCACAGGAATCCTCACCCCCTGACACTGTACAACCTCCTCCATTCACAAGTATCATCCTCACCCCCTGACACTGTACAACCTCCTCCATTCACAAGTATCATCCTCACCCCTGACACTGTACAACCTCCTCTATTCACAAGTATCATCATCACCCCCTGACACTGTACAACCTCCTCCATTCACAGGAATCATCCTCACCCCCTGACACAGTACAACCTCCTCCATTCACAAGTATCATCCTCACCCCCTGACACTGTACAACCTCCTCCATTCACAGGAATCCTCACCCCCTGACACTGTACAACCTCCTCCATTCACAAGTATCATCCTCACCCCCTGACAATGTACAACCTCCTCCATTCACAAGTATCATCCTCACCCCTGACACTGTACAACCTCCTCCATTCACAAGTATCATCCTCACCCCCTGACAATGTACAACCTCCTCCATTCACAAGTATCATCCTCACCCCCTGACACTGTACAACCTCCTCTATTCACAAGTATCATCATCACCCCCTGACACTGTACAACCTCCTCCATTCACAGGAATCATCCTCACCCCCTGACACAGTACAACCTCCTCCATTCACAAGTATCATCCTCACCCCCTGACACTGTACAACCTCCTCCATTCACAGGAATCCTTACCCCCTGACACTGTGCAACCTCCTCCATTCACAAGTATCATCCTCACCACCTGACACTGTACAACCTCCTCCATTCACAAGAATCATCCTCACCTCCTGACACTGTACAACCTCCTCCATTCACAAGTATCATCCTCACCCCCTGACACTGTACAACCTCCTCCATTCACAGGAATCCTTACCCCCTGACACTGTACAACCTCCTCCATTCACAAGTATCATCCTCACCCCTGACACTGTACAACCTCCTCCATTCACAAGTATCATCCTCACCCCTGACACTATACAACCTCCTCCATCCACAGGAATCCTCACCCCCTGACACTGTATAACCTCCTCCATTCACAAGTATCATCCTCACCCCCTGACACTGTATAACCTCCTCCATTCACAAGTATCATCCTCACCCCCTGACACTGTACAACCTCCTCCATTCACAGGAATCCTCACCCCCTGACACTGTACAACCTCCTCCATTCACAAGAATCATCCTCACCCCCTGACACTGTACAACCTCCTCCATTTACAGGAATCCTCACCCCCTGACACTGTACGACCTCCTCCATTCACAGGAATCCTCACCCCCTGACACTGTACAACCTCCTCCATTCACAAGAATCATCCTCACCCCCTGACACTATACAACCTCCTCCATTCACAAATATCATCCTCACCCCTGACACTGAACAACCTCCTCCATTCACAAGTATCATCCTCACCCTCTGACACTGTATAACCTCCTCCATTCACAAGTATCATCCTCACCCCCTGACACTGTACAACCTCCTCCATTCACAGGAATCCTCACCCCCTGACACTGTACAACCTCCTCCATTCACAAGAATCATCCTCACCCCCTGACACTATACAACCTCCTCCATTCACAAGTATCATCCTCACCCCTGACACTGTACAACCTCCTCCATTCACAAGTATCATCCTCACCCCCTGACACTGTACAACCTCCTCCATTCACAAGTATCATCCTCACCCCCTGACACTGTACAACCTCCTCCATTCACAAGTATCATCCTCACCCTCTGACACTGTATAACCTCCTCCATTCACAAGTATCATCCTCACCCCCTGACACTGTACAACCTCCTCCATTCACAAGTATCATCCTCACCCTCTGACACTGTATAACCTCCTCCATTCACAAGTATCATCCTCACCCCCTGACACTGTACAACCTCCTCCATTCACAGGAATCATCCTCACCCCCTGACACTGTATAACCTCCTCCATTCACAGGAATCATCCTCACCCCTGACACTGTACAACCTCCTCTATTCACAAGTATCATCCTCACCCCCTGACACTGTACAACCTCCTCCATTCACAAGTATCATCCTCACCCCCTGACACTGTACAACCTCCTCCATTCACAAGTATCATCCTCACCCCCTGACACTGTACAACCTCCTCCATTCACAAGTATCATCCTCACCCCCTGACACTGTATAATCTCCTCCATTCACAAGTATCATCCTCACCCCTGACACTGTACAACCTCCTCCATTCACAAGTATCATCCTCACCCCCTGACACTGTACAACCTCCTCCATTCACAAGTATCATCCTCACCCCCTGACACTGTACAACCTCCTCCATTCACAAGTATCATCCTCACCCCTGACACTGTACAACCTCCTCCATTCACAGGAATCATCCTCACCCCCTGACACTGTACAACCTCCTCCATTCACAGGAATCCTCACCCCCTGACACTGTACAACCTCCTCCATTCACAAGTATCATCCTCACCCTCTGACACTGTATAACCTCCTCCATTCACAAGTATCATCCTCACCCCCTGACACTGTACAACGTCCTCCATTCACAAGTATCATCCTCACCCTCTGACACTGTATAACCTCCTCCATTCACAAGTATCATCCTCACCCCCTGACACTGTACAACCTCCTCCATTCACAGGAATCATCCTCACCCCCTGACACTGTATAACCTGCTCCATTCACAAGTATCATCCTCACCCCCTGATACTGTACAACCTCCTCCATTCACAAGTATCATCCTCACCCCCTGACACTGTATAACCTCCTCCATTCACAAGTATCATCCTCACCCCTGACACTGTACAACCTCCTCCATTCACAAGTATCATCGTCACCCCCGACAAAGTATAACCTCCTCCATTCACAAGTATCATCCTCACCCCCTGACACTGTACAACCTCCTCCATTCACAAGTATCATCCTCACCCCCTGACACTGTACAACCTCCTCCATTCACAAGTATCATCCTCACCCCCTGACACTGTACAACCTCCTCCATTCACAAGTATCATCCTCACCCCCTGACACTGTATAATCTCCTCCATTCACAAGTATCATCCTCACCCCTGACACTGTACAACCTCCTCCATTCACAAGTATCATCCTCACCCCCTGACACTGTACAACCTCCTCCATTCACAAGTATCATCCTCACCTCCTGACACTGTACAACCTCCTCCATTCACAAGTATCATCCTCACCCTCTGACACTGTATAACCTCCTCCATTCACAAGTATCATCCTCACCCCCTGACACTGTACAACCTCCTCCATTCACAGGAATCATCCTCACCCCCTGACACTGTATAACCTCCTCCATTCACAAGTATCATCCTCACCCCCTGATACTGTACAACCTCCTCCATTCACAAGTATCATCCTCACCCCCTGACACTGTATAACCTCCTCCATTCACAAGTATCATCCTCACCCCTGACACTGTACAACCTCCTCCATTCACAAGTATCATCCTCACCCCCTAATACTGTACAACCTTCTCCATTCACAAGTATCATCCTCACCCCTGACACTGTACAACCTGCTCCATTCACAAGAATCATCCTCACCCCTGACACTGTACAACCTCCTCCATTCACAAGTATCATCCTCACCCCCGACAAAGTATAACCTCCTCCATTCACAAGTATCATCCTCACCCCCTGACACTGTACAACCTCCTCCATTCACAAGTATCATCCTCACCCCCTGGCACTGTACAACCTCCTCCATTCACAAGTATCATCCTCACCCCTGACACTGTACAACCTCCTCCATTCACAAGAATCATCCTCACCCCCTGACACTGTACAACCTCCTCCATTCACAAGTATCATACTCACCCCTGACACTGTACAACCTCCTCCATTCACAAGAATCATCCTCACCCCCTGACACTGTACAACCTCCTCCATTCACAAGTATCATCCTCACCACCGACACTGTATAACCTCCTCCATTCACAAGTATCATCCTCACCCCCTGACACTGTACAACCTCCTCCATTCACAAGTATCATCCTCACCCCCTGACACTGTACAACCTCCTCCATTCACAAGTATCATCCTCACCCCCTGACACTGTATAGCCTCCTCCATTCACAGGAATCATCCTCACCCCCTGACACTGTACAACATCCTCCATTTACAAGTATCATCCTCACCCCTAACACTGTACAACCTCCTCCATTCACAATGAATCATCCTCACCCCTGACACTGTACAACCTCCTCCATTCACAAATATCATCCTCACCCCTGACACTGTACAACCTCCTCCATTCACAAATATCATCCTCACCCCTGACACTGTACAACCTCCTCCATTCACAAGTATCATCCTCACCCCCTAACACTGTACAACCTCCTCCATTCACAATGAATCATCCTCACCCCTGACACTGTACAACCTCCTCCATTCACAAGTATCATCCTCACCCCTGACACTGTACAACCTCCTCCATTCACAAGTATCATCCTCACCCCCTGACACTGTACAACCTCCTCCATTCACAAGTACCATCCTCACCCCCTGACACTGTACAACCTCCTCCATTCACAAGAATCATCCTAACCCCTGACACTGTACAACCTCCTCCATTCACAATGAATCATCCTCACCCCCTGACACTGTACAACCTCCTCCATTCACAAGTATCATCCTCACCCCTGACACTGTACAACCTCCTCCATTCACAGGAATCATCCTCACCCCCTGACACTGTACAACCTCCTCCATTCACAGGAATCCTCACCCCCTGACACTGTACAACCTCCTCCATTCGCAAGAATCATCCTCACCCCTGACACTGTACAACCTCCTCCATTCACAAGTATCATCCTCACCCCCTGACACTGTACAAACTCCTCCATTCACAGGAATCATCCCCACCCCTGACACTGTACAACCTCCTCCATTCACAAGAATCATCCTCACCCCCTGACACTGTACAACCTCCTCCATTCACAGGAATCCTCACCCCATGACACTGTACAACCTCCTCCATTCACAAGTATCATCCTCACACCCTGACACTGTATAACCTCCTCTATTCACGAGTATCATCCTCACCCCTGACACTGTACAACCTCCTCCATTCACAGGAATCATCCTCACCCCCTGACACTGTACAACCTCCTCCATTCACAAGTATCATCCTCACCCCTGACACTGTACAACCTCCTCCATTCACAGGTATCATCCTCACCCCCTGACACTGTATAACCTCCTCCATTCACAAGTATCATCCTCACCCCCTGACACTGTACAACCTCCTCCATTCACAAGTATCATCCTCAACCCCTGACACTGTACAACCTCCACCATTCACAAGTATCATCCACACCCCTGACACTGTACAACCTCCTCCATTCACAGGAATCATCCTCACCCCTAACACTGTACAACCTCCTCCATTCACAAGTATCATCCTCACCCCCTAACACTGTACAACCTTCTCCATTCACAGGAATCCTCACCCCCTGACAGTGTACAACCTCCTCCATTCACAAGTATCATCCTCACCCCTGACACTGTACAACCTCCTCCATTGACAAGTATCATCCTCACCCCCTGACACTGTACAACCTCCTCCATTCACATGTATCATCCTCACCCCCTGACACTGTACAACCTCCTCCATTCACAAGAATCATCCTCACCCCTGACACTGTACAACCTCCTCCATTCACAAGTATCATCCTCACCCCCTAACACTGTACAACCTTCTCCATTCACAAGTATCATCCTCACCCCTGACACTGTACAACCTCCTCCATTCACAAGTATCATCCTCACCCCCTGACACTGTACAACCTCCTCCATTCACAAGTATCATCCTCACCCCCTAACACTGTACAACCTTCTCCATTCACAAGTATCATCCTCACCCCTGACACTGTACAACCTCCTCCATTCACAAGAATCATCCTCACCCCTGACACTGTACAACCTCCTCCATTCACAAATATCATCCACACCCCTGACACTGTACAACCTCCTCCATTCACAAGTATCATCCTCACCCCCTGACACTGTACAACCTCCTCCATTCACAAGTATCATCCTCACCCCCTGACACTGTACAACCTCCTCCAATCACAAGTATCATCCTCACCCCCTGACACTGTACAACCTCCTCCATTCACAGGAATCCTTACCCCCTGACACTGTACAACCTCCTCCATTCACAAGTATCATCCTCACCCCTGACACTGTACAACCTCCTCCATTCACAAGAATCATCCTCACCCCCTGACACTATACAACCTCCTCCATTCACAAGTATCATCCTCACCCCCTGACACTGTATAACCTCCTACATTCACAAGTATCATCCTCACCCCTGACACTGTACAACCTCCTCCATTCACAAGTATCATCCTCACCCCCTGACACTGTACAACCTCCTACATTCACAAGTATCATCCTCACCCCTGACACTGTACAACCTCCTCCATTCACAAGTATCATCCTCACCCCCTGACACTGTACAACCTCCTCTATTCACAAGTATCATCCTCACCCCTGACACTGTACAACCTCCTCCATTCACAGGAATCATCCTCACCACCTGACACTGTACAACCTCCTCCATTCACAAGAATCATCCTCACCTCCTGACACTGTACAACCTCCTCCATTCACAAGTATCATCCTCACCCCCTGACACTGTACAACCTCCTCCATTCACAAGTATCATCCTCACCCTCTGACACTGTATAACCTCCTCCATTCACAAGTATCATCCTCACCCCCTGACACTGTACAACCTCCTCCATTCACAGGAATCATCCTCACCCCCTGACACTGTATAACCTCCTCCATTCACAAGTATCATCCTCACCCCCTGATACTGTACAACCTCCTCCATTCACAAGTATCATCCTCACCCCCTGACACTGTATAACCTCCTCCATTCACAAGTATCATCCTCACCCCTGACACTGTACAACCTCCTCCATTCACAAGTATCATCCTCACCCCCGACAAAGTATAACCTCCTCCATTCACAAGTATCATCCTCACCCCCTGACACTGTACAACCTCCTCCATTCACAAGTATCATCCTCACCCCCTGGCACTGTACAACCTCCTCCATTCACAAGTATCATCCTCACCCCTGACACTGTACAACCTCCTCCATTCACAAGAATCATCCTCACCCCCTGACACTGTACAACCTCCTCCATTCACAAGTATCATACTCACCCCTGACACTGTACAACCTCCTCCATTCACAAGAATCATCCTCACCCCCTGACACTGTACAACCTCCTCCATTCACAAGTATCATCCTCACCACCGACACTGTATAACCTCCTCCATTCACAAGTATCATCCTCACCCCCTGACACTGTACAACCTCCTCCATTCACAAGTATCATCCTCACCCCCTGACACTGTACAACCTCCTCCATTCACAAGTATCATCCTCACCCCCTGACACTGTATAACCTCCTCCATTCACAGGAATCATCCTCACCCCCTGACACTGTACAACATCCTCCATTTACAAGTATCATCCTCACCCCTAACACTGTACAACCTCCTCCATTCACAATGAATCATCCTCACCCCTGACACTGTACAACCTCCTCCATTCACAAGTATCATCCTCACCCCTGACACTGTACAACCTCCTCCATTCACAGGAATGCTCACCCCCTGACACTGTACAACCTCCTCCATTCACAATGAATCATCCTCACCCCCTGACACTGTACAACCTCCTCCATTCACAAGTATCACCCTCACCCCTGACACTGTACAACCTCCTCCATTCACAAGTATCATCCTCACCCCCTGACACTGTACAACCTCCTCCATTCACAAGCATCATCCTCACCCCCTGACACTGTATAACCTCCTCCATTCACAAGAATCATCCTCACCCCCCTGACACTGTACAACCTCCTCCATTCACAGGAATGCTCACCCCCTGACACTGTACAACCTCCTCCATTCACAATGAATCATCCTCACCCCCTGACACTGTACAACCTCCTCCATTCACAAGTATCATCCTCACCCCTGACACTGTACAACCTCCTCCATTCACAAGTATCATCCTCACCCCCTGACACTGTACAACCTCCTCCATTCACAAGCATCATCCTCACCCCCTGACACTGTATAACCTCCTCCATTCACAAGTATCATCCTCACCCCCTGACACTGTACAACATCCTCCATTTACAAGTATCATCCTCACCCCTAACACTGTACAACCTCCTCCATTCACAATGAATCATCCTCACCCCTGACACTGTACAACCTCCTCCATTCACAAGTATCATCCTCACCCCTGACACTGTACAACCTCCTCCATTCACAGGAATCATCCTCACCCCCTGACACTGTACAACCTCCTCCATTCACAGGAATCCTCACCCCCTGACACTGTACAACCTCCTCCATTCGCAAGAATCATCCTCACCCCTGACACTGTACAACCTCCTCCATTCACAAGTATCATCCTCACCCCCTGACACTGTACAACCTCCTCCATTCACAGGAATCATCCCCACCCCTGACACTGTACAACCTCCTCCATTCACAAGAATCATCCTCACCCCCTGACACTGTACAACCTCCTCCATTCACAGGAATCCTCACCCCATGACACTGTACAACCTCCTCCATTCACAAGTATCATCCTCACACCCTGACACTGTATAACCTCCTCTATTCACGAGTATCATCCTCACCCCTGACACTGTACAACCTCCTCCATTCACAGGAATCATCCTCACCCCCTGACACTGTACAACCTCCTCCATTCAAAGGAATCATCCTCACCCCCTGACACTGTACAACCTCCTCCATTCACAAGTATCATCCTCACCCCCTGACACTGTATAACCTCCTCCATTCACAAGTATCATCCTCACCCCCTGACACTGTACAACCTCCTCCATTCACAAGTATCATCCTCAACCCCTGACACTGTACAATCTCCTCCATTCACAAGTATCATCCACACCCCTGACACTGTACAACCTCCTCCATTCACAGGAATCATCCTCACCCCTGACACTGTACAACCTCCTCCATTCACAAGTATCATCCTCACCCCCTAACACTGTACAACCTTCTCCATTCACAGGAATCCTCACCCCCTGACAGTGTACAACCTCCTCCATTCACAAGTATCATCCTCACCCCTGACACTGTACAACCTCCTCCATTGACAAGTATCATCCTCACCCCCTGACACTGTACAACCTCCTCCATTCACATGTATCATCCTCACCCCCTGACACTGTACAACCTCCTCCATTCACAAGAATCATCCTCACCCCTGACACTGTACAACCTCCTCCATTCACAAGTATCATCCTCACCCCCTAACACTGTACAACCTTCTCCATTCACAAGTATCATCCTCACCCCTGACACTGTACAACCTCCTCCATTCACAAGTATCATCCTCACCCCCTGACACTGTACAACCTCCTCCACTCACAAGTATCATCCTCACCCCCTAACACTGTACAACCTTCTCCATTCACAAGTATCATCCTCACCCCTGACACTGTACAACCTCCTCCATTCACAAGAATCATCCTCACCCCTGACACTGTACAACCTCCTCCATTCACAAATATCATCCTCACCCCTGACACTGTACAACCTCCTCCATTCACAAGTATCATCCTCACCCCCTGACACTGTACAACCTCCTCCATTCACAAGTATCATCCTCACCCCCTGACACTGTACAACCTCCTCCAATCACAAGTATCATCCTCACCCCCTGACACTGTACAACCTCCTCCATTCACAGGAATCCTTACCCCCTGACACTGTACAACCTCCTCCATTCACAAGTATCATCCTCACCCCTGACACTGTACAGCCTCCTCCATTCACAAGAATCATCCTCACCCCTGACACTGTACAACCTCCTCCATTCACAAATATCATCCTCACCCCTGACACTGTACAACCTCCTCCATTCACAAGAATCATCCTCGCCCCCTGACACTGTACAACCTCCTCCATTCACAAGTATCATCCTCACCCCTGACACTGTACAACCTCCTCCATTCACAAGAATCATCCTCACCCCCTGACACTGTACAACCTCCTCCATTCACAAGTATCATCCTCACCCCCGACACTGTATAACCTCCTCCATTCACAAGTATCATCCTCACCCCCTGACACTGTACAACCTCCTCCATTCACAAGTATCATCCTCACCCCCTGACACTGTATAACCTCCTCCATTCACAAGTATCATCCTCACCCCTGACACTGTACAACCTTCTCCATTCACAGGAATCATCCTCACCCCCTGACACTGTATAACCTCCTCCATTCACAGGAATCATCCTCACCCCTGACACTGTACAACCTTCTCCATTCACAAGTATCATCCTCACCCCCTGACACTGTACAACATCCTCAGTTTACAAGTATCATCCTCACCCCTAACACTGTACAACCTCCTCCATTCACAAGTATCATCCTCACCCCTGACACTGTACAACCTCCTCCATTCACAAGTATCATCCTCACCCCCTGACACTATACAACCTTCTCCATTCACAAGTATCATCCTCACCCCCTGACACTGTACAACCTCCTCCATTCACATGAATCATCCTCACCCTCTGACACTGTATAACCTCCTCCATTCACAAGTATCATCCTCACCCCCTGACACTGTACAACCTCCTCCATTCACACGTATCATCCTCACCCCCTGACACTGTACAACCTCATCCATTCACAGGAATCCTCACCCCCTGACACTGTACAACCTCCTCCATTCACAAGTATCATCCTCACCCCCTGACACTGTACAACCTCCTCCATTCACAGGAATCATCCTCACCCCCTGACACTGTATAACCTGCTCCATTCACAAGTATCATCCTCACCCCCTGATACTGTACAACCTCCTCCATTCACAAGTATCATCCTCACCCCCTGACACTGTATAACCTCCTCCATTCACAAGTATCATCCTCACCCCTGACACTGTACAACCTCCTCCATTCACAAGTATCATCGTCACCCCCGACAAAGTATAACCTCCTCCATTCACAAGTATCATCCTCACCCCCTGACACTGTACAACCTCCTCCATTCACAAGTATCATCCTCACCCCCTGACACTGTACAACCTCCTCCATTCACAAGTATCATCCTCACCCCCTGACACTGTACAACCTCCTCCATTCACAAGTATCATCCTCACCCCCTGACACTGTATAATCTCCTCCATTCACAAGTATCATCCTCACCCCTGACACTGTACAACCTCCTCCATTCACAAGTATCATCCTCACCCCCTGACACTGTACAACCTCCTCCATTCACAAGTATCATCCTCACCTCCTGACACTGTACAACCTCCTCCATTCACAAGTATCATCCTCACCCTCTGACACTGTATAACCTCCTCCATTCACAAGTATCATCCTCACCCCCTGACACTGTACAACCTCCTCCATTCACAGGAATCATCCTCACCCCCTGACACTGTATAACCTCCTCCATTCACAAGTATCATCCTCACCCCCTGATACTGTACAACCTCCTCCATTCACAAGTATCATCCTCACCCCCTGACACTGTATAACCTCCTCCATTCACAAGTATCATCCTCACCCCTGACACTGTACAACCTCCTCCATTCACAAGTATCATCCTCACCCCCTAATACTGTACAACCTTCTCCATTCACAAGTATCATCCTCACCCCTGACACTGTACAACCTGCTCCATTCACAAGAATCATCCTCACCCCTGACACTGTACAACCTCCTCCATTCACAAGTATCATCCTCACCCCCGACAAAGTATAACCTCCTCCATTCACAAGTATCATCCTCACCCCCTGACACTGTACAACCTCCTCCATTCACAAGTATCATCCTCACCCCCTGGCACTGTACAACCTCCTCCATTCACAAGTATCATCCTCACCCCTGACACTGTACAACCTCCTCCATTCACAAGAATCATCCTCACCCCCTGACACTGTACAACCTCCTCCATTCACAAGTATCATACTCACCCCTGACACTGTACAACCTCCTCCATTCACAAGAATCATCCTCACCCCCTGACACTGTACAACCTCCTCCATTCACAAGTATCATCCTCACCACCGACACTGTATAACCTCCTCCATTCACAAGTATCATCCTCACCCCCTGACACTGTACAACCTCCTCCATTCACAAGTATCATCCTCACCCCCTGACACTGTACAACCTCCTCCATTCACAAGTATCATCCTCACCCCCTGACACTGTATAGCCTCCTCCATTCACAGGAATCATCCTCACCCCCTGACACTGTACAACATCCTCCATTTACAAGTATCATCCTCACCCCTAACACTGTACAACCTCCTCCATTCACAATGAATCATCCTCACCCCTGACACTGTACAACCTCCTCCATTCACAAATATCATCCTCACCCCTGACACTGTACAACCTCCTCCATTCACAAATATCATCCTCACCCCTGACACTGTACAACCTCCTCCATTCACAAGTATCATCCTCACCCCCTAACACTGTACAACCTCCTCCATTCACAATGAATCATCCTCACCCCTGACACTGTACAACCTCCTCCATTCACAAGTATCATCCTCACCCCTGACACTGTACAACCTCCTCCATTCACAAGTATCATCCTCACCCCCTGACACTGTACAACCTCCTCCATTCACAAGTACCATCCTCACCCCCTGACACTGTACAACCTCCTCCATTCACAAGAATCATCCTAACCCCTGACACTGTACAACCTCCTCCATTCACAATGAATCATCCTCACCCCCTGACACTGTACAACCTCCTCCATTCACAAGTATCATCCTCACCCCTGACACTGTACAACCTCCTCCATTCACAGGAATCATCCTCACCCCCTGACACTGTACAACCTCCTCCATTCACAGGAATCCTCACCCCCTGACACTGTACAACCTCCTCCATTCGCAAGAATCATCCTCACCCCTGACACTGTACAACCTCCTCCATTCACAAGTATCATCCTCACCCCCTGACACTGTACAAACTCCTCCATTCACAGGAATCATCCCCACCCCTGACACTGTACAACCTCCTCCATTCACAAGAATCATCCTCACCCCCTGACACTGTACAACCTCCTCCATTCACAGGAATCCTCACCCCATGACACTGTACAACCTCCTCCATTCACAAGTATCATCCTCACACCCTGACACTGTATAACCTCCTCTATTCACGAGTATCATCCTCACCCCTGACACTGTACAACCTCCTCCATTCACAGGAATCATCCTCACCCCCTGACACTGTACAACCTCCTCCATTCACAAGTATCATCCTCACCCCTGACACTGTACAACCTCCTCCATTCACAGGTATCATCCTCACCCCCTGACACTGTACAACCTCCTCCATTCACAAGTATCATCCTCACCCCCTGACACTGTATAACCTCCTCCATTCACAAGTATCATCCTCACCCCCTGACACTGTACAACCTCCTCCATTCACAAGTATCATCCTCAACCCCTGACACTGTACAACCTCCTCCATTCACAAGTATCATCCACACCCCTGACACTGTACAACCTCCTCCATTCACAGGAATCATCCTCACCCCTAACACTGTACAACCTCCTCCATTCACAAGTATCATCCTCACCCCCTAACACTGTACAACCTTCTCCATTCACAGGAATCCTCACCCCCTGACAGTGTACAACCTCCTCCATTCACAAGTATCATCCTCACCCCTGACACTGTACAACCTCCTCCATTGACAAGTATCATCCTCACCCCCTGACACTGTACAACCTCCTCCATTCACATGTATCATCCTCACCCCCTGACACTGTACAACCTCCTCCATTCACAAGAATCATCCTCACCCCTGACACTGTACAACCTCCTCCATTCACAAGTATCATCCTCACCCCCTAACACTGTACAACCTTCTCCATTCACAAGTATCATCCTCACCCCTGACACTGTACAACCTCCTCCATTCACAAGTATCATCCTCACCCCCTGACACTGTACAACCTCCTCCATTCACAAGTATCATCCTCACCCCCTAACACTGTACAACCTTCTCCATTCACAAGTATCATCCTCACCCCTGACACTGTACAACCTCCTCCATTCACAAGAATCATCCTCACCCCTGACACTGTACAACCTCCTCCATTCACAAATATCATCCACACCCCTGACACTGTACAACCTCCTCCATTCACAAGTATCATCCTCACCCCCTGACACTGTACAACCTCCTCCATTCACAAGTATCATCCTCACCCCCTGACACTGTACAACCTCCTCCAATCACAAGTATCATCCTCACCCCCTGACACTGTACAACCTCCTCCATTCACAGGAATCCTTACCCCCTGACACTGTACAACCTCCTCCATTCACAAGTATCATCCTCACCCCTGACACTGTACAACCTCCTCCATTCACAAGAATCATCCTCACCCCCTGACACTATACAACCTCCTCCATTCACAAGTATCATCCTCACCCCCTGACACTGTACAACCTCCTCCATTCACAAGTATCATCCTCACCCTCTGACACTGTATAACCTCCTCCATTCACAAGTATCATCCTCACCCCCTGACACTGTACAACCTCCTCCATTCACAAGTATCATCCTCACCCTCTGACACTGTATAACCTCCTCCATTCACAAGTATCATCCTCACCCCCTGACACTGTACAACCTCCTCCATTCACAGGAATCATCCTCACCCCCTGACACTGTATAACCTCCTCCATTCACAAGTATCATCCTCACCCCCTGATACTGTACAACCTCCTCCATTCACAAGTATCATCCTCACCCCCTGACACTGTATAATCTCCTCCATTCACAAGTATCATCCTCACCCCTGACACTGTACAACCTCCTCCATTCACAAGTATCATCCTCACCCCCGACAAAGTATAACCTCCTCCATTCACAAGTATCATCCTCACCCCCTGACACTGTACAACCTCCTCCATTCACAAGTATCATCCTCACCCCCTGGCACTGTACAACCTCCTCCATTCACAAGTATCATCCTCACCCCTGACACTGTACAACCTCCTCCATTCACAAGAATCATCCTCACCCCCTGACACTGTACAACCTCCTCCATTCACAAGTATCATACTCACCCCTGACACTGTACAACCTCCTCCATTCACAAGAATCATCCTCACCCCCTGACACTGTACAACCTCCTCCATTCACAAGTATCATCCTCACCACCGACACTGTATAACCTCCTCCATTCACAAGTATCATCCTCACCCCCTGACACTGTACAACCTCCTCCATTCACAAGTATCATCCTCACCCCCTGACACTGTACAACCTCCTCCATTCACAAGTATCATCCTCACCCCCTGACACTGTATAACCTCCTCCATTCACAGGAATCATCCTCACCCCCTGACACTGTACAACATCCTCCATTTACAAGTATCATCCTCACCCCTAACACTGTACAACCTCCTCCATTCACAATGAATCATCCTCACCCCTGACACTGTACAACCTCCTCCATTCACAAGTATCATCCTCACCCCTGACACTGTACAACCTCCTCCATTCACAGGAATGCTCACCCCCTGACACTGTACAACCTCCTCCATTCACAATGAATCATCCTCACCCCCTGACACTGTACAACCTCCTCCATTCACAAGTATCACCCTCACCCCTGACACTGTACAACCTCCTCCATTCACAAGTATCATCCTCACCCCCTGACACTGTACAACCTCCTCCATTCACAAGCATCATCCTCACCCCCTGACACTGTATAACCTCCTCCATTCACAAGAATCATCCTCACCCCCCTGACACTGTACAACCTCCTCCATTCACAGGAATGCTCACCCCCTGACACTGTACAACCTCCTCCATTCACAATGAATCATCCTCACCCCCTGACACTGTACAACCTCCTCCATTCACAAGTATCATCCTCACCCCTGACACTGTACAACCTCCTCCATTCACAAGTATCATCCTCACCCCCTGACACTGTACAACCTCCTCCATTCACAAGCATCATCCTCACCCCCTGACACTGTATAACCTCCTCCATTCACAAGTATCATCCTCACCCCCTGACACTGTACAACATCCTCCATTTACAAGTATCATCCTCACCCCTAACACTGTACAACCTCCTCCATTCACAATGAATCATCCTCACCCCTGACACTGTACAACCTCCTCCATTCACAAGTATCATCCTCACCCCTGACACTGTACAACCTCCTCCATTCACAGGAATCATCCTCACCCCCTGACACTGTACAACCTCCTCCATTCACAGGAATCCTCACCCCCTGACACTGTACAACCTCCTCCATTCGCAAGAATCATCCTCACCCCTGACACTGTACAACCTCCTCCATTCACAAGTATCATCCTCACCCCCTGACACTGTACAACCTCCTCCATTCACAGGAATCATCCCCACCCCTGACACTGTACAACCTCCTCCATTCACAAGAATCATCCTCACCCCCTGACACTGTACAACCTCCTCCATTCACAGGAATCCTCACCCCATGACACTGTACAACCTCCTCCATTCACAAGTATCATCCTCACACCCTGACACTGTATAACCTCCTCTATTCACGAGTATCATCCTCACCCCTGACACTGTACAACCTCCTCCATTCACAGGAATCATCCTCACCCCCTGACACTGTACAACCTCCTCCATTCAAAGGAATCATCCTCACCCCCTGACACTGTACAACCTCCTCCATTCACAAGTATCATCCTCACCCCCTGACACTGTATAACCTCCTCCATTCACAAGTATCATCCTCACCCCCTGACACTGTACAACCTCCTCCATTCACAAGTATCATCCTCAACCCCTGACACTGTACAATCTCCTCCATTCACAAGTATCATCCACACCCCTGACACTGTACAACCTCCTCCATTCACAGGAATCATCCTCACCCCTGACACTGTACAACCTCCTCCATTCACAAGTATCATCCTCACCCCCTAACACTGTACAACCTTCTCCATTCACAGGAATCCTCACCCCCTGACAGTGTACAACCTCCTCCATTCACAAGTATCATCCTCACCCCTGACACTGTACAACCTCCTCCATTGACAAGTATCATCCTCACCCCCTGACACTGTACAACCTCCTCCATTCACATGTATCATCCTCACCCCCTGACACTGTACAACCTCCTCCATTCACAAGAATCATCCTCACCCCTGACACTGTACAACCTCCTCCATTCACAAGTATCATCCTCACCCCCTAACACTGTACAACCTTCTCCATTCACAAGTATCATCCTCACCCCTGACACTGTACAACCTCCTCCATTCACAAGTATCATCCTCACCCCCTGACACTGTACAACCTCCTCCACTCACAAGTATCATCCTCACCCCCTAACACTGTACAACCTTCTCCATTCACAAGTATCATCCTCACCCCTGACACTGTACAACCTCCTCCATTCACAAGAATCATCCTCACCCCTGACACTGTACAACCTCCTCCATTCACAAATATCATCCTCACCCCTGACACTGTACAACCTCCTCCATTCACAAGTATCATCCTCACCCCCTGACACTGTACAACCTCCTCCATTCACAAGTATCATCCTCACCCCCTGACACTGTACAACCTCCTCCAATCACAAGTATCATCCTCACCCCCTGACACTGTACAACCTCCTCCATTCACAGGAATCCTTACCCCCTGACACTGTACAACCTCCTCCATTCACAAGTATCATCCTCACCCCTGACACTGTACAGCCTCCTCCATTCACAAGAATCATCCTCACCCCTGACACTGTACAACCTCCTCCATTCACAAATATCATCCTCACCCCTGACACTGTACAACCTCCTCCATTCACAAGAATCATCCTCGCCCCCTGACACTGTACAACCTCCTCCATTCACAAGTATCATCCTCACCCCTGACACTGTACAACCTCCTCCATTCACAAGAATCATCCTCACCCCCTGACACTGTACAACCTCCTCCATTCACAAGTATCATCCTCACCCCCGACACTGTATAACCTCCTCCATTCACAAGTATCATCCTCACCCCCTGACACTGTACAACCTCCTCCATTCACAAGTATCATCCTCACCCCCTGACACTGTATAACCTCCTCCATTCACAAGTATCATCCTCACCCCTGACACTGTACAACCTTCTCCATTCACAGGAATCATCCTCACCCCCTGACACTGTATAACCTCCTCCATTCACAGGAATCATCCTCACCCCTGACACTGTACAACCTTCTCCATTCACAAGTATCATCCTCACCCCCTGACACTGTACAACATCCTCAGTTTACAAGTATCATCCTCACCCCTAACACTGTACAACCTCCTCCATTCACAAGTATCATCCTCACCCCTGACACTGTACAACCTCCTCCATTCACAAGTATCATCCTCACCCCCTGACACTATACAACCTTCTCCATTCACAAGTATCATCCTCACCCCCTGACACTGTACAACCTCCTCCATTCACATGAATCATCCTCACCCTCTGACACTGTATAACCTCCTCCATTCACAAGTATCATCCTCACCCCCTGACACTGTACAACCTCCTCCATTCACACGTATCATCCTCACCCCCTGACACTGTACAACCTCATCCATTCACAGGAATCCTCACCCCCTGACACTGTACAACCTCCTCCATTCACAAGTATCATCCTCACCCCCTGACACTGTACAACCTCCTCCATTCACAAGTATCATCTTCACCCCTGACACTGTACAACCTCCTCTATTCACAAGTATCATCATCACCCCCTGACACTGTACAACCTCCTCCATTCACAGGAATCATCCTCACCCCCTGACACAGTACAACCTCCTCCATTCACAAGTATCATCCTCACCCCCTGACACTGTACAACCTCCTCCATTCACAGGAATCCTCACCCCCTGACACTGTACAACCTCCTCCATTCACAAGTATCATCCTCACCCCCTGACAATGTACAACCTCCTCCATTCACAAGTATCATCCTCACCCCTGACACTGTACAACCTCCTCTATTCACAAGTATCATCATCACCCCCTGACACTGTACAACCTCCTCCATTCACAGGAATCATCCTCACCCCCTGACACAGTACAACCTCCTCCATTCACAAGTATCATCCTCACCCCCTGACACTGTACAACCTCCTCCATTCACAGGAATCATCCTCACCCCCTGACACTGTACAACCTCCTCCATTCACAGGAATCCTTACCCCCTGACACTGTGCAACCTCCTCCATTCACAAGTATCATCCTCACCCCTGACACTGTACAACCTCCTCCATTCACAAGTATCATCCTCACCCCCTGACACTGTACAACCTCCTCCATTCACAAGTATCATCCTCACCCCCTGACACTGTACAACCTCCTCCATTCACAGGAATCCTTACCCCCTGACACTGTACAACCTCCTCCATTCACAAGTATCATCCTCACCCCTGACACTGTACAACCTCCTCCATTCACAAGTATCATCCTCACCCCTGACACTGTACAACCTCCTCCATTCACAGGAATCATCCTCACCCCCTGACACTGAACAACCTCCTCCATTCACAAGAATCATCCTCACCCCCTGACACTATACAACCTCCTCCATTCACAGGAATCCTCACCCCCTGACACTGTATAACCTCCTCCATTCACAAGTATCATCCTCACCCCCTGACACTGTATAACCTCCTCCATTCACAAGTATCATCCTCACCCCCTGACACTGTACAACCTCCTCCATTCACAGGAATCCTCACCCCCTGACACTGTACAACCTCCTCCATTCACAAGAATCATCCTCACCCCCTGACACTGTACAACCTCCTCCATTTACAGGAATCCTCACCCCCTGACACTGTACGACCTCCTCCATTCACAGGAATCCTCACCCCCTGACACTGTACAACCTCCTCCATTCACAAGAATCATCCTCACCCCCTGACACTATACAACCTCCTCCATTCACAAATATCATCCTCACCCCTGACACTGAACAACCTCCTCCATTCACAAGTATCATCCTCACCCTCTGACACTGTATAACCTCCTCCATTCACAAGTATCATCCTCACCCCCTGACACTGTACAACCTCCTCCATTCGCAGGAATCCTCACCCCCTGACACTGTACAACCTCCTCCATTCACAAGAATCATCCTCACCCCCTGACACTATACAACCTCCTCCATTCACAAGTATCATCCTCACCCCTGACACTGTACAACCTCCTCCATTCACAAGTATCATCCTCACCCCCTGACACTGTACAACCTCCTCCATTCACAAGTATCATCCTCACCCCCTGACACTGTACAACCTCCTCCATTCACAAGTATCATCCTCACCCTCTGACACTGTATAACCTCCTCCATTCACAAGTATCATCCTCACCCCCTGACACTGTACAACCTCCTCCATTCACAAGTATCATCCTCACCCTCTGACACTGTATAACCTCCTCCATTCACAAGTATCATCCTCACCCCCTGACACTGTACAACCTCCTCCATTCACAGGAATCATCCTCACCCCCTGACACTGTATAACCTCCTCCATTCACAGGAATCATCCTCACCCCTGACACTGTACAACCTCCTCCATTCACAAGTATCATCCTCACCCCCTGACACTGTACAACCTCCTCCATTCACAAGTATCATCCTCACCCCCTGACACTGTACAACCTCCTCCATTCACAAGTATCATCCTCACCCCCTGACACTGTACAACCTCCTCCATTCACAAGTATCATCCTCACCCCCTGACACTGTATAATCTCCTCCATTCACAAGTATCATCCTCACCCCTGACACTGTACAACCTCCTCCATTCACAAGTATCATCCTCACCCCCTGACACTGTACAACCTCCTCCATTCACAAGTATCATCCTCACCCCCTGACACTGTACAACTTCCTCCATTCACAAGTATCATCCTCACCCTCTGACACTGTATAACCTCCTCCATTCACAAGTATCATCCTCACCCCCTGACACTGTACAACGTCCTCCATTCACAAGTATCATCCTCACCCTCTGACACTGTATAACCTCCTCCATTCACAAGTATCATCCTCACCCCCTGACACTGTACAACCTCCTCCATTCACAGGAATCATCCTCACCCCCTGACACTGTATAACCTCCTCCATTCACAAGTATCATCCTCACCCCCTGATACTGTACAACCTCCTCCATTCACAAGTATCATCCTCACCCCCTAACACTGTACAACCTTCTCCATTCACAGGAATCCTCACCCCCTGACAGTGTACAACCTCCTCCATTCACAAGTATCATCCTCACCCCTGACACTGTACAACCTCCTCCATTGACAAGTATCATCCTCACCCCCTGACACTGTACAACCTCCTCCATTCACATGTATCATCCTCACCCCCTGACACTGTACAACCTCCTCCATTCACAAGAATCATCCTCACCCCTGACACTGTACAACCTCCTCCATTCACAAGTATCATCCTCACCCCTAACACTGTACAACCTTCTCCATTCACAAGTATCATCCTCACCCCTGACACTGTACAACCTCCTCCATTCACAAGTATCATCCTCACCCCCTGACACTGTACAACCTCCTCCATTCACAAGTATCATCCTCACCCCCTAACACTGTACAACCTTCTCCATTCACAAGTATCATCCTCACCCCTGACACTGTACAACCTCCTCCATTCACAAGAATCATCCTCACCCCTGACACTGTACAACCTCCTCCATTCACAAATATCATCCTCACCCCTGACACTGTACAACCTCCTCCATTCACAAGTATCATCCTCACCCCCTGACACTGTACAACCTCCTCCATTCACAAGTATCATCCTCACCCCCTGACACTGTACAACCTCCTCCAATCACAAGTATCATCCTCACCCCCTGACACTGTACAACCTCCTCCATTCACAGGAATCCTTACCCCCTGACACTGTACAACCTCCTCCATTCACAAGTATCATCCTCACCCCTGACACTGTACAACCTCCTCCATTCACAAGAATCATCCTCACCCCTGACACTGTACAACCTCCTCCATTCACAAATATCATCCTCACCCCCTGACACTGTACAACCTCCTCCATTCACAAGTATCATCCTCACCCCCTGACACTGTATAACCTCCTCCATTCACAAGTATCATCCTCACCCCTGACACTGTACAACCTTCTCCATTCACAGGAATCATCCTCACCCCCTGACACTGTATAACCTCCTCCATTCACAGGAATCATCCTCACCCCTGACACTGTACAACCTCCTCCATTCACAAGTATCATCCTCACCCCCTGACACTGTACAACATCCTCAGTTTACAAGTATCATCCTCACCCCTAACACTGTACAACCTCCTCCATTCACAAGTATCATCCTCACCCCTGACACTGTACAACCTCCTCCATTCACAAGTATCATCCTCACCCCCTGACACTATACAACCTTCTCCATTCACAAGTATCATCCTCACCCCCTGACACTGTACAACCTCCTCCATTCACATGAATCATCCTCACCCTCTGACACTGTATAACCTCCTCCATTCACAAGTATCATCCTCACCCCCTGACACTGTACAACCTCCTCCATTCACACGTATCATCCTCACCCCCTGACACTGTACAGCCTCCTCCATTCACAGGAATCCTCACCCCCTGACACTGTACAACCTCCTCCATTCACAAGTATCATCCTCACCCCCTGACACTGTACAACCTCCTCCATTCACAAGTATCATCCTCACCCCTGACACTGTACAACCTCCTCTATTCACAAGTATCATCATCACCCCCTGACACTGTACAACCTCCTCCATTCACAGGAATCATCCTCACCCCCTGACACAGTACAACCTCCTCCATTCACAAGTATCATCCTCACCCCCTGACACTGTACAACCTCCTCCATTCACAGGAATCCTCACCCCCTGACACTGTACAACCTCCTCCATTCACAAGTATCATCCTCACCCCCTAACACTGTACAACCTTCTCCATTCACAAGTATCATCCTCACCCCTGACACTGTACAACCTCCTCCATTCACAAGTATCATCCTCACCCCCTGACACTGTACAACCTCCTCCATTCACAAGTATCATCCTCACCCCCTAACACTGTACAACCTTCTCCATTCACAAGTATCATCCTCACCCCTGACACTGTACAACCTCCTCCATTCACAAGAATCATCCTCACCCCTGACACTGTACAACCTCCTCCATTCACAAATATCATCCTCACCCCTGACACTGTACAACCTCCTCCATTCACAAGTATCATCCTCACCCCCTGACACTGTACAACCTCCTCCATTCACAAGTATCATCCTCACCCCCTGACACTGTACAACCTCCTCCAATCACAAGTATCATCCTCACCCCCTGACACTGTACAACCTCCTCCATTCACAGGAATCCTTACCCCCTGACACTGTACAACCTCCTCCATTCACAAGTATCATCCTCACCCCTGACACTGTACAACCTCCTCCATTCACAAGAATCATCCTCACCCCTGACACTGTACAACCTCCTCCATTCACAAATATCATCCTCACCCCCTGACACTGTACAACCTCCTCCATTCACAAGTATCATCCTCACCCCCTGACACTGTATAACCTCCTCCATTCACAAGTATCATCCTCACCCCTGACACTGTACAACCTTCTCCATTCACAGGAATCATCCTCACCCCCTGACACTGTATAACCTCCTCCATTCACAGGAATCATCCTCACCCCTGACACTGTACAACCTCCTCCATTCACAAGTATCATCCTCACCCCCTGATACTGTACAACATCCTCAGTTTACAAGTATCATCCTCACCCCTAACACTGTACAACCTCCTCCATTCACAAGTATCATCCTCACCCCTGACACTGTACAACCTCCTCCATTCACAAGTATCATCCTCACCCCCTGACACTATACAACCTTCTCCATTCACAAGTATCATCCTCACCCCCTGACACTGTACAACCTCCTCCATTCACATGAATCATCCTCACCCTCTGACACTGTATAACCTCCTCCATTCACAAGTATCATCCTCACCCCCTGACACTGTACAACCTCCTCCATTCACACGTATCATCCTCACCCCCTGACACTGTACAGCCTCCTCCATTCACAGGAATCCTCACCCCCTGACACTGTACAACCTCCTCCATTCACAAGTATCATCCTCACCCCCTGACACTGTACAACCTCCTCCATTCACAAGTATCATCCTCACCCCTGACACTGTACAACCTCCTCTATTCACAAGTATCATCATCACCCCCTGACACTGTACAACCTCCTCCATTCACAGGAATCATCCTCACCCCCTGACACAGTACAACCTCCTCCATTCACAAGTATCATCCTCACCCCCTGACACTGTACAACCTCCTCCATTCACAGGAATCCTCACCCCCTGACACTGTACAACCTCCTCCATTCACAAGTATCATCCTCACCCCTGACACTGTACAACCTCCTCCATTCACAGGAATCCTTACCCCCTGACACTGTGCAACCTCCTCCATTCACAAGTATCATCCTCACCCCTGACACTGTACAACCTCCTCTATTCACAAGTATCATCCTCACCCCCTGACACTGTACAACCTCCTCCATTCACAAGTATCATCCTCACCCCCTGACACTGTACAACCTCCTCCATTCACAGGAATCCTTACCCCCTGACACTGTACAACCTCCTCCATTCACAAGTATCATCCTCACCCCTGACACTGTACAACCTCCTCCATTCACAAGTATCATCCTCACCCCTGACACTATACAACCTCCTCCATCCACAGGAATCCTCACCCCCTGACACTGTATAACCTCCTCCATTCACAAGTATCATCCTCACCCCCTGACACTGTATAACCTCCTCCATTCACAAGTATCATCCTCACCCCCTGACACTGTACAACCTCCTCCATTCACAGGAATCCTCACCCCCTGACACTGTACAACCTCCTCCATTCACAAGAATCATCCTCACCCCCTGACACTGTACAACCTCCTCCATTTACAGGAATCCTCACCCCCTGACACTGTACGACCTCCTCCATTCACAGGAATCCTCACCCCCTGACACTGTACAACCTCCTCCATTCACAAGAATCATCCTCACCCCCTGACACTATACAACCTCCTCCATTCACAAATATCATCCTCACCCCTGACACTGAACAACCTCCTCCATTCACAAGTATCATCCTCTGACACTGTATAACCTCCTCCATTCACAAGTATCATCCTCACCCCCTGACACTGTACAACCTCCTCCATTCACAGGAATCCTCACCCCCTGACACTGTACAACCTCCTCCATTCACAAGAATCATCCTCACCCCCTGACACTATACAACCTCCTCCATTCACAAGTATCATCCTCACCCCTGACACTGTACAACCTCCTCCATTCACAAGAATCATCCTCACCCCTGACACTGTACAACCTCCTCCATTCACAAATATCATCCTCACCCCCTGACACTGTACAACCTCCTCCATTCACAAGTATCATCCTCACCCCCTGACACTGTATAACCTCCTCCATTCACAAGTATCATCCTCACCCCTGACACTGTACAACCTTCTCCATTCACAGGAATCATCCTCACCCCCTGACACTGTATAACCTCCTCCATTCACAGGAATCATCCTCACCCCTGACACTGTACAACCTCCTCCATTCACAAGTATCATCCTCACCCCCTGACACTGTACAACATCCTCAGTTTACAAGTATCATCCTCACACCTAACACTGTACAACCTCCTCCATTCACAAGTATCATCCTCACCCCTGACACTGTACAACCTCCTCCATTCACAAGTATCATCCTCACCCCCTGACACTATACAACCTTCTCCATTCACAAGTATCATCCTCACCCCCTGACACTGTACAACCTCCTCCATTCACATGAATCATCCTCACCCTCTGACACTGTATAACCTCCTCCATTCACAAGTATCATCCTCACCCCCTGACACTGTACAACCTCCTCCATTCACACGTATCATCCTCACCCCCTGACACTGTACAGCCTCCTCCATTCACAGGAATCCTCACCCCCTGACACTGTACAACCTCCTCCATTCACAAGTATCATCCTCACCCCCTGACACTGTACAACCTCCTCCATTCACAAGTATCATCCTCACCCCTGACACTGTACAACCTCCTCTATTCACAAGTATCATCATCACCCCCTGACACTGTACAACCTCCTCCATTCACAGGAATCATCCTCACCCCCTGACACAGTACAACCTCCTCCATTCACAAGTATCATCCTCACCCCCTGACACTGTACAACCTCCTCCATTCACAGGAATCCTCACCCCCTGACACTGTACAACCTCCTCCATTCACAAGTATCATCCTCACCCCCTAACACTGTACAACCTTCTCCATTCACAAGTATCATCCTCACCCCTGACACTGTACAACCTCCTCCATTCACAAGTATCATCCTCACCCCCTGACACTGTACAACCTCCTCCATTCACAAGTATCATCCTCACCCCCTAACACTGTACAACCTTCTCCATTCACAAGTATCATCCTCACCCCTGACACTGTACAACCTCCTCCATTCACAAGAATCATCCTCACCCCTGACACTGTACAACCTCCTCCATTCACAAATATCATCCTCACCCCTGACACTGTACAACCTCCTCCATTCACAAGTATCATCCTCACCCCCTGACACTGTACAACCTCCTCCATTCACAAGTATCATCCTCACCCCCTGACACTGTACAACCTCCTCCAATCACAAGTATCATCCTCACCCCCTGACACTGTACAACCTCCTCCATTCACAGGAATCCTTACCCCCTGACACTGTACAACCTCCTCCATTCACAAGTATCATCCTCACCCCTGACACTGTACAACCTCCTCCATTCACAAGAATCATCCTCACCCCTGACACTGTACAACCTCCTCCATTCACAAATATCATCCTCACCCCCTGACACTGTACAACCTCCTCCATTCACAAGTATCATCCTCACCCCCTGACACTGTATAACCTCCTCCATTCACAAGTATCATCCTCACCCCTGACACTGTACAACCTTCTCCATTCACAGGAATCATCCTCACCCCCTGACACTGTATAACCTCCTCCATTCACAGGAATCATCCTCACCCCTGACACTGTACAACCTCCTCCATTCACAAGTATCATCCTCACCCCCTGATACTGTACAACATCCTCAGTTTACAAGTATCATCCTCACCCCTAACACTGTACAACCTCCTCCATTCACAAGTATCATCCTCACCCCTGACACTGTACAACCTCCTCCATTCACAAGTATCATCCTCACCCCCTGACACTATACAACCTTCTCCATTCACAAGTATCATCCTCACCCCCTGACACTGTACAACCTCCTCCATTCACATGAATCATCCTCACCCTCTGACACTGTATAACCTCCTCCATTCACAAGTATCATCCTCACCCCCTGACACTGTACAACCTCCTCCATTCACACGTATCATCCTCACCCCCTGACACTGTACAGCCTCCTCCATTCACAGGAATCCTCACCCCCTGACACTGTACAACCTCCTCCATTCACAAGTATCATCCTCACCCCCTGACACTGTACAACCTCCTCCATTCACAAGTATCATCCTCACCCCTGACACTGTACAACCTCCTCTATTCACAAGTATCATCATCACCCCCTGACACTGTACAACCTCCTCCATTCACAGGAATCATCCTCACCCCCTGACACAGTACAACCTCCTCCATTCACAAGTATCATCCTCACCCCCTGACACTGTACAACCTCCTCCATTCACAGGAATCCTCACCCCCTGACACTGTACAACCTCCTCCATTCACAAGTATCATCCTCACCCCTGACACTGTACAACCTCCTCCATTCACAGGAATCCTTACCCCCTGACACTGTGCAACCTCCTCCATTCACAAGTATCATCCTCACCCCTGACACTGTACAACCTCCTCTATTCACAAGTATCATCCTCACCCCCTGACACTGTACAACCTCCTCCATTCACAAGTATCATCCTCACCCCCTGACACTGTACAACCTCCTCCATTCACAAGAATCCTTACCCCCTGACACTGTACAACCTCCTCCATTCACAAGTATCATCCTCACCCCTGACACTGTACAACCTCCTCCATTCACAAGTATCATCCTCACCCCTGACACTATACAACCTCCTCCATCCACAGGAATCCTCACCCCCTGACACTGTATAACCTCCTCCATTCACAAGTATCATCCTCACCCCCTGACACTGTATAACCTCCTCCATTCACAAGTATCATCCTCACCCCCTGACACTGTACAACCTCCTCCATTCACAGGAATCCTCACCCCCTGACACTGTACAACCTCCTCCATTCACAAGAATCATCCTCACCCCCTGACACTGTACAACCTCCTCCATTTACAGGAATCCTCACCCCCTGACACTGTACGACCTCCTCCATTCACAGGAATCCTCACCCCCTGACACTGTACAACCTCCTCCATTCACAAGAATCATCCTCACCCCCTGACACTATACAACCTCCTCCATTCACAAATATCATCCTCACCCCTGACACTGAACAACCTCCTCCATTCACAAGTATCATCCTCTGACACTGTATAACCTCCTCCATTCACAAGTATCATCCTCACCCCCTGACACTGTACAACCTCCTCCATTCACAGGAATCCTCACCCCCTGACACTGTACAACCTCCTCCATTCACAAGAATCATCCTCACCCCCTGACACTATACAACCTCCTCCATTCACAAGTATCATCCTCACCCCTGACACTGTACAACCTCCTCCATTCACAAGTATCATCCTCACCCCCTGACACTGTACAACCTCCTCCATTCACAAGTATCATCCTCACCCCCTGACACTGTACAACCTCCTCCATTCACAAGTATCATCCTCACCCTCTGACACTGTATAACCTCCTCCATTCACAAGTATCATCCTCACCCCCTGACACTGTACAACCTCCTCCATTCACAAGTATCATCCTCACCCTCTGACACTGTATAACCTCCTCCATTCACAAGTATCATCCTCACCCCCTGACACTGTACAACCTCCTCCATTCACAGGAATCATCCTCACCCCCTGACACTGTATAACCTCCTCCATTCACAGGAATCATCCTCACCCCTGACACTGTACAACCTCCTCTATTCACAAGTAACATCCTCACCCCCTGACACTGTACAACCTCCTCCATTCACAAGTATCATCCTCACCCCCTGACACTGTACAACCTCCTCCATTCACAAGTATCATCCTCACCCCCTGACACTGTACAACCTCCTCCATTCACAAGTATCATCCTCACCCCCTGACACTGTATAATCTCCTCCATTCACAAGTATCATCCTCACCCCTGACACTGTACAACCTCCTCCATTCACAAGTATCATCCTCACCCCCTGACACTGTACAACCTCCTCCATTCACAAGTATCATCCTCACCCCCTGACACTGTACAACCTCCTCCATTCACAAGTATCATCCTCACCCTCTGACACTGTATAACCTCCTCCATTCACAAGTATCATCCTCACCCCCTGACACTGTACAACGTCCTCCATTCACAAGTATCATCCTCACCCTCTGACACTGTATAACCTCCTCCATTCACAAGTATCATCCTCACCCCCTGACACTGTACAACCTCCTCCATTCACAGGAATCATCCTCACCCCCTGACACTGTATAACCTCCTCCATTCACAAGTATCATCCTCACCCCCTGATACTGTACAACCTCCTCCATTCACAAGTATCATCCTCACCCCCTGACACTGTATAACCTCCTCCATTCACAAGTATCATCCTCACCCCTGACACTGTACAACCTCCTCCATTCACAAGTATCATCATCACCCCCGACAAAGTATAACCTCCTCCATTCACAAGTATCATCCTCACCCCCTGACACTGTACAACCTCCTCCATTCACAAGTATCATCCTCACCCCCTGACACTGTACAACCTCCTCCATTCACAAGTATCATCCTCACCCCCTGACACTGTACAACCTCCTCCATTCACAAGTATCATCCTCACCCCCTGACACTGTATAATCTCCTCCATTCACAAGTATCATCCTCACCCCTGACACTGTACAACCTCCTCCATTCACAAGTATCATCCTCACCCCCTGACACTGTACAACCTCCTCCATTCACAAGTATCATCCTCACCCCCTGACACTGTACAACCTCCTCCATTCACAAGTATCATCCTCACCCTCTGACACTGTATAACCTCCTCCATTCACAAGTATCATCCTCACCCCCTGACACTGTACAACCTCCTCCATTCACAGGAATCATCCTCACCCCCTGACACTGTATAACCTCCTCCATTCACAAGTATCATCCTCACCCCCTGACACTGTACAACCTCCGCCATTCACAGGAATCATCCTCACCCCTGACACTGTACAACCTCCTCCATTCACAAGTATCATCCTCACCCCCTAACACTGTACAACCTTCTCCATTCACAGGAATCCTCACCCCTGACACTGTACAACCTCCTCCATTCACAAGTATCATCCTCACCCCTGACACTGTACAACCTCCTCCATTGACAAGTATCATCCTCACCCCCTGACACTGTACAACCTCCTCCATTCACATGTATCATCCTCACCCCCTGACACTGTACAACCTCCTCCATTCACAAGAATCATCCTCACCCCTGACACTGTACAACCTCCTCCATTCACAAGTATCATCCTCACCCCCTGACACTGTACAACCTCCTCCATTCACAAGTATCATCCTCACCCCCTAACACTGTACAACCTTCTCCATTCACAAGTATCATCCTCACCCCTGACACTGTACAACCTTCTCCATTCACAGGAATCCTCACCCCCTGACAGTGTACAACCTCCTCCATTCACAAGTATCATCCTCACCAACCTCCTCCATTCACAAGTATCATCCTCACCCCTGACACTGTACAACCTCCTCCATTGACAAGTATCATCCTCACCCCCTGACACTGTACAACCTCCTCCATTCACATGTATCATCCTCACCCCCTGACACTGTACAACCTCCTCCATTGACAAGTATCATCCTCACCCCCTGACACTGTACAACCTCCTCCATTCACATGTATCATCCTCACCCCCTGACACTGTACAACCTCCTCCATTCACAAGAATCATCCTAACCCCTGACACTGTACAACCTCCTCCATTCACAATGAATCATCCTCACCCCCTGACACTGTACAACCTCCTCCATTCACAAGTATCATCCTCACCCCTGACACTGTACAACCTCCTCCATTCACAGGAATCATCCTCACCCCCTGACACTGTACAACCTCCTCCATTCGCAAGAATCATCCTCACCCCTGACACTGTACAACCTCCTCCATTCACAAGTATCATCCTCACCCCCTGACACTGTACAACCTCCTCCATTCACAGGAATCATCCCCACCCCTGACACTGTACAACCTCCTCCATTCACAAGAATCATCCTCACCCCCTGACACTGTACAACCTCCTCCATTCACAGGCATCCTCACCCCATGACACTGTACAACCTCCTCCATTCACAAGTATCATCCTCACACCCTGACACTGTATAACCTCCTCTATTCACGAGTATCATCCTCACCCCTGACACTGTACAACCTCCTCCATTCACAGGAATCATCCTCACCCCCTGACACTGTACAACCTCCTCCATTCAAAGGAATCATCCTCACCCCCTGACACTGTACAACCTCCTCCATTCACAAGTATCATCCTCACCCCTGACACTGTACAACCTCCTCCATTCACAGGTATCATCCTCACCCCCTGACACTGTACAACCTCCTCCATTCACAAGTATCATCCTCACCCCCTGACACTGTATAACCTCCTCCATTCACAAGTATCATCCTCACCCCCTGACACTGTATAACCTCCTCCATTCACAAGTATCATCCTCACCCCCTGACACTGTACAACCTCCTCCATTCACAAGTATCATCCTCAACCCCTGACACTGTACAACCTCCTCCATTCACAAGTATCATCCACACCCCTGACACTGTACAACCTCCGCCATTCACAGGAATCATCCTCACCCCTGACACTGTACAACCTCCTCCATTCACAAGTATCATCCTCACCCCCTAACACTGTACAACCTTCTCCATTCACAGGAATCCTCACCCCCTGACAGTGTACAACCTCCTCCATTCACAAGTATCATCCTCACCCCTGACACTGTACAACCTCCTCCATTGACAAGTATCATCCTCACCCCCTGACACTGTACAACCTCCTCCATTCACATGTATCATCCTCACCCCCTGACACTGTACAACCTCCTCCATTCACAAGAATCATCCTCACCCCTGACACTGTACAACCTCCTCCATTCACAAGTATCATCCTCACTCCCTAACACTGTACAACCTTCTCCATTCACAAGTATCATCCTCACCCCTGACACTGTACAACCTCCTCCATTCACAAGTATCATCCTCACCCCCTGACACTGTACAACCTCCTCCATTCACAAGTATCATCCTCACCCCCTAACACTGTACAACCTTCTCCATTCACAAGTATCATCCTCACCCCTGACACTGTACAACCTCCTCCATTCACAAGAATCATCCTCACCCCTGACACTGTACAACCTCCTCCATTCACAAATATCATCCACACCCCTGACACTGTACAACCTCCTCCATTCACAAGTATCATCCTCACTCCCTGACACTGTACAACCTCCTCCATTCACAAGTATCATCCTCACCCCCTGACACTGTACAACCTCCTCCAATCACAAGTATCATCCTCACCCCCTGACACTGTACAACCTCCTCCATTCACAGGAATCCTTACCCCCTGACACTGTACAACCTCCTCCATTCACAAGTATCATCCTCACCCCTGACACTGTACAACCTCCTCCATTCACAAGAATCATCCTCACCCCTGACACTGTACAACCTCCTCCATTCACAAATATCATCCTCACCCCTGACACTGTACAACCTCCTCCATTCACAAGTATCATCCTCACCCCCTGACACTGTACAACCTCCTCCATTCACAAGTATCATCCTCACCCCCTGACACTGTACAACCTCCTCCAATCACAGGAATCGTTACCCCCTGACACTGTACAACCTCCTCCATTCACAAGTATCATCCTCACCCCTGACACTGTACAACCTCCTCCATTCACAAGAATCATCCTCACCCCCTGACACTATACAACCTCCTCCATTCACAAGTATCATCCTCACCCCCTGACACTGTATAACCTCCTCCATTCACAAGTATCATCCTCACCCCCTGACACTGTACAACCTCCTCTATTCACAAGTATCATCCTCACCCCTGACACTGTACAACCTCCTCCATTCACAGGAATCATCCTCACCACCTGACACTGTACAACCTCCTCCATTCACAAGAATCATCCTCACCTCCTGACACTGTACAACCTCCTCCATTCACAAGTATCCTCACCCCCTGACACTGAACAGCCTCCTCCATTCACAAGTATCATCCTCACCCCCTGACACTGTACAACCTCCTCCATTCACAGGAATCCTTACCCCCTGACACTGTACAACCTCCTCCATTCACAAGTATCATCCTCACCCCTGACACTGTACAACCTCCTCCATTCACAAGTATCATCCTCACCCCCTGACACTGTACAACCTCCTCCATTCACAAGTATCATCCTCACCCCCGACAAAGTATAACCTCCTCCATTCACAAGTATCATCCTCACCCCTGACACTGTACAACCTCCTCCATTCACAAGTATCATCCTCACCCCCGACAAAGTATAACCTCCTCCATTCACAAGTATCATCCTCACCCCCTGACACTGTACAACCTCCTCCATTCACAAGTATCATCCTCACCCCCTGACACTGTATAACCTCCTCCATTCACAAGTATCATCCTCACCCCTGACACTGTACAACCTTCTCCATTCACAGGAATCATCCTCACCCCCTGACACTGTATAACCTCCTCCATTCACAGGAATCATCCTCACCCCTGACACTGTACAACCTCCTCCATTCACAAGTATCATCCTCACCCCCTGACACTGTACAACATCCTCAGTTTACAAGTATCATCCTCACCCCTAACACTGTACAACCTCCTCTATTCACAAGTATCATCCTCACCCTCTGACACTGTATAACCTCCTCCATTCACAAGTATCATCCTCACCCCCTGACACTGTACAACGTCCTCCATTCACAAGTATCATCCTCACCCTCTGACACTGTATAACCTCCTCCATTCACAAGTATCATCCTCACCCCCTGACACTGTACAACCTCCTCCATTCACAGGAATCATCCTCACCCCCTGACACTGTATAACCTCCTCCATTCACAAGTATCATCCTCACCCCCTGATACTGTACAACCTCCTCCATTCACAAGTATCATCCTCACCCCCTGACACTGTATAACCTCCTCCATTCACAAGTATCATCCTCACCCCTGACACTGTACAACCTCCTCCATTCACAAGTATCATCCTCACCCCCGACAAAGTATAACCTCCTCCATTCACAAGTATCATCCTCACCCCCTGACACTGTACAACCTCCTCCATTCACAAGTATCATCCTCACCCCCTGACACTGTACAACCTCCTCCATTCACAAGTATCATCCTCACCCCCTGACACTGTACAACCTCCTCCATTCACAAGTATCATCCTCACCCCCTGACACTGTATAATCTCCTCCATTCACAAGTATCATCCTCACCCCTGACACTGTACAACCTCCTCCATTCACAAGTATCATCCTCACCCCCTGACACTGTACAACCTCCTCCATTCACAAGTATCATCCTCACCCCCTGACACTGTACAACCTCCTCCATTCACAAGTATCATCCTCACCCTCTGACACTGTATAACCTCCTCCATTCACAAGTATCATCCTCACCCCCTGACACTGTACAACCTCCTCCATTCACAGGAATCATCCTCACCCCCTGACACTGTATAACCTCCTCCATTCACAAGTATCATCCTCACCCCCTGATACTGTACAACCTCCTCCATTCACAAGTATCATCCTCACCCCCTGACACTGTATAACCTCCTCCATTCACAAGTATCATCCTCACCCCTGACACTGTACAACCTCCTCTATTCACAAGTATCATCCTCACCCCCGACAAAGTATAACCTCCTCCATTCACAAGTATCATCCTCACCCCCTGACACTGTACAACCTCCTCCATTCACAAGTATCATCCTCACCCCCTGGCACTGTACAACCTCCTCCATTCACAAGTATCATCCTCACCCCTGACACTGTACAACCTCCTCCATTCACAAGAATCATCCTCACCCCCTGACACTGTACAACCTCCTCCATTCACAAGTATCATACTCACCCCTGACACTGTACAACCTCCTCCATTCACAAGAATCATCCTCACCCCCTGACACTGTACAACCTCCTCCATTCACAAGTATCATCCTCACCACCGACACTGTATAACCTCCTCCATTCACAAGTATCATCCTCACCCCCTGACACTGTACAACCTCCTCCATTCACAAGTATCATCCTCACCCCCTGACACTGTACAACCTCCTCCATTCACAAGTATCATCCTCACCCCCTGACACTGTATAACCTCCTCCATTCACAGGAATCATCCTCACCCCCTGACACTGTACAACATCCTCCATTTACAAGTATCATCCTCACCCCTAACACTGTACAACCTCCTCCATTCACAAGTATCATCCTCACCCCTGACACTGTACAACCTCCTCCATTCACAAGTATCATCCTCACCCCTGACACTGTACAACCTCCTCCATTCACAGGAATGCTCACCCCTGACACTGTACAACCTCCTCCATTCACAAGTATCATCCTCACCCCCTGACACTGTACAACCTCCTCCATTCACAGGAATCATCCTCACCCCCTGACACTGTATAACCTCCTCCATTCACAAGTATCATCCTCACCCCCTGATACTGTACAACCTCCTCCATTCACAAGTATCATCCTCACCCCCTGACACTGTATAACCTCCTCCATTCACAAGTATCATCCTCACCCCTGACACTGTACAACCTCCTCCATTCACAAGAATCATCCTCACCCCCTGACACTGTACAACCTCCTCCATTCACAAGTATCATACTCACCCCTGACACTGTACAACCTCCTCCATTCACAAGAATCATCCTCACCCCCTGACACTGTACAACCTCCTCCATTCACAAGAATCATCCTCACCCCCTGACACTGTACAACCTCCTCCATTCACAAGTATCATCCTCACCACCGACACTGTATAACCTCCTCCATTCACAAGTATCATCCTCACCCCCTGACACTGTACAACCTCCTCCATTCACAAGTATCATCCTCACCCCCTGACACTGTACAACCTCCTCCATTCACAAGTATCATCCTCACCCCCTGACACTGTATAACCTCCTCCATTCACAGGAATCATCCTCACCCCCTGACACTGTACAACATCCTCCATTTACAAGTATCATCCTCACCCCTAACACTGTACAACCTCCTCCATTCACAAGTATCATCCTCACCCCTGACACTGTACAACCTCCTCCATTCACAAGTATCATCCTCACCCCTGACACTGTACAACCTCCTCCATTCACAGGAATGCTCACCCCTGACACTGTACAACCTCCTCCATTCACAAGTATCATCCTCACCCCCTGACACTGTACAACCTCCTCCATTCACAGGAATCATCCTCACCCCCTGACACTGTATAACCTCCTCCATTCACAAGTATCATCCTCACCCCCTGATACTGTACAACCTCCTCCATTCACAAGTATCATCCTCACCCCCTGACACTGTATAACCTCCTCCATTCACAAGTATCATCCTCACCCCTGACACTGTACAACCTCCTCCATTCACAAGAATCATCCTCACCCCCTGACACTGTACAACCTCCTCCATTCACAAGTATCATACTCACCCCTGACACTGTACAACCTCCTACATTCACAAGAATCATCCTCACCCCCTGACACTGTACAACCTCCTCCATTCACAAGTATCATCCTCACCACCGACACTGTATAACCTCCTCCATTCACAAGTATCATCCTCACCCCCTGACACTGTACAACCTCCTCCATTCACAAGTATCATCCTCACCCCCTGACACTGTACAACCTCCTCCATTCACAAGTATCATCCTCACCCCCTGACACTGTATAACCTCCTCCATTCACAGGAATCATCCTCACCCCCTGACACTGTACAACATCCTCCATTTACAAGTATCATCCTCACCCCTAACACTGTACAACCTCCTCCATTCACAAGTATCATCCTCACCCCTGACACTGTACAACCTCCTCCATTCACAAGTATCATCCTCACCCCTGACACTGTACAACCTCCTCCATTCACAGGAATGCTCACCCCTGACACTGTACAACCTCCTCCATTCACAATGAATCATCATCACCCCCTGACACTGTACAACCTCCTCCATTCACAAGTATCACCCTCACCCCTGACACTGTACAACCTCCTCCATTCACAAGTATCATCCTCACCCCCTGACACTGTACAACCTCCTCCATTCACAAGCATCATCCTCACCCCCTGACACTGTATAACCTCCTCCATTCACAAGAATCATCCTCACCCCCCTGACACTGTACAACCTCCTCCATTCACAGGAATGCTCACCCCCTGACACTGTACAACCTCCTCCATTCACAATGAATCATCCTCACCCCCTGACACTGTACAACCTCCTCCATTCACAAATATCATCCTCACCCCTGACACTGTACAACCTCCTCCATTCACAAGTATCATCCTCACCCCCTGACACTGTACAACCTCCTCCATTCACAAGCATCATCCTCACCCCCTGACACTGTATAACCTCCTCCATTCACAAGTATCATCCTCACCCCCTGACACTGTACAACATCCTCCATTTACAAGTATCATCCTCACCCCTAACACTGTACAACCTCCTCCATTCACAATGAATCATCCTCACCCCTGACACTGTACAACCTCCTCCATTCACAAGTATCATCCTCACCCCTGACACTGTACAACCTCCTCCATTCACAAGTATCATCCTCACCCCCTGACACTGTACAACCTCCTCCATTCACAAGTATCATCCTCACCCCCTGACACTGTACAACCTCCTCCATTCACAAGAATCATCCTAACCCCTGACACTGTACAACCTCCTCCATTCACAATGAATCATCCTCACCCCCTGACACTGTACAACCTCCTCCATTCACAAGTATCATCCTCACCCCTGACACTGTACAACCTCCTCCATTCACAGGAATCATCCTCACCCCCTGACACTGTACAACCTCCTCCATTCACAGGAATCCTCACCCCCTGACACTGTACAACCTCCTCCATTCGCAAGAATCATCCTCACCCCTGACACTGTACAACCTCCTCCATTCACAAGTATCATCCTCACCCCCTGACACTGTACAACCTCCTCCATTCACAGGAATCATCCCCACCCCTGACACTGTACAACCTCCTCCATTCACAAGAATCATCCTCACCCCCTGACACTGTACAACCTCCTCCATTCACAGGAATCCTCACCCCATGACACTGTACAACCTCCTCCATTCACAAGTATCATCCTCACACCCTGACACTGTATAACCTCCTCTATTCACGAGTATCATCCTCACCCCTGACACTGTACAACCTCCTCCATTCACAGGAATCATCCTCACCCCCTGACACTGTACAACCTCCTCCATTCAAAGGAATCATCCTCACCCCCTGACACTGTACAACCTCCTCCATTCACAAGTATCATCCTCACCCCTGACACTGTACAACCTCCTCCATTCACAGGTATCATCCTCACCCCCTGACACTGTACAACCTCCTCCATTCACAAGTATCATCCTCACCCCCTGACACTGTATAACCTCCTCCATTCACAAGTATCATCCTCACCCCCTGACACTGTATAACCTCCTCCATTCACAAGTATCATCCTCACCCCCTGACACTGTACAACCTCCTCCATTCACAAGTATCATCCTCAACCCCTGACACTGTACAACCTCCTCCATTCACAAGTATCATCCACACCCCTGACACTGTACAACCTCTGCCATTCACAGGAATCATCCTCACCCCTGACACTGTACAACCTCCTCCATTCACAAGTATCATCCTCACCCCCTAACACTGTACAACCTTCTCCATTCACAGGAATCCTCACCCCCTGACAGTGTACAACCTCCTCCATTCACAAGTATCATCCTCACCCCTGACACTGTACAACCTCCTCCATTGACAAGTATCATCCTCACCCCCTGACACTGTACAACCTCCTCCATTCACATGTATCATCCTCACCCCCTGACACTGTACAACCTCCTCCATTCACAAGAATCATCCTCACCCCTGACACTGTACAACCTCCTCCATTCACAAGTATCATCCTCACTCCCTAACACTGTACAACCTTCTCCATTCACAAGTATCATCCTCACCCCTGACACTGTACAACCTCCTCCATTCACAAGTATCATCCTCACCCCCTGACACTGTACAACCTCCTCCATTCACAAGTATCATCCTCACCCCCTAACACTGTACAACCTTCTCCATTCACAAGTATCATCCTCACCCCTGACACTGTACAACCTCCTCCATTCACAAGAATCATCCTCACCCCTGACACTGTACAACCTCCTCCATTCACAAATATCATCCACACCCCTGACACTGTACAACCTCCTCCATTCACAAGTATCATCCTCACTCCCTGACACTGTACAACCTCCTCCATTCACAAGTATCATCCTCACCCCCTGACACTGTACAACCTCCTCCAATCACAAGTATCATCCTCACCCCCTGACACTGTACAACCTCCTCCATTCACAGGAATCCTTACCCCCTGACACTGTACAACCTCCTCCATTCACAAGTATCATCCTCACCCCTGACACTGTACAACCTCCTCCATTCACAAGAATCATCCTCACCCCTGACACTGTACAACCTCCTCCATTCACAAATATCATCCTCACCCCTGACACTGTACAACCTCCTCCATTCACAAGTATCATCCTCACCCCCTGACACTGTACAACCTCCTCCATTCACAAGTATCATCCTCACCCCCTGACACTGTACAACCTCCTCCAATCACAGGAATCGTTACCCCCTGACACTGTACAACCTCCTCCATTCACAAGTATCATCCTCACCCCTGACACTGTACAACCTCCTCCATTCACAAGAATCATCCTCACCCCCTGACACTATACAACCTCCTCCATTCACAAGTATCATCCTCACCCCCTGACACTGTATAACCTCCTCCATTCACAAGTATCATCCTCACCCCCTGACACTGTACAACCTCCTCTATTCACAAGTATCATCCTCACCCCTGACACTGTACAACCTCCTCCATTCACAGGAATCATCCTCACCACCTGACACTGTACAACCTCCTCCATTCACAAGAATCATCCTCACCTCCTGACACTGTACAACCTCCTCCATTCACAAGTATCCTCACCCCCTGACACTGAACAGCCTCCTCCATTCACAAGTATCATCCTCACCCCCTGACACTGTACAACCTCCTCCATTCACAGGAATCCTTACCCCCTGACACTGTACAACCTCCTCCATTCACAAGTATCATCCTCACCCCTGACACTGTACAACCTCCTCCATTCACAAGTATCATCCTCACCCCCTGACACTGTACAACCTCCTCCATTCACAAGTATCATCCTCACCCCCGACAAAGTATAACCTCCTCCATTCACAAGTATCATCCTCACCCCTGACACTGTACAACCTCCTCCATTCACAAGTATCATCCTCACCCCCGACAAAGTATAACCTCCTCCATTCACAAGTATCATCCTCACCCCCTGACACTGTACAACCTCCTCCATTCACAAGTATCATCCTCACCCCCTGACACTGTACAACCTCCTCCATTCACAAGTATCATCCTCACCCCTGACACTGTACAACCTCCTCCATTCACAAGAATCATCCTCGCCCCCTGACACTGTACAACCTCCTCCATTCACAAGTATCATCCTCACCCCTGACACTGTACAACCTCCTCCATTCACAAGAATCATCCTCACCCCCTGACACTGTACAACCTCCTCCATTCACAAGTATCATCCTCACCCCCGACACTGTATAACCTACTCCATTCACAAGTATCATCCTCACCCCCTGACACTGTACAACCTCCTCCATTCACAAGTATCATCCTCACCCCCTGACACTGTATAACCTCCTCCATTCACAAGTATCATCCTCACCCCTGACACTGTACAACCTTCTCCATTCACAGGAATCATCCTCACCCCCTGACACTGTATAACCTCCTCCATTCACAGGAATCATCCTCACCCCTGACACTGTACAACCTCCTCCATTCACAAGTATCATCCTCACCCCCTGACACTGTACAACATCCTCAGTTTACAAGTATCATCCTCACCCCTAACACTGTACAACCTCCTCCATTCACAAGTATCATCCTCACCCCTGACACTGTACAACCTCCTCCATTCACAAGTATCATCCTCACCCTCTGACACTGTATAACCTCCTCCATTCACAAGTATCATCCTCACCCCCTGACACTGTACAACGTCCTCCATTCACAAGTATCATCCTCACCCTCTGACACTGTATAACCTCCTCCATTCACAAGTATCATCCTCACCCCCTGACACTGTACAACCTCCTCCATTCACAGGAATCATCCTCACCCCCTGACACTGTATAACCTCCTCCATTCACAAGTATCATCCTCACCCCCTGATACTGTACAACCTCCTCCATTCACAAGTATCATCCTCACCCCCTGACACTGTATAACCTCCTCCATTCACAAGTATCATCCTCACCCCTGACACTGTACAACCTCCTCCATTCACAAGTATCATCCTCACCCCCGACAAAGTATAACCTCCTCCATTCACAAGTATCATCCTCACCCCCTGACACTGTACAACCTCCTCCATTCACAAGTATCATCCTCACCCCCTGACACTGTACAACCTCCTCCATTCACAAGTATCATCCTCACCCCCTGACACTGTACAACCTCCTCCATTCACAAGTATCATCCTCACCCCCTGACACTGTATAATCTCCTCCATTCACAAGTATCATCCTCACCCCTGACACTGTACAACCTCCTCCATTCACAAGTATCATCCTCACCCCCTGACACTGTACAACCTCCTCCATTCACAAGTATCATCCTCACCCCCTGACACTGTACAACCTCCTCCATTCACAAGTATCATCCTCACCCTCTGACACTGTATAACCTCCTCCATTCACAAGTATCATCCTCACCCCCTGACACTGTACAACCTCCTCCATTCACAGGAATCATCCTCACCCCCTGACACTGTATAACCTCCTCCATTCACAAGTATCATCCTCACCCCCTGATACTGTACAACCTCCTCCATTCACAAGTATCATCCTCACCCCCTGACACTGTATAACCTCCTCCATTCACAAGTATCATCCTCACCCCTGACACTGTACAACCTCCTCTATTCACAAGTATCATCCTCACCCCCGACAAAGTATAACCTCCTCCATTCACAAGTATCATCCTCACCCCCTGACACTGTACAACCTCCTCCATTCACAAGTATCATCCTCACCCCCTGGCACTGTACAACCTCCTCCATTCACAAGTATCATCCTCACCCCTGACACTGTACAACCTCCTCCATTCACAAGAATCATCCTCACCCCCTGACACTGTACAACCTCCTCCATTCACAAGTATCATACTCACCCCTGACACTGTACAACCTCCTCCATTCACAAGAATCATCCTCACCCCCTGACACTGTACAACCTCCTCCATTCACAAGTATCATCCTCACCACCGACACTGTATAACCTCCTCCATTCACAAGTATCATCCTCACCCCCTGACACTGTACAACCTCCTCCATTCACAAGTATCATCCTCACCCCCTGACACTGTACAACCTCCTCCATTCACAAGTATCATCCTCACCCCCTGACACTGTATAACCTCCTCCATTCACAGGAATCATCCTCACCCCCTGACACTGTACAACATCCTCCATTTACAAGTATCATCCTCACCCCTAACACTGTACAACCTCCTCCATTCACAAGTATCATCCTCACCCCTGGCACTGTACAACCTCCTCCATTCACAAGTATCATCCTCACCCCTGACACTGTACAACCTCCTCCATTCACAGGAATGCTCACCCCTGACACTGTACAACCTCCTCCATTCACAATGAATCATCCTCACCCCCTGACACTGTACAACCTCCTCCATTCACAAGTATCACCCTCACCCCTGACACTGTACAACCTCCTCCATTCACAAGTATCATCCTCACCCCCTGACACTGTACAACCTCCTCCATTCACAAGCATCATCCTCACCCCCTGACACTGTATAACCTCCTCCATTCACAAGAATCATCCTCACCCCCCTGACACTGTACAACCTCCTCCATTCACAGGAATGCTCACCCCCTGACACTGTACAACCTCCTCCATTCACAATGAATCATCCTCACCCCCTGACACTGTACAACCTCCTCCATTCACAAATATCATCCTCACCCCTGACACTGTACAACCTCCTCCATTCACAAGTATCATCCTCACCCCCTGACACTGTACAACCTCCTCCATTCACAAGCATCATCCTCACCCCCTGACACTGTATAACCTCCTCCATTCACAAGTATCATCCTCACCCCCTGACACTGTACAACATCCTCCATTTACAAGTATCATCCTCACCCCTAACACTGTACAACCTCCTCCATTCACAATGAATCATCCTCACCCCTGACACTGTACAACCTCCTCCATTCACAAGTATCATCCTCACCCCTGACACTGTACAACCTCCTCCATTCACAAGTATCATCCTCACCCCCTGACACTGTACAACCTCCTCCATTCACAAGTATCATCCTCACCCCCTGACACTGTACAACCTCCTCCATTCACAAGAATCATCCTAACCCCTGACACTGTACAACCTCCTCCATTCACAATGAATCATCCTCACCCCCTGACACTGTACAACCTCCTCCATTCACAAGTATCATCCTCACCCCTGACACTGTACAACCTCCTCCATTCACAGGAATCATCCTCACCCCCTGACACTGTACAACCTCCTCCATTCACAGGAATCCTCACCCCCTGACACTGTACAACCTCCTCCATTCGCAAGAATCATCCTCACCCCTGACACTGTACAACCTCCTCCATTCACAAGTATCATCCTCACCCCCTGACACTGTACAACCTCCTCCATTCACAGGAATCATCCCCACCCCTGACACTGTACAACTTCCTCCATTCACAAGAATCATCCTCACCCCCTGACACTGTACAACCTCCTCCATTCACAGGAATCCTCACCCCATGACACTGTACAACCTCCTCCATTCACAAGTATCATCCTCACACCCTGACACTGTATAACCTCCTCTATTCACGAGTATCATCCTCACCCCTGACACTGTACAACCTCCTCCATTCACAGGAATCATCCTCACCCCCTGACACTGTACAACCTCCTCCATTCAAAGGAATCATCCTCACCCCCTGACACTGTACAACCTCCTCCATTCACAAGTATCATCCTCACCCCTGACACTGTACAACCTCCTCCATTCACAGGTATCATCCTCACCCCCTGACACTGTACAACCTCCTCCATTCACAAGTATCATCCTCACCCCCTGACACTGTATAACCTCCTCCATTCACAAGTATCATCCTCACCCCCTGACACTGTACAACCTCCTCCATTCACAAGTATCATCCTCAACCCCTGATACTGTACAACCTCCTCCATTCACAAGTATCATCCACACCCCTGACACTGTACAACCTCCTCCATTCACAGGAATCATCCTCACCCCTGACACTGTACAACCTCCTCCATTCACAAGTATCATCCTCACCCCCTAACACTGTACAACCTTCTCCATTCACAGGAATCCTCACCCCATGACAGTGTACAACCTCCTCCATTCACAAGTATCATCCTCACCCCTGACACTGTACAACCTCCTCCATTGACAAGTATCATCCTCACCCCCTGACACTGTACAACCTCCTCCATTCACATGTATCATCCTCACCCCCTGACACTGTACAACCTCCTCCATTCACAAGAATCATCCTCACCCCTGACACTGTACAACCTCCTCCATTCACAAGTATCATCCTCACTCCCTAACACTGTACAACCTTCTCCATTCACAAGTATCATCCTCACCCCTGACACTGTACAACCTCCTCCATTCACAAGTATCATCCTCACCCCCTGACACTGTACAACCTCCTCCATTCACAAGTATCATCCTCACCCCCTAACACTGTACAACCTTCTCCATTCACAAGTATCATCCTCACCCCTGACACTGTACAACCTCCTCCATTCACAAGAATCATCCTCACCCCTGACACTGTACAACCTCCTCCATTCACAAATATCATCCACACCCCTGACACTGTACAACCTCCTCCATTCACAAGTATCATCCTCACCCCCTGACACTGTACAACCTCCTCCATTCACAAGTATCATCCTCACCCCCTGACACTGTACAACCTCCTCCAATCACAAGTATCATCCTCACCCCCTGACACTGTACAACCTCCTCCATTCACAGGAATCCTTACCCCCTGACACTGTACAACCTCCTCCATTCACAAGTATCATCCTCACCCCTGACACTGTACAACCTCCTCCATTCACAAGAATCATCCTCACCCCTGACACTGTACAACCTCCTCCATTCACAAATATCATCCTCACCCCTGACACTGTACAACCTCCTCCATTCACAAGTATCATCCTCACCCCCTGACACTGTACAACCTCCTCCATTCACAAGTATCATCCTCACCCCCTGACACTGTACAACCTCCTCCAATCACAGGAATCGTTACCCCCTGACACTGTACAACCTCCTCCATTCACAAGTATCATCCTCACCCCTGACACTGTACAACCTCCTCCATTCACAAGAATCATCCTCACCCCCTGACACTATACAACCTCCTCCATTCACAAGTATCATCCTCACCCCCTGACACTGTATAACCTCCTACATTCACAAGTATCATCCTCACCCCTGACACTGTACAACCTCCTCCATTCACAAGTATCATCCTAACCCCCTGACACTGTACAACCTCCTCTATTCACAAGTATCATCCTCACCCCTGACACTGTACAACCTCCTCCATTCACAGGAATCATCCTCACCACCTGACACTGTACAACCTCCTCCATTCACAAGAATCATCCTCACCTCCTGACACTGTACAACCTCCTCCATTCACAAGTATCCTCACCCCCTGACACTGAACAGCCTCCTCCATTCACAAGTATCATCCTCACCCCCTGACACTGTACAACCTCCTCCATTCACAGGAATCCTTACCCCCTGACACTGTACAACCTCCTCCATTCACAAGTATCATCCTCACCCCTGACACTGTACAACCTCCTCCATTCACAAGTATCATCCTCACCCCCTGACACTGTACAACCTCCTCCATTCACAAGTATCATCCTCACCCCCGACAAAGTATAACCTCCTCCATTCACAAGTATCATCCTCACCCCTGACACTGTACAACCTCCTCCATTCACAAGTATCATCCTCACCCCCGACAAAGTATAACCTCCTCCATTCACAAGTATCATCCTCACCCCCTGACACTGTACAACCTCCTCCATTCACAAGTATCATCCTCACCCCCTGACACTGTACAACCTCCTCCATTCACAAGTATCATCCTCACCCCTGACACTGTACAACCTCCTCCATTCACAAGAATCATCCTCGCCCCCTGACACTGTACAACCTCCTCCATTCACAAGTATCATCCTCACCCCTGACACTGTACAACCTCCTCCATTCACAAGAATCATCCTCACCCCCTGACACTGTACAACCTCCTCCATTCACAAGTATCATCCTCACCCCCGACACTGTATAACCTCCTCCATTCACAAGTATCATCCTCACCCCCTGACACTGTACAACCTCCTCCATTCACAAGTATCATCCTCACCCCCTGACACTGTATAACCTCCTCCATTCACAAGTATCATCCTCACCCCTGACACTGTACAACCTTCTCCATTCACAGGAATCATCCTCACCCCCTGACACTGTATAACCTCCTCCATTCACAGGAATCATCCTCACCCCTGACACTGTACAACCTCCTCCATTCACAAGTATCATCCTCACCCCCTGACACTGTACAACATCCTCAGTTTACAAGTATCATCCTCACCCCTAACACTGTACAACCTCCTCCATTCACAAGTATCATCCTCACCCCTGACACTGTACAACCTCCTCCATTCACAAGTATCATCCTCACCCCCTGACACTGTACAACCTCCTCTATTCACAAGTATCATCCTCACCCCCTGACACTGTACAACCTCCTCCATTCACAAGTATCATCCTCACCCCCTGACACTGTACAACCTCCTCCATTCACAGGAATCCTTACCCCCTGACACTGTACAACCTCCTCCATTCACAAGCATCATCCTCACCCCCTGACACTGTACAACCTCCTCCATTCACAAGAATCATCCTCACCCCCTGACACTATACAACCTTCTCCATTCACAAGTATCATCCTCACCCCCTGACACTGTACAACCTCCTCCATTCACATGAATCATCCTCACCCTCTGACACTGTATAACCTCCTCCATTCACAAGTATCATCCTCACCCCCTGACACTGTACAACCTCCTCCATTCACACGTATCATCCTCACCCCCTGACACTGTACAACCTCCTCCATTCACAGGAATCCTCACCCCCTGACACTGTACAACCTCCTCCATTCACAAGTATCATCCTCACCCCCTGACACTGTACAACCTCCTCCATTCACAAGTATCATCCTCACCCCTGACACTGTACAACCTCCTCTATTCACAAGTATCATCATCACCCCCTGACACTGTACAACCTCCTCCATTCACAGGAATCATCCTCACCCCCTGACACAGTACAACCTCCTCCATTCACAAGTATCATCCTCACCCCCTGACACTGTACAACCTCCTCCATTCACAGGAATCCTCACCCCCTGACACTGTACAACCTCCTCCATTCACAAGTATCATCCTCACCCCCTGACACTGTACAACCTCCTCCATTCACAAGTATCATCCTCACCCCTGACACTGTACAACCTCCTCCATTCACAAGTATCATCCTCACCCCTGACACTGTACAACCTCCTCCATTCACAAGTATCATCCTCACCCCCTGACACTGTACAACCTCCTCCATTCACAGGAATCATCCTCACCCCCTGACACAGTACAACCTCCTCCATTCACAAGTATCATCCTCACCCCCTGACACTGTACAACCTCCTCCATTCACAGGAATCCTTACCCCCTGACACTGTACAACCTCCTCCATTCACAAGTATCATCCTCACCCCCTGACACTGTACAACCTCCTCTATTCACAAGTATCATCCTCACCCCCTGACACTGTACAACCTCCTCCATTCACAAGTATCATCCTCACCCCCTGACACTGTACAACCTCCTCCATTCACAGGAATCCTTACCCCCTGACACTGTACAACCTCCTCCATTCACAAGCATCATCCTCACCCCCTGACACTGTACAACCTCCTCCATTCACAAGTATCATCCTCACTCCCTAACACTGTACAACCTTCTCCATTCACAAGTATCATCCTCACCCCTGACACTGTACAACCTCCTCCATTCACAAGTATCATCCTCACCCCCTGACACTGTACAACCTCCTCCATTCACAAGTATCATCCTCACCCCCTAACACTGTACAACCTTCTCCATTCACAAGTATCATCCTCACCCCTGACACTGTACAACCTCCTCCATTCACAAGAATCATCCTCACCCCTGACACTGTACAACCTCCTCCATTCACAAATATCATCCACACCCCTGACACTGTACAACCTCCTCCATTCACAAGTATCATCCTCACCCCTTGACACTGTACAACCTCCTCCATTCACAAGTATCATGCTCACCCCCTGACACTGTACAACCTCCTCCAATCACAAGTATCATCCTCACCCCCTGACACTGTACAACCTCCTCCATTCACAGGAATCCTTACCCCCTGACACTGTACAACCTCCTCCATTCACAAGTATCATCCTCACCCCTGACACTGTACAACCTCCTCCATTCACAAGAATCATCCTCACCCCTGACACTGTACAACCTCCTCCATTCACAAATATCATCCTCACCCCTGACACTGTACAACCTCCTCCATTCACAAGTATCATCCTCACCCCCTGACACTGTACAACCTCCTCCATTCACAAGTATCATCCTCACCCCCTGACACTGTACAACCTCCTCCAATCACAGGAATCGTTACCCCCTGACACTGTACAACCTCCTCCATTCACAAGTATCATCCTCACCCCTGACACTGTACAACCTCCTCCATTCACAAGAATCATCCTCACCCCCTGACACTATACAACCTCCTCCATTCACAAGTATCATCCTCACCCCCTGACACTGTATAACCTCCTACATTCACAAGTATCATCCTCACCCCTGACACTGTACAACCTCCTCCATTCACAAGTATCATCCTCACCCCCTGACACTGTACAACCTCCTCTATTCACAAGTATCATCCTCACCCCTGACACTGTACAACCTCCTCCATTCACAGGAATCATCCTCACCACCTGACACTGTACAACCTCCTCCATTCACAAGAATCATCCTCACCCCTGACACTGTACAACCTCCTCCATTCACAAATATCATCCACACCCCTGACACTGTACAACCTCCTCCATTCACAAGTATCATCCTCACCCCCTGACACTGTACAACCTCCTCCATTCACAAGTATCATCCTCACCCCCTGACACTGTACAACCTCCTCCAATCACAAGTATCATCCTCACCCCCTGACACTGTACAACCTCCTCCATTCACAGGAATCCTTACCCCCTGACACTGTACAACCTCCTCCATTCACAAGTATCATCCTCACCCCTGACACTGTACAACCTCCTCCATTCACAAGAATCATCCTCACCCCTGACACTGTACAACCTCCTCCATTCACAAATATCATCCTCACCCCTGACACTGTACAACCTCCTCCATTCACAAGTATCATCCTCACCCCCTGACACTGTACAACCTCCTCCATTCACAAGTATCATCCTCACCCCCTGACACTGTACAACCTCCTCCAATCACAGGAATCGTTACCCCCTGACACTGTACAACCTCCTCCATTCACAAGTATCATCCTCACCCCTGACACTGTACAACCTCCTCCATTCACAAGAATCATCCTCACCCCCTGACACTATACAACCTCCTCCATTCACAAGTATCATCCTCACCCCCTGACACTGTATAACCTCCTACATTCACAAGTATCATCCTCACCCCTGACACTGTACAACCTCCTCCATTCACAAGTATCATCCTCACCCCCTGACACTGTACAACCTCCTCTATTCACAAGTATCATCCTCACCCCTGACACTGTACAACCTCCTCCATTCACAGGAATCATCCTCACCACCTGACACTGTACAACCTCCTCCATTCACAAGAATCATCCTCACCTCCTGACACTGTACAACCTCCTCCATTCACAAGTATCCTCACCCCCTGACACTGAACAGCCTCCTCCATTCACAAGTATCATCCTCACCCCCTGACACTGTACAACCTCCTCCATTCACAGGAATCCTTACCCCCTGACACTGTACAACCTCCTCCATTCACAAGTATCATCCTCACCCCTGACACTGTACAACCTCCTCCATTCACAAGTATCATCCTCACCCCCTGACACTGTACAACCTCCTCCATTCACAAGTATCATCCTCACCCCCGACAAAGTATAACCTCCTCCATTCACAAGTATCATCCTCACCCCTGACACTGTACAACCTCCTCCATTCACAAGTATCATCCTCACCCCCGACAAAGTATAACCTCCTCCATTCACAAGTATCATCCTCACCCCCTGACACTGTACAACCTCCTCCATTCACAAGTATCATCCTCACCCCCTGACACTGTACAACCTCCTCCATTCACAAGTATCATCCTCACCCCTGACACTGTACAACCTCCTCCATTCACAAGAATCATCCTCGCCCCCTGACACTGTACAACCTCCTCCATTCACAAGTATCATCCTCACCCCTGACACTGTACAACCTCCTCCATTCACAAGAATCATCCTCACCCCCTGACACTGTACAACCTCCTCCATTCACAAGTATCATCCTCACCCCCGACACTGTATAACCTCCTCCATTCACAAGTATCATCCTCACCCCCTGACACTGTACAACCTCCTCCATTCACAAGTATCATCCTCACCCCCTGACACTGTATAACCTCCTCCATTCACAAGTATCATCCTCACCCCTGACACTGTACAACCTTCTCCATTCACAGGAATCATCCTCACCCCCTGACACTGTATAACCTCCTCCATTCACAGGAATCATCCTCACCCCTGACACTGTACAACCTCCTCCATTCACAAGTATCATCCTCACCCCCTGACACTGTACAACATCCTCAGTTTACAAGTATCATCCTCACCCCTAACACTGTACAACCTCCTCCATTCACAAGTATCATCCTCACCCCTGACACTGTACAACCTCCTCCATTCACAAGTATCATCCTCACCCCCTGACACTGTACAACCTCCTCTATTCACAAGTATCATCCTCACCCCCTGACACTGTACAACCTCCTCCATTCACAAGTATCATCCTCACCCCCTGACACTGTACAACCTCCTCCATTCACAGGAATCCTTACCCCCTGACACTGTACAACCTCCTCCATTCACAAGCATCATCCTCACCCCCTGACACTGTACAACCTCCTCCATTCACAAGAATCATCCTCACCCCCTGACACTATACAACCTTCTCCATTCACAAGTATCATCCTCACCCCCTGACACTGTACAACCTCCTCCATTCACATGAATCATCCTCACCCTCTGACACTGTATAACCTCCTCCATTCACAAGTATCATCCTCACCCCCTGACACTGTACAACCTCCTCCATTCACACGTATCATCCTCACCCCCTGACACTGTACAACCTCCTCCATTCACAGGAATCCTCACCCCCTGACACTGTACAACCTCCTCCATTCACAAGTATCATCCTCACCCCCTGACACTGTACAACCTCCTCCATTCACAAGTATCATCCTCACCCCTGACACTGTACAACCTCCTCTATTCACAAGTATCATCATCACCCCCTGACACTGTACAACCTCCTCCATTCACAGGAATCATCCTCACCCCCTGACACAGTACAACCTCCTCCATTCACAAGTATCATCCTCACCCCCTGACACTGTACAACCTCCTCCATTCACAGGAATCCTCACCCCCTGACACTGTACAACCTCCTCCATTCACAAGTATCATCCTCACCCCCTGACACTGTACAACCTCCTCCATTCACAAGTATCATCCTCACCCCTGACACTGTACAACCTCCTCCATTCACAAGTATCATCCTCACCCCTGACACTGTACAACCTCCTCCATTCACAAGTATCATCCTCACCCCCTGACACTGTACAACCTCCTCCATTCACAGGAATCATCCTCACCCCCTGACACAGTACAACCTCCTCCATTCACAAGTATCATCCTCACCCCCTGACACTGTACAACCTCCTCCATTCACAGGAATCCTTACCCCCTGACACTGTACAACCTCCTCCATTCACAAGTATCATCCTCACCCCCTGACACTGTACAACCTCCTCTATTCACAAGTATCATCCTCACCCCCTGACACTGTACAACCTCCTCCATTCACAAGTATCATCCTCACCCCCTGACACTGTACAACCTCCTCCATTCACAGGAATCCTTACCCCCTGACACTGTACAACCTCCTCCATTCACAAGCATCATCCTCACCCCCTGACACTGTACAACCTCCTCCATTCACAAGAATCATCCTCACCCCCTGACACTATACAACCTTCTCCATTCACAAGTATCATCCTCACCCCCTGACACTGTACAACCTCCTCCATTCACATGAATCATCCTCACCCTCTGACACTGTATAACCTCCTCCATTCACAAGTATCATCCTCACCCCCTGACACTGTACAACCTCCTCCATTCACACGTATCATCCTCACCCCCTGACACTGTACAACCTCCTCCATTCACAGGAATCCTCACCCCCTGACACTGTACAACCTCCTCCATTCACAAGTATCATCCTCACCCCCTGACACTGTACAACCTCCTCCATTCACAAGTATCATCCTCACCCCTGACACTGTACAACCTCCTCTATTCACAAGTATCATCATCACCCCCTGACACTGTACAACCTCCTCCATTCACAGGAATCATCCTCACCCCCTGACACAGTACAACCTTCTCCATTCACAAGTATCATCCTCACCCCCTGACACTGTACAACCTCCTCCATTCACAGGAATCCTCACCCCCTGACACTGTACAACCTCCTCCATTCACAAGTATCATCCTCACCCCCTGACACTGTACAACCTCCTCCATTCACAAGTATCATCCTCACCCCTGACACTGTACAACCTCCTCCATTCACAAGTATCATCCTCACCCCTGACACTGTACAACCTCCTCCATTCACAAGTATCATCCTCACCCCCTGACACTGTACAACCTCCTCCATTCACAGGAATCATCCTCACCCCCTGACACAGTACAACCTCCTCCATTCACAAGTATCATCCTCACCCCCTGACACTGTACAACCTCCTCCATTCACAGGAATCCTTACCCCCTGACACTGTACAACCTCCTCCATTCACAAGTATCATCCTCACCCCTGACACTGTACAACCTCCTCTATTCACAAGTATCATCCTCACCCCCTGACACTGTACAACCTCCTCCATTCACAAGTATCATCCTCACCCCCTGACACTGTACAACCTCCTCCATTCACAGGAATCCTTACCCCCTGACACTGTACAACCTCCTCCATTCACAAGTATCATCCTCACCCCTGACACTGTACAACCTCCTCCATTCACAAGTATCATCCTCACCCCTGACACTGTACAACCTCCTCCATTCACAGGAATCATCCTCACCCCCTGACACTGAACAACCTCCTCCATTCACAAGAATCATCCTCACCCCCTGACACTATACAACCTCCTCCATTCACAGGAATCCTCACCCCCTGACACTGTATAACCTCCTCCATTCACAAGTATCATCCTCACCCCCTGACACTGTATAACCTCCTCCATTCACAAGTATCATCCTCACCCCCTGACACTGTACAACCTCCTCCATTCACAGGAATCCTCACCCCCTGACACTGTACAACCTCCTCCATTCACAAGAATCATCCTCACCCCCTGACACTGTACAACCTCCTCCATTCACAGGAATCCTCACCCCCTGACACTGTACGACCTCCTCCATTCACAGGAATCCTCAGCCCCTGACACTGTACAACCTCCTCCATTCACAAGAATCATCCTCACCCCCTGACACTATACAACCTCCTCCATTCACAAATATCATCCTCACCCCTGACACTGAACAACCTCCTCCATTCACAAGTATCATCCTCACCCTCTGACACTGTATAACCTCCTCCATTCACAAGTATCATCCTCACCCCCTGACACTATACAACCTCCTCCATTCACAGGAATCCTCACCCCCTGACACTGTACAACCTCCTCCATTCACAAGAATCATCCTCACCCCCTGACACTATAAAACCTCCTCCATTCACAAGTATCATCCTCACCCCTGACACTGTACAACCTCCTCCATTCACAAGTATCATCCTCACCCCCTGACACTGTACAACCTCCTCCATTCACAAGTATCATCCTCACCCCCTGACACTGTACAACCTCCTCCATTCACAAGTATCATCCTCACCCTCTGACACTGTATAACCTCCTCCATTCACAAGTATCATCCTCACCCCCTGACACTGTACAACCTCCTCCATTCACAAGTATCATCCTCACCACCTGACACTGTACAACCTCCTCCATTCACAAGTATCATCCTCACCCCCTGACACTGTACAACCTCCTCCATTCACAATGAATCATCCTCACACCTGACACTGTACAACCTCCTCCATTCACAAGTATCATCCTCACCCCTGACACTGTACAACCTCCTCCATTCACAAGTATCATCCTCACCCCCTGACACTGTACAACCTCCTCCATTCACAGGAATCATCCTCACCCCCTGACACTGTACAACCTCCTCCATTCACAAGTATCATCCTCACCCCCTGACACTGTACAACCTCCTCCATTCACAAGAATCATCCTAACCCCTGACACTGTACAACCTCCTCCATTCACAATGAATCATCCTCACCCCCTGACACTGTACAACCTCCTCCATTCACAAGTATCATCCTCACCCCTGACACTGTACAACCTCCTCCATTCACAGGAATCATCCTCACCCCTGACACTGTACAACCTCCTCCATTCACAGGAATCCTCACCCCCTGACACTGTACAACCTCCTCCATTCGCAAGAATCATCCTCACCCCTGACACTGTACAACCTCCTCCATTCACAAGTATCATCCTCACCCCCTGACACTGTACAACCTCCTCCATTCACAGGAATCATCCCCACCCCTGACACTGTACAACCTCCTCCATTCACAAGAATCATCCTCACCCCCTGACACTGTACAACCTCCTCCATTCACAGGAATCCTCACCCCATGACACTGTACAACCTCCTCCATTCACAAGTATCATCCTCACACCCTGACACTGTATAACCTCCTCTATTCACGAGTATCATCCTCACCCCTGACACTGTACAACCTCCTCCATTCACAGGAATCATCCTCACCCCTGACACTGTACAACCTCCTCCATTCACAGGAATCCTCACCCCCTGAAACTGAACAACCTCCTCCATTCAAAGGAATCATCCTCACCCCCTGACACTGTACAACCTCCTCCATTCACAAGTATCATCCTCACCCCTGACACTGTACAACCTCCTCCATTCACAGGTATCATCCTCACCCCCTGACACTGTACAACCTCCTCCATTCACAAGTATCATCCTCACCCCCTGACACTGTATAACCTCCTCCATTCACAAGTATCATCCTCACCCCCTGACACTGTACAACCTCCTCCATTCACAAGTATCATCCTCAACCCCTGACACTGTACAACCTCCTCCATTCACAAGTATCATCCACACCCCTGACACTGTACAACCTCCTCCATTCACAGGAATCATCCTCACCCCTGACACTGTACAACCTCCTCCATTCACAAGTATCATCCTCACCCCCTAACACTGTACAACCTTCTCCATTCACAGGAATCCTCACCCCCTGACAGTGTACAACCTCCTCCATTCACAAGTATCATCCTCACCCCTGACACTGTACAACCTCCTCCATTGACAAGTATCATCCTCACCCCCTGACACTGTACAACCTCCTCCATTCACATGTATCATCCTCACCCCCTGACACTGTACAACCTCCTCCATTCACAAGAATCATCCTCACCCCTGACACTGTACAACCTCCTCCATTCACAAGTATCATCCTCACCCCCTAACACTGTACAACCTTCTCCATTCACAAGTATCATCCTCACCCCTGACACTGTACAACCTCCTCCATTCACAAGTATCATCCTCACCCCCTGACACTGTACAACCTCCTCCATTCACAAGTATCATCCTCACCCTCTAACACTGTACAACCTTCTCCATTCACAAGTATCATCCTCACCCCCTGACACTGTACAACCTCCTCCATTCACAAGTATCATCCTCACCCCTGACACTGTACAACCTCCTCCATTGACAAGTATCATCCTCACCCCCTGACACTGTACAACCTCCTCCATTCACATGTATCATCCTCACCCCCTGACACTGTACAACCTCCTCCATTCACAAGAATCATCCTCACCCTTGACACTGTACAACCTCCTCCATTCACAAATATCATCTTAACCCCTGACACTGTACAACCTCCTCCATTCACAAGTATCATCCACACCCCCTGACACTGTACAACCTCCTCCATTCACAAGTATCATCCTCACCCCCTGACACTGTACAACCTCCTCCAATCACAAGTATCATCCTCACCCCCTGACACTGTACAACCTCCTCCATTCACAGGAATCCTTACCCCCTGACACTGTACAACCTCCTCCATTCACAAGTATCATCCTCACCCCTGACACTGTACAACCTCCTCCATTCACAAGAATCATCCTCACCCCTGACACTGTACAACCTCCTCCATTCACAAATATCATCCTCACCCCTGACACTGTACAACCTCCTCCATTCACAAGTATCATCCTCACCCCCTGACACTGTACAACCTCCTCCATTCACAAGTATCATCCTCACCCCCTGACACTGTACAACCTCCTCCAATCACAAGTATCATCCTCACCCCCTGACACTGTACAACCTCCTCCATTCACAGGAATCCTTACCCCCTGACACTGTACAACCTCCTCCATTCACAAGTATCATCCTCACCCCTGACACTGTACAACCACCTCCATTCACAAGAATCATCCTCACCCCCTGACACTATACAACCTCCTCCATTCACAAGTATCATCCTCACCCCCTGACACTGTACAACCTCCTCCATTCACAAGTATCATCCTCACCCCCTGACACTGTACAACCTCCTCTATTCACAAGTATCATCCTCACCCCTGACACTGTACAACCTCCTCCATTCACAGGAATCATCCTCACCACCTGACACTGTACAACCTCCTCCATTCACAAGAATCATCCTCACCTCCTGACACTGTACAACCTCCTCCATTCACAAGTATCCTCACCCCCTGACACTGAACAGCCTCCTCCATTCACAAGTATCATCCTCACCCCCTGACACTGTACAACCTCCTCCATTCACAGGAATCCTTACCCCCTGACAATGTACAGCCTCCTCCATTCACAAGTATCATCCTCACCCCTGACACTGTACAACCTCCTCCATTCACAAGTATCATCCTCACCCCCTGACACTGTACAACCTCCTCCATTCACAAGTATCATCCTCACCCCCTGACACTGTACAACCTCCTCCATTCACAAGTATCATCCTCATCCCCTGACACTGTACAACCTCCTCCATTCACAGGAATCCTTACCCCCTGACACTGTACAACCTCCACCATTCACAAGTATCATCCTCACCCCTGACACTGTACAACCTCCTCTATTCACAAGTATCATCCTCACCCCCCGACACTGTACAACCTCCTCCATTCACAAGTATCATCCTCACCCCCTGACACTGTACAACCTCCTCCATTCACAGGAATCCTTACCCCCTGACACTGTACAACCTCCTCCATTCACAAGTATCATCCTCACCCCCTGACACTGTACAACCTCCTCCATTCACAAGTATCATCCTCACCCCTGACACTGTACAACCTCCTCCATTCACAGGTATCATCCTCACCCCCTGACACTGTACAACCTCCTCCATTCACAAGTATCATCCTCACCCCCTGACACTGTATAACCTCCTCCATTCACAAGTATCATCCTCACCCCCTGACACTGTACAACCTCCTCCATTCACAAGTATCATCCTCAACCCCTGACACTGTACAACCTCCTCCATTCACAAGTATCATCCACACCCCTGACACTGTACAACCTCCTCCATTCACAGGAATCATCCTCACCCCTGACACTGTACAACCTCCTCCATTCACAAGTATCATCCTCACCCCCTAACACTGTACAACCTTCTTCATTCACAGGAATCCTCACCCCCTGACAGTGTACAACCTCCTCCATTCACAAGTATCATCCTCACCCCTGACACTGTACAACCTCCTCCATTGACAAGTATCATCCTCACCCCCTGACACTGTACAACCTCCTCCATTCACATGTATCATCCTCACCCCCTGACACTGTACAACCTCCTCCATTCACAAGAATCATCCTCACCCCTGACACTGTACAACCTCCTCCATTCACAAGTATCATCCTCACCCCCTAACACTGTACAACCTTCTCCATTCACAAGTATCATCCTCACCCCTGACACTGTACAACCTCCTCCATTCACAAGTATCATCCTCACCCCCTGACACTGTACAACCTCCTCCATTCACAAGTATCATCCTCACCCCCTAACACTGTACAACCTTCTCCATTCACAAGTATCATCCTCACCCCTGACACTGTACAACCTCCTCCATTCACAAGAATCATCCTCACCCCTGACACTGTACAACCTCCTCCATTCACAAATATCATCCTCACCCCTGACACTGTACAACCTCCTCCATTCACAAGTATCATCCTCACCCCCTGACACTGTACAACCTCCTCCATTCACAAGTATCATCCTCACCCCCTGACACTGTACAACCTCCTCCAATCACAAGTATCATCCTCACCCCCTGACACTGTACAACCTCCTCCATTCACAGGAATCCTTACCCCCTGACACTGTACAACCTCCTCCATTCACAAGTATCATCCTCACCCCTGACACTGTACAACCTCCTCCATTCACAAGAATCATCCTCACCCCTGACACTGTACAACCTCCTCCATTCACAAATATCATCCTCACCCCTGACACTGTACAACCTCCTCCATTCACAAGTATCATCCTCACCCCCTGACACTGTACAACCTCCTCCATTCACAAGTATCATCCTCACCCCCTGACACTGTACAACCTCCTCCAATCACAAGTATCATCCTCACCCCCTGACACTGTACAACCTCCTCCATTCACAGGAATCCTTACCCCCTGACACTGTACAACCTCCTCCATTCACAAGTATCATCCTCACCCCTGACACTGTACAACCTCCTCCATTCACAAGAATCATCCTCACCCCTGACACTGTACAACCTCCTCCATTCACAAATATCATCCTCACCCCTGACACTGTACAACCTCCTCCATTCACAAGTATCATCCTCACCCCCTGACACTGTACAACCTCCTCCATTCACAAGTATCATCCTCACCCCCTGACACTGTACAACCTCCTCCAATCACAAGTATCATCCTCACCCCCTGACACTGTACAACCTCCTCCATTCACAGGAATCCTTACCCCCTGACACTGTACAACCTCCTCCATTCACAAGTATCATCCTCACCCCTGACACTGTACAACCACCTCCATTCACAAGAATCATCCTCACCCCCTGACACTATACAACCTCCTCCATTCACAAGTATCATCCTCACCCCCTGACACTGTACAACCTCCTCCATTCACAAGTATCATCCTCACCCCCTGACACTGTACAACCTCCTCTATTCACAAGTATCATCCTCACCCCTGACACTGTACAACCTCCTCCATTCACAGGAATCATCCTCACCACCTGACACTGTACAACCTCCTCCATTCACAAGAATCATCCTCACCTCCTGACACTGTACAACCTCCTCCATTCACAAGTATCCTCACCCCCTGACACTGAACAGCCTCCTCCATTCACAAGTATCATCCTCACCCCCTGACACTGTACAACCTCCTCCATTCACAGGAATCCTTACCCCCTGACAATGTACAGCCTCCTCCATTCACAAGTATCATCCTCACCCCTGACACTGTACAACCTCCTCCATTCACAAGTATCATCCTCACCCCCTGACACTGTACAACCTCCTCCATTCACAAGTATCATCCTCACCCCCTGACACTGTACAACCTCCTCCATTCACAAGTATCATCCTCATCCCCTGACACTGTACAACCTCCTCCATTCACAGGAATCCTTACCCCCTGACACTGTACAACCTCCACCATTCACAAGTATCATCCTCACCCCTGACACTGTACAACCTCCTCTATTCACAAGTATCATCCTCACCCCCCGACACTGTACAACCTCCTCCATTCACAAGTATCATCCTCACCCCCTGACACTGTACAACCTCCTCCATTCACAGGAATCCTTACCCCCTGACACTGTACAACCTCCTCCATTCACAAGTATCATCCTCACCCCCTGACACTGTACAACCTCCTCCATTCACAAGTATCATCCTCACCCCTGACACTGTACAACCTCCTCCATTCACAGGTATCATCCTCACCCCCTGACACTGTACAACCTCCTCCATTCACAAGTATCATCCTCACCCCCTGACACTGTATAACCTCCTCCATTCACAAGTATCATCCTCACCCCCTGACACTGTACAACCTCCTCCATTCACAAGTATCATCCTCAACCCCTGACACTGTACAACCTCCTCCATTCACAAGTATCATCCACACCCCTGACACTGTACAACCTCCTCCATTCACAGGAATCATCCTCACCCCTGACACTGTACAACCTCCTCCATTCACAAGTATCATCCTCACCCCCTAACACTGTACAACCTTCTTCATTCACAGGAATCCTCACCCCCTGACAGTGTACAACCTCCTCCATTCACAAGTATCATCCTCACCCCTGACACTGTACAACCTCCTCCATTGACAAGTATCATCCTCACCCCCTGACACTGTACAACCTCCTCCATTCACATGTATCATCCTCACCCCCTGACACTGTACAACCTCCTCCATTCACAAGAATCATCCTCACCCCTGACACTGTACAACCTCCTCCATTCACAAGTATCATCCTCACCCCCTAACACTGTACAACCTTCTCCATTCACAAGTATCATCCTCACCCCTGACACTGTACAACCTCCTCCATTCACAAGTATCATCCTCACCCCCTGACACTGTACAACCTCCTCCATTCACAAGTATCATCCTCACCCCCTAACACTGTACAACCTTCTCCATTCACAAGTATCATCCTCACCCCTGACACTGTACAACCTCCTCCATTCACAAGAATCATCCTCACCCCTGACACTGTACAACCTCCTCCATTCACAAATATCATCCTCACCCCTGACACTGTACAACCTCCTCCATTCACAAGTATCATCCTCACCCCCTGACACTGTACAACCTCCTCCATTCACAAGTATCATCCTCACCCCCTGACACTGTACAACCTCCTCCAATCACAAGTATCATCCTCACCCCCTGACACTGTACAACCTCCTCCATTCACAGGAATCCTTACCCCCTGACACTGTACAACCTCCTCCATTCACAATTATCATCCTCACCCCTGACACTGTACAACCTCCTCCATTCACAAGAATCATCCTCACCCCTGACACTGTACAACCTCCTCCATTCACAAATATCATCCTCACCCCTGACACTGTACAACCTCCTCCATTCACAAGTATCATCCTCACCCCCTGACACTGTACAACCTCCTCCATTCACAAGTATCATCCTCACCCCCTGACACTGTACAACCTCCTCCAATCACAAGTATCATCCTCACCCCCTGACACTGTACAACCTCCTCCATTCACAGGAATCCTTACCCCCTGACACTGTACAACCTCCTCCATTCACAAGTATCATCCTCACCCCTGACACTGTACAATCTCCTCCATTCACAAGAATCATCCTCACCCCCTGACACTATACAACCTCCTCCATTCACAAGTATCATCCTCACCCCCTGACACTGTATAACCTCCTACATTCACAAGTATCATCCTCACCCCTGACACTGTACAACCTCCTCCATTCACAAGTATCATCCTCACCCCCTGACACTGTACAACCTCCTCTATTCACAAGTATCATCCTCACCCCTGACACTGTACAACCTCCTCCATTCACAGGAATCATCCTCACCACCTGACACTGTACAACCTCCTCCATTCACAAGAATCATCCTCACCTCCTGACACTGTACAACCTCCTCCATTCACAAGTATCCTCACCCCCTGACACTGAACAGCCTCCTCCATTCACAAGTATCATCCTCTGCCCCTGACACTGTACAACCTCCTCCATTCACAGGAATCCTTACCCCCTGACACTGTACAACCTCCTCCATTCACAAGTATCATCCTCACCCCTGACACTGTACAACCTCCTCCATTCACAAGTATCATCCTCACCCCCTGACACTGTACAACCTCCTCCATTCACAAGTATCATCCTCACCCCCTGACACTGTACAACCTCCTCCATTCACAAGTATCATCCTCATCCCCTGACACTGTACAACCTCCTCCATTCACAGGAATCCTTACCCCCTGACACTGTACAACCTCCTCCATTCACAAGTATCATCCTCACCCCTGACACTGTACAACCTCCTCTATTCACAAGTATCATCCTCACCCCCTGACACTGTACAACCTCCTCCATTCACAAATATCATCCTCACCCCCTGACACTGTACAACCTCCTCCATTAACAAGTATCATCCTCACCCCCTGACACTGTACAACCTCCTCCATTCACAGGAATCCTTACCCCCTGACACTGTACAACCTCCTCCATTCACAAGTATCATCCTCACCCCTGACACTGTACAACCTCCTCCATTCACAAGTATCATCCTCACCCCTGACACTGTACAACCTCCTCCATTCACAGGAATCATCCTCACCCCCTGACACTATACAACCTCCTCCATTCACAGGAATCCTCACCCCCTGACACTGTATAACCTCCTCCATTCACAAGTATCATCCTCACCCCCTGACACTGTATAACCTCCTCCATTCACAAGTATCATCCTCACCCCCTGACACTGTACAACCTCCTCCATTCACAAGTATCATCCTCACCCCCTGACACTGTACAACCTCCTCCATTCACAAGTATCATCCTCACACTCTGACACTGTACAACCTCCTCCATTCACAAGTATCCTCACCCCCTGACACTGTACAACCTCCTCCATTCACAAGTATCATCCTCACCCCCTGACACTGTACAACCTCCTCCATTCACAGGAATCATCCTCACCCCCTGACACTGTATAACCTCCTCCATTCACAAGTATCATCCTCACCCCCTGACACTGTACAACCTCCTCCATTCACAAGTATCATCCTCACCCCCTAACACTGTACAACCTTCTCCATTCACAAGTATCATCCTCACCCCTGACACTGTACAACCTCCTCCATTCACAAGTATCATCCTCACCCCCTGACACTGTACAACCTCCTCCATTCACAAGTATCATCCTCACCCCCTAACACTGTACAACCTTCTCCATTCACAAGTATCATCCTCACCCCTGACACTGTACAACCTGCTCCATTCACAAGAATCATCCTCACCCCTGACACTGTACAACCTCCTCCATTCACAAATATCATCCTCACCCCTGACACTGTACAACATCCTCCATTTACAAGTATCATCCTCACCCCCTGACACTGTACAACCTCCTCCATTCACAAGTATCATCCTCACCCCCTAACACTGTACAACCTTCTCCATTCACAAGTATCATCCTCACCCCTGACACTGTACAACCTCCTCCATTCACAAGAATCATCCTCACCCCTGACACTGTACAACCTCCTCCATTCACAAATATCATCCTCACCCCTGACACTGTACAACCTCCTCCATTCACAAGTATCATCCTCACCCCCTGACACTGTACAACCTCCTCCATTCACAAGTATCATCCTCACCCCCTGACACTGTACAACCTCCTCCAATCACAAGTATCATCCTTACCCCCTGACACTGTACAACCTCCTCCATTCACAGGAATCCTTACCCCCTGACACTGTACAACCTCCTCCATTCACAAGTATCATCCTCACCCCTGACACTGTACAACCTCCTCCATTCACAAGAATCATCCTCACCCCTGACACTGTACAACCTCCTCCATTCACAAATATCATCCTCACCCCTGACACTGTACAACCTCCTCCATTCACAAGTATCATCCTCACCCCCTGACACTGTACAACCTCCTCCATTCACAAGTATCATCCTCACCCCCTGACACTGTACAACCTCCTCCAATCACAAGTATCATCCTCACCCCCTGACACTGTACAACCTCCTCCATTCACAGGAATCCTTACCCCCTGACACTGTACAACCTCCTCCATTCACAAGTATCATCCTCACCCCTGACACTGTACAACCTCCTCCATTCACAAGAATCATCCTCACCCCCTGACACTATACAACCTCCTCCATTCACAAGTATCATCCTCACCCCCTGACACTGTACAACCTCCTCCATTCACATGTATCATCCTCACCCCCTGACACTGTATAACCTCCTACATTCACAAGTATCATCCTCACCCCTGACACTGTACAACCTCCTCCATTCACAAGTATCATCCTCACCCCCTGACACTGTACAACCTCCTCCATTCACAAGTATCATCCTCACCCCCTGACACTGTACAACCTCCTCCATTCACAGGAATCCTTACCCCCTGACACTGTACAACCTCCTCCATTCACAAGTATCATCCTCACCCCTGACACTGTACAACCTCCTCCATTCACAAGTATCATCCTCACCCCCTGACACTGTACAACCTCCTCCATTCACAAGTATCATCCTCACCCCCTGACACTGTACAACCTCCTCCATTCACAAGTATCATCCTCATCCCCTGACACTGTACAACCTCCTCCATTCACAGGAATCCTTACCCCCTGACACTGTACAACCTCCTCCATTCACAAGTATCATCCTCACCCCTGACACTGTACAACCTCCTCTATTCACAAGTATCATCCTCACCCCCTGACACTGTACAACCTCCTCCATTCACAAGTATCATCCTCACCCCCTGACACTGTACAACCTCCTCCATTCACAGGAATCCTTACCCCCTGACACTGTACAACCTCCTCCATTCACAAGTATCATCCTCACCCCTGACACTGTACAACCTCCTCCATTCACAAGTATCATCCTCACCCCTGACACTGTACAACCTCCTCCATTCACAGGAATCATCCTCACCCCCTGACACTGTACAACCTCCTCCATTCAAAGGAATCATCCTCACCCCCTGACACTGTACAACCTCCTCCATTCACAAGTATCATCCTCACCCCTGACACTGTACAACCTCCTCCATTCACAGGTATCATCCTCACCCCCTGACACTGTACAACCTCCTCTATTCACAAGTATCATCCTCACCCCCTGACACTGTACAACCTCCTCCATTCACAGGAATCCTTACCCCCTGACACTGTACAACCTCCTCCATTCACAAGTATCATCCTCACCCCCTGACACTGTATAACCTCCTCCATTCACAAGTATCATCCTCACCCCCTGACACTGTACAACCTCCTCCATTCACAAGTATCATCCTCAACCCCTGACACTGTACAACCTCCTCCATTCACAAGTATCATCCACACCCCTGACACTGTACAACCTCCTCCATTCACAGGAATCATCCTCACCCCTGACACTGTACAACCTCCTCCATTCACAAGTATCATCCTCACCCCCTAACACTGTACAGCCTTCTCCATTCACAGGAATCCTCACCCCCTGACAGTGTACAACCTCCTCCATTCACAAGTATCATCCTCACCCCTGACACTGTACAACCTCCTCCATTGACAAGTATCATCCTCACCCCCTGACACTGTACAACCTCCTCCATTCACATGTATCATCCTCACCCCCTGACACTGTACAACCTCCTCCATTCACAAGAATCATCCTCACCCCTGACACTGTACAACCTCCTCCATTCACAAGTATCATCCTCACCCCCTAACACTGTACAACCTTCTCCATTCACAAGTATCATCCTCACCCCTGACACTGTACAACCTCCTCCATTCACAAGTATCATCCTCACCCCCTGACACTGTACAACCTCCTCCATTCACAAGTATCATCCTCACCCCCTAACACTGTACAACCTTCTCCATTCACAAGTATCATCCTCACCCCTGACACTGTACAACCTCCTCCATTCACAAGAATCATCCTCACCCCTGACACTGTACAACCTCCTCCATTCACAAATATCATCCTCACCCCTGACACTGTACAACCTCCTCCATTCACAAGTATCATCCTCACCCCCTGACACTGTACAACCTCCTCCATTCACAAGTATCATCCTCACCCCTGACACTGTACAACCTCCTCCATTCACAGGAATCGTCCTCACCCCCTGACACTATACAACCTCCTCCATTCACAGGAATCCTCACCCCCTGACACTGTATAACCTCCTCCATTCACAAGTATCATCCTCACCCCCTGACACTGTATAACCTCCTCCATTCACAAGTATCATCCTCACCCCCTGACACTGTACAACCTCCTACATTCACATGTATCATCCTCACCCCCTGACACTGTACAACCTCCTCCATTCACAAGTATCATCCTCACACTCTGACACTGTATAACCTCCTCCATTCACAAGTATCATCCTCACCCCCTGACACTGTACATCCTCCTCCATTCACAAGTATCATCCTCACCCTCTGACACTGTATAACCTCCTCCATTCACAAGTATCATCCTCACCCCCTGACACTGTACAACCTCCTCCATTCACAGGAATCATCCTCACCCCCTGACACTGTATAACCTCCTCCATTCACAAGTATCATCCTCACCCCCTGACACTGTACAACCTCCTCCATTCACAAGTATCATCCTCACCCCCTAACACTGTACAACCTTCTCCATTCACAAGTATCATCCTCACCCCCTAACACTGTACAACCTTCTCCATTCACAAGTATCATCCTCACCCCTGACACTGTACAACCTCCTCCATTCACAAGTATCATCCTCACGCCCTGACACTGTACAACCTCCTCCATTCACAAGTATCATCCTCACCCCCTAACACTGTACAACCTTCTCCATTCACAAGTATCATCCTCACCCCTGACACTGTACAACCTCCTCCATTCACAAGTATCATCCTCAGCCCCTGACACTGTACAACCTCCTCCATTCACAAGTATCATCCTCACCCCCTGACACTGTACAACCTCCTCCATTCACAAGTATCATCCTCATCCCCTGACACTGTACAACCTCCTCCATTGACAAGTATCATCCTCACCCCCTGACACTGTACAACCTCCTCCATTCACATGTATTATCCTCACCCCCTGACACTGTACAACCTCCTCCATTCACAAGAATCATCCTCACCCCTGACACTGTACAACCTCCTCCATTCACAAGTATCATCCTCACCCCCTAACACTGTACAACCTTCTCCATTCACAAGTATCATCCTCACCCCTGACACTGTAAAACCTCCTCCATTCACAAGTATCATCCTCACCCCCTGACACTGTACAACCTCGTCCATTCACAAGTATCATCCTCACCCCCTAACACTGTACAACCTTCTCCATTCACAAGTATCATCCTCACCCCTGACACTGTACAACCTCCTCCATTCACAAGAATCATCCTCACCCCTGACACTGTACAACCTCCTCCATTCACAAATATCATCCTCACCCCTGACACTGTACAACCTCCTCCATTCACAAGTATCATCCTCACCCCCTGACACTGTACAACCTCCTCCATTCACAAGTATCATCCTCACCCCCTGACACTGTACAACCTCCTCCATTCACAGGAATCCTTACCCCCTGACACTGTACAACCTCCTCCATTCACAAGTATCATCCTCACCCCTGACACTGTACAACCTCCTCCATTCACAAGAATCATCCTCACCCCTGACACTGTACAACCTCCTCCATTCACAAATATCATCCTCACCCCTGACACTGTACAACCTCCTCCATTCACAAGTATCATCCTCACCCCCTGACACTGTACAACCTCCTCCATTCACAAGTATCATCCTCACCCCCTGACACTGTACAACCTCCTCCAATCACAAGTATCATCCTCACCCCCTGACACTGTACAACCTCCTCCATTCACAGGAATCCTTACCCCCTGACACTGTACAACCTCCTCCATTCACAAGTATCATCCTCACCCCTGACACTGTACAACCTCCTCCATTCACAAGAATCATCCTCACCCCCTGACACTATACAACCTCCTCCATTCACAAGTATCATCCTCACCCCCTGACACTGTATAACCTCCTACATTCACAAGTATCATCCTCACCCCTGACACTGTACAACCTCCTCCATTCACAAGTATCATCCTCACCCCCTGACACTGTACAACCTCCTCCATTCACATGTATCATCCTCACCCCCTGACACTGTACAACCTCCTCCATTCACAGGAATCATCCTCACCACCTGACACTGTACAACCTCCTCCATTCACAAGAATCATCCTCACCTCCTGACACTGTACAACCTCCTCCATTCACAAGTATCCTCACCCCCTGACACTGAACAGCCTCCTCCATTCACAAGAATCATCCTCACCTCCTGACACTGTACAACCTCCTCCATTCACAAGTATCCTCACCCCCTGACACTGAACAGCCTCCTCCATTCACAAGTATCATCCTCACCCCCTGACACTGTACAACCTCCTCCATTCACAGGAATCCTTACCCCCTGACACTGTACAACCTCCTCCATTCACAAGTATCATCCTCACCCCTGACACTGTACAACCTCCTCTATTCACAAGTATCATCCTCACCCCCTGACACTGTACAACCTCCTCCATTAACAAGTATCATCCTCACCCCCTGACACTGTACAACCTCCTCCATTCACAGGAATCCTTACCCCCTGACACTGTACAACCTCCTCCATTCACAAGTATCATCCTCACCCCTGACACTACAACCTCCTCCATTCACAAGAATCATCCTCACCCCTGACACTGTACAACCTCCTCCATTCACAAATATCATCCTCACCCCTGACACTGTACAACCTCCTCCATTCACAAGTATCATCCTCACCCCCTGACACTGTACAACCTCCTCCATTCACAAGTATCATCCTCACCCCTGACACTGAACAGCCTCCTCCATTCACAAGTATCATCCTCACCCCCTGACACTGTACAACCTCCTCCATTCACAGGAATCCTTACCCCCTGACACTGTACAACCTCCTCCATTCACAAGTATCATCCTCACCCCTGACACTGTACAACCTCCTCCATTCACAAGTCTCATCCTCACCCCTGACACTGTACAACCTCCTCCATTCACAGGAATCATCCTCACCCCCTGACACTATGCAACCTCCTCCATTCACAGGAATCCTCACCCCCTGACACTGTATAACCTCCTCCATTCACAAGTATCATCCTCACCCCCTGACACTGTATAACCTCCTCCATTCACAAGTATCATCCTCACCCCCTGACACTGTACAACCTCCTCCATTCACAAGTATCATCCTCACCCCCTGACACTGTACAACCTCCTCCATTCACAAGTATCATCCTCACACTCTGACACTGTATAACCTCCTCCATTCACAAGTATCATCCTCACCCCCTGACACTGTACATCCTCCTCCATTCACAAGTATCATCCTCACCCTCTGACACTGTATAACCTCCTCCATTCACAAGTATCATCCTCACCCCCTGACACTGTACAACCTCCTCCATTCACAGGAATCATCCTCACCCCCTGACACTGTATAACCTCCTCCATTCACAAGTATCATCCTCACCCCCTGACACTGTACAACCTCCTCCATTCACAAGTATCATCCTCACCCCCTAACACTGTACAACCTCCTCCATTCACAGGAATCCTTACCCCCTGACACTGTACAGCCTCCTCCATTCACAAGTATCATCCTCACCCCTGACACTGTACAACCTCCTCCATTCACAAGTATCATCCTCACCCCCTGACACTGTACAACCTCCTCCATTCACAAGAATCATCCTCACCCCTGACACTGTACAACCTCCTCCATTCACAAATATCATCTTAACCCCTGACACTGTACAACCTCCTCCATTCACAAGTATCATCCACACCCCCTGACACTGTACAACCTCCTCCATTCACAAGTATCATCCTCACCCCCTGACACTGTACAACCTCCTCCAATCACAAGTATCATCCTCACCCCCTGACACTGTACAACCTCCTCCATTCACAGGAATCCTTACCCCCTGACACTGTACAACCTCCTCCATTCACAAGTATCATCCTCACCCCTGACACTGTACAACCTCCTCCATTCACAAGAATCATCCTCACCCCTGACACTGTACAACCTCCTCCATTCACAAATATCATCCTCACCCCTGACACTGTACAACCTCCTCCATTCACAAGTATCATCCTCACCCCCTGACACTGTACAACCTCCTCCATTCACAAGTATCATCCTCACCCCCTGACACTGTACAACCTCCTCCAATCACAAGTATCATCCTCACCCGCTGACACTGTACAACCTCCTCCATTCACAGGAATCCTTACCCCCTGACACTGTACAACCTCCTCCATTCACAAGTATCATCCTCACCCCTGACACTGTACAACCTCCTCCATTCACAAGAATCATCCTCACCCCCTGACACTATACAACCTCCTCCATTCACAAGTATCATCCTCACCCCCTGACACTGTACAACCTCCTCCATTCACAAGTATCATCCTCACCCCCTGACACTGTACAACCTCCTCTATTCACAAGTATCATCCTCACCCCTGACACTGTACAACCTCCTCCATTCACAGGAATCATCCTCACCACCTGACACTGTACAACCTCCTCCATTCACAAGAATCATCCTCACCTCCTGACACTGTACAACCTCCTCCATTCACAAGTATCCTCACCCCCTGACACTGAACAGCCTCCTCCATTCACAAGTATCATCCTCACCCCCTGACACTGTACAACCTCCTCCATTCACAGGAATCCTTACCCCCTGACACTGTACAGCCTCCTCCATTCACAAGTATCATCCTCACCCCTGACACTGTACAACCTCCTCCATTCACAAGTATCATCCTCACCCCCTGACACTGTACAACCTCCTCCATTCACAAGTATCATCCTCACCCCCTGACACTGTACAACCTCCTCCATTCACAAGTATCATCCTCATCCCCTGACACTGTACAGCCTCCTCCATTCACAGGAATCCTTACCCCCTGACACTGTACAACCTCCTCTATTCACAAGTATCATCCTCACCCCCCGACACTGTACAACCTCCTCCATTCACAAGTATCATCCTCACCCCCTGACACTGTACAACCTCCTCCATTCACAGGAATCCTTACCCCCTGACACTGTACAACCTCCTCCATTCACAAGTATCATCCTCACCCCTGACACTGTACAACCTCCTCCATTCACAAGTATCATCCTCACCCCTGACACTGTACAACCTCCTCCATTCACAGGAATCATCCTCACCCCCTGACACTGTACAACCTCCTCCATTCAAAGGAATCATCCTCACCCCCTGACACTGTACAACCTCCTCCATTCACAAGTATCATCCTCACCCCTGACACTGTACAACCTCCTCCATTCACAGGTATCATCCTCACCCCCTGACACTGTACAACCTCCTCCATTCACAAGTATCATCCTCACCCCCTGACACTGTATAACCTCCTCCATTCACAAGTATCATCCTCACCCCCTGACACTGTACAACCTCCTCCATTCACAAGTATCATCCTCAACCCCTGACACTGTACAACCTCCTCCATTCACAAGTATCATCCACACCCCTGACACTGTACAACCTCCTCCATTCACAGGAATCATCCTCACCCCTGACACTGTACAACCTCCTCCATTCACAAGTATCATCCTCACCCCCTAACACTGTACAACCTTCTTCATTCACAGGAATCCTCACCCCCTGACAGTGTACAACCTCCTCCATTCACAAGTATCATCCTCACCCCTGACACTGTACAACCTCCTCCATTGACAAGTATCATCCTCACCCCCTGACACTGTACAACCTCCTCCATTCACATGTATCATCCTCACCCCCTGACACTGTACAACCTCCTCCATTCACAAGAATCATCCTCACCCCTGACACTGTACAACCTCCTCCATTCACAAGTATCATCCTCACCCCCTAACACTGTACAACCTTCTCCATTCACAAGTATCATCCTCACCCCTGACACTGTACAACCTCCTCCATTCACAAGTATCATCCTCACCCCCTGACACTGTACAACCTCCTCCATTCACAAGTATCATCCTCACCCCCTAACACTGTACAACCTTCTCCATTCACAAGTATCATCCTCACCCCTGACACTGTACAACCTCCTCCATTCACAAGAATCATCCTCACCCCTGACACTGTACAACCTCCTCCATTCACAAATATCATCCTCACCCCTGACACTGTACAACCTCCTCCATTCACAAGTATCATCCTCACCCCCTGACACTGTACAACCTCCTCCATTCACAAGTATCATCATCACCCCCTGACACTGTACAACCTCCTCCAATCACAAGTATCATCCTCACCCCCTGACACTGTACAACCTCCTCCATTCACAGGAATCCTTACCCCCTGACACTGTACAACCTCCTCCATTCACAAGTATCATCCTCACCCCTGACACTGTACAACCTCCTCCATTCACAAGAATCATCCTCACCCCTGACACTGTACAACCTCCTCCATTCACAAATATCATCCTCACCCCTGACACTGTACAACCTCCTCCATTCACAAGTATCATCCTCACCCCCTGACACTGTACAACCTCCTCCATTCACAAGTATCATCCTCACCCCCTGACACTGTACAACCTCCTCCAATCACAAGTATCATCCTCACCCCCTGACACTGTACAACCTCCTCCATTCACAGGAATCCTTACCCCCTGACACTGTACAACCTCCTCCATTCACAAGTATCATCCTCACCCCTGACACTGTACAACCTCCTCCATTCACAAGAATCATCCTCACCCCCTGACACTATACAACCTCCTCCATTCACAAGTATCATCCTCACCCCCTGACACTGTATAACCTCCTACATTCACAAGTATCATCCTCACCCCTGACACTGTACAACCTCCTCCATTCACAAGTATCATCCTCACCCCCTGACACTGTACAACCTCCTCTATTCACAAGTATCATCCTCACCCCTGACACTGTACAACCTCCTCCATTCACAGGAATCATCCTCACCACCTGACACTGTACAACCTCCTCCATTCACAAGAATCATCCTCACCTCCTGACACTGTACAACCTCCTCCATTCACAAGTATCCTCACCCCCTGACACTGAACAGCCTCCTCCATTCACAAGTATCATCCTCACCCCCTGACACTGTACAACCTCCTCCATTCACAGGAATCCTTACCCCCTGACACTGTACAACCTCCTCCATTCACAAGTATCATCCTCACCCCTGACACTGTACAACCTCCTCCATTCACAAGTATCATCCTCACCCCCTGACACTGTACAACCTCCTCCATTCACAAGTATCATCCTCACCCCCTGACACTGTACAACCTCCTCCATTCACAAGTATCATCCTCATCCCCTGACACTGTACAACCTCCTCCATTCACAGGAATCCTTACCCCCTGACACTGTACAACCTCCTCCATTCACAAGTATCATCCTCACCCCTGACACTGTACAACCTCCTCTATTCACAAGTATCATCCTCACCCCCTGACACTGTACAACCTCCTCCATTCACAAATATCATCCTCACCCCCTGACACTGTACAACCTCCTCCATTAACAAGTATCATCCTCACCCCCTGACACTGTACAACCTCCTCCATTCACAGGAATCCTTACCCCCTGACACTGTACAACCTCCTCCATTCACAAGTATCATCCTCACCCCTGACACTGTACAACCTCCTCCATTCACAGGAATCATCCTCACCCCCTGACACTATACAACCTCCTCCATTCACAGGAATCCTCACCCCCTGACACTGTATAACCTCCTCCATTCACAAGTATCATCCTCACCCCCTGACACTGTATAACCTCCTCCATTCACAAGTATCATCCTCACCCCCTGACACTGTACAACCTCCTCCATTCACAAGTATCATCCTCACCCCCTGACACTGTACAACCTCCTCCATTCACAAGTATCATCCTCACACTCTGACACTGTACAACCTCCTCCATTCACAAGTATCCTCACCCCCTGACACTGTACAACCTCCTCCATTCACAAGTATCATCCTCACCCCCTGACACTGTACAACCTCCTCCATTCACAGGAATCATCCTCACCCCCTGACACTGTATAACCTCCTCCATTCACAAGTATCATCCTCACCCCCTGACACTGTACAACCTCCTCCATTCACAAGTATCATCCTCACCCCCTAACACTGTACAACCTTCTCCATTCACAAGTATCATCCTCACCCCTGACACTGTACAACCTCCTCCATTCACAAGTATCATCCTCACCCCCTGACACTGTACAACCTCCTCCATTCACAAGTATCATCCTCACCCCCTAACACTGTACAACCTTCTCCATTCACAAATATCATCCTCACCCCTGACACTGTACAACCTGCTCCATTCACAAGAATCATCCTCACCCCTGACACTGTACAACCTCCTCCATTCACAAATATCATCCTCACCCCTGACACTGTACAACATCCTCCATTTACAAGTATCATCCTCACCCCCTGACACTGTACAACCTCCTCCATTCACAAGTATCATCCTCACCCCCTAACACTGTACAACCTTCTCCATTCACAAGTATCATCCTCACCCCTGACACTGTACAACCTCCTCCATTCACAAGAATCATCCTCACCCCTGACACTGTACAACCTCCTCCATTCACAAATATCATCCTCACCCCTGACACTGTACAACCTCCTCCATTCACAAGTATCATCCTCACCCCCTGACACTGTACAACCTCCTCCATTCACAAGTATCATCCTCACCCCCTGACACTGTACAACCTCCTCCAATCACAAGTATCATCCTTACCCCCTGACACTGTACAACCTCCTCCATTCACAGGAATCCTTACCCCCTGACACTGTACAACCTCCTCCATTCACAAGTATCATCCTCACCCCTGACACTGTACAACCTCCTCCATTCACAAGTATCATCCTCACCCCCTGACACTGTACAACCTCCTCCATTCACAAGTATCATCCTCACCCCCTGACACTGTACAACCTCCTCCAATCACAAGTATCATCCTCACCCCCTGACACTGTACAACCTCCTCCATTCACAGGAATCCTTACCCCCTGACACTGTACAACCTCCTCCATTCACAAGTATCATCCTCACCCCTGACACTGTACAACCTCATCCATTCACAAGAATCATCCTCACCCCCTGACACTATACAACCTCCTCCATTCACAAGTATCATCCTCACCCCCTGACACTGTATAACCTCCTACATTCACAAGTATCATCCTCACCCCTGACACTGTACAAACTCCTCCATTCACAAGTATCATCCTCACCCCCTGACACTGTACAACCTCCTCTATTCACAAGTATCATCCTCACCCCTGACACTGTACAACCTCCTCCATTCACAGGAATCATCCTCACCACCTGACACTGTACAACCTCCTCCATTCACAAGAATCATCCTCACCTCCTGACACTGTACAACCTCCTCCATTCACAAGTATCCTCACCCCCTGACACTGAACAGCCTCCTCCATTCACAAGTATCATCCTCACCCCCTGACACTGTACAACCTCCTCCATTCACAGGAATCCTTACCCCCTGACACTGTACAACCTCCTCCATTCACAAGTATCATCCTCACCCCTGACACTGTACAACCTCCTCCATTCACAAGTATCATCCTCACCCCTGACACTGTACAACCTCCTCCATTCACAAGTATCATCCTCACCCCCTGACACTGTACAACCTCCTCCATTCACAAGTATCATCCTCATCCCCTGACACTGTACAACCTCCTCCATTCACAGGAATCCTTACCCCCTGACACTGTACAACCTCCTCCATTCACAAGTATCATCCTCACCCCTGACACTGTACAACCTCCTCTATTCACAAGTATCATCCTCACCCCCTGACACTGTACAACCTCCTCCATTCACAAGTATCATCCTCACCCCCTGACACTGTACAACCTCCTCCATTCACAGGAATCCTTACCCCCTGACACTGTACAACCTCCTCCATTCACAAGTATCATCCTCACCCCTGACACTGTACAACCTCCTCCATTCACAAGTATCATCCTCACCCCTGACACTGTACAACCTCCTCCATTCACAGGAATCATCCTCACCCCCTGACACTGTACAACCTCCTCCATTCAAAGGAATCATCCTCACCCCCTGACACTGTACAACCTCCTCCATTCACAAGTATCATCCTCACCCCTGACACTGTACAACCTCCTCCATTCACAGGTATCATCCTCACCCCCTGACACTGTACAACCTCCTCTATTCACAAGTATCATCCTCACCCCCTGACACTGTACAACCTCCTCCATTCACAGGAATCCTTACCCCCTGACACTGTACAACCTCCTCCATTCACAAGTATCATCCTCACCCCCTGACACTGTATAACCTCCTCCATTCACAAGTATCATCCTCACCCCCTGACACTGTACAACCTCCTCCATTCACAAGTATCATCCTCAACCCCTGACACTGTACAACCTCCTCCATTCACAAGTATCATCCACACCCCTGACACTGTACAACCTCCTCCATTCACAGGAATCATCCTCACCCCTGACACTGTACAACCTCCTCCATTCACAAGTATCATCCTCACCCCCTAACACTGTACAGCCTTCTCCATTCACAGGAATCCTCACCCCCTGACAGTGTACAACCTCCTCCATTCACAAGTATCATCCTCACCCCTGACACTGTACAACCTCCTCCATTGACAAGTATCATCCTCACCCCCTGACACTGTACAACCTCCTCCATTCACATGTATCATCCTCACCCCCTGACACTGTACAACCTCCTCCATTCACAAGAATCATCCTCACCCCTGACACTGTACAACCTCCTCCATTCACAAGTATCATCCTCACCCCCTAACACTGTACAACCTTCTCCATTCACAAGTATCATCCTCACCCCTGACACTGTACAACCTCCTCCATTCACAAGTATCATCCTCACCCCCTGACACTGTACAACCTCCTCCATTCACAAGTATCATCCTCACCCCCTAACACTGTACAACCTTCTCCATTCACAAGTATCATCCTCACCCCTGACACTGTACAACCTCCTCCATTCACAAGAATCATCCTCACCCCTGACACTGTACAACCTCCTCCATTCACAAATATCATCCTCACCCCTGACACTGTACAACCTCCTCCATTCACAAGTATCATCCTCACCCCCTGACACTGTACAACCTCCTCCATTCACAAGTATCATCCTCACCCCTGACACTGTACAACCTCCTCCATTCACAGGAATCATCCTCACCCCCTGACACTATACAACCTCCTCCATTCACAGGAATCCTCACCCCCTGACACTGTATAACCTCCTCCATTCACAAGTATCATCCTCACCCCCTGACACTGTATAACCTCCTCCATTCACAAGTATCATCCTCACCCCCTGACACTGTACAACCTCCTCCATTCACATGTATCATCCTCACCCCCTGACACTGTACAACCTCCTCCATTCACAAGTATCATCCTCACACTCTGACACTGTATAACCTCCTCCATTCACAAGTATCATCCTCACCCCCTGACACTGTACATCCTCCTCCATTCACAAGTATCATCCTCACCCTCTGACACTGTATAACCTCCTCCATTCACAAGTATCATCCTCACCCCCTGACACTGTACAACCTCCTCCATTCACAGGAATCATCCTCACCCCCTGACACTGTATAACCTCCTCCATTCACAAGTATCATCCTCACCCCCTGACACTGTACAACCTCCTCCATTCACAAGTATCATCCTCACCCCCTAACACTGTACAACCTTCTCCATTCACAAGTATCATCCTCACCCCTGACACTGTACAACCTCCTCCATTCACAAGTATCATCCTCACCCCCTGACACTGTACAACCTCCTCCATTCACAAGTATCATCCTCACCCCCTAACACTGTACAACCTTCTCCATTCACAAGTATCATCCTCACCCCTGACACTGTACAACCTCCTCCATTCACAAGTATCATCCTCAGCCCCTGACACTGTACAACCTCCTCCATTCACAAGTATCATCCTCACCCCCTGACACTGTACAACCTCCTCCATTCACAAGTATCATCCTCATCCCCTGACACTGTACAACCTCCTCCATTGACAAGTATCATCCTCACCCCCTGACACTGTACAACCTCCTCCATTCACATGTATTATCCTCACCCCCTGACACTGTACAACCTCCTCCATTCACAAGAATCATCCTCACCCCTGACACTGTACAACCTCCTCCATTCACAAGTATCATCCTCACCCCCTAACACTGTACAACCTTCTCCATTCACAAGTATCATCCTCACCCCTGACACTGTACAACCTCCTCCATTCACAAGTATCATCCTCACCCCCTGACACTGTACAACCTCGTCCATTCACAAGTATCATCCTCACCCCCTAACACTGTACAACCTTCTCCATTCACAAGTATCATCCTCACCCCTGACACTGTACAACCTCCTCCATTCACAAGAATCATCCTCACCCCTGACACTGTACAACCTCCTCCATTCACAAATATCATCCTCACCCCTGACACTGTACAACCTCCTCCATTCACAAGTATCATCCTCACCCCCTGACACTGTACAACCTCCTCCATTCACAAGTATCATCCTCACCCCCTGACACTGTACAACCTCCTCCATTCACAGGAATCCTTACCCCCTGACACTGTACAACCTCCTCCATTCACAAGTATCATCCTCACCCCTGACACTGTACAACCTCCTCCATTCACAAGAATCATCCTCACCCCTGACACTGTACAACCTCCTCCATTCACAAATATCATCCTCACCCCTGACACTGTACAACCTCCTCCATTCACAAGTATCATCCTCACCCCCTGACACTGTACAACCTCCTCCATTCACAAGTATCATCCTCACCCCCTGACACTGTACAACCTCCTCCAATCACAAGTATCATCCTCACCCCCTGACACTGTACAACCTCCTCCATTCACAGGAATCCTTACCCCCTGACACTGTACAACCTCCTCCATTCACAAGTATCATCCTCACCCCTGACACTGTACAACCTCCTCCATTCACAAGAATCAGCCTCACCCCCTGACACTATACAACCTCCTCCATTCACAAGTATCATCCTCACCCCCTGACACTGTATAACCTCCTACATTCACAAGTATCATCCTCACCCCTGACACTGTACAACCTCCTCCATTCACAAGTATCATCCTCACCCCCTGACACTGTACAACCTCCTCCATTCACATGTATCATCCTCACCCCCTGACACTGTACAACCTCCTCCATTCACAGGAATCATCCTCACCACCTGACACTGTACAACCTCCTCCATTCACAAGAATCATCCTCACCTCCTGACACTGTACAACCTCCTCCATTCACAAGTATCCTCACCCCCTGACACTGAACAGCCTCCTCCATTCACAAGAATCATCCTCACCTCCTGACACTGTACAACCTCCTCCATTCACAAGTATCCTCACCCCCTGACACTGAACAGCCTCCTCCATTCACAAGTATCATCCTCACCCCCTGACACTGTACAACCTCCTCCATTCACAGGAATCCTTACCCCCTGACACTGTACAACCTCCTCCATTCACAAGTATCATCCTCACCCCTGACACTGTACAACCTCCTCCATTCACAAGTATCATCCTCAGCCCCTGACACTGTACAACCTCCTCCCTTCACAAGTATCATCCTCACCCCCTGACACTGTACAACCTCCTCCATTCACAAGTATCATCCTCATCCCCTGACACTGTACAACCTCCTCCATTCACAGGAATCCTTACCCCCTGACACTGTACAACCTCCTCCATTCACAAGTATCATCCTCACCCCTGACACTGTACAACCTCCTCTATTCACAAGTATCATCCTCACCCCCTGACACTGTACAACCTCCTCCATTAACAAGTATCATCCTCACCCCCTGACACTGTACAACCTCCTCCATTCACAGGAATCCTTACCCCCTGACACTGTACAACCTCCTCCATTCACAAGTATCATCCTCACCCCTGACACTGTACAACCTCCTCCATTCACAAGTATCATCCTCACCCCTGACACTGTACAACCTCCTCCATTCACAGGAATCATCCTCACCCCCTGACACTATACAACCTCCTCCATTCACAGGAATCCTCACCCCCTGACACTGTATAACCTCCTCCATTCACAAGTATCATCCTCACCCCCTGACACTGTATAACCTCCTCCATTCACAAGTATCATCCTCACCCCCTGACACTGTACAACCTCCTCCATTCACAAGTATCATCCTCACCCCCTGACACTGTACAACCTCCTCCATTCACAAGTATCATCCTCACACTCTGACACTGTATAACCTCCTCCATTCACAAGTATCATCCTCACCCCCTGACACTGTACATCCTCCTCCATTCACAAGTATCATCCTCATCCTCTGACACTGTATAACCTCCTCCATTCACAAGTATCATCCTCACCCCCTGACACTGTACAACCTCCTCCATTCACAGGAATCATCCTCACCCCCTGACACTGTATAACCTCCTCCATTCACAAGTATCATCCTCACCCCCTGACACTGTACAACCTCCTCCATTCACAAGTATCATCCTCACCCCCTAACACTGTACAACCTTCTCCACTCACAAGTATCATCCTCACCCCTGACACTGTACAACCTCTTCCATTCACAAGTATCATCCTCACCCCCTGACACTGTACAACCTCCTCCATTCACAAGTATCATCCTCACCCCCTAACACTGTACAACCTTCTCCATTCACAAGTATCATCCTCACCCCTGACACTGTACAACCTGCTCCATTCACAAGAATCATCCTCACCCCTGACACTGTACAACCTCCTCCATTCACAAATATCATCCTCACCCCTGACACTGTACAACATCCTCCATTTACAAGTATCATCCTCACCCCCTGACACTGTACAACCTCCTCCATTCACAAGTATCATCCTCACCCCCTAACACTGTACAACCTTCTCCATTCACAAGTATCATCCTCACCCCTGACACTGTACAACCTCCTCCATTCACAAGAATCATCCTCACCCCTGACACTGTACAACCTCCTCCATTCACAAATATCATCCTCACCCCTGACACTGTACAACCTCCTCCATTCACAAGTATCATCCTCACCCCCTGACACTGTACAACCTCCTCCATTCACAAGTATCATCCTCACCCCCTGACACTGTACAACCTCCTCCAATCACAGGAATCCTTACCCCCTGACACTGTACAACCTCCTCCATTCACAAGTATCATCCTCACCCCCTGACACTGTACAACCTCCTCCATTCACAAGTATCATCCTCACCCCCTGACACTGTACAACCTCCTCCATTCACAGGAATCCTTACCCCCTGACACTGTACAACCTCCTCCATTCACAAGAATCATCCTCACCCCCTGACACTGTACAACCTCCTCCATTCACAAGTATCATCCTCACCCCCTGACACTGTACAACCTCCTCCATTCACAGGAATCCTTACCCCCTGACACTGTACAACCTCCTCCATTCACAAGTATCATCCTCACCCCTGACACTGTACAACCTCCTCCATTCACAAGAATCATCCTCACCCCTGACACTGTACAACCTCCTCCATTCACAAATATCATCCTCACCCCTGACACTGTACAACCTCCTCCATTCACAAGTATCATCCTCACCCCCTGACACTGTACAACCTCCTCCATTCACAAGTATCATCCTCACCCCCTGACACTGTAAACCTCCTCCAATCACAAGTATCATCCTCACCCCCTGACACTGTACAACCTCCTCCATTCACAAGTATCATCCTCACGCCTGACACTGTACAACCTCCTCCATTCACAAGAATCATCCTCACCCCCTGACACTATACAACCTCCTCCATTCACAAGTATCATCCTCACCCCCTGACACTGTATAACCTCCTACATTCACAAGTATCATCCTCACCCCTGACACTGTACAACCTCCTCCATTCACAAGTATCATCCTCACCCCCTGACACTGTACAACCTCCTCTATTCACAAGTATCATCCTCACCCCTGACACTGTACAACCTCCTCCATTCACAGGAATCATCCTCACCACCTGACACTGTACAACCTCCTCCATTCACAAGAATCATCCTCACCTCCTGACACTGTACAACCTCCTCCATTCACAAGTATCCTCACCCCCTGACACTGAACAGCCTCCTCCATTCACAAGTATCATCCTCACCCCCTGACACTGTACAACCTCCTCCATTCACAGGAATCCTTACCCCCTGACACTGTACAACCTCCTCCATTCACAAGTATCATCCTCACCCCTGACACTGTACAACCTCCTCCATTCACAAGTCTCATCCTCACCCCTGACACTGTACAACCTCCTCCATTCACAGGAATCATCCTCACCCCCTGACACTATACAACCTCCTCCATTCACAGGAATCCTCACCCCCTGACACTGTATAACCTCCTCCATTCACAAGTATCATCCTCACCCCCTGACACTGTATAACCTCCTCCATTCACAAGTATCATCCTCACCCCCTGACACTGTACAACCTCCTCCATTCACAAGTATCATCCTCACCCCCTGACACTGTACAACCTCCTCCATTCACAAGTATCATCCTCACACTCTGACACTGTATAACCTCCTCCATTCACAAGTATCATCCTCACCCCCTGACACTGTATATCCTCCTCCATTCACAAGTATCATCCTCACCCTCTGACACTGTATAACCTCCTCCATTCACAAGTATCATCCTCACCCCCTGACACTGTACAACCTCCTCCATTCACAAGTATCATCCTCACCCCCTAACACTGTACAACCTTCTCCATTCACAAGTATCATCCTCACCCCTGACACTGTACAACCTCCTCCATTCACAAGTATCATCCTCACCCCCTGACACTGTACAACCTCCTCCATTCACAAGTATCATCCTCACCCCCTAACACTGTACAACCTTCTCCATTCACAAGTATCATCCTCACCCCTGACACTGTACAACCTCCTCCATTCACAAGTATCATCCTCAGCCCCTGACACCGTACAACCTCCTCCATTCACAAGTATCATCCTCACCCCCTGACACTGTACAACCTCCTCCATTCACAAGTATCATCCTCATCCCCTGACACTGTACAACCTCCTCCATTGACAAGTATCATCCTCACCCCCTGACACTGTACAACCTCCTCCATTCACATGTATTATCCTCACCCCCTGACACTGTACAACCTCCTCCATTCACAAGAATCATCCTCACCCCTGACACTGTACAACCTCCTCCATTCACAAGTATCATCCTCACCCCCTAACACTGTACAACCTTCTCCATTCACAAGTATCATCCTCACCCCTGACACTGTACAACCTCCTCCATTCACAAGTATCATCCTCACCCCCTGACACTGTACAACCTCGTCCATTCACAAGTATCATCCTCACCCCCTAACACTGTACAACCTTCTCCATTCACAAGTATCATCCTCACCCCTGACACTGTACAACCTCCTCCATTCACAAGAATCATCCTCACCCCTGACACTGTACAACCTCCTCCATTCACAAATATCATCCTCACCCCTGACACTGTACAACCTCCTCCATTCACAAGTATCATCCTCACCCCCTGACACTGTACAACCTCCTCCATTCACAAGTATCATCCTCACCCCCTGACACTGTACAACCTCCTCCATTCACAGGAATCCTTACCCCCTGACACTGTACAACCTCCTCCATTCACAAGTATCATCCTCACCCCTGACACTGTACAACCTCCTCCATTCACAAGAATCATCCTCACCCCTGACACTGTACAACCTCCTCCATTCACAAATATCATCCTCACCCCTGACACTGTACAACCTCCTCCATTCACAAGTATCATCCTCACCCCCTGACACTGTACAACCTCCTCCATTCACAAGTATCATCCTCACCCCCTGACACTGTACAACCTCCTCCAATCACAAGTATCATCCTCACCCCCTGACACTGTACAACCTCCTCCATTCACAGGAATCCTTACCCCCTGACACTGTACAACCTCCTCCATTCACAAGTATCATCCTCACCCCTGACACTGTACAACCTCCTCCATTCACAAGAATCATCCTCACCCCCTGACACTATACAACCTCCTCCATTCACAAGTATCATCCTCACCCCCTGACACTGTATAACCTCCTACATTCACAAGTATCATCCTCACCCCTGACACTGTACAACCTCCTCCATTCACAAGTATCATCCTCACCCCCTGACACTGTACAACCTCCTCCATTCACATGTATCATCCTCACCCCCTGACACTGTACAACCTCCTCCATTCACAGGAATCATCCTCACCACCTGACACTGTACAACCTCCTCCATTCACAAGAATCATCCTCACCTCCTGACACTGTACAACCTCCTCCATTCACAAGTATCCTCACCCCCTGACACTGAACAGCCTCCTCCATTCACAAGAATCATCCTCACCTCCTGACACTGTACAACCTCCTCCATTCACAAGTATCCTCACCCCCTGACACTGAACAGCCTCCTCCATTCACAAGTATCATCCTCACCCCCTGACACTGTACAACCTCCTCCATTCACAGGAATCCTTACCCCCTGACACTGTACAACCTCCTCCATTCACAAGTATCATCCTCACCCCTGACACTGTACAACCTCCTCCATTCACAAGTATCATCCTCAGCCCCTGACACTGTACAACCTCCTCCATTCACAAGTATCATCCTCACCCCCTGACACTGTACAACCTCCTCCATTCACAAGTATCATCCTCATCCCCTGACACTGTACAACCTCCTCCATTCACAGGAATCCTTACCCCCTGACACTGTACAACCTCCTCCATTCACAAGTATCATCCTCACCCCTGACACTGTACAACCTCCTCTATTCACAAGTATCATCCTCACCCCCTGACACTGTACAACCTCCTCCATTAACAAGTATCATCCTCACCCCCTGACACTGTACAACCTCCTCCATTCACAGGAATCCTTACCCCCTGACACTGTACAACCTCCTCCATTCACAAGTATCATCCTCACCCCTGACACTGTACAACCTCCTCCATTCACAAGTATCATCCTCACCCCTGACACTGTACAACCTCCTCCATTCACAGAAATCATCCTCACCCCCTGACACTATACAACCTCCTCCATTCACAGGAATCCTCACCCCCTGACACTGTATAACCTCCTCCATTCACAAGAATCATCCTCACCCCCTGACACTGTATAACCTCCTCCATTCACAAGTATCATCCTCACCCCCTGACACTGTACAACCTCCTCCATTCACAAGTATCATCCTCACCCCCTGACACTGTACAACCTCCTCCATTCACAAGTATCATCCTCACACTCTGACACTGTATAACCTCCTCCATTCACAAGTATCATCCTCACCCCCTGACACTGTACATCCTCCTCCATTCACAAGTATCATCCTCATCCTCTGACACTGTATAACCTCCTCCATTCACAAGTATCATCCTCACCCCCTGACACTGTACAACCTCCTCCATTCACAGGAATCATCCTCACCCCCTGACACTGTATAACCTCCTCCATTCACAAGTATCATCCTCACCCCCTGACACTGTACAACCTCCTCCATTCACAAGTATCATCCTCACCCCCTAACACTGTACAACCTTCTCCACTCACAAGTATCATCCTCACCCCTGACACTGTACAACCTCTTCCATTCACAAGTATCATCCTCACCCCCTGACACTGTACAACCTCCTCCATTCACAAGTATCATCCTCACCCCCTAACACTGTACAACCTTCTCCATTCACAAGTATCATCCTCACCCCTGACACTGTACAACCTGCTCCATTCACAAGAATCATCCTCACCCCTGACACTGTACAACCTCCTCCATTCACAAATATCATCCTCACCCCTGACACTGTACAACATCCTCCATTTACAAGTATCATCCTCACCCCCTGACACTGTACAACCTCCTCCATTCACAAGTATCATCCTCACCCCCTAACACTGTACAACCTTCTCCATTCACAAGTATCATCCTCACCCCTGACACTGTACAACCTCCTCCATTCACAAGAATCATCCTCACCCCTGACACTGTACAACCTCCTCCATTCACAAATATCATCCTCACCCCTGACACTGTACAACCTCCTCCATTCACAAGTATCATCCTCACCCCCTGACACTGTACAACCTCCTCCATTCACAAGTATCATCCTCACCCCCTGACACTGTACAACCTCCTCCAATCACAGGAATCCTTACCCCCTGACACTGTACAACCTCCTCCATTCACAAGTATCATCCTCACCCCCTGACACTGTACAACCTCCTCCATTCACAAGTATCATCCTCACCCCCTGACACTGTACAACCTCCTCCATTCACAGGAATCCTTACCCCCTGACACTGTACAACCTCCTCCATTCACAAGAATCATCCTCACCCCCTGACACTGTACAACCTCCTCCATTCACAAGTATCATCCTCACCCCCTGACACTGTACAACCTCCTCCATTCACAGGAATCCTTACCCCCTGACACTGTACAACCTCCTCCATTCACAAGTATCATCCTCACCCCTGACACTGTACAACCTCCTCCATTCACAAGAATCATCCTCACCCCTGACACTGTACAACCTCCTCCATTCACAAATATCATCCTCACCCCTGACACTGTACAACCTCCTCCATTCACAAGTATCATCCTCACCCCCTGACACTGTACAACCTCCTCCATTCACAAGTATCATCCTCACCCCCTGACACTGTAAACCTCCTCCAATCACAAGTATCATCCTCACCCCCTGACACTGTACAACCTCCTCCATTCACAAGTATCATCCTCACGCCTGACACTGTACAACCTCCTCCATTCACAAGAATCATCCTCACCCCCTGACACTATACAACCTCCTCCATTCACAAGTATCATCCTCACCCCCTGACACTGTATAACCTCCTACATTCACAAGTATCATCCTCACCCCTGACACTGTACAACCTCCTCCATTCACAAGTATCATCCTCACCCCCTGACACTGTACAACCTCCTCTATTCACAAGTATCATCCTCACCCCTGACACTGTACAACCTCCTCCATTCACAGGAATCATCCTCACCACCTGACACTGTACAACCTCCTCCATTCACAAGAATCATCCTCACCTCCTGACACTGTACAACCTCCTCCATTCACAAGTATCCTCACCCCCTGACACTGAACAGCCTCCTCCATTCACAAGTATCATCCTCACCCCCTGACACTGTACAACCTCCTCCATTCACAGGAATCCTTACCCCCTGACACTGTACAACCTCCTCCATTCACAAGTATCATCCTCACCCCTGACACTGTACAACCTCCTCCATTCACAAGTCTCATCCTCACCCCTGACACTGTACAACCTCCTCCATTCACAGGAATCATCCTCACCCCCTGACACTATACAACCTCCTCCATTCACAGGAATCCTCACCCCCTGACACTGTATAACCTCCTCCATTCACAAGTATCATCCTCACCCCCTGACACTGTATAACCTCCTCCATTCACAAGTATCATCCTCACCCCCTGACACTGTACAACCTCCTCCATTCACAAGTATCATCCTCACCCCCTGACACTGTACAACCTCCTCCATTCACAAGTATCATCCTCACACTCTGACACTGTATAACCTCCTCCATTCACAAGTATCATCCTCACCCCCTGACACTGTACATCCTCCTCCATTCACAAGTATCATCCTCACCCTCTGACACTGTATAACCTCCTCCATTCACAAGTATCATCCTCACCCCCTGACACTGTACAACCTCCTCCATTCACAGGAATCATCCTCACCCCCTGACACTGTATAACCTCCTCCATTCACAAGTATCATCCTCACCCCCTGACACTGTACAACCTCCTCCATTCACAAGTATCATCCTCACCCCCTAACACTGTACAACCTTCTCCATTCACAAGTATCATCCTCACCCCTGACACTGTACAACCTCCTCCATTCACAAGTATCATCCTCACCCCCTGACACTGTACAACCTCCTCCATTCACAAGTATCATCCTCACCCCCTAATACTGTACAACCTTCTCCATTCACAAGTATCATCCTCACCCCTGACACTGTACAACCTGCTCCATTCACAAGAATCATCCTCACCCCTGACACTGTACAACCTCCTCCATTCACAAATATCATCCTCACCCCTGACACTGTACAACATCCTCCATTTACAAGTATCATCCTCACCCCCTGACACTGTACAACCTCCTCCATTCACAAGTATCATCCTCACCCCCTGACACTGTACAACCTTCTCCATTCACAAGTATCATCCTCACCCCTGACACTGTACAACCTCCTCCATTCACAAGAATCATCCTCACCCCTGACACTGTACAACCTCCTCCATTCACAAATATCATCCTCACCCCTGACACTGTACAACCTCCTCCATTCACAAGTATCATCCTCACCCCCTGACACTGTACAACCTCCTCCATTCACAAGTATCATCCTCACCCCCTGACACTGTACAACCTCCTCCAATCACAGGAATCCTTACCCCCTGACACTGTACAACCTCCTCCATTCACAAGTATCATCCTCACCCCCTGACACTGTACAACCTCCTCCATTCACAAGTATCATCCTCACCCCCTGACACTGTACAACCTCCTCCATTCACAGGAATCCTTACCCCCTGACACTGTACAACCTCCTCCATTCACAAGTATCATCCTCACCCCTGACACTGTACAACCTCCTCCATTCACAAGAATCATCCTCACCCCCTGACACTGTACAACCTCCTCCATTCACAAGTATCATCCTCACCCCCTGACACTGTACAACCTCCTCCATTCACAGGAATCCTTACCCCCTGACACTGTACAACCTCCTCCATTCACAAGAATCATCCTCACCCCCTGACACTGTACAACCTCCTCCATTCACAGGAATCCTTACCCCCTGACACTGTACAACCTCCTCCATTCACAAGTATCATCCTCACCCCTGACACTGTACAACCTCCTCCATTCACAAGAATCATCCTCACCCCCTGACACTATACAACCTCCTCCATTCACAAGTATCATCCTCACCCCCTGACACTGTATAACCTCCTACATTCACAAGTATCATCCTCACCCCTGACACTGTACAACCTCCTCCATTCACAAGTATCATCCTCACCCCCTGACACTGTACAACCTCCTCTATTCACAAGTATCATCCTCACCCCTGACACTGTACAACCTCCTCCATTCACAGGAATCATCCTGACCACCTGACACTGTACAACCTCCTCCATTCACAAGAATCATCCTCACCTCCTGACACTGTACAACCTCCTCCATTCACAAGTATCCTCACCCCCTGACACTGAACAGCCTCCTCCATTCACAAGTATCATCCTCACCCCCTGACACTGTACAACCTCCTCCATTCACAGGAATCCTTACCCCCTGACACTGTACAACCTCCTCCATTCACAAGTATCATCCTCACCCCTGACACTGTACAACCTCCTCCATTCACAAGTATCATCCTCACCCCTGACACTGTACAACCTCCTCCATTCACAGGAATCATCCTCACCCCCTGACACTATACAACCTCCTCCATTCACAGGAATCCTCACCCCCTGACACTGTATAACCTCCTCCATTCACAAGTATCATCCTCACCCCCTGACACTGTATAACCTCCTCCATTCACAAGTATCATCCTCACCCCCTGACACTGTACAACCTCCTCCATTCACAAGTATCATCCTCACCCCCTGACACTGTACAACCTCCTCCATTCACAAGTATCATCCTCACCCCCTGACACTGTACATCCTCCTCCATTCACAAGTATCATCCTCACCCTCTGACACTGTATAACCTCCTCCATTCACAAGTATCATCCTCACCCCCTGACACTGTACAACCTCCTCCATTCACAGGAATCATCCTCACCCCCTGACACTGTATAACCTCCTCCATTCACAAGTATCATCCTCACCCCCTGACACTGTACAACCTCCTCCATTCACAAGTATCATCCTCACCCCCTAACACTGTACAACCTTCTCCATTCACAAGTATCATCCTCACCCCTGACACTGTACAACCTCCTCCATTCACAAGTATCATCCTCACCCCCTGACACTGTACAACCTCCTCCATTCACAAGTATCATCCTCACCCCCTAACACTGTACAACCTTCTCCATTCACAAGTATCATCCTCACCCCTGACACTGTACAACCTCCTCCATTCACAAGAATCATCCTCACCCCTGACACTGTACAACCTCCTCCATTCACAAATATCATCCTCACCCCTGACACTGTACAACCTCCTCCATTCACAAGTATCATCCTCACCCCCTGACACTGTACAACCTCCTCCATTCACAAGTATCATCCTCACCCCCTGACACTGTACAACCTCCTCCAATCACAGGAATCCTTACCCCCTGACACTGTACAACCTCCTCCATTCACAAGTATCATCCTCACCCCCTGACACTGTACAACCTCCTCCATTCACAAGTATCATCCTCACCCCCTGACACTGTACAACCTCCTCCATTCACAGGAATCCTTACCCCCTGACACTGTACAACCTCCTCCATTCACAAGTATCATCCTCACCCCTGACACTGTACAACCTCCTCCATTCACAAGAATCATCCTCACCCCCTGACACTGTACAACCTCCTCCATTCACAAGTATCATCCTCACCCCCTGACACTGTACAACCTCCTCCATTCACAGGAATCCTTACCCCCTGACACTGTACAACCTCCTCCATTCACAAGTATCATCCTCACCCCTGACACTGTACAACCTCCTCCATTCACAAGAATCATCCTCACCCCTGACACTGTACAACCTCCTCCATTCACAAGAATCATCCTCACCCCCTGACACTATACAACCTCCTCCATTCACAAGTATCATCCTCACCCCCTGACACTGTATAACCTCCTACATTCACAAGTATCATCCTCACCCCTGACACTGTACAACCTCCTCCATTCACAAGTATCATCCTCACCCCCTGACACTGTACAACCTCCTCTATTCACAAGTATCATCCTCACCCCTGACACTGTACAACCTCCTCCATTCACAGGAATCATCCTCACCACCTGACACTGTACAACCTCCTCCATTCACAAGAATCATCCTCACCTCCTGACACTGTACAACCTCCTCCATTCACAAGTATCCTCACCCCCTGACACTGAACAGCCTCCTCCATTCACAAGTATCATCCTCACCCCCTGACACTGTACAACCTCCTCCATTCACAGGAATCCTTACCCCCTGACACTGTACAACCTCCTCCATTCACAAGTATCATCCTCACCCCTGACTCTGTACAACCTCCTCCATTCACAAGTATCATCCTCACCCCCTGACACTGTACAACCTCCTCCATTCACAAGTATCATCCTCACCCCCTGACACTGTACAACCTCCTCCATTCACAAGTATCATCCTCACCCCCTGACACTGTACAACCTCCTCCATTCACAGGAATCCTTACCCCCTGACACTGTACAACCTCCTCCATTCACAAGTATCATCCTCACCCCTGACACTGTACAACCTCCTCTATTCACAAGTATCATCCTCACCCCCTGACACTGTACAACCTCCTCCATTCACAAGTATCATCCTCACCCCTGACACTGTACAACCTCCTCCATTCACAGGAATCCTTACCCCCTGACACTGTACAACCTCCTCCATTCACAAGTATCATCCTCACCCCTGACACTGTACAACCTCCTCCATTCACAAGTATCATCCTCACCCCTGACACTGTACAACCTCCTCCATTCACAGGAATCATCCTCACCCCCTGACACTGAACAACCTCCTCCATTCACAAGAATCATCCTCACCCCCTGACACTATACAACCTCCTCCATTCACAGGAATCCTCACCCCCTGACACTGTATAACCTCCTCCATTCACAAGTATCATCCTCACCCCCTGACACTGTATAACCTCCTCCATTCACAAGTATCATCCTCACCCCCTGACACTGTACAACCTCCTCCATTCACAAGTATCATCCTCACCCCCTGACACTGTACAACCTCCTCCATTCACAAGTATCATCCTCACACTCTGACACTGTATAACCTCCTCCATTCACAAGTATCATCCTCACCCCCTGACACTGTACATCCTCCTCCATTCACAAGTATCATCCTCACCCTCTGACACTGTATAACCTCCTCCATTCACAAGTATCATCCTCACCCCCTGACACTGTACAACCTCCTCCATTCACAGGAATCATCCTCACCCCCTGACACTGTATAACCTCCTCCATTCACAAGTATCATCCTCACCCCCTGACACTGTACAACCTCCTCCATTCACAAGTATCATCCTCACCCCCGACAATGTATAACCTCCTCCATTCACAAGTATCATCCTCACCCCCTGACACTGTACAACCTCCTCCATTCACAAGTATCATCCTCACCCCCTGACACTATACAACCTCCTCCATTCACAAGTATCATCCTCACCCCTGACACTGTACAACCTCCTCCATTCACAAGAATCATCCTCGCCCCCTGACACTGTACAACCTCCTCCATTCACAAGTATCATCCTCACCCCTGACACTGTACAACCTCCTCCATTCACAAGAATCATCCTCACCCCCTGACACTGTACAACCTCCTCCATTCACAAGTATCATCCTCACCCCCGACACTGTATAACCTCCTCCATTCACATGTATCATCCTCACCCCCTGACACTGTACAACCTCCTCCATTCACAAGTATCATCCTCACCCCCTGACACTGTATAACCTCCTCCATTCACAAGTATCATCCTCACCCCTGACACTGTACAACCTTCTCCATTCACAGGAATCATCCTCACACCCTGACACTGTACAACCTCCTCCATTCACAAGTATCATCCTCACCCCCTGACACTGTACAACATCCTCCATTTACAAGTATCATCCTCACCCCTAACACTGTACAACCTCCTCCATTCACAAGTATCATCCTCACCCCTGACACTGTACAACCTCCTCCATTCACAAGTATCATCCTCACCCCCTGACACTGTACAACCTCCTCTATTCACAAGTATCATCCTCACCCCCTGACACTGTACAACCTCCTCCATTCACAAGTATCATACTCACCCCCTGACACTGTACAACCTCCTCTATTCACAGGAATCCTTACCCCCTGACACTGTACAACCTCCTCCATTCACAAGCATCATCCTCACCCCCTGACACTGTACAACCTCCTCCATTCACAGGAATCCTCACCCCCTGACACTGTACAACCTCCTCCATTCACAAGAATCATCCTCACCCCCTGACACTATACAACCTTCTACATTCACAAGTATCATCCTCACCCCTGACACTGTACAACCTCCTCCATTCACATGAATCATCCTCACCCTCTGACACTGTATAACCTCCTCCATTCACAAGTATCATCCTCACCCCCTGACACTGTACAACCTCCTCCATTCACACGTATCATCCTCACCCCCTGACACTGTACAACCTCCTCCATTCACAGGAATCCTCACCCCCTGACACTGTACAACCTCCTCCATTCACAAGTATCATCCTCACCCCCTGACACTGTACAACCTCCTCCATTCACAGGAATCCTCACCCCCTGACACTGTACAACCTCCTCCATTCACAAGTATCATCCTCACCCCCTGACACTGTACAACCTCCTCCATTCACAGGAATCCTCACCCCCTGACACTGTACAACCTCCTCCATTCACAAGTATCATCCTCACCCCTGACACTGTACAACCTCCTCTATTCACAAGTATCATCATCACCCCCTGACACTGTACAACCTCCTCCATTCACAGGAATCATCCTCACCCCCTGACACAGTACAACCTCCTCCATTCACAAGTATCATCCTCACCCCCTGACACTGTACAACCTCCTCCATTCACAGGAATCCTTACCCCCTGACACTGTACAACCTCCTCCATTCACAAGTATCATCCTCACCCCCTGACACTGTACAACCTCCTCTATTCACAAGTATCATCCTCACCCCTGACACTGTACAACCTCCTCCATTCACAGGAATCATCCTCACCACCTGACACTGTACAACCTCCTCCATTCACAAGAATCATCCTCACCTCCTGACACTGTACAACCTCCTCCATTCACAAGTATCCTCACCCCCTGACACTGAACAGCCTCCTCCATTCACAAGTATCATCCTCACCCCCTGACACTGTACAACCTCCTCCATTCACAGGAATCCTTACCCCCTGACACTGTACAACCTCCTCCATTCACAAGTATCATCCTCACCCCTGACACTGTACAACCTCCTCCATTCACAAGTCTCATCCTCACCCCTGACACTGTACAACCTCCTCCATTCACAGGAATAATCCTCACCCCCTGACACTATACAACCTCCTCCATTCACAGGAATCCTCACCCCCTGACACTGTATAACCTCCTCCATTCACAAGTATCATCCTCACCCCCTGACACTGTATAACCTCCTCCATTCACAAGTATCATCCTCACCCCCTGACACTGTACAACCTCCTCCATTCACAAGTATCATCCTCACCCCCTGACACTGTACAACCTCCTCCATTCACAAGTATCATCCTCACACTCTGACACTGTATAACCTCCTCCATTCACAAGTATCATCCTCACCCCCTGACACTGTACATCCTCCTCCATTCACAAGTATCATCCTCACCCTCTGACACTGTATAACCTCCTCCATTCACAAGTATCATCCTCACCCCCTGACACTGTACAACCTCCTCCATTCACAGGAATCATCCTCACCCCCTGACACTGTATAACCTCCTCCATTCACAAGTATCATCCTCACCCCCTGACACTGTACAACCTCCTCCATTCACAAGTATCATCCTCACCCCCTAACACTGTACAACCTTCTCCATTCACAAGTATCATCCTCACCCCTGACACTGTACAACCTCCTCCATTCACAAGTATCATCCTCACCCCCTGACACTGTACAACCTCCTCCATTCACAAGTATCATCCTCACCCCCTAACACTGTACAACCTTCTCCATTCACAAGTATCATCCTCACCCCTGACACTGTACAACCTGCTCCATTCACAAGAATCATCCTCACCCCTGACACTGTACAACCTCCTCCATTCACAAATATCATCCTCACCCCTGACACTGTACAACATCCTCCATTTACAAGTATCATCCTCACCCCCTGACACTGTACAACCTCCTCCATTCACAAGTATCATCCTCACCCCCTGACACTGTACAACCTTCTCCATTCACAAGTATCATCCTCACCCCTGACACTGTACAACCTCCTCCATTCACAAGAATCATCCTCACCCCTGACACTGTACAACCTCCTCCATTCACAAATATCATCCTCACCCCTGACACTGTACAACCTCCTCCATTCACAAGTATCATCCTCACCCCCTGACACTGTACAACCTCCTCCATTCACAAGTATCATCCTCACCCCCTGACACTGTACAACCTCCTCCAATCACAGGAATCCTTACCCCCTGACACTGTACAACCTCCTCCATTCACAAGTATCATCCTCACCCCCTGACACTGTACAACCTCCTCCATTCACAAGTATCATCCTCACCCCCTGACACTGTACAACCTCCTCCATTCACAGGAATCCTTACCCCCTGACACTGTACAACCTCCTCCATTCACAAGTATCATCCTCACCCCTGACACTGTACAACCTCCTCCATTCACAAGAATCATCCTCACCCCCTGACACTGTACAACCTCCTCCATTCACAAGTATCATCCTCACCCCCTGACACTGTACAACCTCCTCCATTCACAGGAATCCTTACCCCCTGACACTGTACAACCTCCTCCATTCACAAGAATCATCCTCACCCCCTGACACTGTACAACCTCCTCCATTCACAGGAATCCTTACCCTCTGACACTGTACAACCTCCTCCATTCACAAGTATCATCCTCACCCCTGACACTGTACAACCTCCTCCATTCACAAGAATCATCCTCACCCCCTGACACTATACAACCTCCTACATTCACAAGTATCATCCTCACCCCTGACACTGTACAACCTCCTCCATTCACAAGTATCATCCTCACCCCCTGACACTGTACAACCTCCTCTATTCACAAGTATCATCCTCACCCCTGACACTGTACAACCTCCTCCATTCACAGGAATCATCCTCACCACCTGACACTGTACAACCTCCTCCATTCACAAGAATCATCCTCACCTCCTGACACTGTACAACCTCCTCCATTCACAAGTATCCTCACCCCCTGACACTGAACAGCCTCCTCCATTCACAAGTATCATCCTCACCCCCTGACACTGTACAACCTCCTCCATTCACAGGAATCCTTACCCCCTGACACTGTACAACCTCCTCCATTCACAAGTATCATCCTCACCCCTGACACTGTACAACCTCCTCCATTCACAAGTATCATCCTCACCCCTGACACTGTACAACCTCCTCCATTCACAGGAATCATCCTCACCCCCTGACACTATACAACCTCCTCCATTCACAGGAATCCTCACCCCCTGACACTGTATAACCTCCTCCATTCACAAGTATCATCCTCACCCCCTGACACTGTATAACCTCCTCCATTCACAAGTATCATCCTCACCCCCTGACACTGTACAACCTCCTCCATTCACAAGTATCATCCTCACCCCCTGACACTGTACAACCTCCTCCATTCACAAGTATCATCCTCACCCCCTGACACTGTACATCCTCCTCCATTCACAAGTATCATCCTCACCCTCTGACACTGTATAACCTCCTCCATTCACAAGTATCATCCTCACCCCCTGACACTGTACAACCTCCTCCATTCACAGGAATCATCCTCACCCCCTGACACTGTATAACCTCCTCCATTCACAAGTATCATCCTCACCCCCTGACACTGTACAACCTCCTCCATTCACAAGTATCATCCTCACCCCCTAACACTGTACAACCTTCTCCATTCACAAGTATCATCCTCACCCCTGACACTGTACAACCTCCTCCATTCACAAGTATCATCCTCACCCCCTGACACTGTACAACCTCCTCCATTCACAAGTATCATCCTCACCCCCTAACACTGTACAACCTTCTCCATTCACAAGTATCATCCTCACCCCTGACACTGTACAACCTGCTCCATTCACAAGAATCATCCTCACCCCTGACACTGTACAACCTCCTCCATTCACAAATATCATCCTCACCCCTGACACTGTACAACATCCTCCATTTACAAGTATCATCCTCACCCCCTGACACTGTACAACCTCCTCCATTCACAAGTATCATCCTCACCCCCTAACACTGTACAACCTTCTCCATTCACAAGTATCATCCTCACCCCTGACACTGTACAACCTCCTCCATTCACAAGAATCATCCTCACCCCTGACACTGTACAACCTCCTCCATTCACAAATATCATCCTCACCCCTGACACTGTACAACCTCCTCCATTCACAAGTATCATCCTCACCCCCTGACACTGTACAACCTCCTCCAATCACAGGAATCCTTACCCCCTGACACTGTACAACCTCCTCCATTCACAAGTATCATCCTCACCCCCTGACACTGTACAACCTCCTCCATTCACAAGTATCATCCTCACCCCCTGACACTGTACAACCTCCTCCATTCACAGGAATCCTTACCCCCTGACACTGTACAACCTCCTCCATTCACAAGTATCATCCTCACCCCTGACACTGTACAACCTCCTCCATTCACAAGAATCATCCTCACCCCCTGACACTGTACAACCTCCTCCATTCACAAGTATCACCCCTCACCCCCTGACACTGTACAACCTCCTCCATTCACAGGAATCCTTACCCCCTGACACTGTACAACCTCCTCCATTCACAAGTATCATCCTCACCCCTGACACTGTACAACCTCCTCCATTCACAAGAATCATCCTCACCCCTGACACTGTACAACCTCCTCCATTCACAAGAATCATCCTCACCCCTTGACACTATACAACCTACTCCATTCACAAGTATCATCCTCACCCCCTGACACTGTATAACCTCCTCCATTCACAAGTATCATCCTCACCCCTGACACTGTACAACCTCCTCCATTCACAAGTATCATCCTCACCCCCTGACACTGTACAACCTCCTCTATTCACAAGTATCATCCTCACCCCTGACACTGTACAACCTCCTCCATTCACAGGAATCATCCTCACCACCTGACACTGTACAACCTCCTCCATTCACAAGAATCATCCTCACCTCCTGACACTGTACAACCTCCTCCATTCACAAGTATCCTCACCCCCTGACACTGAACAGCCTCCTCCATTCACAAGTATCATCTTCACCCCCTGACACTGTACAACCTCCTCCATTCACAGGAATCCTTACCCCCTGACACTGTACAACCTCCTCCATTCACAAGTATCATCCTCACCCCTGACACTGTACAACCTCCTCCATTCACAAGTATCATCCTCACCCCCTGACACTGTACAACCTCCTCCATTCACAAGTATCATCCTCACCCCCTGACACTGTACAACCTCCTCCATTCACAAGTATCATCCTCACCCCCTGACACTGTACAACCTCCTCCATTCACAGGAATCCTTACCCCCTGACACTGTACAACCTCCTCCATTCACAAGTATCATCCTCACCCCTGACACTGTACAACCTCCTCTATTCACAAGTATCATCCTCACCCCCTGACACTGTACAACCTCCTCCATTCACAAGTATCATCCTCACCCCTGACACTGTACAACCTCCTCCATTCACAGGAATCCTTACCCCCTGACACTGTACAACCTCCTCCATTCACAAGTATCATCCTCACCCCTGACACTGTACAACCTCCTCCATTCACAAGTATCATCCTCACCCCTGACACTGTACAACCTCCTCCATTCACAGGAATCATCCTCACCCCCTGACACTGAACAACCTCCTCCATTCACAAGAATCATCCTCACCCCCTGACACTATACAACCTCCTCCATTCACAGGAATCCTCACCCCCTGACACTGTATAACCTCCTCCATTCACAAGTATCATCCTCACCCCCTGACACTGTATAACCTCCTCCATTCACAAGTATCATCCTCACCCCCTGACACTGTACAACCTCCTCCATTCACAAGTATCATCCTCACCCCCTGACACTGTACAACCTCCTCCATTCACAAGTATCATCCTCACACTCTGACACTGTATAACCTCCTCCATTCACAAGTATCATCCTCACCCCCTGACACTGTACATCCTCCTCCATTCACAAGTATCATCCTCACCCTCTGACACTGTATAACCTCCTCCATTCACAAGTATCATCCTCACCCCCTGACACTGTACAACCTCCTCCATTCACAGGAATCATCCTCACCCCCTGACACTGTATAACCTCCTCCATTCACAAGTATCATCCTCACCCCCTGACACTGTACAACCTCCTCCATTCACAAGTATCATCCTCACCCCCGACAATGTATAACCTCCTCCATTCACAAGTATCATCCTCACCCCCTGACACTGTACAACCTCCTCCATTCACAAGTATCATCCTCACCCCCTGACACTGTACAACCTCCTCCATTCACAAGTATCATCCTCACCCCTGACACTGTACAACCTCCTCCATTCACAAGAATCATCCTCGCCCCCTGACACTGTACAACCTCCTCCATTCACAAGTATCATCCTCACCCCTGACACTGTACAACCTCCTCCATTCACAAGAATCATCCTCACCCCCTGACACTGTACAACCTCCTCCATTCACAAGTATCATCCTCACCCCCGACACTGTATAACCTCCTCCATTCACAAGTATCATCCTCACCCCCTGACACTGTACAACCTCCTCCATTCACAAGTATCATCCTCACCCCCTGACACTGTATAACCTCCTCCATTCACAAGTATCATCCTCACCCCTGACACTGTACAACCTTCTCCATTCACAGGAATCATCCTCACACCCTGACACTGTACAACCTCCTCCATTCACAAGTATCATCCTCACCCCCTGACACTGTACAACATCCTCCATTTACAAGTATCATCCTCACCCCTAACACTGTACAACCTCCTCCATTCACAAGTATCATCCTCACCCCTGACACTGTACAACCTCCTCCATTCACAAGTATCATCCTCACCCCCTGACACTGTACAACCTCCTCTATTCACAAGTATCATCCTCACCCCCTGACACTGTACAACCTCCTCCATTCACAAGTATCATCCTCACCCCCTGACACTGTACAACCTCCTCTATTCACAGGAATCCTTACCCCCTGACACTGTACAACCTCCTCCATTCACAAGCATCATCCTCACCCCCTGACACTGTACAACCTCCTCCATTCACAGGAATCCTCACCCCCTGACACTGTACAACCTCCTCCATTCACAAGAATCATCCTCACCCCCTGACACTATACAACCTTCTCCATTCACAAGTATCATCCTCACCCCTGACACTGTACAACCTCCTCCATTCACATGAATCATCCTCACCCTCTGACACTGTATAACCTCCTCCATTCACAAGTATCATCCTCACCCCCTGACACTGTACAACCTCCTCCATTCACACGTATCATCCTCACCCCCTGACACTGTACAACCTCCTCCATTCACAGGAATCCTCACCCCCTGACACTGTACAACCTCCTCCATTCACAAGTATCATCCTCACCCCCTGACACTGTACAACCTCCTCCATTCACAAGTATCATCCTCACCCCTGACACTGTACAACCTCCTCTATTCACAAGTATCATCATCACCCCCTGACACTGTACAACCTCCTCCATTCACAGGAATCATCCTCACCCCCTGACACAGTACAACCTCCTCCATTCACAAGTATCATCCTCACCCCCTGACACTGTACAACCTCCTCCATTCACAGGAATCCTTACCCCCTGACACTGTACAACCTCCTCCATTCACAAGTATCATCCTCACCCCTGACACTGTACAACCTCCTCTATTCACAAGTATCATCCTCACCCCCTGACACTGTACAACCTCCTCCATTCACAAGTATCATCCTCACCCCTGACACTGTACAACCTCCTCCATTCACAAGTATCATCCTCACCCCTGACACTGTACAACCTCCTCCATTCACAGGAATCATCCTCACCCCCTGACACTATACAACCTCCTCCATTCACAGGAATCCTCACCCCCTGACACTGTATAACCTCCTCCATTCACAAGTATCATCCTCACCCCCTGACACTGTATAACCTCCTCCATTCACAAGTATCATCCTCACCCCTGACACTGTACAACCTCCTCCATTCACAAGTATCATCCTCACCCCCTGACACTGTACAACCTCCTCCATTCACAAGTATCATCCTCACACTCTGACACTGTATAACCTCCTCCATTCACAAGTATCATCCTCACCCCCTGACACTGTACATCCTCCTCCATTCACAAGTATCATCCTCACCCTCTGACACTGTATAACCTCCTCCATTCACAAGTATCATCCTCACCCCCTGACACTGTACAACCTCCTCCATTCACAGGAATCATCCTCACCCCCTGACACTGTACAACCTCCTCTATTCACAAGTATCATCCTCACCCCCTGACACTGTACAACCTCCTCCATTCACAAGTATCATCCTCACCCCTAACACTGTACAACCTTCTCCATTCACAAGTATCATCCTCACCCCTGACACTGTACAACCTCCTCCATTCACAAGTATCATCCTCACCCCCTGACACTGTACAACCTCCTCCATTCACAAGTATCATCCTCACCCCCTAACACTGTACAACCTTCTCCATTCACAAGTATCATCCTCACCCCTGACACTGTACAACCTGCTCCATTCACAAGAATCATCCTCACCCCTGACACTGTACAACCTCCTCCATTCACAAATATCATCCTCACCCCTGACACTGTACAACATCCTCCATTTACAAGTATCATCCTCACCCCCTGACACTGTACAACCTCCTCCATTCACAAGTATCATCCTCACCCCCTAACACTGTACAACCTTCTCCATTCACAAGTATCATCCTCACCCCTGACACTGTACAACCTCCTCCATTCACAAGAATCATCCTCACCCCTGACACTGTACAACCTCCTCCATTCACAAATATCATCCTCACCCCTGACACTGTACAACCTCCTCCATTCACAAGTATCATCCTCACCCCCTGACACTGTACAACCTCCTCCATTCACAAGTATCATCCTCACCCCCTGACACTGTACAACCTCCTCCAATCACAAGTATCATCCTCACCCCCTGACACTGTACAACCTCCTCCATTCACAGGAATCCTTACCCCCTGACACTGTACAACCTCCTCCATTCACAAGTATCATCCTCACCCCTGACACTGTACAACCTCCTCCATTCACAAGAATCATCCTCACCCCTGACACTGTACAACCTCCTCCATTCACAAATATCATCCTCACCCCTGACACTGTACAACCTCCTCCATTCACAAGTATCATCCTCACCCCCTGACACTGTACAACCTCCTCCATTCACAAGTATCATCCTCACCCCCTGACACTGTACAACCTCCTCCAATCACAAGTATCATCCTCACCCCCTGACACTGTACAACCTCCTCCATTCACAGGAATCCTTACCCCCTGACACTGTACAACCTCCTCCATTCACAAGTATCATCCTCACCCCTGACACTGTACAACCTCCTCCATTCACAAGAATCATCCTCACCCCCTTAAACTATACAACCTCCTCCATTCACAAGTATCATCCTCACCCCCTGACACTGTATAACCTCCTACATTCACAAGTATCATCCTCACCCCTGACACTGTACAACCTCCTCCATTCACAAGTATCATCCTCACCCCCTGACACTGTACAACCTCCTCTATTCACAAGTATCATCCTCACCCCTGACACTGTACAACCTCCTCCATTCACAGGAATCATCCTCACCACCTGACACTGTACAACCTCCTCCATTCACAAGAATCATCCTCACCTCCTGACACTGTACAACCTCCTCCATTCACAAGTATCCTCACCCCCTGACACTGAACAGCCTCCTCCATTCACAAGTATCATCCTCACCCCCTGACACTGTACAACCTCCTCCATTCACAGGAATCCTTACCCCCTGACACTGTACAACCTCCTCCATTCACAAGTATCATCCTCACCCCTGACACTGTACAACCTCCTCCATTCACAAGTATCATCCTCACCCCCTGACACTGTACAACCTCCTCCATTCACAAGTATCATCCTCACCCCCTGACACTGTACAACCTCCTCCATTCACAAGTATCATCCTCACCCCCTGACACTGTACAACCTCCTCCATTCACAGGAATCCTTACCCCCTGACACTGTACAACCTCCTCCATTCACAAGTATCATCCTCACCCCTGACACTGTACAACCTCCTCTATTCACAAGTATCATCCTCACCCCCTGACACTGTACAACCTCCTCCATTCACAAGTATCATCCTCACCCCCTGACACTGTACAACCTCCTCCATTCACAGGAATCCTTACCCCCTGACACTGTACAACCTCCTCCATTCACAAGTATCATCCTCACCCCTGACACTGTACAACCTCGTCCATTCACAAGTATCATCCTCACCCCTGACACTGTACAACCTCCTCCATTCACAGGAATCATCCTCACCCCCTGACACTGAACAACCTCCTCCATTCACAAGAATCATCCTCACCCCCTGACACTATACAACCTCCTCCATTCACAGGAATCCTCACCCCCTGACACTGTATAACCTCCTCCATTCACAAGTATCATCCTCACCCCCTGACACTGTATAACCTCCTCCATTCACAAGTATCATCCTCACCCCCTGACACTGTACAACCTCCTCCATTCACAAGTATCATCCTTACCCCGACACTGTACAACCTCCTCCATTCACAAGTATCATCCTCACACTCTGACACTGTATAACCTCCTCCATTCACAAGTATCATCCTCACCCCCTGACACTGTACATCCTCCTCCATTCACAAGTATCATCCTCACCCTCTGACACTGTATAACCTCCTCCATTCACAAGTATCATCCTCACCCCCTGACACTGTACAACCTCCTCCATTCACAGGAATCATCCTCACCCCCTGACACTGTATAACCTCCTCCATTCACAAGTATCATCCTCACCCCCTGACACTGTAGAACCTCCTCCATTCACAAGTATCATCCTCACCCCCTGACACTGTATAACCTCCTCCATTCACAAGTATCATCCTCACCCCTGACACTGTACAACCTCCTCCATTCACAAGTATCATACTCACCCCTGACACTGTACAACCTCCTCCATTCACAAGAATCATCCTCGCCCCCTGACACTGTACAACCTCCTCCATTCACAAGTATCATCCTCACCCCTGACACTGTACAACCTCCTCCATTCACAAGAATCATCCTCACCCCCTGACACTGTACAACCTCCTCCATTCACAAGTATCATCCTCACCCCCGACACTGTATAACCTCCTCCATTCACAAGTATCATCCTCACCCCCTGACACTGTACAACCTCCTCCATTCACAAGTATCATCCTCACCCCCTGACACTGTATAACCTCCTCCATTCACAAGTATCATCCTCACCCCTGACACTGTACAACCTTCTCCATTCACAGGAATCATCCTCACACCCTGACACTGTATAACCTCCTCCATTCACAGGAATCATCCTCACCCCTGACACTGTACAACCTCCTCCATTCACAAGTATCATCCTCACCCCCTGACACTGTACAACATCCTCCATTTACAAGTATCATCCTCACCCCTAACACTGTACAACCTCCTCCATTCACAAGTATCATCCTCACCCCTGACACTGTACAACCTCCTCCATTCACAAGTATCATCCTCACCCCCTGACACTGTACAACCTCCTCTATTCACAAGTATCATCCTCACCCCCTGACACTGTACAACCTCCTCCATTCACAGGAATCCTTACCCCCTGACACTGTACAACCTCCTCCATTCACAAGCATCATCCTCACCCCCTGACACTGTACAACCTCCTCCATTCACAGGAATCCTCACCCCCTGACACTGTACAACCTCCTCCATTCACAAGAATCATCCTCACCCCCTGACACTATACAACCTTCTCCATTCACAAGTATCATCCTCACCCCCTGACACTGTACAACCTCCTCCATTCACATGAATCATCCTCACCCTCTGACACTGTATAACCTCCTCCATTCACAAGTATCATCCTCACCCCCTGACACTGTACAACCTCCTCCATTCACACGTATCATCCTCACCCCCTGACACTGTACAACCTCCTCCATTCACAGGAATCCTCACCCCCTGACACTGTACAACCTCCTCCATTCACAAGTATCATCCTCACCCCCTGACACTGTACAACCTCCTCCATTCACAAGTATCATCCTCACCCCTGACACTGTACAACCTCCTCTATTCACAAGTATCATCATCACCCCCTGACACTGTACAACCTCCTCCATTCACAGGAATCATCCTCACCCCCTGACACAGTACAACCTCCTCCATTCACAAGTATCATCCTCACCCCCTGACACTGTACAACCTCCTCCATTCACAGGAATCCTTACCCCCTGACACTGTACAACCTCCTCCATTCACAAGTATCATCCTCACCCCTGACACTGTACAACCTCCTCCATTCACAGGAATCCTTACCCCCTGACACTGTACAACCTCCTCCATTCACAAGTATCATCCTCACCCCTGACACTGTACAACCTCCTCCATTCACAGGAATCCTCACCCCCTGACACTGTACGACCTCCTCCATTCACAGGAATCCTCACCCCCTGACACTGTACAACCTCCTCCATTCACAAGAATCATCCTCACCCCCTGACACTATACAACCTCCTCCATTCACAAATATCATCCTCGCCCCTGACACTGAACAACCTCCTCCATTCACAAGTATCATCCTCACCCTCTGACACTGTATAACCTCCTCCATTCACAAGTATCATCCTCACCCCCTGACACTGTACAACCTCCTCCATTCACAGGAATCCTCACCCCCTGACATTGTACAACCTCCTCCATTCACAAGAATCATCCTCACCCCCTGACACTATACAACCTCCTCCATTCACAAGTATCATCCTCACCCCTGACACTGTACAACCTCCTCCATTCACAAGTATCATCCTCACCCCCTGACACTGTACAACCTCCTCCATTCACAAGTATCATCCTCACCCCCTGACACTGTACAACCTCCTCCATTCACAAGTATCATCCTCACCCTCTGACACTGTATAATCTCCTCCATTCACAAGAATCATCCTCACCCCCTGACACTGTACAACCTCCTCCATTCACAAGTATCATCCTCACCCCCTGACACTGTACAACCTCTTCCATTCACAGTAATCATCCTCACCCCCTGACACTGTATAACCTCCTCCATTCACAGGAATCATCCTCACCCCTGACACTGTACAACCTCCTCCATTCACAAGTATCATCCTCACCCCCTGACACTGTACAACCTCCTCCATTCACAAGTATCATCCTCACCCCCTGACACTGTACAACCTCCTCCATTCACAAGTATCATCCTCACCCCCTGACACTGTACAACCTCCTCCATTCACAAATATCATCCTCGCCCCTGACACTGAACAACCTCCTCCATTCACAAGTATCATCCTCACCCTCTGACACTGTACAACCTCCTCCAATCACAGGAATCCTTACCCCCTGACACTGTACAACCTCCTCCATTCACAAGTATCATCCTCACCCCCTGACACTGTACAACCTCCTCCATTCACAGGAATCCTCACCCCCTGACACTGTACAACCTCCTCCATTCACAAGAATCATCCTCACCCCCTGACACTATACAACCTCCTCCATTCACAAGTTTCATCCTCACCCCCTGACACTGTACAACCTCCTCCATTCACAAGTATCATCCTCACCCCCTGACACTGTACAACCTCCTCCATTCACAAGTATCATCCTCACCCCCTGACACTGTACAACCTCCTCCATTCACAAGTATCATCCTCACCCCCGACACTGTATAACCTCCTCCATTCACAAGTATCATCCTCACCCCCTGACACTGTACAACCTCCTCCATTCACAAGTATCATCCTCACCCCCTGACACTGTATAACCTCCTCCATTCACAAGTATCATCCTCACCCCTGACACTGTACAACCTTCTCCATTCACAGGAATCATCCTCACACCCTGACACTGTACAACCTCCTCCATTCACAAGTATCATCCTCACCCCCTGACACTGTACAACATCCTCCATTTACAAGTATCATCCTCACCCCTAACACTGTACAACCTCCTCCATTCACAAGTATCATCCTCACCCCTGACACTGTACAACCTCCTCCATTCACAAGTATCATCCTCACCCCCTGACACTGTACAACCTCCTCTATTCACAAGTATCATCCTCACCCCCTGACACTGTACAACCTCCTCCATTCACAAGTATCATCCTCACCCCCTGACACTGTACAACCTCCTCTATTCACAGGAATCCTTACCCCCTGACACTGTACAACCTCCTCCATTCACAAGCATCATCCTCACCCCCTGACACTGTACAACCTCCTCCATTCACAGGAATCCTCACCCCCTGACACTGTACAACCTCCTCCATTCACAAGAATCATCCTCACCCCCTGACACTATACAACCTTCTCCATTCACAAGTATCATCCTCACCCCTGACACTGTACAACCTCCTCCATTCACATGAATCATCCTCACCCTCTGACACTGTATAACCTCCTCCATTCACAAGTATCATCCTCACCCCCTGACACTGTACAACCTCCTCCATTCACAAGTATCATCCTCACCCCTGACACTGTACAACCTCCTCTATTCACAAGTATCATCATCACCCCCTGACACTGTACAACCTCCTCCATTCACAGGAATCATCCTCACCCCCTGACACAGTACAACCTCCTCCATTCACAAGTATCATCCTCACCCCCTGACACTGTACAACCTCCTCCATTCACAGGAATCCTTACCCCCTGACACTGTACAACCTCCTCCATTCACAAGTATCATCCTCACCCCTGACACTGTACAACCTCCTCTATTCACAAGTATCATCCTCACCCCCTGACACTGTACAACCTCCTCCATTCACAAGTATCATCCTCACCCCTGACACTGTACAACCTCCTCCATTCACAAGTATCATCCTCACCCCTGACACTGTACAACCTCCTCCATTCACAGGAATCATCCTCACCCCCTGACACTATACAACCTCCTCCATTCACAGGAATCCTCACCCCCTGACACTGTATAACCTCCTCCATTCACAAGTATCATCCTCACCCCCTGACACTGTATAACCTCCTCCATTCACAAGTATCATCCTCACCCCCTGACACTGTACAACCTCCTCCATTCACAAGTATCATCCTCACCCCCTGACACTGTACATCCTCCTCCATTCACAAGTATCATCCTCACCCTCTGACACTGTATAACCTCCTCCATTCACAAGTATCATCCTCACCCCCTGACACTGTACAACCTCCTCCATTCACAGGAATCATCCTCACCCCCTGACACTGTACAACCTCCTCTATTCACAAGTATCATCCTCACCCCCTGACACTGTACAACCTCCTCCATTCACAAGTATCATCCTCACCCCTAACACTGTACAACCTTCTCCATTCACAAGTATCATCCTCACCCCTGACACTGTACAACCTCCTCCATTCACAAGTATCATCCTCACCCCCTGACACTGTACAACCTCCTCCATTCACAAGTATCATCCTCACCCCCTGACACTGTACAACCTCCTCCAATCACAAGTATCATCCTCACCCCCTGACACTGTACAACCTCCTCCATTCACAGGAATCCTTACCCCCTGACACTGTACAACCTCCTCCATTCACAAGTATCATCCTCACCCCTGACACTGTACAACCTCCTCCATTCACAAGAATCATCCTCACCCCCTTAAACTATACAACCTCCTCCATTCACAAGTATCATCCTCACCCCCTGACACTGTATAACCTCCTACATTCACAAGTATCATCCTCACCCCCTGACACTGTACAACCTCCTCCATTCACAAGTATCATCCTCACCCCCTGACACTGTACAACCTCCTCCATTCACAAGTATCATCCTCACCCCTGACACTGTACAACCTCCTCCATTCACAAGAATCATCCTCGCCCCCTGACACTGTACAACCTCCTCCATTCACAAGTATCATCCTCACCCCTGACACTGTACAACCTCCTCCATTCACAAGAATCATCCTCACCCCCTGACACTGTACAACCTCCTCCATTCACAAGTATCATCCTCACCCCCGACACTGTATAACCTCCTCCATTCACAAGTATCATCCTCACCCCCTGACACTGTACAACCTCCTCCATTCACAAGTATCATCCTCACCCCCTGACACTGTATAACCTCCTCCATTCACAAGTATCATCCTCACCCCTGACACTGTACAACCTTCTCCATTCACAGGAATCATCCTCACACCCTGACACTGTATAACCTCCTCCATTCACAGGAATCATCCTCACCCCTGACACTGTACAACCTCCTCCATTCACAAGTATCATCCTCACCCCCTGACACTGTACAACATCCTCCATTTACAAGTATCATCCTCACCCCTAACACTGTACAACCTCCTCCATTCACAAGTATCATCCTCACCCCTGACACTGTACAACCTCCTCCATTCACAAGTATCATCCTCACCCCCTGACACTGTACAACCTCCTCTATTCACAAGTATCATCCTCACCCCCTGACACTGTACAACCTCCTCCATTCACAGGAATCCTTACCCCCTGACACTGTACAACCTCCTCCATTCACAAGCATCATCCTCACCCCCTGACACTGTACAACCTCCTCCATTCACAGGAATCCTCACCCCCTGACACTGTACAACCTCCTCCATTCACAAGAATCATCCTCACCCCCTGACACTATACAACCTTCTCCATTCACAAGTATCATCCTCACCCCCTGACACTGTACAACCTCCTCCATTCACATGAATCATCCTCACCCTCTGACACTGTATAACCTCCTCCATTCACAAGTATCATCCTCACCCCCTGACACTGTACAACCTCCTCCATTCACACGTATCATCCTCACCCCCTGACACTGTACAACCTCCTCCATTCACAGGAATCCTCACCCCCTGACACTGTACAACCTCCTCCATTCACAAGTATCATCCTCACCCCCTGACACTGTACAACCTCCTCCATTCACAAGTATCATCCTCACCCCTGACACTGTACAACCTCCTCTATTCACAAGTATCATCATCACCCCCTGACACTGTACAACCTCCTCCATTCACAGGAATCATCCTCACCCCCTGACACAGTACAACCTCCTCCATTCACAAGTATCATCCTCACCCCCTGACACTGTACAACCTCCTCCATTCACAGGAATCCTTACCCCCTGACACTGTACAACCTCCTCCATTCACAAGTATCATCCTCACCCCTGACACTGTACAACCTCCTCCATTCACAGGAATCCTTACCCCCTGACACTGTACAACCTCCTCCATTCACAAGTATCATCCTCACCCCTGACACTGTACAACCTCCTCCATTCACAGGAATCCTCACCCCCTGACACTGTACGACCTCCTCCATTCACAGGAATCCTCACCCCCTGACACTGTACAACCTCCTCCATTCACAAGAATCATCCTCACCCCCTGACACTATACAACCTCCTCCATTCACAAATATCATCCTCGCCCCTGACACTGAACAACCTCCTCCATTCACAAGTATCATCCTCACCCTCTGACACTGTATAACCTCCTCCATTCACAAGTATCATCCTCACCCCCTGACACTGTACAACCTCCTCCATTCACAGGAATCCTCACCCCCTGACATTGTACAACCTCCTCCATTCACAAGAATCATCCTCACCCCCTGACACTATACAACCTCCTCCATTCACAAGTATCATCCTCACCCCTGACACTGTACAACCTCCTCCATTCACAAGTATCATCCTCACCCCCTGACACTGTACAACCTCCTCCATTCACAAGTATCATCCTCACCCCCTGACACTGTACAACCTCCTCCATTCACAAGTATCATCCTCACCCTCTGACACTGTATAATCTCCTCCATTCACAAGAATCATCCTCACCCCCTGACACTGTACAACCTCCTCCATTCACAAGTATCATCCTCACCCCCTGACACTGTACAACCTCTTCCATTCACAGTAATCATCCTCACCCCCTGACACTGTATAACCTCCTCCATTCACAGGAATCATCCTCACCCCTGACACTGTACAACCTCCTCCATTCACAAGTATCATCCTCACCCCCTGACACTGTACAACCTCCTCCATTCACAAGTATCATCCTCACCCCCTGACACTGTACAACCTCCTCCATTCACAAGTATCATCCTCACCCCCTGACACTGTACAACCTCCTCCATTCACAAATATCATCCTCGCCCCTGACACTGAACAACCTCCTCCATTCACAAGTATCATCCTCACCCTCTGACACTGTACAACCTCCTCCAATCACAGGAATCCTTACCCCCTGACACTGTACAACCTCCTCCATTCACAAGTATCATCCTCACCCCCTGACACTGTACAACCTCCTCCATTCACAGGAATCCTCACCCCCTGACACTGTACAACCTCCTCCATTCACAAGAATCATCCTCACCCCCTGACACTATACAACCTCCTCCATTCACAAGTTTCATCCTCACCCCCTGACACTGTACAACCTCCTCCATTCACAAGTATCATCCTCACCCCCTGACACTGTACAACCTCCTCCATTCACAAGTATCATCCTCACCCCCTGACACTGTACAACCTCCTCCATTCACAAGTATCATCCTCACCCCCGACACTGTATAACCTCCTCCATTCACAAGTATCATCCTCACCCCCTGACACTGTACAACCTCCTCCATTCACAAGTATCATCCTCACCCCCTGACACTGTATAACCTCCTCCATTCACAAGTATCATCCTCACCCCTGACACTGTACAACCTTCTCCATTCACAGGAATCATCCTCACACCCTGACACTGTACAACCTCCTCCATTCACAAGTATCATCCTCACCCCCTGACACTGTACAACATCCTCCATTTACAAGTATCATCCTCACCCCTAACACTGTACAACCTCCTCCATTCACAAGTATCATCCTCACCCCTGACACTGTACAACCTCCTCCATTCACAAGTATCATCCTCACCCCCTGACACTGTACAACCTCCTCTATTCACAAGTATCATCCTCACCCCCTGACACTGTACAACCTCCTCCATTCACAAGTATCATCCTCACCCCCTGACACTGTACAACCTCCTCTATTCACAGGAATCCTTACCCCCTGACACTGTACAACCTCCTCCATTCACAAGCATCATCCTCACCCCCTGACACTGTACAACCTCCTCCATTCACAGGAATCCTCACCCCCTGACACTGTACAACCTCCTCCATTCACAAGAATCATCCTCACCCCCTGACACTATACAACCTTCTCCATTCACAAGTATCATCCTCACCCCTGACACTGTACAACCTCCTCCATTCACATGAATCATCCTCACCCTCTGACACTGTATAACCTCCTCCATTCACAAGTATCATCCTCACCCCCTGACACTGTACAACCTCCTCCATTCACAAGTATCATCCTCACCCCTGACACTGTACAACCTCCTCTATTCACAAGTATCATCATCACCCCCTGACACTGTACAACCTCCTCCATTCACAGGAATCATCCTCACCCCCTGACACAGTACAACCTCCTCCATTCACAAGTATCATCCTCACCCCCTGACACTGTACAACCTCCTCCATTCACAGGAATCCTTACCCCCTGACACTGTACAACCTCCTCCATTCACAAGTATCATCCTCACCCCTGACACTGTACAACCTCCTCTATTCACAAGTATCATCCTCACCCCCTGACACTGTACAACCTCCTCCATTCACAAGTATCATCCTCACCCCTGACACTGTACAACCTCCTCCATTCACAAGTATCATCCTCACCCCTGACACTGTACAACCTCCTCCATTCACAGGAATCATCCTCACCCCCTGACACTATACAACCTCCTCCATTCACAGGAATCCTCACCCCCTGACACTGTATAACCTCCTCCATTCACAAGTATCATCCTCACCCCCTGACACTGTATAACCTCCTCCATTCACAAGTATCATCCTCACCCCCTGACACTGTACAACCTCCTCCATTCACAAGTATCATCCTCACCCCCTGACACTGTACATCCTCCTCCATTCACAAGTATCATCCTCACCCTCTGACACTGTATAACCTCCTCCATTCACAAGTATCATCCTCACCCCCTGACACTGTACAACCTCCTCCATTCACAGGAATCATCCTCACCCCCTGACACTGTACAACCTCCTCTATTCACAAGTATCATCCTCACCCCCTGACACTGTACAACCTCCTCCATTCACAAGTATCATCCTCACCCCTAACACTGTACAACCTTCTCCATTCACAAGTATCATCCTCACCCCTGACACTGTACAACCTCCTCCATTCACAAGTATCATCCTCACCCCCTGACACTGTACAACCTCCTCCATTCACAAGTATCATCCTCACCCCCTGACACTGTACAACCTCCTCCAATCACAAGTATCATCCTCACCCCCTGACACTGTACAACCTCCTCCATTCACAGGAATCCTTACCCCCTGACACTGTACAACCTCCTCCATTCACAAGTATCATCCTCACCCCTGACACTGTACAACCTCCTCCATTCACAAGAATCATCCTCACCCCCTTAAACTATACAACCTCCTCCATTCACAAGTATCATCCTCACCCCCTGACACTGTATAACCTCCTACATTCACAAGTATCATCCTCACCCCTGACACTGTACAACCTCCTCCATTCACAAGTATCATCCTCACCCCCTGACACTGTACAACCTCCTCTATTCACAAGTATCATCCTCACCCCTGACACTGTACAACCTCCTCCATTCACAGGAATCATCCTCACCACCTGACACTGTACAACCTCCTCCATTCACAAGAATCATCCTCACCTCCTGACACTGTACAACCTCCTCCATTCACAAGTATCCTCACCCCCTGACACTGAACAGCCTCCTCCATTCACAAGTATCATCCTCACCCCCTGACACTGTACAACCTCCTCCATTCACAGGAATCCTTACCCCCTGACACTGTACAACCTCCTCCATTCACAAGTATCATCCTCACCCCTGACACTGTACAACCTCCTCCATTCACAAGTATCATCCTCACCCCCTGACACTGTACAACCTCCTCCATTCACAAGTATCATCCTCACCCCCTGACACTGTACAACCTCCTCCATTCACAAGTATCATCCTCACCCCCTGACACTGTACAACCTCCTCCATTCACAGGAATCCTTACCCCCTGACACTGTACAACCTCCTCCATTCACAAGTATCATCCTCACCCCTGACACTGTACAACCTCCTCTATTCACAAGTATCATCCTCACCCCCTGACACTGTACAACCTCCTCCATTCACAAGTATCATCCTCACCCCCTGACACTGTACAACCTCCTCCATTCACAGGAATCCTTACCCCCTGACACTGTACAACCTCCTCCATTCACAAGTATCATCCTCACCCCTGACACTGTACAACCTCCTCCATTCACAAGTATCATCCTCACCCCTGACACTGTACAACCTCCTCCATTCACAGGAATCATCCTCACCCCCTGACACTGAACAACCTCCTCCATTCACAAGAATCATCCTCACCCCCTGACACTATACAACCTCCTCCATTCACAGGAATCCTCACCCCCTGACACTGTATAACCTCCTCCATTCACAAGTATCATCCTCACCCCCTGACACTGTATAACCTCCTCCATTCACAAGTATCATCCTCACCCCCTGACACTGTACAACCTCCTCCATTCACAAGTATCATCCTTACCCCCTGACACTGTACAACCTCCTCCATTCACAAGTATCATCCTCACACTCTGACACTGTATAACCTCCTCCATTCACAAGTATCATCCTCACCCCCTGACACTGTACATCCTCCTCCATTCACAAGTATCATCCTCACCCTCTGACACTGTATAACCTCCTCCATTCACAAGTATCATCCTCACCCCCTGACACTGTACAACCTCCTCCATTCACAGGAATCATCCTCACCCCCTGACACTGTATAACCTCCTCCATTCACAAGTATCATCCTCACCCCCTGACACTGTACAACCTCCTCCATTCACAAGTATCATCCTCACCCCCTGACACTGTATAACCTCCTCCATTCACAAGTATCATCCTCACCCCTGACACTGTACAACCTCCTCCATTCACAAGTATCATACTCACCCCCGACAATGTATAACCTCCTCCATTCACAAGTATCATCCTCACCCCCTGACACTGTACAACCTCCTCCATTCACAAGTATCATCCTCACCCCCTGACACTGTACAACCTCCTCCATTCACAAGTATCATCCTCACCCCTGACACTGTACAACCTCCTCCATTCACAAGAATCATCCTCGCCCCCTGACACTGTACAACCTCCTCCATTCACAAGTATCATCCTCACCCCTGACACTGTACAACCTCCTCCATTCACAAGAATCATCCTCACCCCCTGACACTGTACAACCTCCTCCATTCACAAGTATCATCCTCACCCCCGACACTGTATAACCTCCTCCATTCACAAGTATCATCCTCACCCCCTGACACTGTACAACCTCCTCCATTCACAAGTATCATCCTCACCCCCTGACACTGTATAACCTCCTCCATTCACAAGTATCATCCTCACCCCTGACACTGTACAACCTTCTCCATTCACAGGAATCATCCTCACACCCTGACACTGTATAACCTCCTCCATTCACAGGAATCATCCTCACCCCTGACACTGTACAACCTCCTCCATTCACAAGTATCATCCTCACCCCCTGACACTGTACAACATCCTCCATTTACAAGTATCATCCTCACCCCTAACACTGTACAACCTCCTCCATTCACAAGTATCATCCTCACCCCTGACACTGTACAACCTCCTCCATTCACAAGTATCATCCTCACCCCCTGACACTGTACAACCTCCTCTATTCACAAGTATCATCCTCACCCCCTGACACTGTACAACCTCCTCCATTCACAGGAATCCTTACCCCCTGACACTGTACAACCTCCTCCATTCACAAGCATCATCCTCACCCCCTGACACTGTACAACCTCCTCCATTCACAGGAATCCTCACCCCCTGACACTGTACAACCTCCTCCATTCACAAGAATCATCCTCACCCCCTGACACTATACAACCTTCTCCATTCACAAGTATCATCCTCACCCCCTGACACTGTACAACCTCCTCCATTCACATGAATCATCCTCACCCTCTGACACTGTATAACCTCCTCCATTCACAAGTATCATCCTCACCCCCTGACACTGTACAACCTCCTCCATTCACACGTATCATCCTCACCCCCTGACACTGTACAACCTCCTCCATTCACAGGAATCCTCACCCCCTGACACTGTACAACCTCCTCCATTCACAAGTATCATCCTCACCCCCTGACACTGTACAACCTCCTCCATTCACAAGTATCATCCTCACCCCTGACACTGTACAACCTCCTCTATTCACAAGTATCATCATCACCCCCTGACACTGTACAACCTCCTCCATTCACAGGAATCATCCTCACCCCCTGACACAGTACAACCTCCTCCATTCACAAGTATCATCCTCACCCCCTGACACTGTACAACCTCCTCCATTCACAGGAATCCTTACCCCCTGACACTGTACAACCTCCTCCATTCACAAGTATCATCCTCACCCCTGACACTGTACAACCTCCTCTATTCACAAGTATCATCCTCACCCCCTGACACTGTACAACCTCCTCCATTCACAAGTATCATCCTCACCCCCTGACACTGTACAACCTCCTCCATTCACAGGAATCCTTACCCCCTGACACTGTACAACCTCCTCCATTCACAAGTATCATCCTCACCCCTGACACTGTACAACCTCCTCCATTCACAAGTATCATCCTCACCCCTGACACTGTACAATCTCCTCTATTCACAAGTATCATCCTCACCCCCTGACACTGTACAACCTCCTCCATTCACAAGTATCATCCTCACCCCCTGACACTGTACAACCTCCTCCATTCACAGGAATCCTTACCCCCTGACACTGTACAACCTCCTCCATTCACAAGTATCATCCTCACCCCTGACACTGTACAACCTCCTCCATTCACAGGAATCATCCTCACCCCCTGACACTGAACAACCTCCTCCATTCACAAGAATCATCCTCACCCCCTGACACTATACAACCTACTCCATTCACAGGAATCCTCACCCCCTGACACTGTATAACCTCCTCCATTCACAAGTATCATCCTCACCCCCTGACACTGTATAACCTCCTCCATTCACAAGTATCATCCTCACCCCCTGACACTGTACAACCTCCTCCATTCACAGGAATCCTCACCCCCTGACACTGTACAACCTCCTCCATTCACAAGAATCATCCTCACCCCCTGACACTGTACAACCTCCTCCATTCACAGGAATCCTCACCCCCTGACACTGTACGACCTCCTCCATTCACAGGAATCCTCACCCCCTGACACTGTACAACCTCCTCCATTCACAAGAATCATCCTCACCCCCTGACACTATACAACCTCCTCCATTCACAAATATCATCCTCGCCCCTGACACTGAACAACCTCCTCCATTCACAAGTATCATCCTCACCCTCTGACACTGTATAACCTCCTCCATTCACAAGTATCATCCTCACCCCCTGACACTGTACAACCTCCTCCATTCACAGGAATCCTCACCCCCTGACATTGTACAACCTCCTCCATTCACAAGAATCATCCTCACCCCCTGACACTATACAACCTCCTCCATTCACAAGTATCATCCTCACCCCTGACACTGTACAACCTCCTCCATTCACAAGTATCATCCTCACCCCCTGACACTGTACAACCTCCTCCATTCACAAGTATCATCCTCACCCCCTGACACTGTACAACCTCCTCCATTCACAAGTATCATCCTCACCCTCTGACACTGTATAATCTCCTCCATTCACAAGAATCATCCTCACCCCCTGACACTGTACAACCTCCTCCATTCACAAGTATCATCCTCACCCCCTGACACTGTACAACCTCTTCCATTCACAGTAATCATCCTCACCCCCTGACACTGTATAACCTCCTCCATTCACAGGAATCATCCTCACCCCTGACACTGTACAACCTCCTCCATTCACAAGTATCATCCTCACCCCCTGACACTGTACAACCTCCTCCATTCACAAGTATCATCCTCACCCCCTGACACTGTACAACCTCCTCCATTCACAAGTATCATCCTCACCCCCTGACACTGTACAACCTCCTCCATTCACAAATATCATCCTCGCCCCTGACACTGAACAACCTCCTCCATTCACAAGTATCATCCTCACCCTCTGACACTGTACAACCTCCTCCAATCACAGGAATCCTTACCCCCTGACACTGTACAACCTCCTCCATTCACAAGTATCATCCTCACCCCCTGACACTGTACAACCTCCTCCATTCACAGGAATCCTCACCCCCTGACACTGTACAACCTCCTCCATTCACAAGAATCATCCTCACCCCCTGACACTATACAACCTCCTCCATTCACAAGTTTCATCCTCACCCCCTGACACTGTACAACCTCCTCCATTCACAAGTATCATCCTCACCCCCTGACACTGTACAACCTCCTCCATTCACAAGTATCATCCTCACCCCCTGACACTGTACAACCTCCTCCATTCACAAGTATCATCCTCACCCCCGACACTGTATAACCTCCTCCATTCACAAGTATCATCCTCACCCCCTGACACTGTACAACCTCCTCCATTCACAAGTATCATCCTCACCCCCTGACACTGTATAACCTCCTCCATTCACAAGTATCATCCTCACCCCTGACACTGTACAACCTTCTCCATTCACAGGAATCATCCTCACACCCTGACACTGTACAACCTCCTCCATTCACAAGTATCATCCTCACCCCCTGACACTGTACAACATCCTCCATTTACAAGTATCATCCTCACCCCTAACACTGTACAACCTCCTCCATTCACAAGTATCATCCTCACCCCTGACACTGTACAACCTCCTCCATTCACAAGTATCATCCTCACCCCCTGACACTGTACAACCTCCTCTATTCACAAGTATCATCCTCACCCCCTGACACTGTACAACCTCCTCCATTCACAAGTATCATCCTCACCCCCTGACACTGTACAACCTCCTCTATTCACAGGAATCCTTACCCCCTGACACTGTACAACCTCCTCCATTCACAAGCATCATCCTCACCCCCTGACACTGTACAACCTCCTCCATTCACAGGAATCCTCACCCCCTGACACTGTACAACCTCCTCCATTCACAAGAATCATCCTCACCCCCTGACACTATACAACCTTCTCCATTCACAAGTATCATCCTCACCCCTGACACTGTACAACCTCCTCCATTCACATGAATCATCCTCACCCTCTGACACTGTATAACCTCCTCCATTCACAAGTATCATCCTCACCCCCTGACACTGTACAACCTCCTCCATTCACAAGTATCATCCTCACCCCTGACACTGTACAACCTCCTCTATTCACAAGTATCATCATCACCCCCTGACACTGTACAACCTCCTCCATTCACAGGAATCATCCTCACCCCCTGACACAGTACAACCTCCTCCATTCACAAGTATCATCCTCACCCCCTGACACTGTACAACCTCCTCCATTCACAGGAATCCTTACCCCCTGACACTGTACAACCTCCTCCATTCACAAGTATCATCCTCACCCCTGACACTGTACAACCTCCTCTATTCACAAGTATCATCCTCACCCCCTGACACTGTACAACCTCCTCCATTCACAAGTATCATCCTCACCCCTGACACTGTACAACCTCCTCCATTCACAAGTATCATCCTCACCCCTGACACTGTACAACCTCCTCCATTCACAGGAATCATCCTCACCCCCTGACACTATACAACCTCCTCCATTCACAGGAATCCTCACCCCCTGACACTGTATAACCTCCTCCATTCACAAGTATCATCCTCACCCCCTGACACTGTATAACCTCCTCCATTCACAAGTATCATCCTCACCCCCTGACACTGTACAACCTCCTCCATTCACAAGTATCATCCTCACCCCCTGACACTGTACATCCTCCTCCATTCACAAGTATCATCCTCACCCTCTGACACTGTATAACCTCCTCCATTCACAAGTATCATCCTCACCCCCTGACACTGTACAACCTCCTCCATTCACAGGAATCATCCTCACCCCCTGACACTGTACAACCTCCTCTATTCACAAGTATCATCCTCACCCCCTGACACTGTACAACCTCCTCCATTCACAAGTATCATCCTCACCCCTAACACTGTACAACCTTCTCCATTCACAAGTATCATCCTCACCCCTGACACTGTACAACCTCCTCCATTCACAAGTATCATCCTCACCCCCTGACACTGTACAACCTCCTCCATTCACAAGTATCATCCTCACCCCCTAACACTGTACAACCTTCTCCATTCACAAGTATCATCCTCACCCCTGACACTGTACAACCTGCTCCATTCACAAGAATCATCCTCACCCCTGACACTGTACAACCTCCTCCATTCACAAATATCATCCTCACCCCTGACACTGTACAACATCCTCCATTTACAAGTATCATCCTCACCCCCTGACACTGTACAACCTCCTCCATTCACAAGTATCATCCTCACCCCCTAACACTGTACAACCTTCTCCATTCACAAGTATCATCCTCACCCCTGACACTGTACAACCTCCTCCATTCACAAGAATCATCCTCACCCCTGACACTGTACAACCTCCTCCATTCACAAATATCATCCTCACCCCTGACACTGTACAACCTCCTCCATTCACAAGTATCATCCTCACCCCCTGACACTGTACAACCTCCTCCATTCACAAGTATCATCCTCACCCCCTGACACTGTACAACCTCCTCCAATCACAAGTATCATCCTCACCCCCTGACACTGTACAACCTCCTCCATTCACAGGAATCCTTACCCCCTGACACTGTACAACCTCCTCCATTCACAAGTATCATCCTCACCCCTGACACTGTACAACCTCCTCCATTCACAAGAATCATCCTCACCCCTGACACTGTACAACCTCCTCCATTCACAAATATCATCCTCACCCCTGACACTGTACAACCTCCTCCATTCACAAGTATCATCCTCACCCCCTGACACTGTACAACCTCCTCCATTCACAAGTATCATCCTCACCCCCTGACACTGTACAACCTCCTCCAATCACAAGTATCATCCTCACCCCCTGACACTGTACAACCTCCTCCATTCACAGGAATCCTTACCCCCTGACACTGTACAACCTCCTCCATTCACAAGTATCATCCTCACCCCTGACACTGTACAACCTCCTCCATTCACAAGAATCATCCTCACCCCCTTAAACTATACAACCTCCTCCATTCACAAGTATCATCCTCACCCCCTGACACTGTATAACCTCCTACATTCACAAGTATCATCCTCACCCCTGACACTGTACAACCTCCTCCATTCACAAGTATCATCCTCACCCCCTGACACTGTACAACCTCCTCTATTCACAAGTATCATCCTCACCCCTGACACTGTACAACCTCCTCCATTCACAGGAATCATCCTCACCACCTGACACTGTACAACCTCCTCCATTCACAAGAATCATCCTCACCTCCTGACACTGTACAACCTCCTCCATTCACAAGTATCCTCACCCCCTGACACTGAACAGCCTCCTCCATTCACAAGTATCATCCTCACCCCCTGACACTGTACAACCTCCTCCATTCACAGGAATCCTTACCCCCTGACACTGTACAACCTCCTCCATTCACAAGTATCATCCTCACCCCTGACACTGTACAACCTCCTCCATTCACAAGTATCATCCTCACCCCCTGACACTGTACAACCTCCTCCATTCACAAGTATCATCCTCACCCCCTGACACTGTACAACCTCCTCCATTCACAAGTATCATCCTCACCCCCTGACACTGTACAACCTCCTCCATTCACAGGAATCCTTACCCCCTGACACTGTACAACCTCCTCCATTCACAAGTATCATCCTCACCCCTGACACTGTACAACCTCCTCTATTCACAAGTATCATCCTCACCCCCTGACACTGTACAACCTCCTCCATTCACAAGTATCATCCTCACCCCCTGACACTGTACAACCTCCTCCATTCACAGGAATCCTTACCCCCTGACACTGTACAACCTCCTCCATTCACAAGTATCATCCTCACCCCTGACACTGTACAACCTCCTCCATTCACAAGTATCATCCTCACCCCTGACACTGTACAACCTCCTCCATTCACAGGAATCATCCTCACCCCCTGACACTGAACAACCTCCTCCATTCACAAGAATCATCCTCACCCCCTGACACTATACAACCTCCTCCATTCACAGGAATCCTCACCCCCTGACACTGTATAACCTCCTCCATTCACAAGTATCATCCTCACCCCCTGACACTGTATAACCTCCTCCATTCACAAGTATCATCCTCACCCCCTGACACTGTACAACCTCCTCCATTCACAAGTATCATCCTCACCCCCTGACACTGTACAACCTCCTCCATTCACAAGTATCATCCTCACACTCTGACACTGTATAACCTCCTCCATTCACAAGTATCATCCTCACCCCCTGACACTGTACATCCTCCTCCATTCACAAGTATCATCCTCACCCTCTGACACTGTATAACCTCCTCCATTCACAAGTATCATCCTCACCCCCTGACACTGTACAACCTCCTCCATTCACAGGAATCATCCTCACCCCCTGACACTGTATAACCTCCTCCATTCACAAGTATCATCCTCACCCCCTGACACTGTACAACCTCCTCCATTCACAAGTATCATCCTCACCCCCTGACACTGTATAACCTCCTCCATTCACAAGTATCATCCTCACCCCTGACACTGTACAACCTCCTCCATTCACAAGTATCATACTCACCCCCGACAATGTATAACCTCCTCCATTCACAAGTATCATCCTCACCCCCTGACACTGTACAACCTCCTCCATTCACAAGTATCATCCTCACCCCCTGACACTGTACAACCTCCTCCATTCAGAAGTATCATCCTCACCCCTGACACTGTACAACCTCCTCCATTCACAAGAATCATCCTCGCCCCCTGACACTGTACAACCTCCTCCATTCACAACTATCATCCTCACCCCTGACACTGTACAACCTCCTCCATTCACAAGAATCATCCTCACCCCCTGACACTGTACAACCTCCTCCATTCACAAGTATCATCCTCACCCCCGACACTGTATAACCTCCTCCATTCACAAGTATCATCCTCACCCCCTGACACTGTACAACCTCCTCCATTCACAAGTATCATCCTCACCCCCTGACACTGGATAACCTCCTCCATTCACAAGTATCATCCTCACCCCTGACACTGTACAACCTTCTCCATTCACAGGAATCATCCTCACACCCTGACACTGTATAACCTCCTCCATTCACAGGAATCATCCTCACCCCTGACACTGTACAACCTCCTCCATTCACAAGTATCATCCTCACCCCCTGACACTGTACAACATCCTCCATTTACAAGTATCATCCTCACCCCTAACACTGTACAACCTCCTCCATTCACAAGTATCATCCTCACCCCTGACACTGTACAACCTCCTCCATTCACAAGTATCATCCTCACCCCCTGACACTGTACAACCTCCTCTATTCACAAGTATCATCCTCACCCCCTGACACTGTACAACCTCCTCCATTCACAAGTATCATCCTCACCCCCTGACACTGTACAACCTCCTCCATTCACAGGAATCCTTACCCCCTGACACTGTACAACCTCCTCCATTCACAAGCATCATCCTCACCCCCTGACACTGTACAACCTCCTCCATTCACAGGAATCCTCACCCCCTGACACTGTACAACCTCCTCCATTCACAAGAATCATCCTCACCCCCTGACACTATACAACCTTCTCCATTCACAAGTATCATCCTCACCCCCTGACACTGTACAACCTCCTCCATTCACATGAATCATCCTCACCCTCTGACACTGTATAACCTCCTCCATTCACAAGTATCATCCTCACCCCCTGACACTGTACAACCTCCTCCATTCACACGTATCATCCTCACCCCCTGACACTGTACAACCTCCTCCATTCACAGGAATCCTCACCCCCTGACACTGTACAACCTCCTCCATTCACAAGTATCATCCTCACCCCCTGACACTGTACAACCTCCTCCATTCACAAGTATCATCCTCACCCCTGACACTGTACAACCTCCTCTATTCACAAGTATCATCATCACCCCCTGACACTGTACAACCTCCTCCATTCACAGGAATCATCCTCACCCCTTGACACAGTACAACCTCCTCCATTCACAAGTATCATCCTCACCCCCTGACACTGTACAACCTCCTCCATTCACAAGTATCATCCTCACCCCTGACACTGTACAACCTCCTCTATTCACAAGTATCATCATCACCCCCTGACACTGTACAACCTCCTCCATTCACAGGAATCATCCTCACCCCCTGACACAGTACAACCTCCTCCATTCACAAGTATCATCCTCACCCCCTGACACTGTACAACCTCCTCCATTCACAGGAATCCTTACCCCCTGACACTGTACAACCTCCTCCATTCACAAGTATCATCCTCACCCCTGACACTGTACAACCTCCTCTATTCACAAGTATCATCCTCACCCCCTGACACTGTACAACCTCCTCCATTCACAAGTATCATCCTCACCCCCTGACACTGTACAACCTCCTCCATTCACAGGAATCCTTACCCCCTGACACTGTACAACCTCCTCCATTCACAAGTATCATCCTCACCCCTGACACTGTACAACCTCCTCCATTCACAAGTATCATCCTCACCCCTGACACTGTACAACCTCCTCCATTCACAGGAATCATCCTCACCCCCTGACACTGAACAACCTCCTCCATTCACAAGAATCATCCTCACCCCCTGACACTATACAACCTACTCCATTCACAGGAATCCTCACCCCCTGACACTGTATAACCTCCTCCATTCACAAGTATCATCCTCACCCCCTGACACTGTATAACCTCCTCCATTCACAAGTATCATCCTCACCCCCTGACACTGTACAACCTCCTCCATTCACAGGAATCCTCACCCCCTGACACTGTACAACCTCCTCCATTCACAAGAATCATCCTCACCCCCTTACACTGTACAACCTCCTCCATTCACAGGAATCCTCACCCCCTGACACTGTACGACCTCCTCCATTCACAGGAATCCTCACCCCCTGACACTGTACAACCTCCTCCATTCACAAGAATCATCCTCACCCCCCGACACTATACAACCTCCTCCATTCACAAATATCATCCTCACCCCTGACACTGAACAACCTCCTCCATTCACAAGTATCATCCTCACCCTCTGACACTGTATAACCTCCTCCATTCACAAGTATCATCCTCACCCCCTGACACTGTACAACCTCCTCCATTCACAGGAATCCTCACCCCCTGACATTGTACAACCTCCTCCATTCACAAGAATCATCCTCACCCCCTGACACTATACAACCTCCTCCATTCACAAGTATCATCCTCACCCCTGACACTGTACAACCTCCTCCATTCACAAGTATCATCCTCACCCCCTGACACTGTACAACCTCCTCCATTCACAAGTATCATCCTCACCCCCTGACACTGTACAACCTCCTCCATTCACAAGTATCATCCTCACCCTCTGACACTGTATAATCTCCTCCATTCACAAGAATCATCCTCACCCCCTGACACTGTACAACCTCCTCCATTCACAAGTATCATCCTCACCCCCTGACACTGTACAACCTCTTCCATTCACAGGAATCATCCTCACCCCCTGACACTGTATAACCTCCTCCATTCACAGGAATCATCCTCACCCCTGACACTGTACAACCTCCTCCATTCACAAGTATCATCCTCACCCCCTGACACTGTACAACCTCCTCCATTCACAAGTATCATCCTCACCCCCTGACACTGTACAACCTCCTCCATTCACAAGTATCATCCTCACCCCCTGACACTGTACAACCTCCTCCATTCACAAATATCATCCTCGCCCCTGACACTGAACAACCTCCTCCATTCACAAGTATCATCCTCACCCTCTGACACTGTATAACCTCCTCCATTCACAAGTATCATCCTCACCCCCTGACACTGTACAACCTCCTCCATTCACAGGAATCCTCACCCCCTGACACTGTACAACCTCCTCCATTCACAAGAATCATCCTCACCCCCTGACACTATACAACCTCCTCCATTCACAAGTTTCATCCTCACCCCCTGACACTGTACAACCTCCTCCATTCACAAGTATCATCCTCACCCCCTGACACTGTACAACCTCCTCCATTCACAAGTATCATCCTCACCCCCTGACACTGTACAACCTCCTCCATTCACAAGTATCATCCTCACCCTCTGACACTGTATAACCTCCTCCATTCACAAGTATCATCCTCACCCCCTGACACTGTACAACCTCCTCCATTCACAAGTATCATCCTCACCCTCTGACACTGTATAACCTCCTCCATTCACAAGTATCATCCTCACCCCCTGACACTGTACAACCTCCTCCATTCACAGGAATCATCCTCACCCCCTGACACTGTATAACCTCCTCCATTCACAGGAATCATCCTCACCCCTGACACTGTACAACCTCCTCCATTCACAAGTATCATCCTCACCCCCTGACACTGTACTACCTCCTCCATTCACAAGTATCATCCTCACCCCCTGACACTGTACAACCTCCTCCATTCACAAGTATCATCCTCACCCCCTGACACTGTACAACCTCCTCCATTCACAAGTATCATCCTCACCCCCTGACACTGTATAACCTCCTCCATTCACAAGTATCATCCTCACCCCTGACACTGTACAACCTCCTCCATTCACAAGTATCATCCTCACCCCCTGACACTGTACAACCTCCTCCATTCACAAGTATCATCCTCACCCCCTGACACTGTACAACCTCCTCCATTCACAAGTATCATCCTCACCCTCTGACACTGTATAACCTCCTCCATTCACAAGTATCATCCTCACCCACTGACACTGTACAACGTCCTCCATTCACAAGTATCATCCTCACCCTCTGACACTGTATAACCTCCTCCATTCACAAGTATCATCCTCACCCCCTGACACTGTACAACCTCCTCCATTCACAGGAATCATCCTCACCCCCTGACACTGTATAACCTCCTCCATTCACAAGTATCATCCTCACCCCCTGACACTGTACAACCTCCTCCATTCACAAGTATCATCCTCACCTCCTGACACTGTATAACCTCCTCCATTCACAAGTATCATCCTCACCCCCTGACACTGTACAACCTCCTCCATTCACAAGTATCATCCTCACCCCCGACAAAGTATAACCTCCTCCATTCACAAGTATCATCCTCACCCCCTGACACTGTACAACCTCCTCCATTCACAAGTATCATCCTCACCCCCTGGCACTGTACAACCTCCTCCATTCACAAGTATCATCCTCACCACCGACACTGTATAACCTCCTCCATTCACAAGTATCATCCTCACCCCCTGACACTGTACAACCTCCTCCATTCACAAGTATCATCCTCACCCCCTGACACCGTACAACCTCCTCCATTCACAAGTATCATCCTCACCCCCTGATACTGTATAACCTCCTCCATTCACAGGAATCATCCTCACCCCCTGACACTGTACAACATCCTCCATTTACAAGTATCATCCTCACCCCTAACACTGTACAACCTCCTCCATTCACAATGAATCATCCTCACCCCCTGACACTGTACAACCTCCTCCATTCACAAGTATCATCCTCACCCCTGACACTGTACAACCTCCTCCATTCACAGGAATGCTCACCCCCTGACACTGTACAACCTCCTCCATTCACAATGAATCATCCTCACCCCCTGACACTGTACAACCTCCTCCATTCACAATGAATCATCCTCACCCCCTGACACTGTACAACCTCCTCCATTCACAAGTATCACCCTCACCCTTGACACTGTACAACCTCCTCCATTCACAAGTATCATCCTCACCCCCTGACACTGTACAACCTCCTCCATTCACAAGCATCATCCTCACCCCCTGACACTGTATAACCTCCTCCATTCACAAGAATCATCCTCACCCCCTGACACTGTACAACCTCCTCCATTCACAGGAATGCTCACCCCCTGACACTGTACAACCTCCTCCATTCACAATGAATCATCCTCACCCCCTGACACTGTACAACCTCCTCCATTCACAAGTATCATCCTCACCCCTGACACTGTACAACCTCCTCCATTCACAAGTATCATCCTCACCCCTGACACTGTACAACCTCCTCCATTCACAGGAATCATCCTCACCCCCTGACACTGAACAACCTCCTCCATTCACAAGAATCATCCTCACCCCCTGACACTATACAACCTACTCCATTCACAGGAATCCTCACCCCCTGACACTGTATAACCTCCTCCATTCACAAGTATCATCCTCACCCCCTGACACTGTATAACCTCCTCCATTCACAAGTATCATCCTCACCCCCTGACACTGTACAACCTCCTCCATTCACAGGAATCCTCACCCCCTGACACTGTACAACCTCCTCCATTCACAAGAATCATCCTCACCCCCTTACACTGTACAACCTCCTCCATTCACAGGAATCCTCACCCCCTGACACTGTACGACCTCCTCCATTCACAGGAATCCTCACCCCCTGACACTGTACAACCTCCTCCATTCACAAGAATCATCCTCACCCCCCGACACTATACAACCTCCTCCATTCACAAATATCATCCTCACCCCTGACACTGAACAACCTCCTCCATTCACAAGTATCATCCTCACCCTCTGACACTGTATAACCTCCTCCATTCACAAGTATCATCCTCACCCCCTGACACTGTACAACCTCCTCCATTCACAGGAATCCTCACCCCCTGACATTGTACAACCTCCTCCATTCACAAGAATCATCCTCACCCCCTGACACTATACAACCTCCTCCATTCACAAGTATCATCCTCACCCCTGACACTGTACAACCTCCTCCATTCACAAGTATCATCCTCACCCCCTGACACTGTACAACCTCCTCCATTCACAAGTATCATCCTCACCCCCTGACACTGTACAACCTCCTCCATTCACAAGTATCATCCTCACCCTCTGACACTGTATAATCTCCTCCATTCACAAGAATCATCCTCACCCCCTGACACTGTACAACCTCCTCCATTCACAAGTATCATCCTCACCCCCTGACACTGTACAACCTCTTCCATTCACAGGAATCATCCTCACCCCCTGACACTGTATAACCTCCTCCATTCACAGGAATCATCCTCACCCCTGACACTGTACAACCTCCTCCATTCACAAGTATCATCCTCACCCCCTGACACTGTACAACCTCCTCCATTCACAAGTATCATCCTCACCCCCTGACACTGTACAACCTCCTCCATTCACAAGTATCATCCTCACCCCCTGACACTGTACAACCTCCTCCATTCACAAATATCATCCTCGCCCCTGACACTGAACAACCTCCTCCATTCACAAGTATCATCCTCACCCTCTGACACTGTATAACCTCCTCCATTCACAAGTATCATCCTCACCCCCTGACACTGTACAACCTCCTCCATTCACAGGAATCCTCACCCCCTGACACTGTACAACCTCCTCCATTCACAAGAATCATCCTCACCCCCTGACACTATACAACCTCCTCCATTCACAAGTTTCATCCTCACCCCCTGACACTGTACAACCTCCTCCATTCACAAGTATCATCCTCACCCCCTGACACTGTACAACCTCCTCCATTCACAAGTATCATCCTCACCCCCTGACACTGTACAACCTCCTCCATTCACAAGTATCATCCTCACCCTCTGACACTGTATAACCTCCTCCATTCACAAGTATCATCCTCACCCCCTGACACTGTACAACCTCCTCCATTCACAAGTATCATCCTCACCCTCTGACACTGTATAACCTCCTCCATTCACAAGTATCATCCTCACCCCCTGACACTGTACAACCTCCTCCATTCACAGGAATCATCCTCACCCCCTGACACTGTATAACCTCCTCCATTCACAGGAATCATCCTCACCCCTGACACTGTACAACCTCCTCCATTCACAAGTATCATCCTCACCCCCTGACACTGTACTACCTCCTCCATTCACAAGTATCATCCTCACCCCCTGACACTGTACAACCTCCTCCATTCACAAGTATCATCCTCACCCCCTGACACTGTACAACCTCCTCCATTCACAAGTATCATCCTCACCCCCTGACACTGTATAACCTCCTCCATTCACAAGTATCATCCTCACCCCTGACACTGTACAACCTCCTCCATTCACAAGTATCATCCTCACCCCCTGACACTGTACAACCTCCTCCATTCACAAGTATCATCCTCACCCCCTGACACTGTACAACCTCCTCCATTCACAAGTATCATCCTCACCCTCTGACACTGTATAACCTCCTCCATTCACAAGTATCATCCTCACCCACTGACACTGTACAACGTCCTCCATTCACAAGTATCATCCTCACCCTCTGACACTGTATAACCTCCTCCATTCACAAGTATCATCCTCACCCCCTGACACTGTACAACCTCCTCCATTCACAGGAATCATCCTCACCCCCTGACACTGTATAACCTCCTCCATTCACAAGTATCATCCTCACCCCCTGACACTGTACAACCTCCTCCATTCACAAGTATCATCCTCACCTCCTGACACTGTATAACCTCCTCCATTCACAAGTATCATCCTCACCCCCTGACACTGTACAACCTCCTCCATTCACAAGTATCATCCTCACCCCCGACAAAGTATAACCTCCTCCATTCACAAGTATCATCCTCACCCCCTGACACTGTACAACCTCCTCCATTCACAAGTATCATCCTCACCCCCTGGCACTGTACAACCTCCTCCATTCACAAGTATCATCCTCACCACCGACACTGTATAACCTCCTCCATTCACAAGTATCATCCTCACCCCCTGACACTGTACAACCTCCTCCATTCACAAGTATCATCCTCACCCCCTGACACCGTACAACCTCCTCCATTCACAAGTATCATCCTCACCCCCTGATACTGTATAACCTCCTCCATTCACAGGAATCATCCTCACCCCCTGACACTGTACAACATCCTCCATTTACAAGTATCATCCTCACCCCTAACACTGTACAACCTCCTCCATTCACAATGAATCATCCTCACCCCCTGACACTGTACAACCTCCTCCATTCACAAGTATCATCCTCACCCCTGACACTGTACAACCTCCTCCATTCACAGGAATGCTCACCCCCTGACACTGTACAACCTCCTCCATTCACAATGAATCATCCTCACCCCCTGACACTGTACAACCTCCTCCATTCACAATGAATCATCCTCACCCCCTGACACTGTACAACCTCCTCCATTCACAAGTATCACCCTCACCCTTGACACTGTACAACCTCCTCCATTCACAAGTATCATCCTCACCCCCTGACACTGTACAACCTCCTCCATTCACAAGCATCATCCTCACCCCCTGACACTGTATAACCTCCTCCATTCACAAGAATCATCCTCACCCCCTGACACTGTACAACCTCCTCCATTCACAGGAATGCTCACCCCCTGACACTGTACAACCTCCTCCATTCACAATGAATCATCCTCACCCCCTGACACTGTACAACCTCCTCCATTCACAAGTATCATCCTCACCCCTGACACTGTACAACCTCCTCCATTCACAAGTATCATCCTCACCCCCTGACACTGTACAACCTCCTCCATTCACTAGCATCATCCTCACCCCCTGACACTGTATAACCTCCTCCATTCACAAGTATCATCCTCACCCCCTGACACTGTATAACCTCCTCCATTTACAAGTATCATCCTCACCCCTAACACTGTACAACCTCCTCCATTCACAATGAATCATCCTCACCCCTGACACTGTACAACCTCCTCCATTCACAAGTATCATCCTCACCCCCTGACACTGTACAACCTCCTCCATTCACTAGTATCATCCTCACCCCCTGACACTGTACAACCTCCTCCATTCACAAGAATCATCCTAACCCCTGACACTGTACAACCTCCTCCATTCACAATGAATCATCCTCACCCCCTGACACTGTACAACCTCCTCCATTCACAAGTATCATCCTCAACCCTGACACTGTACAACCTCCTCCATTCACAGGAATCATCCTCACCCCCTGACACTGTACAACCTCCTCCATTCACAGGAATCCTCACCCCCTGACACTGTACAACCTCCTCCATTCGCAAGAATCATCCTCACCCCTGACACTGTACAACCTCCTCCATTCTCAAGTATCATCCTCACCCCCTGACACTGTACAACCTCCTCCATTCACAGGAATCATCCCCACCCCTGACACTGTACAACCTCCTCCATTCACAAGAATCATCCTCACCCCCTGACACTGTACAACCTCCTCCATTCACAGGAATCCTCACCCCATGACACTGTACAACCTCCTCCATTCACAAGTATCATCCTCACACCCTGACACTGTATAACCTCCTCTATTCACGAGTATCATCCTCACCCCTGACACTGTACAACCTCCTCCATTCACAGGAATCATCCTCACCCCCTGACACTGTACAACCTCCTCCATTCAAAGGAATCATCCTCACCCCCTGACACTGTACAACCTCCTCCATTCACAAGTATCATCCTCACCCCTGACACTGTACAACCTCCTCCATTCACAGGTATCATCCTCACCCCCTGACACTGTACAACCTCCTCCATTCACAAGTATCATCCTCACCCCCTGACACTATATAACCTCCTCCATTCACAAGAATCATCCTCGCCCCCTGACACTGTACAACCTCCTCCATTCACAGGAATCATCCTCACCCCAGACACTGTACAACCTCCTCCATTCACAAGTATCATCCTCACCCCCTGACACTGTACAACCTCCTCCATTCACAGGAATCATCCTCACCCCTGACACTGTACAACCTCCTCCATTCACAGGAATCATCCTCACCCCTGACACTGTACAACCTCCTCCATTCACAAGTATCATCCTCACCCCCTGACACTGTACAACCTCCTCCATTCACAGGAATCATCCTCACCCCTGACACTGTACAACCTCCTCCATTCACAAGTATCATCCTCACCCCCTGACACTGTACAACCTCCTCCATTCACAGGAATCATCCTCACCCCTGACACTGTACAACCTCCTCCATTCACAAGTATCATCCTCACCCCCTGACACTATATGACCTCCTCCATTCACAAGAATCATCCTCGCCCCCTGACACTGTACAACCTCCTCCATTCACAAGAATCATCCTCGCCCCCTGACACTGTACAACCTCCTCCATTCACAGGAATCATCATCACCCCCTGACACTGTACAACCTCCTCTATTCACAGGAATCATCCTCACCCCCTGACACTGTACAACCTCCTCCATTCACAAGTATCATCCTCACCCCTGACACTGTACAACCTCCTCCATTCACAAGTATCATCCTCACCCCCTGACACTGTACAACCTCCTCCATTCACAAGTATCATCCTCACCCCCTGACACTGTACACCCTCCTCCATTCACAAGTATCATTCTCACCCCCTGACACTATATAACCTCATCCATTCACAAGAATCATCCTCACCCCTGACACTGTACAACCTCCTCCATTCACAAGTATCATCCTCACCCCCTGACACTGTACAACCTCCTCCATTCACAAGTTTCATCCTCACCCCCTGACACTGTACAACCTTCTCCATTCACAGGAATCATCCTCACCCCTGACACTGTACAACCTCCTCCATTCACAAGTATCATCCTCACCCCTGACACTGTACAACCTCCTCCATTCACAGGAATCATCCTCACCCCCTGACACTGTACAACCTCCTCCATTCACAAGTATCATCCTCACCCCCTGACACTGTACAACCTCCTCCATTCACAGGAATCCTTACCCCCTGACACTGTACAACCTCCTCCATTCACAAGTATCATCCTCACCCCTGACACTGTACAACCTCCTCCATTCACAAGTATCATCCTCACCCCTGACACTGTACAACCTCCTCCATTCACAGGAATCATCCTCACCCCCTGACACTGAACAACCTCCTCCATTCACAAGAATCATCCTCACCCCCTGACACTATACAACCTCCTCCATTCACAGGAATCCTCACCCCCTGACACTGTATAACCTCCTCCATTCACAAGTATCATCCTCACCCCCTGACACTGTATAACCTCCTCCATTCACAAGTATCATCCTCACCCCCTGACACTGTACAACCTCCTCCATTCACAGGAATCCTCACCCCCTGACACTGTACAACCTCCTCCATTCACTAGAATCATCCTCACCCCCTGACACTGTACAACCTCCTCCATTCACAAGTATCATCCTCACCCCCTGACACTGTACAACCTCCTCCATTCACAAGTATCATCCTCACCACCTGACACTGTACAACCTCCTCCATTCACAAGTATCATCCTCACCACCTGACACTGTACAACCTCCTCCATTCACAAGTATCATCCTCACCCCCTGACACTGTACAACCTCCTCCATTCAAAAGTATCATCCTCACCCCCTGACACTGTACAACCTCCTCTATTCACAAGTATTATCCTCACCCCCTGACACTGTACAACCTCCTCCATTCACAATGAATCATCCTCACCCCCTGACACTGTACAACCTCCTCCATTCACAAGTATCATCCTCACCCCTGACACTGTACAACCTCCTCCATTCACAGGAATCATCCTCACCCCCTGACACTGTACAACCTCCTCCATTCACAGGAATCCTCACCCCCTGACACTGTACAACCTCCTCCATTCGCAAGAATCATCCTCACCCCTGACACTGTATAACCTCATCCATTCACAAGTATCCTCACCCCCTGACACTGAACAACCTCCTCCATTCACAAGTATCATCCTCACCCCCTGACACTGTACAACCTCCTCCATTCACAAGTATCATCCTCACCCCCTGACACTGTACAACCTCCTCCATTCACAAGTATCATCCTCACCCCCTGACACTGTACAACCTCCTCCAATCACAAGTATCATCCTCACCCCCTGACACTGTACAACCTCCTCCATTCACAAGTATCATCCTCACCCCTGACACTTTACAACCTCCTCCATTCACATGAATCATCCTCACCCCCTGACCCTGTACAACCTCATCCATTCACAAGTATCCTCACCCCCTGACACTGAACAACCTCCTCCATTCACAAGTATCACCCTCACCCTCTGACACTGTACAACCTCCTCTATTCACAGGTATCATCCTCACCCCTGACACTGTACAACCTCCTCCATTCACAAGTATCACCCTCACCCTCTGACACTGTACAACCTCCTCTATTCACAGGTATCATCCTCACCCCCTGACACTGTACAACCTCCTCCATTCACAAGTATCATCCTCACCCCCTGACACTGTACAACCTGCTCCAATCACAAGTATCATCCTCACACTCTGACACTGTATAACCTCCTCCATTCACAAGTATCATCCTCACCCCCTGACACTGTACATCCTCCTCCATTCACAAGTATCATCCTCACCCTCTGACACTGTATAACCTCCTCCATTCACAAGTATCATCCTCACCCCCTGACACTGTACAACCTCCTCCATTCACAGGAATCATCCTCACCCCCTGACACTGTACAACCTCCTCTATTCACAAGTATCATCCTCACCCCTGACACTGTACAACCTCCTCCATTCACAAGTATCATCCTCACCCCTAACACTGTACAACCTTCTCCATTCACAAGTATCATCCTCACCCCTGACACTGTACAACCTCCTCCATTCACAAGTATCATCCTCACCCCCTGACACTGTACAACCTCCTCCATTCACAAGTATCATCCTCACCCCCTAACACTGTACAACCTCCTCCATTCACAAGAATCATCCTCACCCCCTGACACTGTACAACCTCCTCCATTCACAAGTATCATCCTCACCCCCTGACACTGTACAACCTCCTCCATTCACAAATATCATCCTCACCCCCTGACACTGTACAACCTCCTCCATTCACAAGTATCATCCTCACCCCTAACACTGTACAACCTTCTCCATTCACAAGTATCATCCTCACCCCTGACACTGTACAACCTGCTCCATTCACAAGAATCATCCTCACCCCTGACACTGTACAACCTCCTCCATTCACAAATATCATCCTCACCCCTGACACTGTACAACATCCTCCATTTACAAGTATCATCCTCACCCCCTGACACTGTACAACCTCCTCCATTCACAAGTATCATCCTCACCCCCTAACACTGTACAACCTTCTCCATTCACAAGTATCATCCTCACCCCTGACACTGTACAACCTCCTCCATTCACAAGAATCATCCTCACCCCTGACACTGTACAACCTCCTCCATTCACAAATATCATCCTCACCCCTGACACTGTACAACCTCCTCCATTCACAAGTATCATCCTCACCCCCTGACACTGTACAACCTCCTCCATTCACAAGTATCATCCTCACCCCCTGACACTGTACAACCTCCTCCAATCACAAGTATCATCCTCACCCCCTGACACTGTACAACCTCCTCCATTCACAGGAATCCTTACCCCCTGACACTGTACAACCTCCTCCATTCACAAGTATCATCCTCACCCCTGACACTGTACAACCTCCTCCATTCACATGAATCATCCTCACCCCTGACACTGTACAACCTCCTCCATTCACAAATATCATCCTCACCCCTGACACTGTACAACCTCCTCCATTCACAAGTATCATCCTCACCCCCTGACACTGTACAACCTCCTCCATTCACAAGTATCATCCTCACCCCCTGACACTGTACAACCTCCTCCAATCACAAGTATCATCCTCACCCCCTGACACTGTACAACCTCCTCCATTCACAGGAATCCTTACCCCCTGACACTGTACAACCTCCTCCATTCACAAGTATCATCCTCACCCCTGACACTGTACAACCTCCTCCATTCACAAGAATCATCCTCACCCCCTTAAATTATACAACCTCCTCCATTCACAAGTATCATCCTCACCCCCTGACACTGTATAACCTCCTACATTCACAAGTATCATCCTCACCCCTGACACTGTACAGCCTCCTCCATTCACAAGTATCATCCTCACCCCCTGACACTGTACAACCTCCTCTATTCACAAGTATCATCCTCACCCCTGACACTGTACAACCTCCTCCATTCACAGGAATCATCCTCACCACCTGACACTGTACAACCTCCTCCATTCACAAGAATCATCCTCACCTCCTGACACTGTACAACCTCCTCCATTCACAAGTATCCTCACCCCCTGACACTGAACAGCCTCCTCCATTCACAAGTATCATCCTCACCCCCTGACACTGTACAACCTCCTCCATTCACAGGAATCCTTACCCCCTGACACTGTACAACCTCCTCCATTCACAAGTATCATCCTCACCCCTGACACTGTACAACCTCCTCCATTCACAAGTATCATCCTCACCCCCTGACACTGTACAACCTCCTCCATTCACAAGTATCATCCTCACCCCCTGACACTGTACAACCTCCTCCATTCACAAGTATCATCCTCACCCCCTGACACTGTACAACCTCCTCCATTCACAGGAATCCTTACCCCCTGACACTGTACAACCTCCTCCATTCACAAGTATCATCCTCACCCCTGACACTGTACAACCTCCTCTATTCACAAGTATCATCCTCACCCCCTGACACTGTACAACCTCCTCCATTCACAAGTATCATCCTCACCCCCTGACACTGTACAACCTCCTCCATTCACAGGAATCCTTACCCCCTGACACTGTACAACCTCCTCCATTCACAAGTATCATCCTCACCCCTGACACTGTACAACCTCCTCCATTCACAAGTATCATCCTCACCCCTGACACTGTACAACCTCCTCCATTCACAGGAATCATCCTCACCCCCTGACACTGAACAACCTCCTCCATTCACAAGAATCATCCTCACCCCCTGACACTATACAACCTCCTCCATTCACAGGAATCCTCACCCCCTGACACTGTATAACCTCCTCCATTCACAAGTATCATCCTCACCCCCTGACACTGTATAACCTCCTCCATTCACAAGTATCATCCTCACCCCCTGACACTGTACAACCTCCTCCATTCACAAGTATCATCCTCACCCCCTGACACTGTACAACCTCCTCCATTCACAAGTATCATCCTCACACTCTGACACTGTATAACCTCCTCCATTCACAAGTATCATCCTCACCCCCTGACACTGTACATCCTCCTCCATTCACAAGTATCATCCTCACCCTCTGACACTGTATAACCTCCTCCATTCACAAGTATCATCCTCACCCCCTGACACTGTACAACCTCCTCCATTCACAGGAATCATCCTCACCCCCTGACACTGTATAACCTCCTCCATTCACAAGTATCATCCTCACCCCCTGACACTGTACAACCTCCTCCATTCACAAGTATCATCCTCACCCCCTGACACTGTATAACCTCCTCCATTCACAAGTATCATCCTCACCCCTGACACTGTACAACCTCCTCCATTCACAAGTATCATACTCACCCCCGACAATGTATAACCTCCTCCATTCACAAGTATCATCCTCACCCCCTGACACTGTACAACCTCCTCCATTCACAAGTATCATCCTCACCCCCTGACACTGTACAACCTCCTCCATTCACAAGTATCATCCTCACCCCTGACACTGTACAACCTCCTCCATTCACAAGAATCATCCTCGCCCCCTGACACTGTACAACCTCCTCCATTCACAAGTATCATCCTCACCCCTGACACTGTACAACCTCCTCCATTCACAAGAATCATCCTCACCCCCTGACACTGTACAACCTCCTCCATTCACAAGTATCATCCTCACCCCCGACACTGTATAACCTCCTCCATTCACAAGTATCATCCTCACCCCCTGACACTGTACAACCTCCTCCATTCACAAGTATCATCCTCACCCCCTGACACTGTATAACCTCCTCCATTCACAAGTATCATCCTCACCCCTGACACTGTACAACCTTCTCCATTCACAGGAATCATCCTCACACCCTGACACTGTATAACCTCCTCCATTCACAGGAATCATCCTCACCCCTGACACTGTACAACCTCCTCCATTCACAAGTATCATCCTCACCCCCTGACACTGTACAACATCCTCCATTTACAAGTATCATCCTCACCCCTAACACTGTACAACCTCCTCCATTCACAAGTATCATCCTCACCCCTGACACTGTACAACCTCCTCCATTCACAAGTATCATCCTCACCCCCTGACACTGTACAACATCCTCCATTTACAAGTATCATCCTCACCCCTAACACTGTACAACCTCCTCCATTCACAAGTATCATCCTCACCCCTGACACTGTACAACCTCCTCCATTCACAAGTATCATCCTCACCCCCTGACACTGTACAACCTCCTCTATTCACAAGAATCATCCTCACCCCCTGACACTGTACAACCTCCTCCATTCACAAGTATCATCCTCACCCCCTGACACTGTACAACCTCCTCCATTCACAGGAATCCTTACCCCCTGACACTGTACAACCTCCTCCATTCACAAGCATCATCCTCACCCCCTGACACTGTACAACCTCCTCCATTCACAGGAATCCTCACCCCCTGACACTGTACAACCTCCTCCATTCACAAGAATCATCCTCACCCCCTGACACTATACAACCTTCTCCATTCACAAGTATCATCCTCACCCCCTGACACTGTACAACCTCCTCCATTCACATGAATCATCCTCACCCTCTGACACTGTATAACCTCCTCCATTCACAAGTATCATCCTCACCCCCTTGACACTGTACAACCTCCTCCATTCACACGTATCATCCTCACCCCCTGACACTGTACAACCTCCTCCATTCACAGGAATCCTCAACCCCTGACACTGTACAACCTCCTCCATTCACAAGTATCATCCTCACCCCCTGACACTGTACAACCTCCTCCATTCACAAGTATCATCCTCACCCCTGACACTGTACAACCTCCTCTATTCACAAGTATCATCATCACCCCCTGACACTGTACAACCTCCTCCATTCACAGGAATCATCCTCACCCCCTGACACTGTACAACCTCCTCCATTCACAAGTATCATCCTCACCCCCTGACACTGTACAACCTCCTCCATTCACAGGAATCCTTACCCCCTGACACTGTACAACCTCCTCCATTCACAAGTATCATCCTCACCCCTGACACTGTACAACCTCCTCCATTCACAAGTATCATCCTCACCCCTGACACTGTACAACCTCCTCCATTCACAGGAATCATCCTCACCCCCTGACACTGAACAACCTCCTCCATTCACAAGAATCATCCTCACCCCCTGACACTATACAACCTCCTCCATTCACAGGAATCCTCACCCCCTGACACTGTATAACCTCCTCCATTCACAAGTATCATCCTCACCCCCTGACACTGTATAACCTCCTCCATTCACAAGTATCATCCTCACCCCCTGACACTGTACAACCTCCTCCATTCACAGGAATCCTCACCCCCTGACACTGTACAACCTCCTCCATTCACAAGAATCATCCTCACCCCCTGACACTGTACAACCTCCTCCATTCACAGGAATCCTCACCCCCTGACACTGTACGACCTCCTCCATTCACAGGAATCATCACCCCCTGACACTGTACAACCTCCTCCATTCACAAGAATCATCCTCACCCCCTGACACTATACAACCTCCTCCATTCACAAATATCATCCTCGCCCCTGACACTGAACAACCTCCTCCATTCACAAGTATCATCCTCACCCTCTGACACTGTATAACCTCCTCCATTCACAAGTATCATCCTCACCCCCTGACACTGTACAACCTCCTCCATTCACAGGAATCCTCACCCCTGACATTGTACAACCTCCTCCATTCACAAGAATCATCCTCACCCCCTGACACTATACAACCTCCTCCATTCACAAGTATCATCCTCACCCCTGACACTGTACAACCTCCTCCATTCACAAGTATCATCCTCACCCCCTGACACTGTACAATCTCCTCCATTCACAAGTATCATCCTCACCCCCTGACACTGTACAACCTCCTCCATTCACAAGTATCATCCTCACCCTCTGACACTGTATAATCTCCTCCATTCACAAGAATCATCCTCACCCCCTGACACTGTACAACCTCCTCCATTCACAAGTATCATCCTCACCCTCTGACACTGTATAACCTCCTCCATTCACAAGTATCATCCTCACCCCCTGACACTGTACAACCTCCTCCATTCACAGGAATCATCCTCACCCCCTGACACTGTATAACCTCCTCCATTCACAGGAATCATCCTCACCCCTGACACTGTACAACCTCCTCCATTCACAAGTATCATCCTCACCCCCTGACACTGTACAACCTCCTCCATTCACAAGTATCATCCTCACCCCCTGACACTGTACAACCTCCTCCATTCACAAGTATCATCCTCACCCCCTGACACTGTACAACCTCCTCCATTCACAAATATCATCCTCACCCCTGACACTGAACAACCTCCTCCATTCACAAGTATCATCCTCACCCTCTGACACTGTATAACCTCCTCCATTCACAAGTATCATCCTCACCCCCTGACACTGTACAACCTCCTCCATTCACAGGAATCCTCACCCCCTGACACTGTACAACCTCCTCCATTCACAAGAATCATCCTCACCCCCTGACACTATACAACCTCCTCCATTCACAAGTTTCATCCTCACCCCCTGACACTGTACAACCTCCTCCATTCACAAGTATCATCCTCACCCCCTGACACTGTACAACCTCCTCCATTCACAAGTATCATCCTCACCCCCTGACACTGTACAACCTCCTCCATTCACAAGTATCATCCTCACCCTCTGACACTGTATAACCTCCTCCATTCACAAGTATCATCCTCACCCCCTGACACTGTACAACCTCCTCCATTCACAAGTATCATCCTCACCCTCTGACACTGTATAACCTCCTCCATTCACAAGTATCATCCTCACCCCCTGACACTGTACAACCTCCTCCATTCACAGGAATCATCCTCACCCCCTGACACTGTATAACCTCCTCCATTCACAGGAATCATCCTCACCCCTGACACTGTACAACCTCCTCCATTCACAAGTATCATCCTCACCCCCTGACACTGTACAACCTCCTCCATTCACAAGTATCATCCTCACCCCCTGACACTGTACAACCTCCTCCATTCACAAGTATCATCCTCACCCCCTGACACTGTACAACCTCCTCCATTCACAAGTATCATCCTCACCCCCTGACACTGTATAACCTCCTCCATTCACAAGTATCATCCTCACCCCTGACACTGTACAACCTCCTCCATTCACAAGTATCATCCTCACCCCCTGACACTGTACAACCTCCTCCATTCACAAGTATCATCCTCACCCCCTGACACTGTACAACCTCCTCCATTCACAAGTATCATCCTCACCCTCTGACACTGTATAACCTCCTCCATTCACAAGTATCATCCTCACCCACTGACACTGTACAACGTCCTCCATTCACAAGTATCATCCTCACCCTCTGACACTGTATAACCTCCTCCATTCACAAGTATCATCCTCACCCCCTGACACTGTACAACCTCCTCCATTCACAGGAATCATCCTCACCCCCTGACACTGTATAACCTCCTCCATTCACAAGTATCATCCTCACCCCCTGACACTGTACAACCTCCTCCATTCACAAGTATCATCCTCACCTCCTGACACTGTATAACCTCCTCCATTCACAAGTATCATCCTCACCCCCTGACACTGTACAACCTCCTCCATTCACAAGTATCATCCTCACCCCCGACAAAGTATAACCTCCTCCATTCACAAGTATCATCCTCACCCCCTGACACTGTACAACCTCCTCCATTCACAAGTATCATCCTCACCCCCTGGCACTGTACAACCTCCTCCATTCACAAGTATCATCCTCACCACCGACACTGTATAACCTCCTCCATTCACAAGTATCATCCTCACCCCCTGACACTGTACAACCTCCTCCATTCACAAGTATCATCCTCACCCCCTGACACCGTACAACCTCCTCCATTCACAAGTATCATCCTCACCCCCTGATACTGTATAACCTCCTCCATTCACAGGAATCATCCTCACCCCCTGACACTGTACAACATCCTCCATTTACAAGTATCATCCTCACCCCTAACACTGTACAACCTCCTCCATTCACAATGAATCATCCTCACCCCCTGACACTGTACAACCTCCTCCATTCACAAGTATCATCCTCACCCCTGACACTGTACAACCTCCTCCATTCACAGGAATGCTCACCCCCTGACACTGTACAACCTCCTCCATTCACAATGAATCATCCTCACCCCCTGACACTGTACAACCTCCTCCATTCACAATGAATCATCCTCACCCCCTGACACTGTACAACCTCCTCCATTCACAAGTATCACCCTCACCCCTGACACTGTACAACCTCCTCCATTCACAAGTATCATCCTCACCCCCTGACACCGTACAACCTCCTCCATTCACAAGTATCAACCTCACCCCCTGATACTGTATAACCTCCTCCATTCACAGGAATCATCCTCACCCCCTGACACTGTACAACATCCTCCATTTACAAGTATCATCCTCACCCCTAACACTGTACAACCTCCTCCATTCACAATGAATCATCCTCACCCCCTGACACTGTACAACCTCCTCCATTCACAAGTATCATCCTCACCCCTGACACTGTACAACCTCCTCCATTCACAGGAATGCTCACCCCCTGACACTGTACAACCTCCTCCATTCACAATGAATCATCCTCACCCCCTGACACTGTACAACCTCCTCCATTCACAATGAATCATCCTCACCCCCTGACACTGTACAACCTCCTCCATTCACAAGTATCACCCTCACCCCTGACACTGTACAACCTCCTCCATTCACAAGCATCATCCTCACCCCCTGACACTGTATAACCTCCTCCATTCACAAGAATCATCCTCACCCCCCTGACACTGTACAACCTCCTCCATTCACAGGAATGCTCACCCCCTGACACTGTACAACCTCCTCCATTCACAATGAATCATCCTCACCCCCTGACACTGTACAACCTCCTCCATTCACAAGTATCATCCTCACCCCTGACACTGTACAACCTCCTCCATTCACAAGTATCATCCTCACCCCCTGACACTGTACAACCTCCTCCATTCACTAGCATCATCCTCACCCCCTGACACTGTATAACCTCCTCCATTCACAAGTATCATCATCACTCCCTGACACTGTACAACATCCTCCATTTACAAGTATCATCCTCACCCCTAACACTGTACAACCTCCTCCATTCACAATGAATCATCCTCACCCCTGACACTGTACAACCTCCTCCATTCACAAGTATCATCCTCACCCCCTGACACTGTACAACCTCCTCCATTCACTAGTATCATCCTCACCCCCTGACACTGTACAACCTCCTCCATTCACAAGAATCATCCTAACCCCTGACACTGTACAACCTCCTCCATTCACAATGAATCATCCTCACCCCCTGACACTGTACAACCTCCTCCATTCACAAGTATCATCCTCAACCCTGACACTGTACAACCTCCTCCATTCACAGGAATCATCCTCACCCCCTGACACTGTACAACCTCCTCCATTCACAGGAATCCTCACCCCCTGACACTGTACAACCTCCTCCATTCGCAAGAATCATCCTCACCCCTGACACTGTACAACCTCCTCCATTCTCAAGTATCATCCTCACCCCCTGACACTGTACAACCTCCTCCATTCACAGGAATCATCCCCACCCCTGACACTGTACAACCTCCTCCATTCACAAGAATCATCCTCACCCCCTGACACTGTACAACCTCCTCCATTCACAGGAATCCTCACCCCATGACACTGTACAACCTCCTCCATTCACAAGTATCATCCTCACACCCTGACACTGTATAACCTCCTCTATTCACGAGTATCATCCTCACCCCTGACACTGTACAACCTCCTCCATTCACAGGAATCATCCTCACCCCCTGACACTGTACAACCTCCTCCATTCACAAGTATCATCCTCACCCCTGACACTGTACAACCTCCTCCATTCACAGGTATCATCCTCACCCCCTGACACTGTACAACCTCCTCCATTCACAAGTATCATCCTCACCCCCTGACACTATATAACCTCCTCCATTCACAAGAATCATCCTCGCCCCCTGACACTGTACAACCTCCTCCATTCACAGGAATCATCCTCACCCCAGACACTGTACAACCTCCTCCATTCACAAGTATCATCCTCACCCCCTGACAAGGTACAACCTCCTCCATTCACAGGAATCATCCTCACCCCTGACACTGTACAACCTCCTCCATTCACAGGAATCATCCTCACCCCTGACACTGTACAACCTCCTCCATTCACAAGTATCATCCTCACCCCCTGACACTGTACAACCTCCTCCATTCACAGGAATCATCCTCACCCCTGACACTGTACAACCTCCTCCATTCACAAGTATCATCCTCACCCCCTGACACTGTACAACCTCCTCCATTCACAGGAATCATCCTCACCCCTGACACTGTACAACCTCCTCCATTCACAAGTATCATCCTCACCCCCTGACACTATATGACCTCCTCCATTCACAAGAATCATCCTCGCCCCCTGACACTGTACAACCTCCTCCATTCACAAGAATCATCCTCGCCCCCTGACACTGTACAACCTCCTCCATTCACAGGAATCATCATCACCCCCTGACACTGTACAACCTCCTCTATTCACAGGAATCATCCTCACCCCCTGACACTGTACAACCTCCTCCATTCACAAGTATCATCCTCACCCCTGACACTGTACAACCTCCTCCATTCACAAGTATCATCCTCACCCCCTGACACTGTACAACCTCCTCCATTCACAAGTATCATCCTCACCCCCTGACACTGTACACCCTCCACCATTCACAAGTATCATTCTCACCCCCTGACACTATATAACCTCCTCCATTCACAAGAATCATCCTCACCCCTGACACTGTACAACCTCCTCCATTCACAAGTATCATCCTCACCCCCTGACACTGTACAACCTCCTCCATTCACAAGTTTCATCCTCACCCCCTGACACTGTACAACCTTCTCCATTCACAGGAATCATCCTCACCCCTGACACTGTACAACCTCCTCCATTCACAAGTATCATCCTCACCCCTGACACTGTACAACCTCCTCCATTCACAGGAATCATCCTCACCCCCTGACACTGTACAACCTCCTCCATTCACAAGTATCATCCTCACCCCCTGACACTGTACAACCTCCTCCATTCACAGGAATCCTTACCCCCTGACACTGTACAACCTCCTCCATTCACAAGTATCATCCTTACCCCTGACACTGTACAACCTCCTCCATTCACAAGTATCATCCTCACCCCTGACACTGTACAACCTCCTCCATTCACAAGTATCATCCTCACCCCTGACACTGTACAACCTCCTCCATTCACAGGAATCATCCTCACCCCCTGACACTGAACAACCTCCTCCATTCACAAGAATCATCCTCACCCCCTGACACTATACAACCTCCTCCATTCACAGGAATCCTCACCCCCTGACACTGTATAACCTCCTCCATTCACAAGTATCATCCTCACCCCCTGACACTGTATAACCTCCTCCATTCACAAGTATCATCCTCACCCCCTGACACTATACAACCTCCTCCATTCACAGGAATCCTCACCCCCTGACACTGTACAACCTCCTCCATTCACAAGAATCATCCTCACCCCCTGACACTGTACAACCTCCTCCATTCACAAGTATCATCCTCACCCCCTGACACTGTACAACCTCCTCCATTCACAAGTATCATCCTCACCACCTGACACTGTACAACCTCCTCCATTCACAAGTATCATCCTCACCACCTGACACTGTACAACCTCCTCCATTCACAAGTATCATCCTCAACCCCTGACACTGTACAACCTCCTCCATTCAAAAGTATCATCCTCACCCCCTGACACTGTACAACCTCCTCTATTCACAAGTATTATCCTCACCCCCTGACACTGTACAACCTCCTCCATTCACAATGAATCATCCTCACCCCCTGACACTGTACAACCTCCTCCATTCACAAGTATCATCCTCACCCCTGACACTGTACAACCTCCTCCATTCACAGGAATCATCCTCACCCCCTGACACTGTACAACCTCCTCCATTCACAGGAATCCTCACCCCCTGACACTGTACAACCTCCTCCATTCGCAAGAATCATCCTCACCCCTGACACTGTATAACCTCATCCATTCACAAGTATCCTCACCCCCTGACACTGAACAACCTCCTCCATTCACAAGTATCATCCTCACCCCCTGACACTGTACAACCTCCTCCATTCACAAGTATCATCCTCACCCCCCTGACACTGTACAACCTCCTCCATTCACAAGTATCATCCTCACCCCCTGACACTGTACAACCTCCTCCAATCACAAGTATCATCCTCACCCCCTGACACTGTACAACCTCCTCCATTCACAAGTATCATCCTCACCCCTGACACTTTACAACCTCCTCCATTCACATGAATCATCCTCACCCCCTGACCCTGTACAACCTCATCCATTCACAAGTATCCTCACCCCCTGACACTGAACAACCTCCTCCATTCACAAGTATCACCCTCACCCTCTGACACTGTACAACCTCCTCTATTCACAGGTATCATCCTCACCCCTGACACTGTACAACCTCCTCCATTCACAAGTATCATCCTCACCCCCTGACACTGTACAACCTGCTCCAATCACAAGTATCATCCTCACCCCCTGACACTGTACAACCTCCTCCATTCACACGAATCATCCTCACCCCTGACACTGTACAACCTCCTCCATTCACAAGTATCATCCTCACCCCCTGACACTGTACAACCTCCTCCATTCACAAGAATCATCCTCACCCCTGACACTGTACAACCTCCTGCATTCACAGGAATCATCCTCACCCGACACTGTACAACCTCCTCCATTCACAAGTATCATCCTCACCCCCTGACACTGTACAACCTCCTCTATTCACAAGTATCCTCACCCCCTGACACTGTACAACCTCCTCCATTCACAAGAATCATCCTCACCCCATGACACTGTACAACCTCCTCCATTCACATGTATCATCCTCACCCCTGACACTGTACAACCTTCTCCATTCACAGGAATCATTCTCACCCCCTGACACTGTACAACCTCCTCCATTCACAAGAATCATCCTCACCCCTGACACTGTACAACCTCCTCCATTCACAAGTATCATCCTCACACCTTGACACTGTATAACCTCCTCTATTCACGAGTATCATCCTCACCCCTGACACTGTACAACCTCCTCCATTCACAGGAATCATCCTCACCCCCTGACACTGTACAACCTCTTCCATTCAAAGGAATCATCCTCACCCCCTGACACTGTACAACCTCCTCCATTCACAAGTATCATCCTCACCCCTGACACTGTACAACCTCCTCCATTCACAGGTATCATCCTCACCCCCTGACACTGTACAACCTCCTCCATTCACAGGAATCATCCTCACCCCAGACACTGTACAACCTCCTCCATTCACAAGTATCATCCTCACCTCCTGACACTATATAACCTCCTCCATTCACAAGAATCATCCTCGCCCCCTGACACTGTACAACCTCCTCCATTCACAAGAATCATCCTCGCCCCCTGACACTGTACAACCTCCTCCATTCACAGGAATCATCATCACCCCCTGACACTGTACAACCTCCTCTATTCACAGGAATCATCCTCACCCCCTGACACTGTACAACCTCCTCCATTCACAAGTATCATCCTCACCCCTGACACTGTACAACCTCCTCCATTCACAAGTATCATCCTCACCCCCTGACACTGTACAACCTTCTCCATTCACAGGAATCATCCTCACCCCTGACACTGTACAACCTCCTCCATTCACAAGTATCATCCTCACCCCTGACACTGTACAACCTCCTCCATTCACAGGAATCATCCTCACCCCCTGACACTGTACAACCTCCTCCATTCACAAGTATCATCCTCACCCCCTGACACTGTACAACCTCCTCCATTCACAGGAATCCTTACCCCCTGACACTGTACAACCTCCTCCATTCACAAGCATCATCCTCACCCCCTGACACTGTACAACCTCCTCCATTCACAGGAATCCTTACCCCCTGACACTGTACAACCTCCTCCATTCACAAGTATCATCCTCACCCCCTGACACTGTACAACCTTCTCCATTCACAGGAATCATCCTCACCCCTGACACTGTACAACCTCCTCCATTCACAAGTATCATCCTCACCCCTGACACTGTACAACCTCCTCCATTCACAGGAATCATCCTCACCCCCTGACACTGTACAACCTCCTCCATTCACAAGTATCATCCTCACCCCCTGACACTGTACAACCTCCTCCATTCACAGGAATCCTTACCCCCTGACACTGTACAACCTCCTCCATTCACAAGCATCATCCTCACCCCCTGACACTGTACAACCTCCTCCATTCACAGGAATCCTTACCCCCTGACACTGTACAACCTCCTCCATTCACAAGAATCATCCTCACCCCCTGACACTATACAACCTTTTCCATTCACAAGTATCATCCTCACCCCCTGACACTGTACAACCTCCTCCATTCACATGAATCATCCTCACCCTCTGACACTGTATAACCTCCTCCATTCACAAGTATCATCCTCACCCCCTGACACTGTACAACCTCCTCCATTCACACGTATCATCCTCACCCCCTGACACTGTACAACCTCCTCCATTCACAGGAATCCTCACCCCCTGACACTGTACAACCTCCTCCATTCACAAGTATCATCCTCACCCCCTGACACTGTACAACCTCCTCCATTCACAAGTATCATCCTCACCCCTGACACTGTACAACCTCCTCTATTCACAAGTATCATCATCACCCCCTGACACTGTACAACCTCCTCCATTCACAGGAATCATCCTCACCCCCTGACACTGTACAACCTCCTCCATTCACAAGTATCATCCTCACCCCCTGACACTGTACAACCTCCTCCATTCACTAGTATCATCCTCACCCCCTGACACTGTACAACCTCCTCCATTCACAAGAATCATCCTAACCCCTGACACTGTACAACCTCCTCCATTCACAATGAATCATCCTCACCCCCTGACACTGTACAACCTCCTCCATTCACAAGTATCATCCTCAACCCTGACACTGTACAACCTCCTCCATTCACAGGAATCATCCTCACCCCCTGACACTGTACAACCTCCTCCATTCACAGGAATCCTCACCCCCTGACACTGTACAACCTCCTCCATTCGCAAGAATCATCCTCACCCCTGACACTGTACAACCTCCTCCATTCTCAAGTATCATCCTCACCCCCTGACACTGTACAACCTCCTCCATTCACAGGAATCATCCCCACCCCTGACACTGTACAACCTCCTCCATTCACAAGAATCATCCTCACCCCCTGACACTGTACAACCTCCTCCATTCACAGGAATCCTCACCCCATGACACTGTACAACCTCCTCCATTCACAAGTATCATCCTCACACCCTGACACTGTATAACCTCCTCTATTCACGAGTATCATCCTCACCCCTGACACTGTACAACCTCCTCCATTCACAGGAATCATCCTCACCCCCTGACACTGTACAACCTCCTCCATTCACAAGTATCATCCTCACCCCTGACACTGTACAACCTCCTCCATTCACAGGTATCATCCTCACCCCCTGACACTGTACAACCTCCTCCATTCACAAGTATCATCCTCACCCCCTGACACTATATAACCTCCTCCATTCACAAGAATCATCCTCGCCCCCTGACACTGTACAACCTCCTCCATTCACAGGAATCATCCTCACCCCAGACACTGTACAACCTCCTCCATTCACAAGTATCATCCTCACCCCCTGACAAGGTACAACCTCCTCCATTCACAGGAATCATCCTCACCCCTGACACTGTACAACCTCCTCCATTCACAGGAATCATCCTCACCCCTGACACTGTACAACCTCCTCCATTCACAAGTATCATCCTCACCCCCTGACACTGTACAACCTCCTCCATTCACAGGAATCATCCTCACCCCTGACACTGTACAACCTCCTCCATTCACAAGTATCATCCTCACCCCCTGACACTATATGACCTCCTCCATTCACAAGAATCATCCTCGCCCCCTGACACTGTACAACCTCCTCCATTCACAAGAATCATCCTCGCCCCCTGACACTGTACAACCTCCTCCATTCACAGGAATCATCATCACCCCCTGACACTGTACAACCTCCTCTATTCACAGGAATCATCCTCACCCCCTGACACTGTACAACCTCCTCCATTCACAAGTATCATCCTCACCCCTGACACTGTACAACCTCCTCCATTCACAAGTATCATCCTCACCCCCTGACACTGTACAACCTCCTCCATTCACAAGTATCATCCTCACCCCCTGACACTGTACACCCTCCTCCATTCACAAGTATCATTCTCACCCCCTGACACTATATAACCTCCTCCATTCACAAGAATCATCCTCACCCCTGACACTGTACAACCTCCTCCATTCACAAGTATCATCCTCACCCCCTGACACTGTACAACCTCCTCCATTCACAAGTTTCATCCTCACCCCCTGACACTGTACAACCTTCTCCATTCACAGGAATCATCCTCACCCCTGACACTGTACAACCTCCTCCATTCACAAGTATCATCCTCACCCCTGACACTGTACAACCTCCTCCATTCACAGGAATCATCCACACCCCCTGACACTGTACAACCTCCTCCATTCACAAGTATCATCCTCACCCCCTGACACTGTACAACCTCCTCCATTCACAGGAATCCTTACCCCCTGACACTGTACAACCTCCTCCATTCACAAGTATCATCCTTACCCCTGACACTGTACAACCTCCTCCATTCACAAGTATCATCCTCACCCCTGACACTGTACAACCTCCTCCATTCACAAGTATCATCCTCACCCCTGACACTGTACAACCTCCTCCATTCACAGGAATCATCCTCACCCCCTGACACTGAACAACCTCCTCCATTCACAAGAATCATCCTCACCCCCTGACACTATACAACCTCCTCCATTCACAGGAATCCTCACCCCCTGACACTGTATAACCTCCTCCATTCACAAGTATCATCCTCACCCCCTGACACTGTATAACCTCCTCCATTCACAAGTATCATCCTCACCCCCTGACACTGTACAACCTCCTCCATTCACAGGAATCCTCACCCCCTGACACTGTACAACCTCCTCCATTCACAAGAATCATCCTCACCCCCTGACACTGTACAACCTCCTCCATTCACAAGTATCATCCTCACCCCCTGACACTGTACAACCTCCTCCATTCACAAGTATCATCCTCACCACCTGACACTGTACAACCTCCTCCATTCACAAGTATCATCCTCACCACCTGACACTGTACAACCTCCTCCATTCACAAGTATCATCCTCACCCCCTGACACTGTACAACCTCCTCCATTCAAAAGTATCATCCTCACCCCCTGACACTGTACAACCTCCTCTATTCACAAGTATTATCCTCACCCCCTGACACTGTACAACCTCCTCCATTCACAATGAATCATCCTCACCCCCTGACACTGTACAACCTCCTCCATTCACAAGTATCATCCTCACCCCTGACACTGTACAACCTCCTCCATTCACAGGAATCATCCTCACCCCCTGACACTGTACAACCTCCTCCATTCACAGGAATCCTCACCCCCTGACACTGTACAACCTCCTCCATTCGCAAGAATCATCCTCACCCCTGACACTGTATAACCTCATCCATTCACAAGTATCCTCACCCCCTGACACTGAACAACCTCCTCCATTCACAAGTATCATCCTCACCCCCTGACACTGTACAACCTCCTCCATTCACAAGTATCATCCTCACCCCCTGACACTGTACAACCTCCTCCATTCACAAGTATCATCCTCACCCCCTGACACTGTACAACCTCCTCCAATCACAAGTATCATCCTCACCCCCTGACACTGTACAACCTCCTCCATTCACAAGTATCATCCTCACCCCTGACACTTTACAACCTCCTCCATTCACATGAATCATCCTCACCCCCTGACCCTGTACAACCTCATCCATTCACAAGTATCCTCACCCCCTGACACTGAACAACCTCCTCCATTCACAAGTATCACCCTCACCCTCTGACACTGTACAACCTCCTCTATTCACAGGTATCATCCTCACCCCTGACACTGTACAACCTCCTCCATTCACAAGTATCATCCTCACCCCCTGACACTGTACAACCTGCTCCAATCACAAGTATCATCCTCACCCCCTGACACTGTACAACCTCCTCCATTCACACGAATCATCCTCACCCCTGACACTGTACAACCTCCTCCATTCACAAGTATCATCCTCACCCCCTGACACTGTACAACCTCCTCCATTCACAAGAATCATCCTCACCCCTGACACTGTACAACCTCCTGCATTCACAGGAATCATCCTCACCCCTGACACTGTACAACCTCCTCCATTCACAAGTATCATCCTCACCCCCTGACACTGTACAACCTGCTCCAATCACAAGTATCATCCTCACCCCCTGACACTGTACAACCTCCTCCATTCACACGAATCATCCTCACCCCTGACACTGTACAACCTCCTCCATTCACAAGTATCATCCTCACACCTTGACACTGTATAACCTCCTCCATTCACAGGAATCATCCTCACCCCCTGACACTGTACAACCTCTTCCATTCAAAGGAATCATCCTCACCCCCTGACACTGTACAACCTCCTCCATTCACAAGTATCATCCTCACCCCTGACACTGTACAACCTCCTCCATTCACAGGTATCATCCTCACCCCCTGACACTGTACAACCTCCTCCATTCACAAGTATCATCCTCACCCCCTGACACTATATAACCTCCTCCATTCACAAGAATCATCCTCGCCCCCTGACACTGTACAACCTCCTCCATTCACAGGAATCATCCTCACCCCAGACACTGTACAACCTCCTCCATTCACAAGTATCATCCTCACCCCCTGACACTATATAACCTCCTCCATTCACAAGAATCATCCTCGCCCCCTGACACTGTACAACCTCCTCCATTCACAGGAATCATCCTCACCCCTGACACTATACAACCTCCTCCATTCACAAGTATCATCCTCACCCCCTGACACTATATAACCTCCTCCATTCACAAGAATCATCCTCGCCCCCTGACACTGTACAACCTCCTCCATTCACAAGAATCATCCTCGCCCCCTGACACTGTACAACCTCCTCCATTCACAGGAATCATCATCACCCCCTGACACTGTACAACCTCCTCTATTCACAGGAATCATCCTCACCCCCTGACACTGTACAACCTCCTCCATTCACAAGTATCATCCTCACCCCTGACACTGTACAACCTCCTCCATTCACAAGTATCATCCTCACCCCCTGACACTGTACAACCTCCTCCATTCACAAGTATCATCCTCACCCCCTGACACTGTACACCCTCCTCCATTCACAAGTATCATTCTCACCCCCTGACACTATATAACCTCCTCCATTCACAAGAATCATCCTCACCCCCTGACACTGTACAACCTCCTCCATTCACAAGTATCATCCTCACCCCCTGACACTGTACAACCTCCTCCATTCACAAGTTTCATCCTCACCCCCTGACACTGTACAACCTTCTCCATTCACAGGAATCATCCTCACCCCTGACACTGTACAACCTCCTCCATTCACAAGTATCATCCTCACCCCTGACACTGTACAACCTCCTCCATTCACAGGAATCATCCTCACCCCCTGACACTGTACAACCTCCTCCATTCACAAGTATCATCCTCACCCCCTGACACTGTACAACCTCCTCCATTCACAGGAATCCTTACCCCCTGACACTGTACAACCTCCTCCATTCACAAGCATCATCCTCACCCCCTGACACTGTACAACCTCCTCCATTCACAGGAATCCTTACCCCCTGACACTGTACAACCTCCTCCATTCACAAGTATCATCCTCACCCCCTGACACTGTACAACCTTCTCCATTCACAGGAATCATCCTCACCCCTGACACTGTACAACCTCCTCCATTCACAAGTATCATCCTCACCCCTGACACTGTACAACCTCCTCCATTCACAGGAATCATCCTCACCCCCTGACACTGTACAACCTCCTCCATTCACAAGTATCATCCTCACCCCCTGACACTGTACAACCTCCTCCATTCACAGGAATCCTTACCCCCTGACACTGTACAACCTCCTCCATTCACAAGCATCATCCTCACCCCCTGACACTGTACAACCTCCTCCATTCACAGGAATCCTTACCCCCTGACACTGTACAACCTCCTCCATTCACAAGAATCATCCTCACCCCCTGACACTATACAACCTTTTCCATTCACAAGTATCATCCTCACCCCCTGACACTGTACAACCTCCTCCATTCACACGTATCATCCTCACCCCCTGACACTGTACAACCTCCTCCATTCACAGGAATCCTCACCCCCTGACACTGTACAACCTCCTCCATTCACAAGTATCATCCTCACCCCCTGACACTGTACAACCTCCTCCATTCACAAGTATCATCCTCACCCCTGACACTGTACAACCTCCTCTATTCACAAGTATCATCATCACCCCCTGACACTGTACAACCTCCTCCATTCACAGGAATCATCCTCACCCCCTGACACTGTACAACCTCCTCCATTCACAAGTATCATCCTCACCCCCTGACACTGTACAACCTCCTCCATTCACAGGAATCCTTACCCCCTGACACTGTACAACCTCCTCCATTCACAAGTATCATCCTCACCCCTGACACTGTACAACCTCCTCTATTCACAAGTATCATCCTCACCCCCTGACACTGTACAACCTCCTCCATTCACAAGTATCATCCTCACCCCCTGACACTGTACAACCTCCTCCATTCACAGGAATCCTTACCCCCTGACACTGTACAACCTCCTCCATTCACAAGTATCATCCTCACCCCTGACACTGTACAACCTCCTCCATTCACAAGTATCATCCTCACCCCTGACACTGTACAACCTCCTCCATTCACAGGAATCATCCTCACCCCCTGACACTGAACAACCTCCTCCATTCACAAGAATCATCCTCACCCCCTGACACTATACAACCTCCTCCATTCACAGGAATCCTCACCCCCTGACACTGTATAACCTCCTCCATTCACAAGTATCATCCTCACCCCCTGACACTGTATAACCTCCTCCATTCACAAGTATCATCCTCACCCCCTGACACTGTACAACCTCCTCCATTCACACGTATCATCCTCACCCCCTGACACTGTACAACCTCCTCCATTCACAGGAATCCTCACCCCCTGACACTGTACAACCTCCTCCATTCACAAGTATCATCCTCACCCCCTGACACTGTACAACCTCCTCCATTCACAAGTATCATCCTCACCCCTGACACTGTACAACCTCCTCTATTCACAAGTATCATCATCACCCCCTGACACTGTACAACCTCCTCCATTCACAGGAATCATCCTCACCCCCTGACACAGTACAACCTCCTCCATTCACAAGTATCATCCTCACCCCCTGACACTGTACAACCTCCTCCATTCACAGGAATCCTTACCCCCTGACACTGTACAACCTCCTCCATTCACAAGTATCATCCTCACCCCTGACACTGTACAACCTCCTCTATTCACAAGTATCATCCTCACCCCCTGACACTGTACAACCTCCTCCATTCACAAGTATCATCCTCACCCCCTGACACTGTACAACCTCCTCCATTCACAGGAATCCTTACCCCCTGACACTGTACAACCTCCTCCATTCACAAGTATCATCCTCACCCCTGACACTGTACAACCTCCTCCATTCACAAGTATCATCCTCACCCCTGACACTGTACAACCTCCTCCATTCACAGGAATCATCCTCACCCCCTGACACTGAACAACCTCCTCCATTCACAAGAATCATCCTCACCCCCTGACACTATACAACCTCCTCCATTCACAGGAATCCTCACCCCCTGACACTGTACAACCTCCTCCATTCACAGGAATCCTCACCCCCTGACACTGTACAACCTCCTCCATTCACAAGAATCATCCTCACCCCCTGACACTATACAACCTCCTCCATTCACAAATATCAACCTCGCCCCTGACACTGAACAACCTCCTCCATTCACAAGTATCATCCTCACCCTCTGACACTGTATAACCTCCTCCATTCACAAGTATCATCCTCACCCCTGACACTGTACAACCTCCTCCATTCACAAGTATCATCCTCACCCCCTGACACTGTACAACCTCCTCCATTCACAAGTTTCATCCTCACCCCCTGACACTGTACAACCTTCTCCATTCACAGGAATCATCCTCACCCCTGACACTGTACAACCTCCTCCATTCACAAGTATCATCCTCACCCCTGACACTGTACAACCTCCTCCATTCACAGGAATCATCCACACCCCCTGACACTGTACAACCTCCTCCATTCACAAGTATCATCCTCACCCCCTGACACTGTACAACCTCCTCCATTCACAGGAATCCTTACCCCCTGACACTGTACAACCTCCTCCATTCACAAGTATCATCCTTACCCCTGACACTGTACAACCTCCTCCATTCACAAGTATCATCCTCACCCCTGACACTGTACAACCTCCTCCATTCACAAGTATCATCCTCACCCCTGACACTGTACAACCTCCTCCATTCACAGGAATCATCCTCACCCCCTGACACTGAACAACCTCCTCCATTCACAAGAATCATCCTCACCCCCTGACACTATACAACCTCCTCCATTCACAGGAATCCTCACCCCCTGACACTGTATAACCTCCTCCATTCACAAGTATCATCCTCACCCCCTGACACTGTATAACCTCCTCCATTCACAAGTATCATCCTCACCCCCTGACACTGTACAACCTCCTCCATTCACAGGAATCCTCACCCCCTGACACTGTACAACCTCCTCCATTCACAAGAATCATCCTCACCCCCTGACACTGTACAACCTCCTCCATTCACAAGTATCATCCTCACCCCCTGACACTGTACAACCTCCTCCATTCACAAGTATCATCCTCACCACCTGACACTGTACAACCTCCTCCATTCACAAGTATCATCCTCACCACCTGACACTGTACAACCTCCTCCATTCACAAGTATCATCCTCACCCCCTGACACTGTACAACCTCCTCCATTCAAAAGTATCATCCTCACCCCCTGACACTGTACAACCTCCTCTATTCACAAGTATTATCCTCACCCCCTGACACTGTACAACCTCCTCCATTCACAATGAATCATCCTCACCCCCTGACACTGTACAACCTCCTCCATTCACAAGTATCATCCTCACCCCCTGACACTGTACAACCTCCTCCATTCACAGGAATCCTCACCCCCTGACACTGTACAACCTCCTCCATTCGCAAGAATCATCCTCACCCCTGACACTGTATAACCTCATCCATTCACAAGTATCCTCACCCCCTGACACTGAACAACCTCCTCCATTCACAAGTATCATCCTCACCCCCTGACACTGTACAACCTCCTCCATTCACAAGTATCATCCTCACCCCCTGACACTGTACAACCTCCTCCATTCACAAGTATCATCCTCACCCCCTGACACTGTACAACCTCCTCCAATCACAAGTATCATCCTCACCCCCTGACACTGTACAACCTCCTCCATTCACAAGTATCATCCTCACCCCTGACACTTTACAACCTCCTCCATTCACATGAATCATCCTCACCCCCTGACCCTGTACAACCTCATCCATTCACAAGTATCCTCACCCCCTGACACTGAACAACCTCCTCCATTCACAAGTATCACCCTCACCCTCTGACACTGTACAACCTCCTCTATTCACAGGTATCATCCTCACCCCTGACACTGTACAACCTCCTCCATTCACAAGTATCATCCTCACCCCCTGACACTGTACAACCTGCTCCAATCACAAGTATCATCCTCACCCCCTGACACTGTACAACCTCCTCCATTCACACGAATCATCCTCACCCCTGACACTGTACAACCTCCTCCATTCACAAGTATCATCCTCACCCCCTGACACTGTACAACCTCCTCCATTCACAAGAATCATCCTCACCCCTGACACTGTACAACCTCCTGCATTCACAGGAATCATCCTCACCCCTGACACTGTACAACCTCCTCCATTCACAAGTATCATCCTCACCCCCTGACACTGTACAACCTGCTCCAATCACAAGTATCATCCTCACCCCCTGACACTGTACAACCTCCTCCATTCACACGAATCATCCTCACCCCTGACACTGTACAACCTCCTCCATTCACAAGTATCATCCTCACACCTTGACACTGTATAACCTCCTCCATTCACAGGAATCATCCTCACCCCCTGACACTGTACAACCTCTTCCATTCAAAGGAATCATCCTCACCCCCTGACACTGTACAACCTCCTCCATTCACAAGTATCATCCTCACCCCTGACACTGTACAACCTCCTCCATTCACAGGTATCATCCTCACCCCCTGACACTGTACAACCTCCTCCATTCACAAGTATCATCCTCACCCCCTGACACTATATAACCTCCTCCATTCACAAGAATCATCCTCGCCCCCTGACACTGTACAACCTCCTCCATTCACAGGAATCATCCTCACCCCAGACACTGTACAACCTCCTCCATTCACAAGTATCATCCTCACCCCCTGACACTATATAACCTCCTCCATTCACAAGAATCATCCTCGCCCCCTGACACTGTACAACCTCCTCCATTCACAGGAATCATCCTCACCCCTGACACTATACAACCTCCTCCATTCACAAGTATCATCCTCACCCCCTGACACTATATAACCTCCTCCATTCACAAGAATCATCCTCGCCCCCTGACACTGTACAACCTCCTCCATTCACAAGAATCATCCTCGCCCCCTGACACTGTACAACCTCCTCCATTCACAGGAATCATCATCACCCCCTGACACTGTACAACCTCCTCTATTCACAGGAATCATCCTCACCCCCTGACACTGTACAACCTCCTCCATTCACAAGTATCATCCTCACCCCTGACACTGTACAACCTCCTCCATTCACAAGTATCATCCTCACCCCCTGACACTGTACAACCTCCTCCATTCACAAGTATCATCCTCACCCCCTGACACTGTACACCCTCCTCCATTCACAAGTATCATTCTCACCCCCTGACACTATATAACCTCCTCCATTCACAAGAATCATCCTCACCCCCTGACACTGTACAACCTCCTCCATTCACAAGTATCATCCTCACCCCCTGACACTGTACAACCTCCTCCATTCACAAGTTTCATCCTCACCCCCTGACACTGTACAACCTTCTCCATTCACAGGAATCATCCTCACCCCTGACACTGTACAACCTCCTCCATTCACAAGTATCATCCTCACCCCTGACACTGTACAACCTCCTCCATTCACAGGAATCATCCTCACCCCCTGACACTGTACAACCTCCTCCATTCACAAGTATCATCCTCACCCCCTGACACTGTACAACCTCCTCCATTCACAGGAATCCTTACCCCCTGACACTGTACAACCTCCTCCATTCACAAGCATCATCCTCACCCCCTGACACTGTACAACCTCCTCCATTCACAGGAATCCTTACCCCCTGACACTGTACAACCTCCTCCATTCACAAGTATCATCCTCACCCCCTGACACTGTACAACCTTCTCCATTCACAGGAATCATCCTCACCCCTGACACTGTACAACCTCCTCCATTCACAAGTATCATCCTCACCCCTGACACTGTACAACCTCCTCCATTCACAGGAATCATCCTCACCCCCTGACACTGTACAACCTCCTCCATTCACAAGTATCATCCTCACCCCCTGACACTGTACAACCTCCTCCATTCACAGGAATCCTTACCCCCTGACACTGTACAACCTCCTCCATTCACAAGCATCATCCTCACCCCCTGACACTGTACAACCTCCTCCATTCACAGGAATCCTTACCCCCTGACACTGTACAACCTCCTCCATTCACAAGAATCATCCTCACCCCCTGACACTATACAACCTTTTCCATTCACAAGTATCATCCTCACCCCCTGACACTGTACAACCTCCTCCATTCACATGAATCATCCTCACCCTCTGACACTGTATAACCTCCTCCATTCACAAGTATCATCCTCACCCCCTGACACTGTACAACCTCCTCCATTCACACGTATCATCCTCACCCCCTGACACTGTACAACCTCCTCCATTCACAGGAATCCTCACCCCCTGACACTGTACAACCTCCTCCATTCACAAGTATCATCCTCACCCCCTGACACTGTACAACCTCCTCCATTCACAAGTATCATCCTCACCCCTGACACTGTACAACCTCCTCTATTCACAAGTATCATCATCACCCCCTGACACTGTACAACCTCCTCCATTCACAGGAATCATCCTCACCCCCTGACACTGTACAACCTCCTCCATTCACAAGTATCATCCTCACCCCCTGACACTGTACAACCTCCTCCATTCACAGGAATCCTTACCCCCTGACACTGTACAACCTCCTCCATTCACAAGTATCATCCTCACCCCTGACACTGTACAACCTCCTCTATTCACAAGTATCATCCTCACCCCCTGACACTGTACAACCTCCTCCATTCACAAGTATCATCCTCACCCCCTGACACTGTACAACCTCCTCCATTCACAGGAATCCTTACCCCCTGACACTGTACAACCTCCTCCATTCACAAGTATCATCCTCACCCCTGACACTGTACAACCTCCTCCATTCACAAGTATCATCCTCACCCCTGACACTGTACAACCTCCTCCATTCACAGGAATCATCCTCACCCCCTGACACTGAACAACCTCCTCCATTCACAAGAATCATCCTCACCCCCTGACACTATACAACCTCCTCCATTCACAGGAATCCTCACCCCCTGACACTGTATAACCTCCTCCATTCACAAGTATCATCCTCACCCCCTGACACTGTATAACCTCCTCCATTCACAAGTATCATCCTCACCCCCTGACACTGTACAACCTCCTCCATTCACACGTATCATCCTCACCCCCTGACACTGTACAACCTCCTCCATTCACAGGAATCCTCACCCCCTGACACTGTACAACCTCCTCCATTCACAAGTATCATCCTCACCCCCTGACACTGTACAACCTCCTCCATTCACAAGTATCATCCTCACCCCTGACACTGTACAACCTCCTCTATTCACAAGTATCATCATCACCCCCTGACACTGTACAACCTCCTCCATTCACAGGAATCATCCTCACCCCCTGACACAGTACAACCTCCTCCATTCACAAGTATCATCCTCACCCCCTGACACTGTACAACCTCCTCCATTCACAGGAATCCTTACCCCCTGACACTGTACAACCTCCTCCATTCACAAGTATCATCCTCACCCCTGACACTGTACAACCTCCTCTATTCACAAGTATCATCCTCACCCCCTGACACTGTACAACCTCCTCCATTCACAAGTATCATTCTCACCCCCTGACACTGTACAACCTCCTCCATTCACAGGAATCCTTACCCCCTGACACTGTACAACCTCCTCCATTCACAAGTATCATCCTCACCCCTGACACTGTACAACCTCCTCCATTCACAAGTATCATCCTCACCCCTGACACTGTACAACCTCCTCCATTCACAGGAATCATCCTCACCCCGTGACACTGAACAGCCTCCTCCATTCACAAGAATCATCCTCACCCCCTGACACTATACAACCTCCTCCATTCACAGGAATCCTCACCCCCTGACACTGTACAACCTCCTCCATTCACAGGAATCCTCACCCCCTGACACTGTACAACCTCCTCCATTCACAAGAATCATCCTCACCCCCTGACACTATACAACCTCCTCCATTCACAAATATCAACCTCGCCCCTGACACTGAACAACCTCCTCCATTCACAAGTATCATCCTCACCCTCTGACACTGTATAACCTCCTCCATTCACAAGTATCATCCTCACCCCTGACACTGTACAACCTCCTCCATTCACAGGAATCCTCACCCCCTGACACTGTACAACCTCCTCCATTCACAAGAATCATCCTCACCCCCTGACACTATACAACCTCCTCCATTCACAAGTATCATCCTCACCCCTGACACTGTACAACCTCCTCCATTCACAAGTATCATCCTCACCCGCTGACACTGTACAACCTCCTCCATTCACAAGTATCATCCTCACCCCCTGACACTGTACAACCTCCTCCATTCACAAGTATCATCCTCACCCTCTGACACTGTATAACCTCCTCCATTCACAAGTATCATCCTCACCCCCTGACACTGTACAACCTCCTCCATTCACAAGTATCATCCTCACCCCCTGACACTGTATAACCTCCTCCATTCACAAGTATCATCCTCACCCCCTGACACTGTATAACCTCCTCCATTCACAAGAATCATCCTCACCCCCTGACACTGTACAACCTCCTCCATTCACAGGAATCCTCACCCCCTGACACTGTACAACCTCCTCCATTCACAAGAATCATCCTCACCCCCTGACACTGTACAACCTCCTCCATTCACAGGAATCCTCACCCCCTGACACTGTACAACCTCCTCCATTCACAGGAATCCTCACCCCCTGACACTGTACAACCTCCTCCATTCACAAGAATCATCCTCACCCCCTGACACTATACAACCTCCTCCATTCACAAATATCAACCTCGCCCCTGACACTGAACAACCTCCTCCATTCACAAGTATCATCCTCACCCTCTGACACTGTATAACCTCCTCCATTCACAAGTATCATCCTCACCCCTGACACTGTACAACCTCCTCCATTCACAGGAATCCTCACCCCCTGACACTGTACAACCTCCTCCATTCACAAGAATCATCCTCACCCCCTGACACTATACAACCTCCTCCATTCACAAGTATCATCCTCACCCCTGACACTGTACAACCTCCTCCATTCACAAGTATCATCCTCACCCGCTGACACTGTACAACCTCCTCCATTCACAAGTATCATCCTCACCCCCTGACACTGTACAACCTCCTCCATTCACAAGTATCATCCTCACCCTCTGACACTGTATAACCTCCTCCATTCACAAGTATCATCCTCACCCCCTGACACTGTACAACCTCCTCCATTCACAAGTATCATCCTCACCCTCTGACACTGTATAACCTCCTCCATTCACAAGTATCATCCTCACCCCCTGACACTGTACAACCTCCTCCATTCACAGGAATTATCCTCACCCCCTGACACTGTATAACCTCCTCCATTCACAGGAATCATCCTCACCCCTGACACTGTACAACCTCCTCCATTCACAAGTATCATCCTCACCCCCTGACACTGTACAACCTCCTCTATTCACAAGTATCATCCTCACCCCCTGACACTGTACAACCTCCTCCATTCACAAGTATCATCCTCACCCCCTGACACTGTACAACCTCCTCCATTCACAAGTATCATCCTCACCCCCTGACACTGTATAACCTCCTCCATTCACAAGTATCATCCTCACCCCTGACACTGTACAACCTCCTCCATTCACAAGTATCATCCTCACCCCCTGACACTGTACAACCTCCTCCATTCACAAGTATCATCCTCACCCCCTGACACTGTACAACCTCCTCCATTCACAAGTATCATCCTCGCCCTCTGACACTGTATAACCTCCTCCATTCACAAGTATCATCCTCACCCCCTGACACTGTACAACGTCCTCCATTCACAGGAATCATCCTCACCCCCTGACACTGTATAACCTCCTCCATTCACAAGTATCATCCTCACCCCCTGACACTGTACAACCTCCTCCATTCACAAGTATCATCCTCACCCCTGACACTGTATAACCTCCTCCATTCACAAGTATCATCCTCACCCCTGACACTGTACAACCTCCTCCATTCACAAGTATCATCCTCACCCCCGACAAAGTATAACCTCCTCCATTCACAAGTATCATCCTCACCCCCTGACACTGTACAACCTCCTCCATTCACAAGTATCATCCTCACCCCCTGGCACTGTACAACCTCCTCCATTCACAAGTATCATCCTCACCCCTGACAATGTACAACCTCCTCCATTCACAAGAATCATCCTCACCCCTGACACTGTACAACCTCCTCCATTCACAAGTATCATACTCACCCCTGACACTGTACAACCTCCTCCATTCACAAGAATCATCCTCACCCCCTGACACTGTACAACCTCCTCCATTCACAAGTATCATCCTCACCACCGACACTGTATAACCTCCTCCATTCACAAGTATCATCCTCACCCCCTGACACTGTACAACCTCCTCCATTCACAAGTATCATCCTCACCCCCTGACACTGTACAACCTCCTCCATTCACAAGTATCATCCTCACCCCCTGACACTGTATAACCTCCTCCATTCACAGGAATCATCCTCAGCCCCTGACACTGTACAACATCCTTCATTTACAAGTATCATCCTCACCCCTAACACTGTACAACCTCCTCCATTCACAATGAATCATCCTCACCCCTGACACTGTACAACCTCCTCCATTCACAAGTATCATCCTCACCCCTGACACTGTACAACCTCCTCCATTCACAGGAATGCTCACCCCCTGACACTGTACAACCTCCTCCATTCACAATGAATCATCCTCACCCCCTGACACTGTACAACCTCCTCCATTCACAAGTATCACCCTCACCCCTGACACTGTACAACCTCCTCCATTCACAAGTATCATCCTCACCCCCTGACACTGTACAACCTCCTCCATTCACAAGCATCATCCTCACCCCCTGACACTGTATAACCTCCTCAATTCACAAGAATCATCCTCACCCCCCTGACACTGTACAACCTCCTCCATTCACAGGAATGCTCACCCCCTGACACTGTACAACCTCCTCCATTCACAATGAATCATCCTCACCCCCTGACACTGTACAACCTCCTCCATTCACAAGTATCATCCTCACCCCTGACACTGTACAACCTCCTCCATTCACAAGTATCATCCTCACCCCCTGACACTGTACAACCTCCTCCATTCACAAGCATCATCCTCACCCCCTGACACTGTATAACCTCCTCCATTCACAAGTATCATCATCACCCCCTGACACTGTACAACATCCTCCATTTACAAGTATCATCCTCACCCCTAACACTGTACAACCTCCTCCATTCACAATGAATCATCCTCACCCCTGACACTGTACAACCTCCTCCATTCACAAGTATCATCCTCACCCCTGACACTGTATAACCTCCTCCATTCACAAGTATCATCCTCACCCCCTGACACTGTACAACCTCCTCCATTCACAAGTATCATCCTCACCCCCTGACACTGTACAACCTCCTCCATTCACAAGAATCATCCTAACCCCTGACACTGTACAACCTCCTCCATTCACAATGAATCATCCTCACCCCCTGACACTGTACAACCTCCTCCATTCACAAGTATCATCCTCACCCCTGACACTGTACAACCTCCTCCATTCACAGGAATCATCCTCACCCCCTGACACTGTACAACCTCCTCCATTCACAGGAATCCTCACCCCCTGACACTGTACAACCTCCTCCATTCGCAAGAATCATTCTCACCCCTGACACTGTACAACCTCCTCCATTCACAAGTATCATCCTCACCCCCTGACACTGTACAACCTCCTCCATTCACAGGAATCATCCCCACCCCTGACACTGTACAACCTCCTCCATTCACAAGAATCATCCTCACCCCCTGACACTGTACAACCTCCTCCATTCACAGGAATCCTCACCCCATGACACTGTACAACCTCCTCCATTCACAAGTATCATCCTCACACCCTGACACTGTATAACCTCCTCTATTCACAGGAATCATCCTCACCCCCTGACACTGTACAACCTCCTCCATTCAAAGGAATCTTCCTCACCCCCTGACACTGTACAACCTCCTCCATTCACAAGTATCATCCTCACCCCTGACACTGTACAACCTCCTCCATTCACAGGTATCATCCTCACCCCCTGACACTGTACAACCTCCTCCATTCACAAGTATCATCCTCACCCCCTGACACTGTACAACCTCCTCCATTCACAAGTATCATCCTCACCCCCTGACACTGTACAACCTCCTCCATTCACAAGTATCATCCTCACCCCCTGACACTGTATAACCTCCTCCATTCACAGGAATCATCCTCACCCCCTGACACTGTACAACATCCTCCATTTACAAGTATCATCCTCACCCCTAACACTGTACAACCTCCTCCATTCACAATGAATCATCCTCACCCCTGACACTGTACAACCTCCTCCATTCACAAGTATCATCCTCACCCCTGACACTGTACAACCTCCTCCATTCACAGGAATGCTCACCCCCTGACACTGTACAACCTCCTCCATTCACAATGAATCATCCTCACCCCCTGACACTGTACAACCTCCTCCATTCACAAGTATCACCCTCACCCCTGACACTGTACAACCTCCTCCATTCACAAGTATCATCCTCACCCCCTGACACTGTACAACCTCCTCCATTCACAAGCATCATCCTCACCCCCTGACACTGTATAACCTCCTCAATTCACAAGAATCATCCTCACCCCCCTGACACTGTACAACCTCCTCCATTCACAGGAATGCTCACCCCCTGACACTGTACAACCTCCTCCATTCACAATGAATCATCCTCACCCCCTGACACTGTACAACCTCCTCCATTCACAAGTATCATCCTCACCCCTGACACTGTACAACCTCCTCCATTCACAAGTATCATCCTCACCCCCTGACACTGTACAACCTCCTCCATTCACAAGCATCATCCTCACCCCCTGACACTGTATAACCTCCTCCATTCACAAGTATCATCATCACCCCCTGACACTGTACAACATCCTCCATTTACAAGTATCATCCTCACCCCTAACACTGTACAACCTCCTCCATTCACAATGAATCATCCTCACCCCTGACACTGTACAACCTCCTCCATTCACAAGTATCATCCTCACCCCTGACACTGTATAACCTCCTCCATTCACAAGTATCATCCTCACCCCCTGACACTGTACAACCTCCTCCATTCACAAGTATCATCCTCACCCCCTGACACTGTACAACCTCCTCCATTCACAAGAATCATCCTAACCCCTGACACTGTACAACCTCCTCCATTCACAATGAATCATCCTCACCCCCTGACACTGTACAACCTCCTCCATTCACAAGTATCATCCTCACCCCTGACACTGTACAACCTCCTCCATTCACAGGAATCATCCTCACCCCCTGACACTGTACAACCTCCTCCATTCACAGGAATCCTCACCCCCTGACACTGTACAACCTCCTCCATTCGCAAGAATCATTCTCACCCCTGACACTGTACAACCTCCTCCATTCACAAGTATCATCCTCACCCCCTGACACTGTACAACCTCCTCCATTCACAGGAATCATCCTCACCCCCTGACACTGTACAACCTCCTCCATTCACAGGAATCCTCACCCCATGAAACTGTACAACCTCCTCCATTCACAAGTATCATCCTCACACCCTGACACTGTATAACCTCCTCTATTCACAGGAATCATCCTCACCCCCTGACACTGTACAACCTCCTCCATTCAAAGGAATCTTCCTCACCCCCTGACACTGTACAACCTCCTCCATTCACAAGTATCATCCTCACCCCTGACACTGTACAACCTCCTCCATTCACAGGTATCATCCTCACCCCCTGACACTGTACAACCTCCTCCATTCACAAGTATCATCCTCACCCCCTGACACTATATAACCTCCTCCATTCACAAGAATCATCCTCGCCCCCTGACACTGTACAACCTCCTCCATTCACAGGAATCATCCTCACCCCAGACACTGTACAACCTCCTCCATTCACAAGTATCATCCTCACCCCCTGACACTGTACAACCTCCTCCATTCACAGGAATCATCCTCACCCCTGACACTGTACAACCTCCTCCATTCACAGGAATCATCCTCACCCCTGACACTGTACAACCTCCTCCATTCACAAGTATCATCCTCACCCCCCTGACACTGTACAACCTCCTCCATTCACAGGAATCATCCTCACCCCTGACACTGTACAACCTCCTCCATTCACAAGTATCATCCTCACCCCCTGACACTGTACAACCTCCTCCATTCACAGGAATCATCCTCACCCCTGACACTGTACAACCTCCTCCATTCACAGGAATCATCCTCACCCCCTGACACTGTACAACCTCCTCCATTCACAGGAATCATCCTCACCCCCTGACACTGTACAACCTCCTCTATTCACAGGAATCATCCTCACCCCCTGACACTGTACAACCTCCTCCATTCACAGGAATCATCATCACCCCCTGACACTGTACAACCTCCTCTATTCACAGGAATCATCCTCACCCCCTGACACTGTACAACCTCCTCCATTCACAAGTATCATCCTCACCCCTGACACTGTACACCCTCCTCCATTCACAAGTATCATCCTCACCCCCTGACACTGTACAACCTCCTCCATTCACAAGTATCATCCTCACCCCCTGACACTGTACACCCTCCTCCATTCACAAGTATCATTCTCACCCCCTGACACTATATAACCTCCTCCATTCACAAGAATCATCCTCACCCCCTGACACTGTACAACCTCCTCCATTCACAAGTATCATCCTCACCCCCTGACACTGTACAACCTCCTCCATTCACAAGTTTCATCCTCACCCCCTGACACTGTACAACCTTCTCCATTCACAGGAATCATCCTCACCCCTGACACTGTACAACCTCCTCCATTCACAAGTATCATCCTCACCCCTGACACTGTACAACCTCCTCCATTCACAGGAATCATCCTCACCCCCTGACACTGTACAACCTCCTCCATTCACAAGTATCATCCTCACCCCCTGACACTGTACAACCTCCTCCATTCACAGGAATCCTTACCCCCTGACACTGTACAACCTCCTCCATTCACAAGTATCATCCTTACCCCTGACACTGTACAACCTCCTCCATTCACAAGAATCATCCTCACCCCCTGACACTGTACAACCTCCTCCATTCACAAGTATCATCCTCACCCCCTGACACTGTACAACCTCCTCCATTCACAAGTATCATCCTCACCACCTGACACTGTACAACCTCCTCCATTCAAAAGTATCATCCTCACCACCTGACACTGTACAACCTCCTCCATTCACAAGTATCATCCTCACCCCCTGACACTGTACAACCTCCTCCATTCACAAGTATCATCCTCACCCCCTGACACTGTACAACCTCCTCTATTCACAAGTATTATCCTCACCCCCTGACACTGTACAACCTCCTCCATTCACAATGAATCATCCTCACCCCCTGACACTGTACAACCTCCTCCATTCACAAGTATCTTCCTCACCCCTGATACTGTACAACCTCCTCCATTCACAGGAATCCTCACCCCCTGACACTGTACAACCTCCTCCATTCGCAAGAATCATCCTCACCCCTGACACTGTATAACCTCATCCATTCACAAGTATCCTCAGCCCCTGACACTGAACAACCTCCTCCATTCACAAGTATCATCCTCACCCCTTGACACTGTATAACCTCCTCCATTCACAAGTATCATCCTCACCCCCTGACACTGTACAACCTCCTCCATTCACAAGTATCATCCTCACCCCCCTGACACTGTACAACCTCCTCCAATCACAAGTATCATCCTCACCCCCTGACACTGTACAACCTCCTCCATTCACAAGTATCATCCTCACCCCTGACACTTTACAACCTCCTCCATTCACATGAATCATCCTCACCCCTGACCCTGTACAACCTCATCCATTCACAAGTATCCTCACCCCCTGACACTGAACAACCTCCTCCATTCACAAGTATCACCCTCACCCTCTGACACTGTACAACCTCCTCTATTCACAGGTATCATCCTCACCCCTGACACTGTACAACCTCCTCCATTCACAAGTATCATCCTCACCCCCTGACACTGTACAACCTGCTCCAATCACAAGTATCATCCTCACCCCCTGACACTGTATAACCTCCTCCATTCACAAGTTTCATCCTCACCCCCTGACACTGTACAACCTCCTCCATTCACAAGTATCATCCTCACCCCCTGACACTGTACAACCTCCTCCATTCACACGAATCATCCTCACCCCTGACACTGTACAACCTCCTCCATTCACAGGAATCATCCTCACCCGACACTGTACAACCTCCTCCATTCACAAGTATCATCCTCACCCCCTGACACTGTACAACCTCCTCTATTCACAAGTATCCTCACCCCCTGACACTGTACAACCTCCTCCATTCACAAGAATCATCCTCACCCCATGACACTGTACAACCTCCTCCATTCACATGTATCATCCTCACCCCTGACACTGTACAACCTTCTCCATTCACAGGAATCATTCTCACCCCCTGACACTGTACAACCTCCTCCATTCACAAGAATCATCCTCACCCCTGACACTGTACAACCTCCTCCATTCACAAGTATCATCCTCACACCCTGACACTGTATAACCTCCTCTATTCACGAGTATCATCCTCACCCCTGACACTGTACAACCTCCTCCATTCACAAGTATCATCCTCACCCCCTGACACTGTACAACCTCCTCCATTCACAAGTATCATCCTCACCCCCTGACACTATATAACCTCCTCCATTCACAAGAATCATCCTCGCCCCCTGACACTGTACAACCTCCTCCATTCACAGGAATCATCCTCACCCCAGACACTGTACAACCTCCTCCATTCACAAGTATCATCCTCACCCCCTGACACTATATAACCTCCTCCATTCACAAGAATCATCCTCGCCCCCTGACACTGTACAACCTCCTCCATTCACAGGAATCATCCTCACCCCTGACACTGTACAACCTCCTCCATTCACAAGTATCATCCTCACCCCCTGACACTATATAACCTCCTCCATTCACAAGAATCATCCTCGCCCCCTGACACTGTACAACCTCCTCCATTCACAAGAATCATCCTCGCCCCCTGACACTGTACAACCTCCTCCATTCACAGGAATCATCATCACCCCCTGACACTGTACAACCTCCTCTATTCACAGGAATCATCCTCACCCCCTGACACTGTACAACCTCCTCCATTCACAAGTATCATCCTCACCCCTGACACTGTACAACCTCCTCCATTCACAAGTATCATCCTCACCCCCTGACACTGTACAACCTCCTCCATTCACAAGTATCATCCTCACCCCCTGACACTGTACACCCTCCTCCATTCACAAGTATCATTCTCACCCCCTGACACTATATAACCTCCTCCATTCACAAGAATCATCCTCACCCCCTGACACTGTACAACCTCCTCCATTCACAAGTTTCATCCTCACCCCCTGACACTGTACAACCTCCTCCATTCACAAGTATCATCCTCACCCCCTGACACTGTACAACCTCCTCCATTCACAAGTTTCATCCTCACCCCCTGACACTGTACAACCTTCTCCATGCACAGGAATCATCCTCACCCCTGACACTGTACAACCTCCTCCATTCACAAGTATCATCCTCACCCCTGACACTGTACAACCTCCTCCATTCACAGGAATCATCCTCACCCCCTGACACTGTACAACCTCCTCCATTCACAAGTATCATCCTCACCCCCTGACACTGTACAACCTCCTCCATTCACAGGAATCCTTACCCCCTGACACTGTACAACCTCCTCCATTCACAAGTATCATCCTTACCCCTGACACTGTACAACCTCCTCCATTCACAAGAATCATCCTCACCCCCTGACACTGTACAACCTCCTCCATTCACAAGTATCATCCTCACCCCCTGACACTGTACAACCTCCTCCATTCACAAGTATCATCCTCACCACCTGACACTGTACAACCTCCTCCATTCACAAGTATCATCCTCACCACCTGACACTGTACAACCTCCTCCATTCACAAGTATCATCCTCACCCCCTGACACTGTACAACCTCCTCCATTCACAAGTATCATCCTCACCCCCTGACACTGTACAACCTCCTCTATTCACAAGTATTATCCTCACCCCCAGACACTGTACAACCTCCTCCATTCACAATGAATCATCCTCACCCCCTGACACTGTACAACCTCCTCCATTCACAAGTATCATCCTCACCCCTGACACTGTACAACCTCCTCCATTCACAGGAATCATCCTCACCCCCTGACACTGTACAACCTCCTCCATTCACAGGAATCCTCACCCCCTGACACTGTACAACCTCCTCCATTCGCAAGAATCATCCTCACCCCTGACACTGTATAACCTCATCCATTCACAAGTATCCTCACCCCCTGACACTGAACAACCTCCTCCATTCACAAGTATCATCCTCACCCCCTGACACTGTACAACCTCCTCCATTCACAAGTATCATCCTCACCCCCTGACACTGTACAACCTCCTCCAATCACAAGTATCATCCTCACCCCCTGACACTGTACAACCTCCTCCATTCACAAGTATCATCCTCACCCCTGACACTTTACAACCTCCTCCATTCACTTGAATCATCCTCACCCCCTGACCCTGTACAACCTCATCCATTCACAAGTATCCTCACCCCCTGACACTGAACAACCTCCTCCATTCACAAGTATCACCCTCACCCTCTGACACTGTACAACCTCCTCTATTCACAGGTATCATCCTCACCCCTGACACTGTACAACCTCCTCCATTCACAAGTATCATCCTCACCCTCTGACACTGTACAACCTCTTCCATTCACACGAATCATCCTCACCCCTGACACTGTACAACCTCCTCCATTCACAAGTATCATCCTCACCCCCTGACACTGTACAACCTCCTCCATTCACAAGAATCATCCTCACCCCTGACACTGTACAACCTCCTCCATTCACAGGAATCATCCTCACCCGACACTGTACAACCTCCTCCATTCACAAGTATCATCCTCACCCCCTGACACTGTACAACCTCCTCTATTCACAAGTATCCTCACCCCCTGACACTGTACAACCTCCTCCATTCACAAGAATCATCCTCACCCCATGACACTGTACAACCTCCTCCATTCACATGTATCATCCTCACCCCCTGACACTGTACAACCTTCTCCATTCACAGGAATCATTCTCACCCCCTGACACTGTACAACCTCCTCCATTCACAAGAATCATCCTCACCCCTGACACTGTACAACCTCCTCCATTCACAAGTATCATCCTCAGTCCCTGACACTGTACAACCTCCTCCATTCACAAGTATCATCCTCACCCCCTGACACTGTACAACCTCCTCCATTCACAATGAATCATCCTCACCCCTGACACTGTACAACCTCCTCCATTCACAAGAATCATCCTAACCCCTGACACTGTACAACCTCCTCCATTCACAAGTATCATCCTCACCCCCTGACACTGTACAACCTCCTTCATTCACAAGTATAATCCTCACCCCCTGACACTGTATAACCTCCTCCATTCACTGGAATCATCCTAACCCCCTGACACTGTACAACCTTCTCCATTCACAAGTATCATCCTCACCCCCTGACACTGTACAACCTCCTCCATTCACAAGTATCATCCTCACCCCTGACACTGTACAACCTCCTCCATTCACAAGTATCATCCTCACCCCCTGACACTGTACAACCTCCTCCATTCACAAGTATCATCCTCACCCCCTGACACTGTACAACCTCCTCCATTCACAAGTATCATCCTCACCCCCTGACACTGTACAACCTCCTCTATTCACAAGTATCATCCTCACCCCTGACACTGTACAACCTCCTCTATTCACAAGTATCATCCTCACCCGTGACACTGTACAACCTCCTCCATTCACAAGTATCCTCCTCACCCCCTGACACTGTACAACCTCCTCCATTCACAAGTATCATCCTCACCCCTGACACTGTACAACCTCCTCCATTCACAAGTATCATCCTCACCCCCTGACACTGTACAACCTCCTCCATTCACAAGTATCATCCTCACCCCCTGACACTGTATAACCTCCTCCATTCACAAGTATCATCCTCACCCCCTGACACTGTACAACCTCCTCCATTCACAAGTATCATCCTCACCCCCTGACACTGTACAACCTCCTCCATTCACAAGTATCATCCTCACCCCCTAACACTGTACAACCTTCTCCATTCACAAGTATCATCCTCACCCCTGACACTGTACAACCTCCTCCATTCACAAGTATCATCCTCACCCCTGACACTGTACAACCTCCTCCATTCACAAATATCATCCTCACCCCCTGACACTGTACAACCTCCTCCATTCACATGTATCATCCTCACCCCGACACTGTACAACCTCCTCCATTCACAAGAATCATCCTCACCCCTGACACTGTACAACCTCCTCCATTCACAAGTATCATCCTCACCCCCTAACACTGTACAACCTTCTCCATTCACAAGTATCATCCTCACCCCTGACACTGTACAACCTCCTCCATTCACAAGTATCATCCTCAACCCCTGACAATGTACAACCTCCTCCATTCACAAGTATCATCCTCACCCCCTGACACTGTACAACCTCCTCCAATCACAAGTATCATCCTCACCCCCTGACACTGTACAACCTCCTCCATTCACAGGAATCCTTACCCCCTGACACTGTACAACCTCCTCCATTCACAAGTATCATCCTCACCCCCTGACACTATACAACCTCCTCTATTCACAAGTATCATCCTCACCCCCTGACACTGTACAACCTCCTCCATTCACAAGTATCATCCTCACCCCCTGACACTGTACTACCTCCTCCATTCACAGGAATCCTTACCCCCTGACACTGTACAACCTCCTCCATTCACAAGTATCATCCTCACCCCCTGACACTGTACAACCTCCTCCATTCACAAGTATCATCCTCACCCCTGACACTGTACAACCTCCTCCATTCACAGGAATCATCCTCACCCCCTGACACTATACAACCTCCTCCATTCACAAGTATCATCCTCACCCCTGACACTGTACAACCTCCTCTATTCACAAGTATCATCCTCAACCCCTGACAATGTACAACCTCCTCCATTCACAAGTATCATCCTCACCCCCTGACACTGTACAACCTCCTCCAATCACAAGTATCATCCTCACCCCCTGACACTGTACAACCTCCTCCATTCACAGGAATCCTTACCCCCTGACACTGTACAACCTCCTCCATTCACAAGTATCATCCTCACCCCCTGACACTATACAACCTCCTCTATTCACAAGTATCATCCTCACCCCCTGACACTGTACAACCTCCTCCATTCACAAGTATCATCCTCACCCCCTGACACTGTACAACCTCCTCCATTCACAGGAATCCTTACCCCCTGACACTGTACAACCTCCTCCATTCACAAGTATCGTCCTCACCCCTGACACTGTACAACCTCCTCCATTCACAGGAATCATCCTCACCCCCTGACACTATACAACCTCCTCCATTCACAAGTATCATCCTCACCCCCTGACACTGAACAAACTCCTCCATTCACAAGAATCATCCTCACCCCCTGACACTATACAACCTCCTCCATTCACAAGTATCATCCTCACCCCCTGACACTGTACAACCTTCTCCATTCACAGGAATCCTCACCCCCTGACACTGTACAACCTCCTCCATTCACAGGAATCCTCACCCTCTGACACTGTACAACCTCCTCCATTCACAAGAATCATCCTCACCCCCTGACACTATACAACCTTCTCCATTCACAAGTATCATCCTCAACCCTGACACTGTACAACCTCCTCCATTCACAAGTATCATCCTCACCCCCTGACACTGTACAACCTCCTCCATTCACAAGTATCATCCTCAACCCCTGACACTGTACAACCTCCTCCATTCACAGGAATCCTCACCCCCTGACACTGTACAACCTCCTCCATTCACAAGAATCATCCTCACCCCCTGACACTATACAACCTCCTCCATTCACAAGTATCATCCTCACCCCCTGACACTGTATAACCTCCTCCATTCACAAGTATCATCCTCACCCCCTGACACTGTACAACCTTCTCCATTCACAGGAATCCTCGCCCCCTGACACTGTACAACCTCCTCCTTTCACAAGAATCATCCTCACCCCCTGACACTATACAACCTTCTCCATTCACAAGTATCATCCTCAACCCTGACACTGTACAACCTCCTCCATTCACAAGTATCATCCTCACCCCCTGACACTGTACAACCTCCTCCATTCACAAGTATCATCCTCAACCCCTGACACTGTACAACCTCCTCCATTCACAGGAATCCTCACCCCCTGACACTGTACAACCTCCTCCATTCACAAGAATCATCCTCACCCCCTGACACTGTACAACCTCCTCCATTCACAAGTATCATCCTCACCCCCTGACACTGTACAACCTCCTCCATTCACAGGAATCATCCTCACCCCTGACACTGTACAACCTCCTCCATTCACAAGTATCATCCTCACCCCCTGACACTGTACAACCTCCTCCAATCACAGGAATCATCCTCACCCCCTGACACTGTACAACCTACTCCATTCACAGGAATCCTCACCCCCTGACACTGTACAACCTCCTCCATTCACAAGTATCATCCTCACCCCTGACACTGTACACCCTCCTCCATTCACAAGTATCATTCTCACCCCCTGACACTATATAACCTCCTCCATTCACAAGAATCATCCTCACCCCCTGACACTGTACAACCTCCTCCATTCACAAGTATCATCCTCACCCCCTGACACTGTACAACCTCCTCCATTCACAAGTTTCATCCTCACCCCCTGACACTGTACAACCTTCTCCATTCACAGGAATCATCCTCACCCCTGACACTGTACAACCTCCTCCATTCACAAGTATCATCCTCACCCCTGACACTGTACAACCTCCTCCATTCACAGGAATCATCCTCACCCCCTGACACTGTACAACCTCCTCCATTCACAAGTATCATCCTCACCCCTGACACTGTACACCCTCCTCCATTCACAAGTATCATCCTCACCCCCTGACACTGTACAACCTCCTCCATTCACAAGTATCATCCTCACCCCCTGACACTGTACACCCTCCTCCATTCACAAGTATCATTCTCACCCCCTGACACTATATAACCTCCTCCATTCACAAGAATCATCCTCACCCCCTGACACTGTACAACCTCCTCCATTCACAAGTATCATCCTCACCCCCTGACACTGTACAACCTCCTCCATTCACAAGTTTCATCCTCACCCCCTGACACTGTACAACCTTCTCCATTCACAGGAATCATCCTCACCCCTGACACTGTACAACCTCCTCCATTCACAAGTATCATCCTCACCCCTGACACTGTACAACCTCCTCCATTCACAGGAATCATCCTCACCCCCTGACACTGTACAACCTCCTCCATTCACAAGTATCATCCTCACCCCCTGACACTGTACAACCTCCTCCATTCACAGGAATCCTTACCCCCTGACACTGTACAACCTCCTCCATTCACAAGTATCATCCTTACCCCTGACACTGTACAACCTCCTCCATTCACAAGAATCATCCTCACCCCCTGACACTGTACAACCTCCTCCATTCACAAGTATCATCCTCACCCCCTGACACTGTACAACCTCCTCCATTCACAAGTATCATCCTCACCACCTGACACTGTACAACCTCCTCCATTCACAAGTATCATCCTCACCACCTGACACTGTACAACCTCCTCCATTCACAAGTATCATCCTCACCCCCTGACACTGTACAACCTCCTCCATTCACAAGTATCATCCTCACCCCCTGACACTGTACAACCTCCTCTATTCACAAGTATTATCCTCACCCCCTGACACTGTACAACCTCCTCCATTCACAATGAATCATCCTCACCCCCTGACACTGTACAACCTCCTCCATTCACAAGTATCATCCTCACCCCTGATACTGTACAACCTCCTCCATTCACAGGAATCCTCACCCCCTGACACTGTACAACCTCCTCCATTCGCAAGAATCATCCTCACCCCTGACACTGTATAACCTCATCCATTCACAAGTATCCTCACCCCCTGACACTGAACAACCTCCTCCATTCACAAGTATCATCCTCACCCCTTGACACTGTATAACCTCCTCCATTCACAAGTATCATCCTCACCCCCTGACACTGTACAACCTCCTCCATTCACAAGTATCATCCTCACCCCCCTGACACTGTACAACCTCCTCCAATCACAAGTATCATCCTCACCCCCTGACACTGTACAACCTCCTCCATTCACAAGTATCATCCTCACCCCTGACACTTTACAACCTCCTCCATTCACATGAATCATCCTCACCCCTGACCCTGTACAACCTCATCCATTCACAAGTATCCTCACCCCCTGACACTGAACAACTTCCTCCATTCACAAGTATCACCCTCACCCTCTGACACTGTACAACCTCCTCTATTCACAGGTATCATCCTCACCCCTGACACTGTACAACCTCCTCCATTCACAAGTATCATCCTCACCCCCTGACACTGTACAACCTGCTCCAATCACAAGTATCATCCTCACCCCCTGACACTGTATAACCTCCTCCATTCACAAGTTTTATCCTCACCCCCTGACACTGTACAACCTCCTCCATTCACAAGTATCATCCTCACCCCCTGACACTGTACAACCTCCTCCATTCACACGAATCATCCTCACCCCTGACACTGTACAACCTCCTCCATTCACAAGTATCATCCTCACCCCCTGACACTGTACAACCTCCTCCATTCACAAGAATCATCCTCACCCCTGACACTGTACAACCTCCTCCATTCACAGGAATCATCCTCACCCGACACTGTACAACCTCCTCCATTCACAAGTATCATCCTCACCCCCTGACACTGTACAACCTCCTCTATTCACAAGTATCCTCACCCCCTGACACTGTACAACCTCCTCCATTCACAAGAATCATCCTCACCCCATGACACTGTACAACCTCCTCCATTCACATGTATCATCCTCACCCCTGACACTGTACAACCTTCTCCATTCACAGGAATCATTCTCACCCCCTGACACTGTACAACCTCCTCCATTCACAAGAATCATCCTCACCCCTGACACTGTACAACCTCCTCCATTCACAGGAATCATTCTCACCCCCTGACACTGTACAACCTCCTCCATTCACAAGAATCATCCTCACCCCTGACACTGTACAACCTCCTCCATTCACAAGTATCATCCTCACACCCTGACACTGTATAACCTCCTCTATTCACGAGTATCATCTTCACCCCTGACACTGTACAACCTCCTCCATTCACAAGTATCATCCTCACCCCCTGACACTGTACAACCTCCTCCATTCACAAGTATCATCCTCACCCCCTGACACTATATAACCTCCTCCATTCACAAGAATCATCCTCGCCCCCTGACACTGTACAACCTCCTCCATTCACAGGAATCATCCTCACCCCAGACACTGTACAACCTCCTCCATTCACAAGTATCATCCTCACCCCCTGACACTATATAACCTCCTCCATTCACAAGAATCATCCTCGCCCCCTGACACTGTACAACCTCCTCCATTCACAGGAATCATCCTCACCCCTGACACTGTACAACCTCCTCCATTCACAAGTATCATCCTCACCCCCTGACACTATATAACCTCCTCCATTCACAAGAATCTTCCTCGCCCCCTGACACTGTACAACCTCCTCCATTCACAAGAATCATCCTCGCCCCCTGACACTGTACAACCTCCTCCATTCACAGGAATCATCATCACCCCCTGACACTGTACAACCTCCTCTATTCACAGGAATCATCCTCACCCCCTGACACTGTACAACCTCCTCCATTCACAAGTTTCATCCTCACCCCCTGACACTGTACAACCTTCTCCATTCACAGGAATCATCCTCACCCCTGACACTGTACAACCTCCTCCATTCACAAGTATCATCCTCACCCCTGACACTGTACAACCTCCTCCATTCACAGGAATCATCCTCACCCCCTGACACTGTACAACCTCCTCCATTCACAAGTATCATCCTCACCCCTGACACTGTACACCCTCCTCCATTCACAAGTATCATCCTCACCCCCTGACACTGTACAACCTCCTCCATTCACAAGTATCATCCTCACCCCCTGACACTGTACACCCTCCTCCATTCACAAGTATCATTCTCACCCCCTGACACTATATAACCTCCTCCATTCACAAGAATCATCCTCACCCCCTGACACTGTACAACCTCCTCCATTCACAAGTATCATCCTCACCCCCTGACACTGTACAACCTCCTCCATTCACAAGTTTCATCCTCACCCCCTGACACTGTACAACCTTCTCCATTCACAGGAATCATCCTCACCCCTGACACTGTACAACCTCCTCCATTCACAAGTATCATCCTCACCCCTGACACTGTACAACCTCCTCCATTCACAGGAATCATCCTCACCCCCTGACACTGTACAACCTCCTCCATTCACAAGTATCATCCTCACCCCCTGACACTGTACAACCTCCTCCATTCACAGGAATCCTTACCCCCTGACACTGTACAACCTCCTCCATTCACAAGTATCATCCTTACCCCTGACACTGTACAACCTCCTCCATTCACAAGAATCATCCTCACCCCCTGACACTGTACAACCTCCTCCATTCACAAGTATCATCCTCACCCCCTGACACTGTACAACCTCCTCCATTCACAAGTATCATCCTCACCACCTGACACTGTACAACCTCCTCCATTCACAAGTATCATCCTCACCACCTGACACTGTACAACCTCCTCCATTCACAAGTATCATCCTCACCCCCTGACACTGTACAACCTCCTCCATTCACAAGTATCATCCTCACCCCCTGACACTGTACAACCTCCTCTATTCACAAGTATTATCCTCACCCCCTGACACTGTACAACCTCCTCCATTCACAATGAATCATCCTCACCCCCTGACACTGTACAACCTCCTCCATTCACAAGTATCATCCTCACCCCTGATACTGTACAACCTCCTCCATTCACAGGAATCCTCACCCCCTGACACTGTACAACCTCCTCCATTCGCAAGAATCATCCTCACCCCTGACACTGTATAACCTCATCCATTCACAAGTATCCTCACCCCCTGACACTGAACAACCTCCTCCATTCACAAGTATCATCCTCACCCCTTGACACTGTATAACCTCCTCCATTCACAAGTATCATCCTCACCCCCTGACACTGTACAACCTCCTCCATTCACAAGTATCATCCTCACCCCCCTGACACTGTACAACCTCCTCCAATCACAAGTATCATCCTCACCCCCTGACACTGTACAACCTCCTCCATTCACAAGTATCATCCTCACCCCTGACACTTTACAACCTCCTCCATTCACATGAATCATCCTCACCCCTGACCCTGTACAACCTCATCCATTCACAAGTATCCTCACCCCCTGACACTGAACAACTTCCTCCATTCACAAGTATCACCCTCACCCTCTGACACTGTACAACCTCCTCTATTCACAGGTATCATCCTCACCCCTGACACTGTACAACCTCCTCCATTCACAAGTATCATCCTCACCCCCTGACACTGTACAACCTGCTCCAATCACAAGTATCATCCTCACCCCCTGACACTGTATAACCTCCTCCATTCACAAGTTTTATCCTCACCCCCTGACACTGTACAACCTCCTCCATTCACAAGTATCATCCTCACCCCCTGACACTGTACAACCTCCTCCATTCACACGAATCATCCTCACCCCTGACACTGTACAACCTCCTCCATTCACAAGTATCATCCTCACCCCCTGACACTGTACAACCTCCTCCATTCACAAGAATCATCCTCACCCCTGACACTGTACAACCTCCTCCATTCACAGGAATCATCCTCACCCGACACTGTACAACCTCCTCCATTCACAAGTATCATCCTCACCCCCTGACACTGTACAACCTCCTCTATTCACAAGTATCCTCACCCCCTGACACTGTACAACCTCCTCCATTCACAAGAATCATCCTCACCCCATGACACTGTACAACCTCCTCCATTCACATGTATCATCCTCACCCCTGACACTGTACAACCTTCTCCATTCACAGGAATCATTCTCACCCCCTGACACTGTACAACCTCCTCCATTCACAAGAATCATCCTCACCCCTGACACTGTACAACCTCCTCCATTCACAGGAATCATTCTCACCCCCTGACACTGTACAACCTCCTCCATTCACAAGAATCATCCTCACCCCTGACACTGTACAACCTCCTCCATTCACAAGTATCATCCTCACACCCTGACACTGTATAACCGCCTCTATTCACGAGTATCATCTTCACCCCTGACACTGTACAACCTCCTCCATTCACAAGTATCATCCTCACCCCCTGACACTGTACAACCTCCTCCATTCACAAGTATCATCCTCACCCCCTGACACTATATAACCTCCTCCATTCACAAGAATCATCCTCGCCCCCTGACACTGTACAACCTCCTCCATTCACAGGAATCATCCTCACCCCAGACACTGTACAACCTCCTCCATTCACAAGTATCATCCTCACCCCCTGACACTATATAACCTCCTCCATTCACAAGAATCATCCTCGCCCCCTGACACTGTACAACCTCCTCCATTCACAGGAATCATCCTCACCCCTGACACTGTACAACCTCCTCCATTCACAAGTATCATCCTCACCCCCTGACACTATATAACCTCCTCCATTCACAAGAATCTTCCTCGCCCCCTGACACTGTACAACCTCCTCCATTCACAAGAATCATCCTCGCCCCCTGACACTGTACAACCTCCTCCATTCACAGGAATCATCATCACCCCCTGACACTGTACAACCTCCTCTATTCACAGGAATCATCCTCACCCCCTGACAATGTACAACCTCCTCCATTCACAAGTATCATCCTCACCCCTGACACTGTACAACCTCCTCCATTCACAAGTATCATCCTCACCCCCTGACACTGTACAACCTCCTCCATTCACAAGTATCATCCTCACCCCCTGACACTGTACACCCTCCTCCATTCACAAGTATCATTCTCACCCCCTGACACTATATAACCTCCTCCATTCACAAGAATCATCCTCACCCCCTGACACTGTACAACCTCCTCCATTCACAAGTTTCATCCTCACCCCCTGACACTGTACAACCTCCTCCATTCACAAGTATCATCCTCACCCCCTGACACTGTACAACCTCCTCCATTCACAAGTTTCATCCTCACCCCCTGACACTGTACAACCTTCTCCATGCACAGGAATCATCCTCACCCCTGACACTGTACAACCTCCTCCATTCACAAGTATCATCCTCACCCCTGACACTGTACAACCTCCTCCATTCACAGGAATCATCCTCACCCCCTGACACTGTACAACCTCCTCCATTCACAAGTATCATCCTCACCCCCTGACACTGTACAACCTCCTCCATTCACAGGAATCCTTACCCCCTGACACTGTACAACCTCCTCCATTCACAAGTATCATCCTTACCCCTGACACTGTACAACCTCCTCCATTCACAAGAATCATCCTCACCCCCTGACACTGTACAACCTCCTCCATTCACAAGTATCATCCTCACCACCTGACACTGTACAACCTCCTCCATTCACAAGTATCATCCTCACCACCTGACACTGTACAACCTCCTCCATTCACAAGTATCATCCTCACCCCCTGACACTGTACAACCTCCTCCATTCACAAGTATCATCCTCACCCCCTGACACTGTACAACCTCCTCTATTCACAAGTATTATCCTCACCCCCAGACACTGTACAACCTCCTCCATTCACAATGAATCATCCTCACCCCCTGACACTGTACAACCTCCTCCATTCACAAGTATCATCCTCACCCCTGACACTGTACAACCTCCTCCATTCACAGGAATCATCCTCACCCCCTGACACTGTACAACCTCCTCCATTCACAGGAATCCTCACCCCCTGACACTGTACAACCTCCTCCATTCGCAAGAATCATCCTCACCCCTGACACTGTATAACCTCATCCATTCACAAGTATCCTCACCCCCTGACACTAAACAACCTCCTCCATTCACAAGTATCATCCTCACTCCCTGACACTGTACAACCTCCTCCATTCACAAGTATCATCCTCACCCCCTGACACTGTACAACCTCCTCCAATCACAAGTATCATCCTCACCCCCTGACACTGTACAACCTCCTCCATTCACAAGTATCATCCTCACCCCTGACACTTTACAACCTCCTCCATTCACTTGAATCATCCTCACCCCCTGACCCTGTACAACCTCATCCATTCACAAGTATCCTCACCCCCTGACACTGAACAACCTCCTCCATTCACAAGTATCACCCTCACCCTCTGACACTGTACAACCTCCTCTATTCACAGGTATCATCCTCACCCCTGACACTGTACAACCTCCTCCATTCACAAGTATCATCCTCACCCTCTGACACTGTACAACCTCTTCCATTCACACGAATCATCCTCACCCCTGACACTGTACAACCTCCTCCATTCACAAGTATCATCCTCACCCCCTGACACTGTACAACCTCCTCCATTCACAAGAATCATCCTCACCCCTGACACTGTACAACCTCCTCCATTCACAGGAATCATCCTCACCCGACACTGTACAACCTCCTCCATTCACAAGTATCATCCTCACCCCCTGACACTGTACAACCTCCTCTATTCACAAGTATCCTCACCCCCTGACACTGTACAACCTCCTCCATTCACAAGAATCATCCTCACCCCATGACACTGTACAACCTCCTCCATTCACATGTATCATCCTCACCCCCTGACACTGTACAACCTTCTCCATTCACAGGAATCATTCTCACCCCCTGACACTGTACAACCTCCTCCATTCACAAGAATCATCCTCACCCCTGACACTGTACAACCTCCTCCATTCACAAGTATCATCCTCAGTCCCTGACACTGTACAACCTCCTCCATTCACAAGTATCATCCTCACCCCCTGACACTGTACAACCTCCTCCATTCACAATGAATCATCCTCACCCCTGACACTGTACAACCTCCTCCATTCACAAGAATCATCCTAACCCCTGACACTGTACAACCTCCTCCATTCACAAGTATCATCCTCACCCCCTGACACTGTACAACCTCCTTCATTCACAAGTATAATCCTCACCCCCTGACACTGTATAACCTCCTCCATTCACTGGAATCATCCTAACCCCCTGACACTGTACAACCTTCTCCATTCACAAGTATCATCCTCACCCCCTGACACTGTACAACCTCCTCCATTCACAAGTATCATCCTCACCCCTGACACTGTACAACCTCCTCCATTCACAAGTATCATCCTCACCCCCTGACACTGTACAACCTCCTCCATTCACAAGTATCATCCTCACCCCCTGACACTGTACAACCTCCTCCATTCACAAGTATCATCCTCACCCCCTGACACTGTACAACCTCCTCTATTCACAAGTATCATCCTCACCCCTGACACTGTACAACCTCCTCTATTCACAAGTATCATCCTCACCCGTGACACTGTACAACCTCCTCCATTCACAAGTATCCTCCTCACCCCCTGACACTGTACAACCTCCTCCATTCACAAGTATCATCCTCACCCCTGACACTGTACAACCTCCTCCATTCACAAGTATCATCCTCACCCCCTGACACTGTACAACCTCCTCCATTCACAAGTATCATCCTCACCCCCTGACACTGTATAACCTCCTCCATTCACAAGTATCATCCTCACCCCCTGACACTGTACAACCTCCTCCATTCACAAGTATCATCCTCACCCCCTGACACTGTACAACCTCCTCCATTCACAAGTATCATCCTCACCCCCTAACACTGTACAACCTTCTCCATTCACAAGTATCATCCTCACCCCTGACACTGTACAACCTCCTCCATTCACAAGTATCATCCTCACCCCTGACACTGTACAACCTCCTCCATTCACAAATATCATCCTCACCCCCTGACACTGTACAACCTCCTCCATTCACATGTATCATCCTCACCCCGACACTGTACAACCTCCTCCATTCACAAGAATCATCCTCACCCCTGACACTGTACAACCTCCTCCATTCACAAGTATCATCCTCACCCCCTAACACTGTACAACCTTCTCCATTCACAAGTATCATCCTCACCCCTGACACTGTACAACCTCCTCCATTCACAAGTATCATCCTCAACCCCTGACAATGTACAACCTCCTCCATTCACAAGTATCATCCTCACCCCCTGACACTGTACAACCTCCTCCAATCACAAGTATCATCCTCACCCCCTGACACTGTACAACCTCCTCCATTCACAGGAATCCTTACCCCCTGACACTGTACAACCTCCTCCATTCACAAGTATCATCCTCACCCCCTGACACTATACAACCTCCTCTATTCACAAGTATCATCCTCACCCCCTGACACTGTAAAACCTCCTCCATTCACAAGTATCATCCTCACCCCCTGACACTGTACTACCTCCTCCATTCACAGGAATCCTTACCCCCTGACACTGTACAAACTCCTCCATTCACAAGTATCATCCTCACCCCCTGACACTGTACAACCTCCTCCATTCACAAGTATCATCCTCACCCCTGACACTGTACAACCTCCTCCATTCACAGGAATCATCCTCACCCCCTGACACTATACAACCTCCTCCATTCACAAGTATCATCCTCACCCCTGACACTGTACAACCTCCTCTATTCACAAGTATCATCCTCAACCCCTGACAATGTACAACCTCCTCCATTCACAAGTATCATCCTCACCCCCTGACACTGTACAACCTCCTCCAATCACAAGTATCATCCTCACCCCCTGACACTGTACAACCTCCTCCATTCACAGGAATCCTTACCCCCTGACACTGTACAACCTCCTCCATTCACAAGTATCATCCTCACCCCCTGACACTATACAACCTCCTCTATTCACAAGTATCATCCTCACCCCCTGACACTGTACAACCTCCTCCATTCACAAGTATCATCCTCACCCCCTGACACTGTACAACCTCCTCCATTCACAGGAATCCTTACCCCCTGACACTGTACAACCTCCTCCATTCACAAGTATCATCCTCACCCCTGACACTGTACAACCTCCTCCATTCACAGGAATCATCCTCACCCCCTGACACTATACAACCTCCTCCATTCACAAGTATCATCCTCACCCCCTGACACTGAACAAACTCCTCCATTCACAAGAATCATCCTCACCCCCTGACACTATACAACCTCCTCCATTCACAAGTATCATCCTCACCCCCTGACACTGTACAACCTTCTCCATTCACAGGAATCCTCACCCCCTGACACTGTACAACCTCCTCCATTCACAGGAATCCTCACCCTCTGACACTGTACAACCTCCTCCATTCACAAGAATCATCCTCACCCCCTGACACTATACAACCTTCTCCATTCACAAGTATCATCCTCAACCCTGACACTGTACAACCTCCTCCATTCACAAGTATCATCCTCACCCCCTGACACTGTACAACCTCCTCCATTCACAAGTATCATCCTCAACCCCTGACACTGTACAACCTCCTCCATTCACAGGAATCCTCACCCCCTGACACTGTACAACCTCCTCCATTCACAAGAATCATCCTCACCCCCTGACACTATACAACCTCCTCCATTCACAAGTATCATCCTCACCCCCTGACACTGTATAACCTCCTCCATTCACAAGTATCATCCTCACCCCCTGACACTGTACAACCTTCTCCATTCACAGGAATCCTCGCCCCCTGACACTGTACAACCTCCTCCTTTCACAAGAATCATCCTCACCCCCTGACACTATACAACCTTCTCCATTCACAAGTATCATCCTCAACCCTGACACTGTACAACCTCCTCCATTCACAAGTATCATCCTCACCCCCTGACACTGTACAACCTCCTCCATTCACAAGTATCATCCTCAACCCCTGACACTGTACAACCTCCTCCATTCACAGGAATCCTCACCCCCTGACACTGTACAACCTCCTCCATTCACAAGAATCATCCTCACCCCCTGACACTGTACAACCTCCTCCATTCACAAGTATCATCCTCACCCCCTGACACTGTACAACCTCCTCCATTCACAGGAATCATCCTCACCCCTGACACTGTACAACCTCCTCCATTCACAAGTATCATCCTCACCCCCTGACACTGTACAACCTCCTCCAATCACAGGAATCATCCTCACCCCCTGACACTGTACAACCTACTCCATTCACAGGAATCCTCACCCCCTGACACTGTACAACCTCCTCCATTCACAAGTATCATCCTCACCCCTGACACTGTACAACCTCCTCTATTCACAAGTATCATCCTCACCCCCTGACACTGTACAACCTCCTCCATTCACAAGTATCATCCTCACCCCCTGACACTGTACAACCTCCTCCATTCACAGGAATCCTTACCCCCTGACACTGTACAACCTCCTCCATTCACAAGTATCATCCTCACCCCTGACACTGTACAACCTCCTCAATTCACAAGTATCATCCTCACCCCTGACACTGTACAACCTCCTCCATTCACAGGAATCATCCTCACCCCCTGACACTGAACAACCTCCTCCATTCACAAGAATCATCCTCACCCCCTGACACTATACAACCTCCTCCATTCACAGGAATCCTCACCCCCTGACACTGTATAACCTCCTCCATTCACAAGTATCATCCTCACCCCCTGACACTGTATAACCTCCTCCATTCACAAGTATCATCCTCACCCCCTGACACTGTACAACCTCCTCCATTCACAGGAATCCTCACCCCCTGACACTGTACAACCTCCTCCATTCACAAGAATCATCCTCACCCCCTGACACTGTACAACCTCCTCCATTCACAGGAATCCTCACCCCCTGACACTGTCCAACCTCCTCCATTCACAGGAATCCTCACCCCCTGACACTGTACAACCTCCTCCATTCACAAGAATCATCCTCACCCCCTGACACTATACAACCTCCTCCATTCACAAATATCATCCTCACCCCTGACACTGTACAACCTCCTCCATTCACAAGTATCATCCTCACCCTCTGACACTGTATAACCTCCTCCATTCACAAGTATCATCCTCACCCCCTGACACTGTACAACCTCCTCCATTCACAGGAATCCTCACCCCCTGACACTGTATAACCTCCTCCATTCACAAGTATCATCCTCACCCCCTGACACTGTACAACCTCCTCCATTCACAGGAATCCTCACCCCCTGACACTATACAACCTCCTCCATTCACAAGTATCATCCTCACCCCTGACACTGTACAACCTCCTCCATTCACAAGTATCATCCTCACCCCCTGACACTGTACAACCTCCTCCATTCACAAGTATCATCCTCACCCCCTGACACTGTACAACCTCATCCATTCACAAGTATCATCCTCACACTCTGACACTGTATAACCTCCTCCATTCACAAGTATCATCCTCACCCCTGACACTGTACAACCTCCTCCATTCACAAGTATCATCCTCACCCCTGACACTGTACAACCTCCTCCATTCACAAGTATCATCCTCACCCCCTGACACTGTACAACCTCCTCCATTCACAGGAATCATCCTCACCCCCTGACACTGTATAACCTCCTCCATTCACAAGTATCATCCTCACCCCCTGACACTGTACAACCTCCTCCATTCACAAGTATCATCCTCACCCCCTGACACTGTATAACCTCCTCCATTCACAAGTATCATCCTCACCCCTGACACTGTACAACCTCCTCCATTCACAAGTATCATCCTCACCCCCGACAAAGTATAACCTCCTCCATTCACAAGTATCATCCTCACCCCCTAACACTGTACAACCTCCTCCATTTACAATGAATCATCCTCACCCCTGACACTGTACAACCTCCTCCATTCACAAGTATCATCCTCACCCCTGACACTGTACAACCTCCTCCATTCACAAGTATCATCCTCACCCCCTGACACTGTACAACCTCCTCCATTCACAAGAATCATCCTCACCCCCCTGACACTGTACAACCTCCTCCATTCACAGGAATGCTCACCCCCTGACACTGTACAACCTCCTCCATTCACAATGAATCATCCTCACCCCCTGACACTGTACAACCTCCTCCATTCACAAGTATCATCCTCACCCCTGACACTGTACAACCTCCTCCATTCACAAGTATCATCCTCACCCCCTGACACTGTACAACCTCCTCCATTCACAAGTATCATCCTCACCCCCTGACACTGTATAACCTCCTCCATTCACAAGTATCATCCTCACCCCCTGACACTGTACAACATCCTCCATTTACAAGTATCATCCTCACCCCTAACACTGTACAACCTCCTATATTCACAATGAATCATCCTCACCCCTGACACTGTACAACCTCCTCCATTCACAAGTATCATCCTCACCCCTGACACTGTACAACCTCCTCCATTCACAAGTATCATCCTCACCCCCTGACACTGTACAACTTCCTCCATTCACAAGTATCATCCTCACCCCCTGACACTGTACAACCTCCTCCATTCACAGGAATCCTCACCCCCTGACACTGTACAACCTCCTCCATTCACAAGAATCATCCTCACCCCTGACACTGTACAACCTCCTCCATTCACAAGTATCATCCTCACCCCCTGACACTGTACAACCTCCTCCATTCACAGGAATCATCCCCACCCCTGACACTGTACAACCTCCTCCATTCACAGGAATCCTCACCCCATGACACTGTACAACCTCCTCCATTCACAAGTATCATCCTCACACCCTGACACTGTATAACCTCCTCTATTCACAAGTATCATCCTCACCCCCTGACACTGTACAACCTCCTCCATTCACAGGAATCATCCTCACCCCCTGACACTGTACAACCTCCTCCATTCACAGGAATCATCCTCACCCCCCTGACACTGTACAACCTCCTCCATTCACAGGAATCATCCTCACCCCTGACACTGTAGTGTACAACCTCCTCCATTCACAGGAATCCTTACCCCCTGACACTGTACAACCTCCTCCATTCACAAGAATCATCCTCACCCCTGACACTGTACAACCTCCTCCATTCACAAGTATCATCCTCACCCCCTGACACTGTACAACCTCCTCCATTCACAGGAATCATCCCCACCCCTGACACTGTACAACCTCCTCCATTCACAGGAATCCTCACCCCATGACACTGTACAACCTCCTCCATTCACAAGTATCATCCTCACACCCTGACACTGTATAACCTCCTCTATTCACAAGTATCATCCTCACCCCTGACACTGTACAACCTCCTCCATTCACAGGAATCATCCTCACCCCCTGACACTGTACAACCTCCTCCATTCACAGGAATCATCCTCACCCCCTGACACTGTACAACCTCCTCCATTCAAAGGTATCATCCTCACCCCCTGACACTGTACAACCTCCTCCATTCACAAGTATCATCCTCAGTGCCCCTGACACTGTACAACTTCCTCCATTCACAGGTATCATCCTCACCCCCTGACACTGTACAACCTCCTCCATTCACAAGTATCATCCTCACCCCCTGACACTATATAACCTCCTCCATTCACAAGAATCATCCTCGCCCCCTGACACTGTACAACCTCCTCCATTCTCAAGTATCATCCTCACCCCCTGACACTGTACAACCTCCTCCATTCACAAGTATCATCCTCACCCCCTGACACTGTACAACCTTCTCCATTCACAGGAATCATCCTCACCCCTGACACTGTACAACCTCCTCCATTCACAAGTATCATCCTCACCCCCTGACACTGTACAACCTCCTCCATTCACAAGTATCATCCTCACCCCCTGACACTGTACACCCTCCTCCATTCACAATTATCATTCTCACTCCCTGACACTATATAACCTCCTCCATTCACAAGAATCATCCTCGCCCCCTGACACTGTACAACCTCCTCCATTCACAAGTATCATCCTCACCCCCTGACACTGTACAACCTCCTCCATTCACAAGTATCATCCTCACCCCCTCACACTGTACAACCTCCTCCATTCACAAGTATCATCCTCACCCCCTGACACTGTACAACCTCCTCCATTCACAAGTTTCATCCTCACCCCCTGACACTGTACAACCTCCTCCATTCACAAGTATCATCCTCACCCCTGACACTGTACAACCTCCTCCATTCACAAGTATCATCCTCACCCCTGTCACTGTACAACCTCCTCTATTCACAAGTATCCTCACCCCCTGACACTGTACAACCTCCTCCATTCACAAGTATCATCCTCACCCCTGACACTGTACAACCTTCTCCATTCACAGGAATCATCCTCACCCCTGACACTGTACAACCTCCTCCATTCACAAGTATCATCCTCACCCCCTGACACTGTACAACCTCCTCCATTCACAAGTATCATCCTCACCCCTGACACTGTACAACCTCCTCTATTCACAAGTATCATCCTCACCCCCTGACACTGTACAACCTCCTCCATTCACAGGAATCATCCTCACCCCCTGACCCTGTACAACCTCATCCATTCACAAGTATCCTCACCCCCTGACACTGAACAACCTCCTCCATTCACAAGTATCATCCTCACCCCCTGACACTGTACAACCTCCTTCATTCACAAGTATCATCCTCACCCCCTGACACTGTACAACCTCCTCCAATCACAAGTATCATCCTCACCCCCTGACACTGTACAACCTCCTCCATTCACAAGTATCATCCTCACCCCTGACACTTTACAACCTCCTCCATTCACAGGAATCATCCTCACCCCCTGACCCTGTACAACCTCATCCATTCACAAGTATCCTCACCCCCTGACACTGAACAACCTCCTCCATTCACAAGTATCATCCTCACCCCCTGACACTGTACAACCTCCTCCATTCACAAGTATCATCCTCACCCCCTGACACTGTACAACCTCCTCCATTCACAAGTATCATCCTCACCCCCTGACACTGTACAACCTCCTCCATTCACAAGTATCATCCTCACCCCTGACACTGTATAACCTCCTCCATTCACAAGTATCATCCTCACCCCCTGACACTGTACAACCTCCTCCATTCACAATTATCATCCTCACCCCCTGACACTGTACAACCTCCTCCATTCACAGGAATCCTTACCCCCTGACACTGTACAACCTCCTCCATTCACAAGAATCATCCTCACCCCCTGACACTGTACAACCTCCTCCATTCACAGGAATCCTCACCCCCTGACACTGTACAACCTCCTCCATTCACAAGTATCATCCTCACCCCCTGACACTGTACAACCTCCTCCATTCACAAGTATCATCCTCACCCTGACACTGTACAACCTCCTCCAATCACAAGTATCATCCTCACCCCTGACACTGTACAACCTCCTCCATTCACAGGAATCCTCACCCCCTGACACTGTACAACCTCCTCCATTCACAAGTATCATCCTCACCCCCTGACACTGTACAACCTCCTCCATTCACACGAATCATCCTCACCCCTGCCACTGTACAACCTCCTCCATTCACAAGAATCATCCTCACCCCTGACACTGTACAACCTCCTCCATTCACAGGAATCATCCTCACCCGACACTGTACAACCTCCTCCATTCACAAGTATCATCCTCACCCCCTGGCACTGTACAACCTCCTCTATTCACAAGTATCCTCACCCCCTGACACTGTACAACCTCCTCCATTCACAAGAATCATCCTCACCCCCTGACACTGTACAACCTCCTCCATTCACATGTATCATCCTCACCCCTGACACTGTACAACCTCCTCCATTCACAAGTATCATCCTCACCCCCCTGACACTGTACAACCTCCTCCATTCACAAGTATCATCCTCACCCCCTGACACTGTACAACCTCCTCCATTCACAAGTATCATCCTCACACCCTGACACTGTATAACCTCCTCTATTCACAAGTATCATCCTCACCCCTGACACTGTACAACCTCCTCCATTCACAGGAATCATCCTCACCCCCTGACACTGTACAACCTCCTCCATTCACAGGAATCATCCTCACCCCCTGACACTGTACAACCTCCTCCATTCGAAGGAATCATCCTCACCCCCTGACACTATATAACCTCCTCCATTCACAAGAATCATCCTCGCCCCCTGACACTGTACAACCTCCTCCATTCACAGGAATCATCCTCACCCCTGACACTGTACAACCTCCTCCATTCACAAGTATCATCCTCACCCCCTGACACTATATAACCTCCTCCATTCACAAGAATCATCCTCGCCCCCTGACACTGTACAACCTCCTCCATTCACAAGTATCATCCTCACCCCCTGACACTGTACAACCTCCTCCATTCACAAGTATCATCCTCACCCCCTGACACTGTACAACCTCCTCCATTCACAAGTATCATCCTCACCCCTGACACTGTACAACCTCCTCTATTCACAAGTATCATCCTCACCCCCTGACACTGTACAACCTCCTCCATTCACAAGTATCATCCTCACCCCCTGACACTGTACAACCTCCTCCATTCACAGGAATCATCCTCACCCCTGACACTGTACAACCTCCTCCATTCACAAGTATCATCCTCACCCCCTGACACTGTACAACCTCCTCCATTCACAAGTATCATCCTCACCCCCTGACACTGTACAACCTTCTCCATTCACAGGAATCATCCTCACCCCTGACACTGTACAACCTCCTCCATTCACAAGTATCATCCTCACCCCCTGACACTGTACAATCTCCTCCATTCACAAGTATCATCCTCACCCCCTGACACTGTACACCCTCCTCCATTCACAAGTATCATTCTCACCCCCTGACACTATATAACCTCCTCCATTCACAAGAATCATCCTCGCCCCCTGACACTGTACAACCTCCTCCATTCACAAGTATCATCCTCACCCCCTGACACTGTACAACCTCCTCCATTCACAAGTATCATCCTCGCCCCCTGACACTGTACAACCTCCTCCATTCACAAGTATCATCCTCACCCCCTGACACTGTACAACCTCCTCCATTCACAAGTATCATCCTCACCCCCTGACACTGTACAACCTCCTCCATTCACAAGTTTCATCCTCACCCCCTGACACTGTACAACCTCCCCCATTCACAAGTATCATCCTCACCCCTGACACTGTACAACCTCCTCCATTCACAAGTATCATCCTCACCCCTGTCACTGTACAACCTCCTCTATTCACAAGTATCCTCACCCCCTGACACTGTACAACCTCCCCATTCACAAGTATCATCCTCACCCCTGACACTGTACAACCTTCTCCATTCACAGGAATCATCCTCACCCCTGACACTGTACAACCTCCTCCATTCACAAGTATCATCCTCACCCCCTGACACTGTACAACTTCCTCCATTCACAAGAATCATCCTCACCCCTGACACTGTACAACCTCCTCCATTCACAAGTATCATCCTCACCCCCTGACACTGTACAACCTCCTCTATTCACAAGTATCATCCTCACCCCCTGACACTGTACAACCTCCTCCATTCACAGGAATCATCCTCACCCCCTGACCCTGTACAACCTCATCCATTCACAAGTATCCTCACCCCCTGACACTGAACAACCTCCTCCATTCACAAGTATCATCCTCACCCCGACACTGTACAACCTCCTTCATTCACAAGTATCATCCTCACCCCCTGACACTGTACAACCTCCTCCAATCACAAGTATCATCCTCACCCCCTGACACTGTACAACCTCCTCCATTCACAAGTATCATCCTCACCCCTGACACTTTACAACCTCCTCCATTCACAGGAATCATCCTCACCCCCTGACCCTGTACAACCTCATCCATTCACAAGTATCCTCACCCCCTGACACTGAACAACCTCCTCCATTAACAAGTATCATCCTCACCCCCTGACACTGTACAACCTCCTCCATTCACAAGTATCATCCTCACCCCCTGACACTGTACAACCTCCTCCAATCACAAGTATCATCCTCACCCTGACACTGTACAACCTCCTCCAATCACAAGTATCATCCTCACCCCTGACACTGTACAACCTCCTCCATTCACAGGAATCCTCACCCCCTGACACTGTACAACCTCCTCCATTCACAAGTATCATCCTCACCCCCTGACACTGTACAACCTCCTCCATTCACACGAATCATCCTCACCCCTGACACTGTACAACCTCCTCCATTCACAAGAATCATCCTCACCCCTGACACTGTACAACCTCCTCCATTCACAGGAATCATCCTCACCCGACACTGTACAACCTCCTCCATTCACAAGTATCATCCTCACCCCCTGGCACTGTACAACCTCCTCTATTCACAAGTATCCTCACCCCCTGACACTGTACAACCTCCTCCATTCACAAGAATCATCCTCACCCCCTGACACTGTACAACCTCCTCCATTCACATGTATCATCCTCACCCCTGACACTGTACAACCTCCTCCATTCACAAGTATCATCCTCACCCCCTGACACTGTACAACCTCCTCCATTCACAAGAATCCTCACCCCCTGACACTGTACAACCTCCTCCATTCACAAGTATCATCCTCACCCCCTGACACTGTACAACCTCCTCCATTCACAAGAATCCTCACCCCCTGACACTGTACAACCTCCTCCATTCACAAGAATCATCCTCACCCCCTGACACTGTACAACCTCCTCCATTCACAAGTATCATCCTCACCCCCTGACACTGTACAACCTCCTCCATTCACAGGAATCATCCTCACCCCTGACACTGTACAACCTCCTCCATTCACAAGTATCATCCTCACCCCCTGACACTGTACAACCTCCTCCAATCACAGGAATCATCCTCACCCCCTGACACTGTACAACCTACTCCATTCACAGGAATCCTCACCCCCTGACACTGTACAACCTCCTCCATTCACAAGTATCATCCTCACCCCTGACACTGTACAACCTCCTCTATTCACAAGTATCATCCTCACCCCCTGACACTGTACAACCTCCTCCATTCACAAGTATCATCCTCACCCCCTGACACTGTACAACCTCCTCCATTCACAGGAATCCTTACCCCCTGACACTGTACAACCTCCTCCATTCACAAGTATCATCCTCACCCCTGACACTGTACAACCTCCTCAATTCACAAGTATCATCCTCACCCCTGACACTGTACAACCTCCTCCATTCACAGGAATCATCCTCACCCCCTGACACTGAACAACCTCCTCCATTCACAAGAATCATCCTCACCCCCTGACACTATACAACCTCCTCCATTCACAGGAATCCTCACCCCCTGACACTGTATAACCTCCTCCATTCACAAGTATCATCCTCACCCCCTGACACTGTATAACCTCCTCCATTCACAAGTATCATCCTCACCCCCTGACACTGTACAACCTCCTCCATTCACAGGAATCCTCACCCCCTGACACTGTACAACCTCCTCCATTCACAAGAATCATCCTCACCCCCTGACACTGTACAACCTCCTCCATTCACAGGAATCCTCACCCCCTGACACTGTCCAACCTCCTCCATTCACAGGAATCCTCACCCCCTGACACTGTACAACCTCCTCCATTCACAAGAATCATCCTCACCCCCTGACACTATACAACCTCCTCCATTCACAAATATCATCCTCACCCCTGACACTGTACAACCTCCTCCATTCACAAGTATCATCCTCACCCTCTGACACTGTATAACCTCCTCCATTCACAAGTATCATCCTCACCCCCTGACACTGTACAACCTCCTCCATTCACAGGAATCCTCACCCCCTGACACTGTATAACCTCCTCCATTCACAAGTATCATCCTCACCCCCTGACACTGTACAACCTCCTCCATTCACAGGAATCCTCACCCCCTGACACTATACAACCTCCTCCATTCACAAGTATCATCCTCACCCCTGACACTGTACAACCTCCTCCATTCACAAGTATCATCCTCACCCCCTGACACTGTACAACCTCCTCCATTCACAAGTATCATCCTCACCCCCTGACTTTGTACAACCTCATCCATTCACAAGTATCATCCTCACACTCTGACACTGTATAACCTCCTCCATTCACAAGTATCATCCTCACCCCTGACACTGTACAACCTCCTCCATTCACAAGTATCATCCTCACCCCCTGACACTGTACAACCTCCTCCATTCACAGGAATCATCCTCACCCCCTGACACTGTATAACCTCCTCCATTCACAAGTATCATCCTCACCCCCTGACACTGTACAACCTCCTCCATTCACAAGTATCATCCTCACCCCCTGACACTGTATAACCTCCTCCATTCACAAGTATCATCCTCACCCCTGACACTGTACAACCTCCTCCATTCACAAGTATCATCCTCACCCCCGACAAAGTATAACCTCCTCCATTCACAAGTATCATCCTCACCCCCTAACACTGTACAACCTCCTCCATTTACAATGAATCATCCTCACCCCTGACACTGTACAACCTCCTCCATTCACAAGTATCATCCTCACCCCTGACACTGTACAACCTCCTCCATTCACAAGTATCATCCTCACCCCCTGACACTGTACAACCTCCTCCATTCACAAGAATCATCCTCACCCCCCTGACACTGTACAACCTCCTCCATTCACAGGAATGCTCACCCCCTGACACTGTACAACCTCCTCCATTCACAATGAATCATCCTCACCCCCTGACACTGTACAACCTCCTCCATTCACAAGTATCATCCTCACCCCTGACACTGTACAACCTCCTCCATTCACAAGTATCATCCTCACCCCCTGACACTGTACAACCTCCTCCATTCACAATGAATCATCCTCACCCCCTGACACTGTACAACCTCCTCCATTCACAAGTATCATCCTCACCCCCTGACACTGTATAACCTCCTCCATTCACAAGTATCATCCTCACCCCCTGACACTGTACAACATCCTCCATTTATAAGTATCATCCTCACCCCTAACACTGTACAACCTCCTCCATTCACAATGAATCATCCTCACCCCTGACACTGTACAACCTCCTCCATTCACAAGTATCATCCTCACCCCTGACACTGTACAACTTCCTCCATTCACAAGTATCATCCTCACCCCCTGACACTGTACAACCTCCTCCATTCACAGGAATCCTCACCCCCTGACACTGTACAACCTCCTCCATTCACAAGAATCATCCTCACCCCTGACACTGTACAACCTCCTCCATTCACAAGTATCATCCTCACCCCCTGACACTGTACAACCTCCTCCATTCACAGGAATCATCCCCACCCCTGACACTGTACAACCTCCTCCATTCACAGGAATCCTCACCCCATGACACTGTACAACCTCCTCCATTCACAAGTATCATCCTCACACCCTGACACTGTATAACCTCCTCTATTCACAAGTATCATCCTCACCCCTGACACTGTACAACCTCCTCCATTCACAGGAATCATCCTCACCCCCTGACACTGTACAACCTCCTCCATTCACAGGAATCATCCTCACCCCCCTGACACTGTACAACCTCCTCCATTCACAGGAATCATCCTCACCCCTGACACTGTAGTGTACAACCTCCTCCATTCACAGGAATCCTTACCCCCTGACACTGTACAACCTCCTCCATTCACAAGAATCATCCTCACCCCTGACACTGTACAACCTCCTCCAATCACAAGTATCATCCTCACCCCCTGACACTGTACAACCTCCTCCATTCACAGGAATCATCCCCACCCCTGACACTGTACAACCTCCTCCATTCACAGGAATCCTCACCCCATGACACTGTACAACCTCCTCCATTCACAAGTATCATCCTCACACCCTGACACTGTATAACCTCCTCTATTCACAAGTATCATCCTCACCCCTGACACTGTACAACCTCCTCCATTCACAGGAATCATCCTCACCCCCTGACACTGTACAACCTCCTCCATTCACAGTAATCATCCTCACCCCCTGACACTGTACAACCTCCTCCATTCAAAGGTATCATCCTCACCCCCTGACACTGTACAACCTCCTCCATTCACAAGTATCATCCTCAGTGCCCCTGACACTGTACAACTTCCTCCATTCACAGGTATCATCCTCACCCCCTGACACTGTACAACCTCCTCCATTCACAAGTATCATCCTCACCCCCTGACACTATATAACCTCCTCCATTCACAAGAATCATCCTCGCCCCCTGACACTGTACAACCTCCTCCATTCACAAGTATCATCCTCACCCCCTGACACTGTACAACCTCCTCCATTCACAAGTATCATCCTCACCCCCTGACACTGTACAACCTTCTCCATTCACAGGAATCATCCTCACCCCTGACACTGTACAACCTCCTCCATTCACAAGTATCATCCTCACCCCCTGACACTGTACAACCTCCTCCATTCACAAGTATCATCCTCACCCCCTGACACTGTACACCCTCCTCCATTCACAATTATCATTCTCACTCCCTGACACTATATAACCTCCTCCATTCACAAGAATCATCCTCGCCCCCTGACACTGTACAACCTCCTCCATTCACAAGTATCATCCTCGCCCCCTGACACTGTACAACCTCCTCCATTCACAAGTATCATCCTCACCCCCTGACACTGTACAACCTCCTCCATTCACAAGTATCATCCTCACCCCCTGACACTGTACAACCTCCTCCATTCACAAGTTTCATCCTCACCCCCTGACACTGTACAACCTCCTCCATTCACAAGTATCATCCTCACCCCTGACACTGTACAACCTCCTCCATTCACAAGTATCATCCTCACCCCTGTCACTGTACAACCTCCTCTATTCACAAGTATCCTCACCCCCTGACACTGTACAACCTCCTCCATTCACAAGTATCATCCTCACCCCTGACACTGTACAACCTTCTCCATTCACAGGAATCATCCTCACCCCTGACACTGTACAACCTCCTCCATTCACAAGTATCATCCTCACCCCCTGACACTGTACAACCTCCTCCATTCACAAGTATCATCCTCACCCCTGACACTGTACAACCTCCTCTATTCACAAGTATCATCCTCACCCCCTGACACTGTACAACCTCCTCCATTCACAGGAATCATCCTCACCCCCTGACCCTGTACAACCTCATCCATTCACAAGTATCCTCACCCCCTGACACTGAACAACCTCCTCCATTCACAAGTATCATCCTCACCCCCTGACACTGTACAACCTCCTTCATTCACAAGTATCATCCTCACCCCCTGACACTGTACAACCTCCTCCAATCACAAGTATCATCCTCACCCCCTGACACTGTACAACCTCCTCCATTCACAAGTATCATCCTCACCCCTGACACTTTACAACCTCCTCCATTCACAGGAATCATCCTCACCCCCTGACCCTGTACAACCTCATCCATTCACAAGTATCCTCACCCCCTGACACTGAACAACCTCCTCCATTCACAAGTATCATCCTCACCCCCTGACACTGTACAACCTCCTCCATTCACAAGTATCATCCTCACCCCCTGACACTGTACAACCTCCTCCATTCACAAGTATCATCCTCACCCCCTGACACTGTACAACCTCCTCCATTCACAAGTATCATCCTCACCCCTGACACTGTATAACCTCCTCCATTCACAAGTATCATCCTCACCCCCTGACACTGTACAACCTCCTCCATTCACAAGTATCATCCTCACCCCCTGACACTGTACAACCTCCTCCATTCACAGGAATCCTTACCCCCTGACACTGTACAACCTCCTCCATTCACAAGAATCATCCTCACCCCCTGACACTGTACAACCTCCTCCATTCACAGGAATCCTCACCCCCTGACACTGTACAACCTCCTCCATTCACAAGTATCATCCTCACCCCCTGACACTGTACAACCTCCTCCATTCACAAGTATCATCCTCACCCTGACACTGTACAACCTCCTCCAATCACAAGTATCATCCTCACCCCTGACACTGTACAACCTCCTCCATTCACAGGAATCCTCACCCCCTGACACTGTACAACCTCCTCCATTCACAAGTATCATCCTCACCCCCTGACACTGTACAACCTCCTCCATTCACACGAATCATCCTCACCCCTGCCACTGTACAACCTCCTCCATTCACAAGAATCATCCTCACCCCTGACACTGTACAACCTCCTCCATTCACAGGAATCATCCTCACCCGACACTGTACAACCTCCTCCATTCACAAGTATCATCCTCACCCCCTGGCACTGTACAACCTCCTCTATTCACAAGTATCCTCACCCCTGACACTGTACAACCTCCTCCATTCACAAGAATCATCCTCACCCCCTGACACTGTACAACCTCCTCCATTCACATGTATCATCCTCACCCCTGACACTGTACAACCTCCTCCATTCACAAGTATCATCCTCACCCCCCTGACACTGTACAACCTCCTCCATTCACAAGTATCATCCCCACCCCCTGACACTGTACAACCTCCTCCATTCACAAGTATCATCCTCACACCCTGACACTGTATAACCTCCTCTATTCACAAGTATCATCCTCACCCCTGACACTGTACAACCTCCTCCATTCACAGGAATCATCCTCACCCCTGACACTGTACAACCTCCTCCATTCACAGGAATCATCCTCACCCCCTGACACTGTACAACCTCCTCCATTCGAAGGAATCATCCTCACCCCCTGACACTATATAACCTCCTCCATTCACAAGAATCATCCTCGCCCCCTGACACTGTACAACCTCCTCCATTCACAGGAATCATCCTCACCCCTGACACTGTACAACCTCCTCCATTCACAAGTATCATCCTCACCCCCTGACACTATATAACCTCCTCCATTCACAAGAATCATCCTTGCCCCCTGACACTGTACAACCTCCTCCATTCACAAGTATCATCCTCACCCCCTGACACTGTACAACCTCCTCCATTCACAAGTATCATCCTCACCCCCTGACACTGTACAACCTCCTCCATTCACAAGTATCATCCTCACCCCTGACACTGTACAACCTCCTCTATTCACAAGTATCATCCTCACCCCCTGACACTGTACAACCTCCTCCATTCACAAGTATCATCCTCACCCCCTGACACTGTACAACCTCCTCCATTCACAGGAATCATCCTCACCCCTGACACTGTACAACCTCCTCCATTCACAAGTATCATCCTCACCCCCTGACACTGTACAACCTTCTCCATTCACAGGAATCATCCTCACCCCTGACACTGTACAACCTCCTCCATTCACAAGTATCATCCTCACCCCCTGACACTGTACAATCTCCTCCATTCACAAGTATCATCCTCACCCCCTGACACTGTACACCCTCCTCCATTCACAAGTATCATTCTCACCCCCTGACACTATATAACCTCCACCATTCACAAGAATCATCCTCGCCCCCTGACACTGTACAACCTCCTCCATTCACAAGTATCATCCTCACCCCCTGACACTGTACAACCTCCTCCATTCACAAGTATCATCCTCGCCCCCTGACACTGTACAACCTCCTCCATTCACAAGTATCATCCTCACCCCCTGACACTGTACAACCTCCTCCATTCACAAGTATCATCCTCACCCCCTGACACTGTACAACCTCCTCCATTCACAAGTTTCATCCTCACCCCCTGACACTGTACAACCTCCCCCATTCACAAGTATCATCCTCACCCCTGACACTGTACAACCTCCTCCATTCACAAGTATCATCCTCACCCCTGTCACTGTACAACCTCCTCTATTCACAAGTATCCTCACCCCCTGACACTGTACAACCTCCCCATTCACAAGTATCATCCTCACCCCTGACACTGTACAACCTTCTCCATTCACAGGAATCATCCTCACCCCTGACACTGTACAACCTCCTCCATTCACAAGTATCATCCTCACCCCCTGACACTGTACAACTTCCTCCATTCACAAGAATCATCCTCACCCCTGACACTGTACAACCTCCTCCATTCACAAGTATCATCCTCACCCCCTGACACTGTACAACCTCCTCTATTCACAAGTATCATCCTCACCCCCTGACACTGTACAACCTCCTCCATTCACAGGAATCATCCTCACCCCCTGACCCTGTACAACCTCATCCATTCACAAGTATCCTCACCCCCTGACACTGAACAACCTCCTCCATTCACAAGTATCATCCTCACCCCCTGACACTGTACAACCTCCTTCATTCACAAGTATCATCCTCACCCCCTGACACTGTACAACCTCCTCCAATCACAAGTATCATCCTCACCCCCTGACACTGTACAACCTCCTCCATTCACAAGTATCATCCTCACCCCTGACACTTTACAACCTCCTCCATTCACAGGAATCATCCTCACCCCCTGACCCTGTACAACCTCATCCATTCACAAGTATCCTCACCCCCTGACACTGAACAACCTCCTCCATTAACAAGTATCATCCTCACCCCCTGACACTGTACAACCTCCTCCATTCACAAGTATCATCCTCACCCCCTGACACTGTACAACCTCCTCCAATCACAAGTATCATCCTCACCCTGACACTGTACAACCTCCTCCAATCACAAGTATCATCCTCACCCCTGACACTGTACAACCTCCTCCATTCACAGGAATCCTCACCCCCTGACACTGTACAACCTCCTCCATTCACAAGTATCATCCTCACCCCCTGACACTGTACAACCTCCTCCATTCACACGAATCATCCTCACCCCTGACACTGTACAACCTCCTCCATTCACAAGAATCATCCTCACCCCTGACACTGTACAACCTCCTCCATTCACAGGAATCATCCTCACCCGACACTGTACAACCTCCTCCATTCACAAGTATCATCCTCACCCCCTGGCACTGTACAACCTCCTCTATTCACAAGTATCCTCACCCCCTGACACTGTACAACCTCCTCCATTCACAAGAATCATCCTCACCCCCTGACACTGTACAACCTCCTCCATTCACATGTATCATCCTCACCCCTGACACTGTACAACCTCCTCCATTCACAAGTATCATCCTCACCCCCTGACACTGTACAACCTCCTCCATTCACAAGTATCATCCTCACCCCCTGACACTGTACAACCTCCTCCATTCACAAGAATCCTCACCCCCTGACACTGTACAACCTCCTCCATTCACAAGAATCATCCTCACCCCCTGACACTGTACAACCTCCTCCATTCACAAGTATCATCCTCACCCCCTGACACTGTACAACCTCCTCCATTCACAGGAATCATCCTCACCCCTGACACTGTACAACCTCCTCCATTCACAAGTATCATCCTCACCCCCTGACACTGTACAACCTCCTCCAATCACAGGAATCATCCTCACCCCCTGACACTGTACAACCTACTCCATTCACAGGAATCCTCACCCCCTGACACTGTACAACCTCCTCCATTCACAAGTATCATCCTCACCCCTGACACTGTACAACCTCCTCTATTCACAAGTATCATCCTCACCCCCTGACACTGTACAACCTCCTCCATTCACAAGTATCATCCTCACCCCCTGACACTGTACAACCTCCTCCATTCACAGGAATCCTTACCCCCTGACACTGTACAACCTCCTCCATTCACAAGTATCATCCTCACCCCTGACACTGTACAACCTCCTCAATTCACAAGTATCATCCTCACCCCTGACACTGTACAACCTCCTCCATTCACAGGAATCATCCTCACCCCCTGACACTGAACAACCTCCTCCATTCACAAGAATCATCCTCACCCCCTGACACTATACAACCTCCTCCATTCACAGGAATCCTCACCCCCTGACACTGTATAACCTCCTCCATTCACAAGTATCATCCTCACCCCCTGACACTGTATAACCTCCTCCATTCACAAGTATCATCCTCACCCCCTGACACTGTACAACCTCCTCCATTCACAGGAATCCTCACCCCCTGACACTGTACAACCTCCTCCATTCACAAGAATCATCCTCACCCCCTGACACTGTACAACCTCCTCCATTCACAGGAATCATCCTCACCCCCTGACACTGTATAACCTCCTCCATTCACAAGTATCATCCTCACCCCCTGACACTGTACAACCTCCTCCATTCACAAGTATCATCCTCACCCCCTGACACTGTATAACCTCCTCCATTCACAAGTATCATCCTCACCCCTGACACTGTACAACCTCCTCCATTCACAAGTATCATCCTCACCCCCGACAAAGTATAACCTCCTCCATTCACAAGTATCATCCTCACCCCCTAACACTGTACAACCTCCTCCATTTACAATGAATCATCCTCACCCCTGACACTGTACAACCTCCTCCATTCACAAGTATCATCCTCACCCCTGACACTGTACAACCTCCTCCATTCACAAGTATCATCCTCACCCCCTGACACTGTACAACCTCCTCCATTCACAAGAATCATCCTCACCCCCCTGACACTGTACAACCTCCTCCATTCACAGGAATGCTCACCCCCTGACACTGTACAACCTCCTCCATTCACAATGAATCATCCTCACCCCCTGACACTGTACAACCTCCTCCATTCACAAGTATCATCCTCACCCCTGACACTGTACAACCTCCTCCATTCACAAGTATCATCCTCACCCCCTGACACTGTACAACCTCCTCCATTCACAATGAATCATCCTCACCCCCTGACACTGTACAACCTCCTCCATTCACAAGTATCATCCTCACCCCCTGACACTGTATAACCTCCTCCATTCACAAGTATCATCCTCACCCCCTGACACTGTACAACATCCTCCATTTATAAGTATCATCCTCACCCCTAACACTGTACAACCTCCTCCATTCACAATGAATCATCCTCACCCCTGACACTGTACAACCTCCTCCATTCACAAGTATCATCCTCACCCCTGACACTGTACAACTTCCTCCATTCACAAGTATCATCCTCACCCCCTGACACTGTACAACCTCCTCCATTCACAGGAATCCTCACCCCCTGACACTGTACAACCTCCTCCATTCACAAGAATCATCCTCACCCCTGACACTGTACAACCTCCTCCATTCACAAGTATCATCCTCACCCCCTGACACTGTACAACCTCCTCCATTCACAGGAATCATCCCCACCCCTGACACTGTACAACCTCCTCCATTCACAGGAATCCTCACCCCGTGACACTGTACAACCTCCTCCATTCACAAGTATCATCCTCACACCCTGACACTGTATAACCTCCTCTATTCACAAGTATCATCCTCACCCCTGACACTGTACAACCTCCTCCATTCACAGGAATCATCCTCACCCCCTGACACTGTACAACCTCCTCCATTCACAGGAATCATCCTCACCCCCCTGACACTGTACAACCTCCTCCATTCACAGGAATCATCCTCACCCCTGACACTGTAGTGTACAACCTCCTCCATTCACAGGAATCCTTACCCCCTGACACTGTACAACCTCCTCCATTCACAAGAATCACCCTCACCCCTGACACTGTACAACCTCCTCCATTCACAAGTATCATCCTCACCCCCTGACACTGTACAACCTCCTCCATTCACAGGAATCATCCCCACCCCTGACACTGTACAACCTCCTCCATTCACAGGAATCCTCACCCCATGACACTGTACAACCTCCTCCATTCACAAGTATCATCCTCACACCCTGACACTGTATAACCTCCTCTATTCACAAGTATCATCCTCACCCCTGACACTGTACAACCTCCTCCATTCACAGGAATCATCCTCACCCCCTGACACTGTACAACCTCCTCCATTCACAGGAATCATCCTCACCCCCTGACACTGTACAACCTCCTCCATTCAAAGGTATCATCCTCACCCCCTGACACTGTACAACCTCCTCCATTCACAAGTATCATCCTCAGTGCCCCTGACACTGTACAACTTCCTCCATTCACAGGTATCATCCTCACCCCCTGACACTGTACAACCTCCTCCATTCACAAGTATCATCCTCACCCCCTGACACTATATAACCTCCTCCATTCACAAGAATCATCCTCGCCCCCTGACACTGTACAACCTCCTCCATTCACAAGTATCATCCTCACCCCCTGACACTGTACAACCTCCTCCATTCACAAGTATCATCCTCACCCCCTGACACTGTACAACCTTCTCCATTCACAGGAATCATCCTCACCCCTGACACTGTACAACCTCCTCCATTCACAAGTATCATCCTCACCCCCTGACACTGTACAACCTCCTCCATTCACAAGTATCATCCTCACCCCCTGACACTGTACACCCTCCTCCATTCACAATTATCATTCTCACTCCCTGACACTATATAACCTCCTCCATTCACAAGAATCATCCTCGCCCCCTGACACTGTACAACCTCCTCCATTCACAAGTATCATCCTCGCCCCCTGACACTGTACAACCTCCTCCATTCACAAGTATCATCCTCACCCCCTGACACTGTACAACCTCCTCCATTCACAAGTATCATCCTCACCCCCTGACACTGTACAACCTCCTCCATTCACAAGTTTCATCCTCACCCCCTGACACTGTACAACCTCCTCCATTCACAAGTATCATCCTCACCCCTGACACTGTACAACCTCCTCCATTCACAAGTATCATCCTCACCCCTGTCACTGTACAACCTCCTCTATTCACAAGTATCCTCACCCCCTGACACTGTACAACCTCCTCCATTCACAAGTATCATCCTCACCCCTGACACTGTACAACCTTCTCCATTCACAGGAATCATCCTCACCCCTGACACTGTACAACCTCCTCCATTCACAAGTATCATCCTCACCCCCTGACACTGTACAACCTCCTCCATTCACAAGTATCATCCTCACCCCTGACACTGTACAACCTCCTCTATTCACAAGTATCATCCTCACCCCCTGACACTGTACAACCTCCTCCATTCACAGGAATCATCCTCACCCCCTGACCCTGTACAACCTCATCCATTCACAAGTATCCTCACCCCCTGACACTGAACAACCTCCTCCATTCACAAGTATCATCCTCACCCCCTGACACTGTACAACCTCCTTCATTCACAAGTATCATCCTCACCCCCTGACACTGTACAACCTCCTCCAATCACAAGTATCATCCTCACCCCCTGACACTGTACAACCTCCTCCATTCACAAGTATCATCCTCACCCCTGACACTTTACAACCTCCTCCATTCACAGGAATCATCCTCACCCCCTGACCCTGTACAACCTCATCCATTCACAAGTATCCTCACCCCCTGACACTGAACAACCTCCTCCATTCACAAGTATCATCCTCACCCCCTGACACTGTACAACCTCCTCCATTCACAAGTATCATCCTCACCCCCTGACACTGTACAACCTCCTCCATTCACAAGTATCATCCTCACCCCCTGACACTGTACAACCTCCTCCATTCACAAGTATCATCCTCACCCCTGACACTGTATAACCTCCTCCATTCACAAGTATCATCCTCACCCCCTGACACTGTACAACCTCCTCCATTCACAAGTATCATCCTCACCCCCTGACACTGTACAACCTCCTCCATTCACAGGAATCCTTACCCCCTGACACTGTACAACCTCCTCCATTCACAAGAATCATCCTCACCCCCTGACACTGTACAACCTCCTCCATTCACAGGAATCCTCACCCCCTGACACTGTACAACCTCCTCCATTCACAAGTATCATCCTCACCCCCTGACACTGTACAACCTCCTCCATTCACAAGTATCATCCTCACCCTGACACTGTACAACCTCCTCCAATCACAAGTATCATCCTCACCCCTGACACTGTACAACCTCCTCCATTCACAGGAATCCTCACCCCCTGACACTGTACAACCTCCTCCATTCACAAGTATCATCCTCACCCCCTGACACTGTACAACCTCCTCCATTCACACGAATCATCCTCACCCCTGCCACTGTACAACCTCCTCCATTCACAAGAATCATCCTCACCCCTGACACTGTACAACCTCCTCCATTCACAGGAATCATCCTCACCCGACACTGTACAACCTCCTCCATTCACAAGTATCATCCTCACCCCCTGGCACTGTACAACCTCCTCTATTCACAAGTATCCTCACCCCCTGACACTGTACAACCTCCTCCATTCACAAGAATCATCCTCACCCCCTGACACTGTACAACCTCCTCCATTCACATGTATCATCCTCACCCCTGACACTGTACAACCTCCTCCATTCACAAGTATCATCCTCACCCCCCTGACACTGTACAACCTCCTCCATTCACAAGTATCATCCTCACCCCCTGACACTGTACAACCTCCTCCATTCACAAGTATCATCCTCACACCCTGACACTGTATAACCTCCTCTATTCACAAGTATCATCCTCACCCCTGACACTGTACAACCTCCTCCATTCACAGGAATCATCCTCACCCCCTGACACTGTACAACCTCCTCCATTCACAGGAATCATCCTCACCCCCTGACACTGTACAACCTCCTCCATTCGAAGGAATCATCCTCACCCCCTGACACTATATAACCTCCTCCATTCACAAGAATCATCCTCGCCCCCTGACACTGTACAACCTCCTCCATTCACAGGAATCATCCTCACCCCTGACACTGTACAACCTCCTCCATTCACAAGTATCATCCTCACCCCCTGACACTATATAACCTCCTCCATTCACAAGAATCATCCTCGCCCCCTGACACTGTACAACCTCCTCCATTCACAAGTATCATCCTCACCCCCTGACACTGTACAACCTCCTCCATTCACAAGTATCATCCTCACCCCCTGACACTGTACAACCTCCTCCATTCACAAGTATCATCCTCACCCCTGACACTGTACAACCTCCTCTATTCACAAGTATCATCCTCACCCCCTGACACTGTACAACCTCCTCCATTCACAAGTATCATCCTCACCCCCTGACACTGTACAACCTCCTCCATTCACAGGAATCATCCTCACCCCTGACACTGTACAACCTCCTCCATTCACAAGTATCATCCTCACCCCCTGACACTGTACAACCTCCTCCATTCACAAGTATCATCCTCACCCCCTGACACTGTACAACCTTCTCCATTCACAGGAATCATCCTCACCCCTGACACTGTACAACCTCCTCCATTCACAAGTATCATCCTCACCCCCTGACACTGTACAATCTCCTCCATTCACAAGTATCATCCTCACCCCCTGACACTGTACACCCTCCTCCATTCACAAGTATCATTCTCACCCCCTGACACTATATAACCTCCTCCATTCACAAGAATCATCCTCGCCCCCTGACACTGTACAACCTCCTCCATTCACAAGTATCATCCTCACCCCCTGACACTGTACAACCTCCTCCATTCACAAGTATCATCCTCGCCCCCTGACACTGTACAACCTCCTCCATTCACAAGTATCATCCTCACCCCCTGACACTGTACAACCTCCTCCATTCACAAGTATCATCCTCACCCCCTGACACTGTACAACCTCCTCCATTCACAAGTTTCATCCTCACCCCCTGACACTGTACAACCTCCCCCATTCACAAGTATCATCCTCACCCCTGACACTGTACAACCTCCTCCATTCACAAGTATCATCCTCACCCCTGTCACTGTACAACCTCCTCTATTCACAAGTATCCTCACCCCCTGACACTGTACAACCTCCCCATTCACAAGTATCATCCTCACCCCTGACACTGTACAACCTTCTCCATTCACAGGAATCATCCTCACCCCTGACACTGTACAACCTCCTCCATTCACAAGTATCATCCTCACCCCCTGACACTGTACAACTTCCTCCATTCACAAGAATCATCCTCACCCCTGACACTGCACAACCTCCTCCATTCACAAGTATCATCCTCACCCCCTGACACTGTACAACCTCCTCTATTCACAAGTATCATCCTCACCCCCTGACACTGTACAACCTCCTCCATTCACAGGAATCATCCTCACCCCCTGACCCTGTACAACCTCATCCATTCACAAGTATCCTCACCCCCTGACACTGAACAACCTCCTCCATTCACAAGTATCATCCTCACCCCCTGACACTGTACAACCTCCTTCATTCACAAGTATCATCCTCACCCCCTGACACTGTACAACCTCCTCCAATCACAAGTATCATCCTCACCCCCTGACACTGTACAACCTCCTCCATTCACAAGTATCATCCTCACCCCTGACACTTTACAACCTCCTCCATTCACAGGAATCATCCTCACCCCCTGACCCTGTACAACCTCATCCATTCACAAGTATCCTCACCCCCTGACACTGAACAACCTCCTCCATTAACAAGTATCATCCTCACCCCCTGACACTGTACAACCTCCTCCATTCACAAGTATCATCCTCACCCCCTGACACTGTACAACCTCCTCCAATCACAAGTATCATCCTCACCCTGACACTGTACAACCTCCTCCAATCACAAGTATCATCCTCACCCCTGACACTGTACAACCTCCTCCATTCACAGGAATCCTCACCCCCTGACACTGTACAACCTCCTCCATTCACAAGTATCATCCTCACCCCCTGACACTGTACAACCTCCTCCATTCACACGAATCATCCTCACCCCTGACACTGTACAACCTCCTCCATTCACAAGAATCATCCTCACCCCTGACACTGTACAACCTCCTCCATTCACAGGAATCATCCTCACCCGACACTGTACAACCTCCTCCATTCACAAGTATCATCCTCACCCCCTGGCACTGTACAACCTCCTCTATTCACAAGTATCCTCACCCCCTGACACTGTACAACCTCCTCCATTCACAAGAATCATCCTCACCCCCTGACACTGTACAACCTCCTCCATTCACATGTATCATCCTCACCCCTGACACTGTACAACCTCCTCCATTCACAAGTATCATCCTCACCCCCTGACACTGTACAACCTCCTCCATTCACAAGTATCATCCTCACCCCCTGACACTGTACAACCTCCTCCATTCACAAGAATCCTCACCCCCTGACACTGTACAACCTCCTCCATTCACAAGAATCATCCTCACCCCCTGACACTGTACAACCTCCTCCATTCACAAGTATCATCCTCACCCCCTGACACTGTACAACCTCCTCCATTCACAGGAATCATCCTCACCCCTGACACTGTACAACCTCCTCCATTCACAAGTATCATCCTCACCCCCTGACACTGTACAACCTCCTCCAATCACAGGAATCATCCTCACCCCCTGACACTGTACAACCTACTCCATTCACAGGAATCCTCACCCCCTGACACTGTACAACCTCCTCCATTCACAAGTATCATCCTCACCCCTGACACTGTACAACCTCCTCTATTCACAAGTATCATCCTCACCCCCTGACACTGTACAACCTCCTCCATTCACAAGTATCATCCTCACCCCCTGACACTGTACAACCTCCGCCATTCACAGGAATCCTTACCCCCTGACACTGTACAACCTCCTCCATTCACAAGTATCATCCTCACCCCTGACACTGTACAACCTCCTCAATTCACAAGTATCATCCTCACCCCTGACACTGTACAACCTCCTCCATTCACAGGAATCATCCTCACCCCCTGACACTGAACAACCTCCTCCATTCACAAGAATCATCCTCACCCCCTGACACTATACAACCTCCTCCATTCACAGGAATCCTCACCCCCTGACACTGTATAACCTCCTCCATTCACAAGTATCATCCTCACCCCCTGACACTGTATAACCTCCTCCATTCACAAGTATCATCCTCACCCCCTGACACTGTACAACCTCCTCCATTCACATGAATCCTCACCCCCTGACACTGTACAACCTCCTCCATTCACAAGAATCATCCTCACCCCCTGACACTGTACAACCTCCTCCATTCACAGGAATCCTCACCCCCTGACACTGTCCAACCTCCTCCATTCACAGGAATCCTCACCCCCTGACACTGTACAACCTCCTCCATTCACAAGAATCATCCTCACCCCCTGACACTATACAACCTCCTCCATTCACAAATATCATCCTCACCCCTGACACTGTACAACCTCCTCCATTCACAAGTATCATCCTCACCCTCTGACACTGTATAACCTCCTCCATTCACAAGTATCATCCTCACCCCCTGACACTGTACAACCTCCTCCATTCACAGGAATCCTCACCCCCTGACACTGTATAACCTCCTCCATTCACAAGTATCATCCTCACCCCCTGACACTGTACAACCTCCTCCATTCACAGGAATCCTCACCCCCTGACACTATACAACCTCCTCCATTCACAAGTATCATCCTCACCCCTGACACTGTACAACCTCCTCCATTCACAAGTATCATCCTCACCCCCTGACACTGTACAACCTCCTCCATTCACAAGTATCATCCTCACCCCCTGACACTGTACAACCTCATCCATTCACAAGTATCATCCTCACACTCTGACACTGTATAACCTCCTCCATTCACAAGTATCATCCTCACCCCTGACACTGTACAACCTCCTCCATTCACAAGTATCATCCTCACCCCCTGACACTGTACAACCTCCTCCATTCACAGGAATCATCCTCACCCCCTGACACTGTATAACCTCCTCCATTCACAAGTATCATCCTCACCCCCTGACACTGTACAACCTCCTCCATTCACAAGTATCATCCTCACCCCCTGACACTGTATAACCTCCTCCATTCACAAGTATCATCCTCACCCCTGACACTGTACAACCTCCTCCATTCACAAGTATCATCCTCACCCCCGACAAAGTATAACCTCCTCCATTCACAAGTATCATCCTCACCCCCTAACACTGTACAACCTCCTCCATTTACAATGAATCATCCTCACCCCTGACACTGTACAACCTCCTCCATTCACAAGTATCATCCTCACCCCTGACACTGTACAACCTCCTCCATTCACAAGTATCATCCTCACCCCCTGACACTGTACAACCTCCTCCATTCACAAGAATCATCCTCACCCCCCTGACACTGTACAACCTCCTCCATTCACAGGAATGCTCACCCCCTGACACTGTACAACCTCCTCCATTCACAATGAATCATCCTCACCCCCTGACACTGTACAACCTCCTCCATTCACAAGTATCATCCTCACCCCTGACACTGTACAACCTCCTCCATTCACAAGTATCATCCTCACCCCCTGACACTGTACAACCTCCTCCATTCACAATGAATCATCCTCACCCCCTGACACTGTACAACCTCCTCCATTCACAAGTATCATCCTCACCCCCTGACACTGTATAACCTCCTCCATTCACAAGTATCATCCTCACCCCCTGACACTGTACAACATCCTCCATTTATAAGTATCATCCTCACCCCTAACACTGTACAACCTCCTCCATTCACAATGAAACATCCTCACCCCTGACACTGTACAACCTCCTCCATTCACAAGTATCATCCTCACCCCTGACACTGTACAACTTCCTCCATTCACAAGTATCATCCTCACCCCCTGACACTGTACAACCTCCTCCATTCACAGGAATCCTCACCCCCTGACACTGTACAACCTCCTCCATTCACAAGAATCATCCTCACCCCTGACACTGTACAACCTCCTCCATTCACAAGTATCATCCTCACCCCCTGACACTGTACAACCTCCTCCATTCACAGGAATCATCCCCACCCCTGACACTGTACAACCTCCTCCATTCACAGGAATCCTCACCCTATGACACTGTACAACCTCCTCCATTCACAAGTATCATCCTCACACCCTGACACTGTATAACCTCCTCTATTCACAAGTATCATCCTCACCCCTGACACTGTACAACCTCCTCCATTCACAGGAATCATCCTCACCCCCTGACACTGTACAACCTCCTCCATTCACAGGAATCATCCTCACCCCCCTGACACTGTACAACCTCCTCCATTCACAGGAATCATCCTCACCCCTGACACTGTAGTGTACAACCTCCTCCATTCACAGGAATCCTTACCCCCTGACACTGTACAACCTCCTCCATTCACAAGAATCATCCTCACCCCTGACACTGTACAACCTCCTCCATTCACAAGTATCATCCTCACCCCCTGACACTGTACAACCTCCTCCATTCACAGGAATCATCCCCACCCCTGACACTGTACAACCTCCTCCATTCACAGGAATCCTCACCCCATGACACTGTACAACCTCCTCCATTCACAAGTATCATCCTCACACCCTGACACTGTATAACCTCCTCTATTCACAAGTATCATCCTCACCCCTGACACTGTACAACCTCCTCCATTCACAGGAATCATCCTCACCCCCTGACACTGTACAACCTCCTCCATTCACAGGAATCATCCTCACCCCCTGACACTGTACAACCTCCTCCATTCAAAGGTATCATCCTCACCCCCTGACACTGTACAACCTCCTCCATTCACAAGTATCATCCTCAGTGCCCCTGACACTGTACAACTTCCTCCATTCACAGGTATCATCCTCACCCCCTGACACTGTACAACCTCCTCCATTCACAAGTATCATCCTCACCCCCTGACACTATATAACCTCCTCCATTCACAAGAATCATCCTCGCCCCCTGACACTGTACAACCTCCTCCATTCACAAGTATCATCCTCACCCCCTGACACTGTACAACCTCCTCCATTCACAAGTATCATCCTCACCCCCTGACACTGTACAACCTTCTCCATTCACAGGAATCATCCTCACCCCTGACACTGTACAACCTCCTCCATTCACAAGTATCATCCTCACCCCCTGACACTGTACAACCTCCTCCATTCACAAGTATCATCCTCACCCCCTGACACTGTACACCCTCCTCCATTCACAATTATCATTCTCACTCCCTGACACTATATAACCTCCTCCATTCACAAGAATCATCCTCGCCCCCTGACACTGTACAACCTCCTCCATTCACAAGTATCATCCTCGCCCCCTGACACTGTACAACCTCCTCCATTCACAAGTATCATCCTCACCCCCTGACACTGTACAACCTCCTCCATTCACAAGTATCATCCTCACCCCCTGACACTGTACAACCTCCTCCATTCACAAGTTTCATCCTCACCCCCTGACACTGTACAACCTCCTCCATTCACAAGTATCATCCTCACCCCTGACACTGTACAACCTCCTCCATTCACAAGTATCATCCTCACCCCTGTCACTGTACAACCTCCTCTATTCACAAGTATCCTCACCCCCTGACACTGTACAACCTCCTCCATTCACAAGTATCATCCTCACCCCTGACACTGTACAACCTTCTCCATTCACAGGAATCATCCTCACCCCTGACACTGTACAACCTCCTCCATTCACAAGTATCATCCTCACCCCCTGACACTGTACAACCTCCTCCATTCACAAGTATCATCCTCACCCCTGACACTGTACAACCTCCTCTATTCACAAGTATCATCCTCACCCCCTGACACTGTACAACCTCCTCCATTCACAGGAATCATCCTCACCCCCTGACCCTGTACAACATCCATTCACAAGTATCCTCACCCCCTGACACTGAACAACCTCCTCCATTCACAAGTATCATCCTCACCCCCTGACACTGTACAACCTCCTTCATTCACAAGTATCATCCTCACCCCCTGACACTGTACAACCTCCTCCAATCACAAGTATCATCCTCACCTCCTGACACTGTACAACCTCCTCCATTCACAAGTATCATCCTCACCCCTGACACTTTACAACCTCCTCCATTCACAGGAATCATCCTCACCCCCTGACCCTGTACAACCTCATCCATTCACAAGTATCCTCACCCCCTGACACTGAACAACCTCCTCCATTCACAAGTATCATCCTCACCCCCTGACACTGTACAACCTCCTCCATTCACAAGTATCATCCTCACCCCCTGACACTGTACAACCTCCTCCAATCACAAGTATCATCCTCACCCTGACACTGTACAACCTCCTCCAATCACAAGTATCATCCTCACCCCTGACACTGTACAACCTCCTCCATTCACAGGAATCCTCACCCCCTGACACTGTACAACCTCCTCCATTCACAAGTATCATCCTCACCCCCTGACACTGTACAACCTCCTCCATTCACACGAATCATCCTCACCCCTGACACTGTACAACCTCCTCCATTCACAAGAATCATCCTCACCCCTGACACTGTACAACCTCCTCCATTCACAGGAATCATCCTCACCCGACACTGTACAACCTCCTCCATTCACAAGTATCATCCTCACCCCCTGGCACTGTACAACCTCCTCTATTCACAAGTATCCTCACCCCCTGACACTGTACAACCTCCTCCATTCACAAGAATCATCCTCACCCCCTGACACTGTACAACCTCCTCCATTCACATGTATCATCCTCACCCCTGACACTGTACAACCTCCTCCATTCACAAGTATCATCCTCACCCCCCTGACACTGTACAACCTCCTCCATTCACAAGTATCATCCTCACCCCCTGACACTGTACAACCTCCTCCATTCACAAGTATCATCCTCACACCCTGACACTGTATAACCTCCTCTATTCACAAGTATCATCCTCACCCCTGACACTGTACAACCTCCTCCATTCACAGGAATCATCCTCACCCCCTGACACTGTACAACCTCCTCCATTCACAGGAATCATCCTCACCCCCTGACACTGTACAACCTCCTCCATTCGAAGGAATCATCCTCACCCCCTGACACTATATAACCTCCTCCATTCACAAGAATCATCCTCGCCCCCTGACACTGTACAACCTCCTCCATTCACAGGAATCATCCTCACCCCTGACACTGTACAACCTCCTCCATTCACAAGTATCATCCTCACCCCCTGACACTATATAACCTCCTCCATTCACAAGAATCATCCTCGCACCCTGACACTGTACAACCTCCTCCATTCACAAGTATCATCCTCACCCCCTGACACTGTACAACCTCCTCCATTCACAAGTATCATCCTCACCCCCTGACACTGTACAACCTCCTCCATTCACAAGTATCATCCTCACCCCTGACACTGTACAACCTCCTCTATTCACAAGTATCATCCTCACCCCCTGACACTGTACAACCTCCTCCATTCACAAGTATCATCCTCACCCCCTGACACTGTACAACCTCCTCCATTCACAGGAATCATCCTCACCCCTGACACTGTACAACCTCCTCCATTCACAAGTATCATCCTCACCCCCTGACACTGTACAACCTCCTCCATTCACAAGTATCATTCTCACCCCCTGACACTTTACAACCTTCTCCATTCACAGGAATCATCCTCACCCCTGACACTGTACAACCTCCTCCATTCACAAGTATCATCCTCACCCCCTGACACTGTACAATCTCCTCCATTCACAAGTATCATCCTCACCCCCTGACACTGTACACCCTCCTCCATTCACAAGTATCATTCTCACCCCCTGACACTATATAACCTCCTCCATTCACAAGAATCATCCTCGCCCCCTGACACTGTACAACCTCCTCCATTCACAAGTATCATCCTCACCCCCTGACACTGTACAACCTCCTCCATTCACAAGTATCATCCTCGCCCCCTGACACTGTACAACCTCCTCCATTCACAAGTATCATCCTCACCCCCTGACACTGTACAACCTCCTCCATTCACAAGTATCATCCTCACCCCCTGACACTGTACAACCTCCTCCATTCACAAGTTTCATCCTCACCCCCTGACACTGTACAACCTCCCCCATTCACAAGTATCATCCTCACCCCTGACACTGTACAACCTCCTCCATTCACAAGTATCATCCTCACCCCTGTCACTGTACAACCTCCTCTATTCACAAGTATCCTCACCCCCTGACACTGTACAACCTCCCCATTCACAAGTATCATCCTCACCCCCTGACACTGTACAACCTCCTCCATTCACAAGTATCATCCTCGCCCCCTGACACTGTACAACCTCCTCCATTCACAAGTATCATCCTCACCCCCTGACACTGTACACCCTCCTCCATTCACAAGTATCATTCTCACCCCCTGACACTATATAACCTCCTCCATTCACAAGAATCATCCTCACCCCCTGACACTGTACAACCTCCTCCATTCACAAGTTTCATCCTCACCCCCTGACACTGTACAACCTCCTCCATTCACAAGTATCATCCTCACCCCCTGACACTGTACAACCTCCTCCATTCACAAGTTTCATCCTCACCCCCTGACACTGTACAACCTTCTCCATGCACAGGAATCATCCTCACCCCTGACACTGTACAACCTCCTCCATTCACAAGTATCATCCTCACCCCTGACACTGTACAACCTCCTCCATTCACAGGAATCATCCTCACCCCCTGACACTGTACAACCTCCTCCATTCACAAGTATCATCCTCACCCCCTGACACTGTACAACCTCCTCCATTCACAGGAATCCTTACCCCCTGACACTGTACAACCTCCTCCATTCACAAGTATCATCCTTACCCCTGACACTGTACAACCTCCTCCATTCACAAGAATCATCCTCACCCCCTGACACTGTACAACCTCCTCCATTCACAAGTATCATCCTCACCACCTGACACTGTACAACCTCCTCCATTCACAAGTATCATCCTCACCACCTGACACTGTACAACCTCCTCCATTCACAAGTATCATCCTCACCCCCTGACACTGTACAACCTCCTCCATTCACAAGTATCATCCTCACCCCCTGACACTGTACAACCTCCTCTATTCACAAGTATTATCCTCACCCCCAGACACTGTACAACCTCCTCCATTCACAATGAATCATCCTCACCCCCTGACACTGTACAACCTCCTCCATTCACAAGTATCATCCTCACCCCTGACACTGTACAACCTCCTCCATTCACAGGAATCATCCTCACCCCCTGACACTGTACAACCTCCTCCATTCACAGGAATCCTCACCCCCTGACACTGTACAACCTCCTCCATTCGCAAGAATCATCCTCACCCCTGACACTGTATAACCTCATCCATTCACAAGTATCCTCACCCCCTGACACTAAACAACCTCCTCCATTCACAAGTATCATCCTCACCCCCTGACACTGTACAACCTCCTCCATTCACAAGTATCATCCTCACCCCCTGACACTGTACAACCTCCTCCAATCACAAGTATCATCCTCACCCCCTGACACTGTACAACCTCCTCCATTCACAAGTATCATCCTCACCCCTGACACTTTACAACCTCCTCCATTCACTTGAATCATCCTCACCCCCTGACCCTGTACAACCTCATCCATTCACAAGTATCCTCACCCCCTGACACTGAACAACCTCCTCCATTCACAAGTATCACCCTCACCCTCTGACACTGTACAACCTCCTCTATTCACAGGTATCATCCTCACCCCTGACACTGTACAACCTCCTCCATTCACAAGTATCATCCTCACCCTCTGACACTGTACAACCTCTTCCATTCACACGAATCATCCTCACCCCTGACACTGTACAACCTCCTCCATTCACAAGTATCATCCTCACCCCCTGACACTGTACAACCTCCTCCATTCACAAGAATCATCCTCACCCCTGACACTGTACAACCTCCTCCATTCACAGGAATCATCCTCACCCGACACTGTACAACCTCCTCCATTCACAAGTATCATCCTCACCCCCTGACACTGTACAACCTCCTCTATTCACAAGTATCCTCACCCCCTGACACTGTACAACCTCCTCCATTCACAAGAATCATCCTCACCCCATGACACTGTACAACCTCCTCCATTCACATGTATCATCCTCACCCCCTGACACTGTACAACCTTCTCCATTCACAGGAATCATTCTCACCCCCTGACACTGTACAACCTCCTCCATTCACAAGAATCATCCTCACCCCTGACACTGTACAACCTCCTCCATTCACAAGTATCATCCTCAGTCCCTGACACTGTACAACCTCCTCCATTCACAAGTATCATCCTCACCCCCTGACACTGTACAACCTCCTCCATTCACAATGAATCATCCTCACCCCTGACACTGTACAACCTCCTCCATTCACAAGAATCATCCTAACCCCTGACACTGTACAACCTCCTCCATTCACAAGTATCATCCTCACCCCCTGACACTGTACAACCTCCTTCATTCACAAGTATAATCCTCACCCCCTGACACTGTATAACCTCCTCCATTCACTGGAATCATCCTAACCCCCTGACACTGTACAACCTTCTCCATTCACAAGTATCATCCTCACCCCCTGACACTGTACAACCTCCTCCATTCACAAGTATCATCCTCACCCCTGACACTGTACAACCTCCTCCATTCACAAGTATCATCCTCACCCCCTGACACTGTACAACCTCCTCCATTCACAAGTATCATCCTCACCCCCTGACACTGTACAACCTCCTCCATTCACAAGTATCATCCTCACCCCCTGACACTGTACAACCTCCTCTATTCACAAGTATCATCCTCACCCCTGACACTGTACAACCTCCTCTATTCACAAGTATCATCCTCACCCGTGACACTGTACAACCTCCTCCATTCACAAGTATCCTCCTCACCCCCTGACACTGTACAACCTCCTCCATTCACAAGTATCATCCTCACCCCTGACACTGTACAACCTCCTCCATTCACAAGTATCATCCTCACCCCCTGACACTGTACAACCTCCTCCATTCACAAGTATCATCCTCACCCCCTGACACTGTATAACCTCCTCCATTCACAAGTATCATCCTCACCCCCTGACACTGTACAACCTCCTCCATTCACAAGTATCATCCTCACCCCCTGACACTGTACAACCTCCTCCATTCACAAGTATCATCCTCACCCCCTAACACTGTACAACCTTCTCCATTCACAAGTATCATCCTCACCCCTGACACTGTACAACCTCCTCCATTCACAAGTATCATCCTCACCCCTGACACTGTACAACCTCCTCCATTCACAAATATCATCCTCACCCCCTGACACTGTACAACCTCCTCCATTCACATGTATCATCCTCACCCCGACACTGTACAACCTCCTCCATTCACAAGAATCATCCTCACCCCTGACACTGTACAACCTCCTCCATTCACAAGTATCATCCTCACCCCCTAACACTGTACAACCTTCTCCATTCACAAGTATCATCCTCACCCCTGACACTGTACAACCTCCTCCATTCACAAGTATCATCCTCAACCCCTGACAATGTACAACCTCCTCCATTCACAAGTATCATCCTCACCCCCTGACACTGTACAACCTCCTCCAATCACAAGTATCATCCTCACCCCCTGACACTGTACAACCTCCTCCATTCACAGGAATCCTTACCCCCTGACACTGTACAACCTCCTCCATTCACAAGTATCATCCTCACCCCCTGACACTATACAACCTCCTCTATTCACAAGTATCATCCTCACCCCCTGACACTGTAAAACCTCCTCCATTCACAAGTATCATCCTCACCCCCTGACACTGTACTACCTCCTCCATTCACAGGAATCCTTACCCCCTGACACTGTACAAACTCCTCCATTCACAAGTATCATCCTCACCCCCTGACACTGTACAACCTCCTCCATTCACAAGTATCATCCTCACCCCTGACACTGTACAACCTCCTCCATTCACAGGAATCATCCTCACCCCCTGACACTATACAACCTCCTCCATTCACAAGTATCATCCTCACCCCTGACACTGTACAACCTCCTCTATTCACAAGTATCATCCTCAACCCCTGACAATGTACAACCTCCTCCATTCACAAGTATCATCCTCACCCCCTGACACTGTACAACCTCCTCCAATCACAAGTATCATCCTCACCCCCTGACACTGTACAACCTCCTCCATTCACAGGAATCCTTACCCCCTGACACTGTACAACCTCCTCCATTCACAAGTATCATCCTCACCCCCTGACACTATACAACCTCCTCTATTCACAAGTATCATCCTCACCCCCTGACACTGTACAACCTCCTCCATTCACAAGTATCATCCTCACCCCCTGACACTGTACAACCTCCTCCATTCACAGGAATCCTTACCCCCTGACACTGTACAACCTCCTCCATTCACAAGTATCATCCTCACCCCTGACACTGTACAACCTCCTCCATTCACAGGAATCATCCTCACCCCCTGACACTATACAACCTCCTCCATTCACAAGTATCATCCTCACCCCCTGACACTGAACAAACTCCTCCATTCACAAGAATCATCCTCACCCCCTGACACTATACAACCTCCTCCATTCACAAGTATCATCCTCACCCCCTGACACTGTACAACCTTCTCCATTCACAGGAATCCTCACCCCCTGACACTGTACAACCTCCTCCATTCACAGGAATCCTCACCCTCTGACACTGTACAACCTCCTCCATTCACAAGAATCATCCTCACCCCCTGACACTATACAACCTTCTCCATTCACAAGTATCATCCTCAACCCTGACACTGTACAACCTCCTCCATTCACAAGTATCATCCTCACCCCCTGACACTGTACAACCTCCTCCATTCACAAGTATCATCCTCAACCCCTGACACTGTACAACCTCCTCCATTCACAGGAATCCTCACCCCCTGACACTGTACAACCTCCTCCATTCACAAGAATCATCCTCACCCCCTGACACTATACAACCTCCTCCATTCACAAGTATCATCCTCACCCCCTGACACTGTATAACCTCCTCCATTCACAAGTATCATCCTCACCCCCTGACACTGTACAACCTTCTCCATTCACAGGAATCCTCGCCCCCTGACACTGTACAACCTCCTCCTTTCACAAGAATCATCCTCACCCCCTGACACTATACAACCTTCTCCATTCACAAGTATCATCCTCAACCCTGACACTGTACAACCTCCTCCATTCACAAGTATCATCCTCACCCCCTGACACTGTACAACCTCCTCCATTCACAAGTATCATCCTCAACCCCTGACACTGTACAACCTCCTCCATTCACAGGAATCCTCACCCCCTGACACTGTACAACCTCCTCCATTCACAAGAATCATCCTCACCCCCTGACACTGTACAACCTCCTCCATTCACAAGTATCATCCTCACCCCCTGACACTGTACAACCTCCTCCATTCACAGGAATCATCCTCACCCCTGACACTGTACAACCTCCTCCATTCACAAGTATCATCCTCACCCCCTGACACTGTACAACCTCCTCCAATCACAGGAATCATCCTCACCCCCTGACACTGTACAACCTACTCCATTCACAGGAATCCTCACCCCCTGACACTGTACAACCTCCTCCATTCACAAGTATCATCCTCACCCCTGACACTGTACAACCTCCTCTATTCACAAGTATCATCCTCACCCCCTGACACTGTACAACCTCCTCCATTCACAAGTATCATCCTCACCCCCTGACACTGTACAACCTCCTCCATTCACAGGAATCCTTACCCCCTGACACTGTACAACCTCCTCCATTCACAAGTATCATCCTCACCCCTGACACTGTACAACCTCCTCAATTCACAAGTATCATCCTCACCCCTGACACTGTACAACCTCCTCCATTCACAGGAATCATCCTCACCCCCTGACACTGAACAACCTCCTCCATTCACAAGAATCATCCTCACCCCCTGACACTATACAACCTCCTCCATTCACAGGAATCCTCACCCCCTGACACTGTATAACCTCCTCCATTCACAAGTATCATCCTCACCCCCTGACACTGTATAACCTCCTCCATTCACAAGTATCATCCTCACCCCCTGACACTGTACAACCTCCTCCATTCACAGGAATCCTCACCCCCTGACACTGTACAACCTCCTCCATTCACAAGAATCATCCTCACCCCCTGACACTGTACAACCTCCTCCATTCACAGGAATCCTCACCCCCTGACACTGTCCAACCTCCTCCATTCACAGGAATCCTCACCCCCTGACACTGTACAACCTCCTCCATTCACAAGAATCATCCTCACCCCCTGACACTATACAACCTCCTCCATTCACAAATATCATCCTCACCCCTGACACTGTACAACCTCCTCCATTCACAAGTATCATCCTCACCCTCTGACACTGTATAACCTCCTCCATTCACAAGTATCATCCTCACCCCCTGACACTGTACAACCTCCTCCATTCACAGGAATCCTCACCCCCTGACACTGTATAACCTCCTCCATTCACAAGTATCATCCTCACCCCCTGACACTGTACAACCTCCTCCATTCACAGGAATCCTCACCCCCTGACACTATACAACCTCCTCCATTCACAAGTATCATCCTCACCCCTGACACTGTACAACCTCCTCCATTCACAAGTATCATCCTCACCCCCTGACACTGTACAACCTCCTCCATTCACAAGTATCATCCTCACCCCCTGACACTGTACAACCTCATCCATTCACAAGTATCATCCTCACACTCTGACACTGTATAACCTCCTCCATTCACAAGTATCATCCTCACCCCTGACACTGTACAACCTCCTCCATTCACAAGTATCATCCTCACCCCTGACACTGTACAACCTCCTCCATTCACAAGTATCATCCTCACCCCCTGACACTGTACAACCTCCTCCATTCACAGGAATCATCCTCACCCCCTGACACTGTATAACCTCCTCCATTCACAAGTATCATCCTCACCCCCTGACACTGTACAACCTCCTCCATTCACAAGTATCATCCTCACCCCCTGACACTGTATAACCTCCTCCATTCACAAGTATCATCCTCACCCCTGACACTGTACAACCTCCTCCATTCACAAGTATCATCCTCACCCCCGACAAAGTATAACCTCCTCCATTCACAAGTATCATCCTCACCCCCTAACACTGTACAACCTCCTCCATTTACAATGAATCATCCTCACCCCTGACACTGTACAACCTCCTCCATTCACAAGTATCATCCTCACCCCTGACACTGTACAACCTCCTCCATTCACAAGTATCATCCTCACCCCCTGACACTGTACAACCTCCTCCATTCACAAGAATCATCCTCACCCCCCTGACACTGTACAACCTCCTCCATTCACAGGAATGCTCACCCCCTGACACTGTACAACCTCCTCCATTCACAATGAATCATCCTCACCCCCTGACACTGTACAACCTCCTCCATTCACAAGTATCATCCTCACCCCTGACACTGTACAACCTCCTCCATTCACAAGTATCATCCTCACCCCCTGACACTGTACAACCTCCTCCATTCACAAGTATCATCCTCACCCCCTGACACTGTATAACCTCCTCCATTCACAAGTATCATCCTCACCCCCTGACACTGTACAACATCCTCCATTTACAAGTATCATCCTCACCCCTAACACTGTACAACCTCCTATATTCACAATGAATCATCCTCACCCCTGACACTGTACAACCTCCTCCATTCACAAGTATCATCCTCACCCCTGACACTGTACAACCTCCTCCATTCACAAGTATCATCCTCACCCCCTGACACTGTACAACTTCCTCCATTCACAAGTATCATCCTCACCCCCTGACACTGTACAACCTCCTCCATTCACAGGAATCCTCACCCCCTGACACTGTACAACCTCCTCCATTCACAAGAATCATCCTCACCCCTGACACTGTACAACCTCCTCCATTCACAAGTATCATCCTCACCCCCTGACACTGTACAACCTCCTCCATTCACAGGAATCATCCCCACCCCTGACACTGTACAACCTCCTCCATTCACAGGAATCCTCACCCCATGACACTGTACAACCTCCTCCATTCACAAGTATCATCCTCACACCCTGACACTGTATAACCTCCTCTATTCACAAGTATCATCCTCACCCCCTGACACTGTACAACCTCCTCCATTCACAGGAATCATCCTCACCCCCTGACACTGTACAACCTCCTCCATTCACAGGAATCATCCTCACCCCCCTGACACTGTACAACCTCCTCCATTCACAGGAATCATCCTCACCCCTGACACTGTAGTGTACAACCTCCTCCATTCACAGGAATCCTTACCCCCTGACACTGTACAACCTCCTCCATTCACAAGAATCATCCTCACCCCTGACACTGTACAACCTCCTCCATTCACAAGTATCATCCTCACCCCCTGACACTGTACAACCTCCTCCATTCACAGGAATCATCCCCACCCCTGACACTGTACAACCTCCTCCATTCACAGGAATCCTCACCCCATGACACTGTACAACCTCCTCCATTCACAAGTATCATCCTCACACCCTGACACTGTATAACCTCCTCTATTCACAAGTATCATCCTCACCCCTGACACTGTACAACCTCCTCCATTCACAGGAATCATCCTCACCCCCTGACACTGTACAACCTCCTCCATTCACAGGAATCATCCTCACCCCCTGACACTGTACAACCTCCTCCATTCAAAGGTATCATCCTCACCCCCTGACACTGTACAACCTCCTCCATTCACAAGTATCATCCTCAGTGCCCCTGACACTGTACAACTTCCTCCATTCACAGGTATCATCCTCACCCCCTGACACTGTACAACCTCCTCCATTCACAAGTATCATCCTCACCCCCTGACACTATATAACCTCCTCCATTCACAAGAATCATCCTCGCCCCCTGACACTGTACAACCTCCTCCATTCTCAAGTATCATCCTCACCCCCTGACACTGTACAACCTCCTCCATTCACAAGTATCATCCTCACCCCCTGACACTGTACAACCTTCTCCATTCACAGGAATCATCCTCACCCCTGACACTGTACAACCTCCTCCATTCACAAGTATCATCCTCACCCCCTGACACTGTACAACCTCCTCCATTCACAAGTATCATCCTCACCCCCTGACACTGTACACCCTCCTCCATTCACAATTATCATTCTCACTCCCTGACACTATATAACCTCCTCCATTCACAAGAATCATCCTCGCCCCCTGACACTGTACAACCTCCTCCATTCACAAGTATCATCCTCACCCCCTGACACTGTACAACCTCCTCCATTCACAAGTATCATCCTCACCCCCTCACACTGTACAACCTCCTCCATTCACAAGTATCATCCTCACCCCCTGACACTGTACAACCTCCTCCATTCACAAGTTTCATCCTCACCCCCTGACACTGTACAACCTCCTCCATTCACAAGTATCATCCTCACCCCTGACACTGTACAACCTCCTCCATTCACAAGTATCATCCTCACCCCTGTCACTGTACAACCTCCTCTATTCACAAGTATCCTCACCCCCTGACACTGTACAACCTCCTCCATTCACAAGTATCATCCTCACCCCTGACACTGTACAACCTTCTCCATTCACAGGAATCATCCTCACCCCTGACACTGTACAACCTCCTCCATTCACAAGTATCATCCTCACCCCCTGACACTGTACAACCTCCTCCATTCACAAGTATCATCCTCACCCCTGACACTGTACAACCTCCTCTATTCACAAGTATCATCCTCACCCCCTGACACTGTACAACCTCCTCCATTCACAGGAATCATCCTCACCCCCTGACCCTGTACAACCTCATCCATTCACAAGTATCCTCACCCCCTGACACTGAACAACCTCCTCCATTCACAAGTATCATCCTCACCCCCTGACACTGTACAACCTCCTTCATTCACAAGTATCATCCTCACCCCCTGACACTGTACAACCTCCTCCAATCACAAGTATCATCCTCACCCCCTGACACTGTACAACCTCCTCCATTCACAAGTATCATCCTCACCCCTGACACTTTACAACCTCCTCCATTCACAGGAATCATCCTCACCCCCTGACCCTGTACAACCTCATCCATTCACAAGTATCCTCACCCCCTGACACTGAACAACCTCCTCCATTCACAAGTATCATCCTCACCCCCTGACACTGTACAACCTCCTCCATTCACAAGTATCATCCTCACCCCCTGACACTGTACAACCTCCTCCATTCACAAGTATCATCCTCACCCCCTGACACTGTACAACCTCCTCCATTCACAAGTATCATCCTCACCCCTGACACTGTATAACCTCCTCCATTCACAAGTATCATCCTCACCCCCTGACACTGTACAACCTCCTCCATTCACAAGTATCATCCTCACCCCCTGACACTGTACAACCTCCTCCATTCACAGGAATCCTTACCCCCTGACACTGTACAACCTCCTCCATTCACAAGAATCATCCTCACCCCCTGACACTGTACAACCTCCTCCATTCACAGGAATCCTCACCCCCTGACACTGTACAACCTCCTCCATTCACAAGTATCATCCTCACCCCCTGACACTGTACAACCTCCTCCATTCACAAGTATCATCCTCACCCTGACACTGTACAACCTCCTCCAATCACAAGTATCATCCTCACCCCTGACACTGTACAACCTCCTCCATTCACAGGAATCCTCACCCCCTGACACTGTACAACCTCCTCCATTCACAAGTATCATCCTCACCCCCTGACACTGTACAACCTCCTCCATTCACACGAATCATCCTCACCCCTGCCACTGTACAACCTCCTCCATTCACAAGAATCATCCTCACCCCTGACACTGTACAACCTCCTCCATTCACAGGAATCATCCTCACCCGACACTGTACAACCTCCTCCATTCACAAGTATCATCCTCACCCCCTGGCACTGTACAACCTCCTCTATTCACAAGTATCCTCACCCCCTGACACTGTACAACCTCCTCCATTCACAAGAATCATCCTCACCCCCTGACACTGTACAACCTCCTCCATTCACATGTATCATCCTCACCCCTGACACTGTACAACCTCCTCCATTCACAAGTATCATCCTCACCCCCCTGACACTGTACAACCTCCTCCATTCACAAGTATCATCCTCACCCCCTGACACTGTACAACCTCCTCCATTCACAAGTATCATCCTCACACCCTGACACTGTATAACCTCCTCTATTCACAAGTATCATCCTCACCCCTGACACTGTACAACCTCCTCCATTCACAGGAATCATCCTCACCCCCTGACACTGTACAACCTCCTCCATTCACAGGAATCATCCTCACCCCCTGACACTGTACAACCTCCTCCATTCGAAGGAATCATCCTCACCCCCTGACACTATATAACCTCCTCCATTCACAAGAATCATCCTCGCCCCCTGACACTGTACAACCTCCTCCATTCACAGGAATCATCCTCACCCCTGACACTGTACAACCTCCTCCATTCACAAGTATCATCCTCACCCCCTGACACTATATAACCTCCTCCATTCACAAGAATCATCCTCGCCCCCTGACACTGTACAACCTCCTCCATTCACAAGTATCATCCTCACCCCCTGACACTGTACAACCTCCTCCATTCACAAGTATCATCCTCACCCCCTGACACTGTACAACCTCCTCCATTCACAAGTATCATCCTCACCCCTGACACTGTACAACCTCCTCTATTCACAAGTATCATCCTCACCCCCTGACACTGTACAACCTCCTCCATTCACAAGTATCATCCTCACCCCCTGACACTGTACAACCTCCTCCATTCACAGGAATCATCCTCACCCCTGACACTGTACAACCTCCTCCATTCACAAGTATCATCCTCACCCCCTGACACTGTACAACCTCCTCCATTCACAAGTATCATCCTCACCCCCTGACACTGTACAACCTTCTCCATTCACAGGAATCATCCTCACCCCTGACACTGTACAACCTCCTCCATTCACAAGTATCATCCTCACCCCCTGACACTGTACAATCTCCTCCATTCACAAGTATCATCCTCACCCCCTGACACTGTACACCCTCCTCCATTCACAAGTATCATTCTCACCCCCTGACACTATATAACCTCCTCCATTCACAAGAATCATCCTCGCCCCCTGACACTGTACAACCTCCTCCATTCACAAGTATCATCCTCACCCCCTGACACTGTACAACCTCCTCCATTCACAAGTATCATCCTCGCCCCCTGACACTGTACAACCTCCTCCATTCACAAGTATCATCCTCACCCCCTGACACTGTACAACCTCCTCCATTCACAAGTATCATCCTCACCCCCTGACACTGTACAACCTCCTCCATTCACAAGTTTCATCCTCACCCCCTGACACTGTACAACCTCCCCCATTCACAAGTATCATCCTCACCCCTGACACTGTACAACCTCCTCCATTCACAAGTATCATCCTCACCCCTGTCACTGTACAACCTCCTCTATTCACAAGTATCCTCACCCCCTGACACTGTACAACCTCCCCATTCACAAGTATCATCCTCACCCCTGACACTGTACAACCTTCTCCATTCACAGGAATCATCCTCACCCCTGACACTGTACAACCTCCTCCATTCACAAGTATCATCCTCACCCCCTGACACTGTACAACTTCCTCCATTCACAAGAATCATCCTCACCCCTGACACTGTACAACCTCCTCCATTCACAAGTATCATCCTCACCCCCTGACACTGTACAACCTCCTCTATTCACAAGTATCATCCTCACCCCCTGACACTGTACAACCTCCTCCATTCACAGGAATCATCCTCACCCCCTGACCCTGTACAACCTCATCCATTCACAAGTATCCTCACCCCCTGACACTGAACAACCTCCTCCATTCACAAGTATCATCCTCACCCCGACACTGTACAACCTCCTTCATTCACAAGTATCATCCTCACCCCCTGACACTGTACAACCTCCTCCAATCACAAGTATCATCCTCACCCCCTGACACTGTACAACCTCCTCCATTCACAAGTATCATCCTCACCCCTGACACTTTACAACCTCCTCCATTCACAGGAATCATCCTCACCCCCTGACCCTGTACAACCTCATCCATTCACAAGTATCCTCACCCCCTGACACTGAACAACCTCCTCCATTAACAAGTATCATCCTCACCCCCTGACACTGTACAACCTCCTCCATTCACAAGTATCATCCTCACCCCCTGACACTGTACAACCTCCTCCAATCACAAGTATCATCCTCACCCTGACACTGTACAACCTCCTCCAATCACAAGTATCATCCTCACCCCTGACACTGTACAACCTCCTCCATTCACAGGAATCCTCACCCCCTGACACTGTACAACCTCCTCCATTCACAAGTATCATCCTCACCCCCTGACACTGTACAACCTCCTCCATTCACACGAATCATCCTCACCCCTGACACTGTACAACCTCCTCCATTCACAAGAATCATCCTCACCCCTGACACTGTACAACCTCCTCCATTCACAGGAATCATCCTCACCCGACACTGTACAACCTCCTCCATTCACAAGTATCATCCTCACCCCCTGGCACTGTACAACCTCCTCTATTCACAAGTATCCTCACCCCCTGACACTGTACAACCTCCTCCATTCACAAGAATCATCCTCACCCCCTGACACTGTACAACCTCCTCCATTCACATGTATCATCCTCACCCCTGACACTGTACAACCTCCTCCATTCACAAGTATCATCCTCACCCCCTGACACTGTACAACCTCCTCCATTCACAAGAATCCTCACCCCCTGACACTGTACAACCTCCTCCATTCACAAGTATCATCCTCACCCCCTGACACTGTACAACCTCCTCCATTCACAAGAATCCTCACCCCCTGACACTGTACAACCTCCTCCATTCACAAGAATCATCCTCACCCCCTGACACTGTACAACCTCCTCCATTCACAAGTATCATCCTCACCCCCTGACACTGTACAACCTCCTCCATTCACAGGAATCATCCTCACCCCTGACACTGTACAACCTCCTCCATTCACAAGTATCATCCTCACCCCCTGACACTGTACAACCTCCTCCAATCACAGGAATCATCCTCACCCCCTGACACTGTACAACCTACTCCATTCACAGGAATCCTCACCCCCTGACACTGTACAACCTCCTCCATTCACAAGTATCATCCTCACCCCTGACACTGTACAACCTCCTCTATTCACAAGTATCATCCTCACCCCCTGACACTGTACAACCTCCTCCATTCACAAGTATCATCCTCACCCCCTGACACTGTACAACCTCCTCCATTCACAGGAATCCTTACCCCCTGACACTGTACAACCTCCTCCATTCACAAGTATCATCCTCACCCCTGACACTGTACAACCTCCTCAATTCACAAGTATCATCCTCACCCCTGACACTGTACAACCTCCTCCATTCACAGGAATCATCCTCACCCCCTGACACTGAACAACCTCCTCCATTCACAAGAATCATCCTCACCCCCTGACACTATACAACCTCCTCCATTCACAGGAATCCTCACCCCCTGACACTGTATAACCTCCTCCATTCACAAGTATCATCCTCACCCCCTGACACTGTATAACCTCCTCCATTCACAAGTATCATCCTCACCCCCTGACACTGTACAACCTCCTCCATTCACAGGAATCCTCACCCCCTGACACTGTACAACCTCCTCCATTCACAAGAATCATCCTCACCCCCTGACACTGTACAACCTCCTCCATTCACAGGAATCCTCACCCCCTGACACTGTCCAACCTCCTCCATTCACAGGAATCCTCACCCCCTGACACTGTACAACCTCCTCCATTCACAAGAATCATCCTCACCCCCTGACACTATACAACCTCCTCCATTCACAAATATCATCCTCACCCCTGACACTGTACAACCTCCTCCATTCACAAGTATCATCCTCACCCTCTGACACTGTATAACCTCCTCCATTCACAAGTATCATCCTCACCCCCTGACACTGTACAACCTCCTCCATTCACAGGAATCCTCACCCCCTGACACTGTATAACCTCCTCCATTCACAAGTATCATCCTCACCCCCTGACACTGTACAACCTCCTCCATTCACAGGAATCCTCACCCCCTGACACTATACAACCTCCTCCATTCACAAGTATCATCCTCACCCCTGACACTGTACAACCTCCTCCATTCACAAGTATCATCCTCACCCCCTGACACTGTACAACCTCCTCCATTCACAAGTATCATCCTCACCCCCTGACTTTGTACAACCTCATCCATTCACAAGTATCATCCTCACACTCTGACACTGTATAACCTCCTCCATTCACAAGTATCATCCTCACCCCTGACACTGTACAACCTCCTCCATTCACAAGTATCATCCTCACCCCCTGACACTGTACAACCTCCTCCATTCACAGGAATCATCCTCACCCCCTGACACTGTATAACCTCCTCCATTCACAAGTATCATCCTCACCCCCTGACACTGTACAACCTCCTCCATTCACAAGTATCATCCTCACCCCCTGACACTGTATAACCTCCTCCATTCACAAGTATCATCCTCACCCCTGACACTGTACAACCTCCTCCATTCACAAGTATCATCCTCACCCCCGACAAAGTATAACCTCCTCCATTCACAAGTATCATCCTCACCCCCTAACACTGTACAACCTCCTCCATTTACAATGAATCATCCTCACCCCTGACACTGTACAACCTCCTCCATTCACAAGTATCATCCTCACCCCTGACACTGTACAACCTCCTCCATTCACAAGTATCATCCTCACCCCCTGACACTGTACAACCTCCTCCATTCACAAGAATCATCCTCACCCCCCTGACACTGTACAACCTCCTCCATTCACAGGAATGCTCACCCCCTGACACTGTACAACCTCCTCCATTCACAATGAATCATCCTCACCCCCTGACACTGTACAACCTCCTCCATTCACAAGTATCATCCTCACCCCTGACACTGTACAACCTCCTCCATTCACAAGTATCATCCTCACCCCCTGACACTGTACAACCTCCTCCATTCACAATGAATCATCCTCACCCCCTGACACTGTACAACCTCCTCCATTCACAAGTATCATCCTCACCCCCTGACACTGTATAACCTCCTCCATTCACAAGTATCATCCTCACCCCCTGACACTGTACAACATCCTCCATTTATAAGTATCATCCTCACCCCTAACACTGTACAACCTCCTCCATTCACAATGAATCATCCTCACCCCTGACACTGTACAACCTCCTCCATTCACAAGTATCATCCTCACCCCTGACACTGTACAACTTCCTCCATTCACAAGTATCATCCTCACCCCCTGACACTGTACAACCTCCTCCATTCACAGGAATCCTCACCCCCTGACACTGTACAACCTCCTCCATTCACAAGAATCATCCTCACCCCTGACACTGTACAACCTCCTCCATTCACAAGTATCATCCTCACCCCCTGACACTGTACAACCTCCTCCATTCACAGGAATCATCCCCACCCCTGACACTGTACAACCTCCTCCATTCACAGGAATCCTCACCCCATGACACTGTACAACCTCCTCCATTCACAAGTATCATCCTCACACCCTGACACTGTATAACCTCCTCTATTCACAAGTATCATCCTCACCCCTGACACTGTACAACCTCCTCCATTCACAGGAATCATCCTCACCCCCTGACACTGTACAACCTCCTCCATTCACAGGAATCATCCTCACCCCCCTGACACTGTACAACCTCCTCCATTCACAGGAATCATCCTCACCCCTGACACTGTAGTGTACAACCTCCTCCATTCACAGGAATCCTTACCCCCTGACACTGTACAACCTCCTCCATTCACAAGAATCATCCTCACCCCTGACACTGTACAACCTCCTCCAATCACAAGTATCATCCTCACCCCCTGACACTGTACAACCTCCTCCATTCACAGGAATCATCCCCACCCCTGACACTGTACAACCTCCTCCATTCACAGGAATCCTCACCCCATGACACTGTACAACCTCCTCCATTCACAAGTATCATCCTCACACCCTGACACTGTATAACCTCCTCTATTCACAAGTATCATCCTCACCCCTGACACTGTACAACCTCCTCCATTCACAGGAATCATCCTCACCCCCTGACACTGTACAACCTCCTCCATTCACAGTAATCATCCTCACCCCCTGACACTGTACAACCTCCTCCATTCAAAGGTATCATCCTCACCCCCTGACACTGTACAACCTCCTCCATTCACAAGTATCATCCTCAGTGCCCCTGACACTGTACAACTTCCTCCATTCACAGGTATCATCCTCACCCCCTGACACTGTACAACCTCCTCCATTCACAAGTATCATCCTCACCCCCTGACACTATATAACCTCCTCCATTCACAAGAATCATCCTCGCCCCCTGACACTGTACAACCTCCTCCATTCACAAGTATCATCCTCACCCCCTGACACTGTACAACCTCCTCCATTCACAAGTATCATCCTCACCCCCTGACACTGTACAACCTTCTCCATTCACAGGAATCATCCTCACCCCTGACACTGTACAACCTCCTCCATTCACAAGTATCATCCTCACCCCCTGACACTGTACAACCTCCTCCATTCACAAGTATCATCCTCACCCCCTGACACTGTACACCCTCCTCCATTCACAATTATCATTCTCACTCCCTGACACTATATAACCTCCTCCATTCACAAGAATCATCCTCGCCCCCTGACACTGTACAACCTCCTCCATTCACAAGTATCATCCTCGCCCCCTGACACTGTACAACCTCCTCCATTCACAAGTATCATCCTCACCCCCTGACACTGTACAACCTCCTCCATTCACAAGTATCATCCTCACCCCCTGACACTGTACAACCTCCTCCATTCACAAGTTTCATCCTCACCCCCTGACACTGTACAACCTCCTCCATTCACAAGTATCATCCTCACCCCTGACACTGTACAACCTCCTCCATTCACAAGTATCATCCTCACCCCTGTCACTGTACAACCTCCTCTATTCACAAGTATCCTCACCCCCTGACACTGTACAACCTCCTCCATTCACAAGTATCATCCTCACCCCTGACACTGTACAACCTTCTCCATTCACAGGAATCATCCTCACCCCTGACACTGTACAACCTCCTCCATTCACAAGTATCATCCTCACCCCCTGACACTGTACAACCTCCTCCATTCACAAGTATCATCCTCACCCCTGACACTGTACAACCTCCTCTATTCACAAGTATCATCCTCACCCCCTGACACTGTACAACCTCCTCCATTCACAGGAATCATCCTCACCCCCTGACCCTGTACAACCTCATCCATTCACAAGTATCCTCACCCCCTGACACTGAACAACCTCCTCCATTCACAAGTATCATCCTCACCCCCTGACACTGTACAACCTCCTTCATTCACAAGTATCATCCTCACCCCCTGACACTGTACAACCTCCTCCAATCACAAGTATCATCCTCACCCCCTGACACTGTACAACCTCCTCCATTCACAAGTATCATCCTCACCCCTGACACTTTACAACCTCCTCCATTCACAGGAATCATCCTCACCCCCTGACCCTGTACAACCTCATCCATTCACAAGTATCCTCACCCCCTGACACTGAACAACCTCCTCCATTCACAAGTATCATCCTCACCCCCTGACACTGTACAACCTCCTCCATTCACAAGTATCATCCTCACCCCCTGACACTGTACAACCTCCTCCATTCACAAGTATCATCCTCACCCCCTGACACTGTACAACCTCCTCCATTCACAAGTATCATCCTCACCCCTGACACTGTATAACCTCCTCCATTCACAAGTATCATCCTCACCCCCTGACACTGTACAACCTCCTCCATTCACAAGTATCATCCTCACCCCCTGACACTGTACAACCTCCTCCATTCACAGGAATCCTTACCCCCTGACACTGTACAACCTCCTCCATTCACAAGAATCATCCTCACCCCCTGACACTGTACAACCTCCTCCATTCACAGGAATCCTCACCCCCTGACACTGTACAACCTCCTCCATTCACAAGTATCATCCTCACCCCCTGACACTGTACAACCTCCTCCATTCACAAGTATCATCCTCACCCTGACACTGTACAACCTCCTCCAATCACAAGTATCATCCTCACCCCTGACACTGTACAACCTCCTCCATTCACAGGAATCCTCACCCCCTGACACTGTACAACCTCCTCCATTCACAAGTATCATCCTCACCCCCTGACACTGTACAACCTCCTCCATTCACACGAATCATCCTCACCCCTGCCACTGTACAACCTCCTCCATTCACAAGAATCATCCTCACCCCTGACACTGTACAACCTCCTCCATTCACAGGAATCATCCTCACCCGACACTGTACAACCTCCTCCATTCACAAGTATCATCCTCACCCCCTGGCACTGTACAACCTCCTCTATTCACAAGTATCCTCACCCCTGACACTGTACAACCTCCTCCATTCACAAGAATCATCCTCACCCCCTGACACTGTACAACCTCCTCCATTCACATGTATCATCCTCACCCCTGACACTGTACAACCTCCTCCATTCACAAGTATCATCCTCACCCCCCTGACACTGTACAACCTCCTCCATTCACAAGTATCATCCCCACCCCCTGACACTGTACAACCTCCTCCATTCACAAGTATCATCCTCACACCCTGACACTGTATAACCTCCTCTATTCACAAGTATCATCCTCACCCCTGACACTGTACAACCTCCTCCATTCACAGGAATCATCCTCACCCCTGACACTGTACAACCTCCTCCATTCACAGGAATCATCCTCACCCCCTGACACTGTACAACCTCCTCCATTCGAAGGAATCATCCTCACCCCCTGACACTATATAACCTCCTCCATTCACAAGAATCATCCTCGCCCCCTGACACTGTACAACCTCCTCCATTCACAGGAATCATCCTCACCCCTGACACTGTACAACCTCCTCCATTCACAAGTATCATCCTCACCCCCTGACACTATATAACCTCCTCCATTCACAAGAATCATCCTTGCCCCCTGACACTGTACAACCTCCTCCATTCACAAGTATCATCCTCACCCCCTGACACTGTACAACCTCCTCCATTCACAAGTATCATCCTCACCCCCTGACACTGTACAACCTCCTCCATTCACAAGTATCATCCTCACCCCTGACACTGTACAACCTCCTCTATTCACAAGTATCATCCTCACCCCCTGACACTGTACAACCTCCTCCATTCACAAGTATCATCCTCACCCCCTGACACTGTACAACCTCCTCCATTCACAGGAATCATCCTCACCCCTGACACTGTACAACCTCCTCCATTCACAAGTATCATCCTCACCCCCTGACACTGTACAACCTTCTCCATTCACAGGAATCATCCTCACCCCTGACACTGTACAACCTCCTCCATTCACAAGTATCATCCTCACCCCCTGACACTGTACAATCTCCTCCATTCACAAGTATCATCCTCACCCCCTGACACTGTACACCCTCCTCCATTCACAAGTATCATTCTCACCCCCTGACACTATATAACCTCCACCATTCACAAGAATCATCCTCGCCCCCTGACACTGTACAACCTCCTCCATTCACAAGTATCATCCTCACCCCCTGACACTGTACAACCTCCTCCATTCACAAGTATCATCCTCGCCCCCTGACACTGTACAACCTCCTCCATTCACAAGTATCATCCTCACCCCCTGACACTGTACAACCTCCTCCATTCACAAGTATCATCCTCACCCCCTGACACTGTACAACCTCCTCCATTCACAAGTTTCATCCTCACCCCCTGACACTGTACAACCTCCCCCATTCACAAGTATCATCCTCACCCCTGACACTGTACAACCTCCTCCATTCACAAGTATCATCCTCACCCCTGTCACTGTACAACCTCCTCTATTCACAAGTATCCTCACCCCCTGACACTGTACAACCTCCCCATTCACAAGTATCATCCTCACCCCTGACACTGTACAACCTTCTCCATTCACAGGAATCATCCTCACCCCTGACACTGTACAACCTCCTCCATTCACAAGTATCATCCTCACCCCCTGACACTGTACAACTTCCTCCATTCACAAGAATCATCCTCACCCCTGACACTGTACAACCTCCTCCATTCACAAGTATCATCCTCACCCCCTGACACTGTACAACCTCCTCTATTCACAAGTATCATCCTCACCCCCTGACACTGTACAACCTCCTCCATTCACAGGAATCATCCTCACCCCCTGACCCTGTACAACCTCATCCATTCACAAGTATCCTCACCCCCTGACACTGAACAACCTCCTCCATTCACAAGTATCATCCTCACCCCCTGACACTGTACAACCTCCTTCATTCACAAGTATCATCCTCACCCCCTGACACTGTACAACCTCCTCCAATCACAAGTATCATCCTCACCCCCTGACACTGTACAACCTCCTCCATTCACAAGTATCATCCTCACCCCTGACACTTTACAACCTCCTCCATTCACAGGAATCATCCTCACCCCCTGACCCTGTACAACCTCATCCATTCACAAGTATCCTCACCCCCTGACACTGAACAACCTCCTCCATTAACAAGTATCATCCTCACCCCCTGACACTGTACAACCTCCTCCATTCACAAGTATCATCCTCACCCCCTGACACTGTACAACCTCCTCCAATCACAAGTATCATCCTCACCCTGACACTGTACAACCTCCTCCAATCACAAGTATCATCCTCACCCCTGACACTGTACAACCTCCTCCATTCACAGGAATCCTCACCCCCTGACACTGTACAACCTCCTCCATTCACAAGTATCATCCTCACCCCCTGACACTGTACAACCTCCTCCATTCACACGAATCATCCTCACCCCTGACACTGTACAACCTCCTCCATTCACAAGAATCATCCTCACCCCTGACACTGTACAACCTCCTCCATTCACAGGAATCATCCTCACCCGACACTGTACAACCTCCTCCATTCACAAGTATCATCCTCACCCCCTGGCACTGTACAACCTCCTCTATTCACAAGTATCCTCACCCCCTGACACTGTACAACCTCCTCCATTCACAAGAATCATCCTCACCCCCTGACACTGTACAACCTCCTCCATTCACATGTATCATCCTCACCCCTGACACTGTACAACCTCCTCCATTCACAAGTATCATCCTCACCCCCTGACACTGTACAACCTCCTCCATTCACAAGTATCATCCTCACCCCCTGACACTGTACAACCTCCTCCATTCACAAGAATCCTCACCCCCTGACACTGTACAACCTCCTCCATTCACAAGAATCATCCTCACCCCCTGACACTGTACAACCTCCTCCATTCACAAGTATCATCCTCACCCCCTGACACTGTACAACCTCCTCCATTCACAGGAATCATCCTCACCCCTGACACTGTACAACCTCCTCCATTCACAAGTATCATCCTCACCCCCTGACACTGTACAACCTCCTCCAATCACAGGAATCATCCTCACCCCCTGACACTGTACAACCTACTCCATTCACAGGAATCCTCACCCCCTGACACTGTACAACCTCCTCCATTCACAAGTATCATCCTCACCCCTGACACTGTACAACCTCCTCTATTCACAAGTATCATCCTCACCCCCTGACACTGTACAACCTCCTCCATTCACAAGTATCATCCTCACCCCCTGACACTGTACAACCTCCTCCATTCACAGGAATCCTTACCCCCTGACACTGTACAACCTCCTCCATTCACAAGTATCATCCTCACCCCTGACACTGTACAACCTCCTCAATTCACAAGTATCATCCTCACCCCTGACACTGTACAACCTCCTCCATTCACAGGAATCATCCTCACCCCCTGACACTGAACAACCTCCTCCATTCACAAGAATCATCCTCACCCCCTGACACTATACAACCTCCTCCATTCACAGGAATCCTCACCCCCTGACACTGTATAACCTCCTCCATTCACAAGTATCATCCTCACCCCCTGACACTGTATAACCTCCTCCATTCACAAGTATCATCCTCACCCCCTGACACTGTACAACCTCCTCCATTCACAGGAATCCTCACCCCCTGACACTGTACAACCTCCTCCATTCACAAGAATCATCCTCACCCCCTGACACTGTACAACCTCCTCCATTCACAGGAATCATCCTCACCCCCTGACACTGTATAACCTCCTCCATTCACAAGTATCATCCTCACCCCCTGACACTGTACAACCTCCTCCATTCACAAGTATCATCCTCACCCCCTGACACTGTATAACCTCCTCCATTCACAAGTATCATCCTCACCCCTGACACTGTACAACCTCCTCCATTCACAAGTATCATCCTCACCCCCGACAAAGTATAACCTCCTCCATTCACAAGTATCATCCTCACCCCCTAACACTGTACAACCTCCTCCATTTACAATGAATCATCCTCACCCCTGACACTGTACAACCTCCTCCATTCACAAGTATCATCCTCACCCCTGACACTGTACAACCTCCTCCATTCACAAGTATCATCCTCACCCCCTGACACTGTACAACCTCCTCCATTCACAAGAATCATCCTCACCCCCCTGACACTGTACAACCTCCTCCATTCACAGGAATGCTCACCCCCTGACACTGTACAACCTCCTCCATTCACAATGAATCATCCTCACCCCCTGACACTGTACAACCTCCTCCATTCACAAGTATCATCCTCACCCCTGACACTGTACAACCTCCTCCATTCACAAGTATCATCCTCACCCCCTGACACTGTACAACCTCCTCCATTCACAATGAATCATCCTCACCCCCTGACACTGTACAACCTCCTCCATTCACAAGTATCATCCTCACCCCCTGACACTGTATAACCTCCTCCATTCACAAGTATCATCCTCACCCCCTGACACTGTACAACATCCTCCATTTATAAGTATCATCCTCACCCCTAACACTGTACAACCTCCTCCATTCACAATGAATCATCCTCACCCCTGACACTGTACAACCTCCTCCATTCACAAGTATCATCCTCACCCCTGACACTGTACAACTTCCTCCATTCACAAGTATCATCCTCACCCCCTGACACTGTACAACCTCCTCCATTCACAGGAATCCTCACCCCCTGACACTGTACAACCTCCTCCATTCACAAGAATCATCCTCACCCCTGACACTGTACAACCTCCTCCATTCACAAGTATCATCCTCACCCCCTGACACTGTACAACCTCCTCCATTCACAGGAATCATCCCCACCCCTGACACTGTACAACCTCCTCCATTCACAGGAATCCTCACCCCGTGACACTGTACAACCTCCTCCATTCACAAGTATCATCCTCACACCCTGACACTGTATAACCTCCTCTATTCACAAGTATCATCCTCACCCCTGACACTGTACAACCTCCTCCATTCACAGGAATCATCCTCACCCCCTGACACTGTACAACCTCCTCCATTCACAGGAATCATCCTCACCCCCCTGACACTGTACAACCTCCTCCATTCACAGGAATCATCCTCACCCCTGACACTGTAGTGTACAACCTCCTCCATTCACAGGAATCCTTACCCCCTGACACTGTACAACCTCCTCCATTCACAAGAATCACCCTCACCCCTGACACTGTACAACCTCCTCCATTCACAAGTATCATCCTCACCCCCTGACACTGTACAACCTCCTCCATTCACAGGAATCATCCCCACCCCTGACACTGTACAACCTCCTCCATTCACAGGAATCCTCACCCCATGACACTGTACAACCTCCTCCATTCACAAGTATCATCCTCACACCCTGACACTGTATAACCTCCTCTATTCACAAGTATCATCCTCACCCCTGACACTGTACAACCTCCTCCATTCACAGGAATCATCCTCACCCCCTGACACTGTACAACCTCCTCCATTCACAGGAATCATCCTCACCCCCTGACACTGTACAACCTCCTCCATTCAAAGGTATCATCCTCACCCCCTGACACTGTACAACCTCCTCCATTCACAAGTATCATCCTCAGTGCCCCTGACACTGTACAACTTCCTCCATTCACAGGTATCATCCTCACCCCCTGACACTGTACAACCTCCTCCATTCACAAGTATCATCCTCACCCCCTGACACTATATAACCTCCTCCATTCACAAGAATCATCCTCGCCCCCTGACACTGTACAACCTCCTCCATTCACAAGTATCATCCTCACCCCCTGACACTGTACAACCTCCTCCATTCACAAGTATCATCCTCACCCCCTGACACTGTACAACCTTCTCCATTCACAGGAATCATCCTCACCCCTGACACTGTACAACCTCCTCCATTCACAAGTATCATCCTCACCCCCTGACACTGTACAACCTCCTCCATTCACAAGTATCATCCTCACCCCCTGACACTGTACACCCTCCTCCATTCACAATTATCATTCTCACTCCCTGACACTATATAACCTCCTCCATTCACAAGAATCATCCTCGCCCCCTGACACTGTACAACCTCCTCCATTCACAAGTATCATCCTCGCCCCCTGACACTGTACAACCTCCTCCATTCACAAGTATCATCCTCACCCCCTGACACTGTACAACCTCCTCCATTCACAAGTATCATCCTCACCCCCTGACACTGTACAACCTCCTCCATTCACAAGTTTCATCCTCACCCCCTGACACTGTACAACCTCCTCCATTCACAAGTATCATCCTCACCCCTGACACTGTACAACCTCCTCCATTCACAAGTATCATCCTCACCCCTGTCACTGTACAACCTCCTCTATTCACAAGTATCCTCACCCCCTGACACTGTACAACCTCCTCCATTCACAAGTATCATCCTCACCCCTGACACTGTACAACCTTCTCCATTCACAGGAATCATCCTCACCCCTGACACTGTACAACCTCCTCCATTCACAAGTATCATCCTCACCCCCTGACACTGTACAACCTCCTCCATTCACAAGTATCATCCTCACCCCTGACACTGTACAACCTCCTCTATTCACAAGTATCATCCTCACCCCCTGACACTGTACAACCTCCTCCATTCACAGGAATCATCCTCACCCCCTGACCCTGTACAACCTCATCCATTCACAAGTATCCTCACCCCCTGACACTGAACAACCTCCTCCATTCACAAGTATCATCCTCACCCCCTGACACTGTACAACCTCCTTCATTCACAAGTATCATCCTCACCCCCTGACACTGTACAACCTCCTCCAATCACAAGTATCATCCTCACCCCCTGACACTGTACAACCTCCTCCATTCACAAGTATCATCCTCACCCCTGACACTTTACAACCTCCTCCATTCACAGGAATCATCCTCACCCCCTGACCCTGTACAACCTCATCCATTCACAAGTATCCTCACCCCCTGACACTGAACAACCTCCTCCATTCACAAGTATCATCCTCACCCCCTGACACTGTACAACCTCCTCCATTCACAAGTATCATCCTCACCCCCTGACACTGTACAACCTCCTCCATTCACAAGTATCATCCTCACCCCCTGACACTGTACAACCTCCTCCATTCACAAGTATCATCCTCACCCCTGACACTGTATAACCTCCTCCATTCACAAGTATCATCCTCACCCCCTGACACTGTACAACCTCCTCCATTCACAAGTATCATCCTCACCCCCTGACACTGTACAACCTCCTCCATTCACAGGAATCCTTACCCCCTGACACTGTACAACCTCCTCCATTCACAAGAATCATCCTCACCCCCTGACACTGTACAACCTCCTCCATTCACAGGAATCCTCACCCCCTGACACTGTACAACCTCCTCCATTCACAAGTATCATCCTCACCCCCTGACACTGTACAACCTCCTCCATTCACAAGTATCATCCTCACCCTGACACTGTACAACCTCCTCCAATCACAAGTATCATCCTCACCCCTGACACTGTACAACCTCCTCCATTCACAGGAATCCTCACCCCCTGACACTGTACAACCTCCTCCATTCACAAGTATCATCCTCACCCCCTGACACTGTACAACCTCCTCCATTCACACGAATCATCCTCACCCCTGCCACTGTACAACCTCCTCCATTCACAAGAATCATCCTCACCCCTGACACTGTACAACCTCCTCCATTCACAGGAATCATCCTCACCCGACACTGTACAACCTCCTCCATTCACAAGTATCATCCTCACCCCCTGGCACTGTACAACCTCCTCTATTCACAAGTATCCTCACCCCCTGACACTGTACAACCTCCTCCATTCACAAGAATCATCCTCACCCCCTGACACTGTACAACCTCCTCCATTCACATGTATCATCCTCACCCCTGACACTGTACAACCTCCTCCATTCACAAGTATCATCCTCACCCCCCTGACACTGTACAACCTCCTCCATTCACAAGTATCATCCTCACCCCCTGACACTGTACAACCTCCTCCATTCACAAGTATCATCCTCACACCCTGACACTGTATAACCTCCTCTATTCACAAGTATCATCCTCACCCCTGACACTGTACAACCTCCTCCATTCACAGGAATCATCCTCACCCCCTGACACTGTACAACCTCCTCCATTCACAGGAATCATCCTCACCCCCTGACACTGTACAACCTCCTCCATTCGAAGGAATCATCCTCACCCCCTGACACTATATAACCTCCTCCATTCACAAGAATCATCCTCGCCCCCTGACACTGTACAACCTCCTCCATTCACAGGAATCATCCTCACCCCTGACACTGTACAACCTCCTCCATTCACAAGTATCATCCTCACCCCCTGACACTATATAACCTCCTCCATTCACAAGAATCATCCTCGCCCCCTGACACTGTACAACCTCCTCCATTCACAAGTATCATCCTCACCCCCTGACACTGTACAACCTCCTCCATTCACAAGTATCATCCTCACCCCCTGACACTGTACAACCTCCTCCATTCACAAGTATCATCCTCACCCCTGACACTGTACAACCTCCTCTATTCACAAGTATCATCCTCACCCCCTGACACTGTACAACCTCCTCCATTCACAAGTATCATCCTCACCCCCTGACACTGTACAACCTCCTCCATTCACAGGAATCATCCTCACCCCTGACACTGTACAACCTCCTCCATTCACAAGTATCATCCTCACCCCCTGACACTGTACAACCTCCTCCATTCACAAGTATCATCCTCACCCCCTGACACTGTACAACCTTCTCCATTCACAGGAATCATCCTCACCCCTGACACTGTACAACCTCCTCCATTCACAAGTATCATCCTCACCCCCTGACACTGTACAATCTCCTCCATTCACAAGTATCATCCTCACCCCCTGACACTGTACACCCTCCTCCATTCACAAGTATCATTCTCACCCCCTGACACTATATAACCTCCTCCATTCACAAGAATCATCCTCGCCCCCTGACACTGTACAACCTCCTCCATTCACAAGTATCATCCTCACCCCCTGACACTGTACAACCTCCTCCATTCACAAGTATCATCCTCGCCCCCTGACACTGTACAACCTCCTCCATTCACAAGTATCATCCTCACCCCCTGACACTGTACAACCTCCTCCATTCACAAGTATCATCCTCACCCCCTGACACTGTACAACCTCCTCCATTCACAAGTTTCATCCTCACCCCCTGACACTGTACAACCTCCCCCATTCACAAGTATCATCCTCACCCCTGACACTGTACAACCTCCTCCATTCACAAGTATCATCCTCACCCCTGTCACTGTACAACCTCCTCTATTCACAAGTATCCTCACCCCCTGACACTGTACAACCTCCCCATTCACAAGTATCATCCTCACCCCTGACACTGTACAACCTTCTCCATTCACAGGAATCATCCTCACCCCTGACACTGTACAACCTCCTCCATTCACAAGTATCATCCTCACCCCCTGACACTGTACAACTTCCTCCATTCACAAGAATCATCCTCACCCCTGACACTGCACAACCTCCTCCATTCACAAGTATCATCCTCACCCCCTGACACTGTACAACCTCCTCTATTCACAAGTATCATCCTCACCCCCTGACACTGTACAACCTCCTCCATTCACAGGAATCATCCTCACCCCCTGACCCTGTACAACCTCATCCATTCACAAGTATCCTCACCCCCTGACACTGAACAACCTCCTCCATTCACAAGTATCATCCTCACCCCCTGACACTGTACAACCTCCTTCATTCACAAGTATCATCCTCACCCCCTGACACTGTACAACCTCCTCCAATCACAAGTATCATCCTCACCCCCTGACACTGTACAACCTCCTCCATTCACAAGTATCATCCTCACCCCTGACACTTTACAACCTCCTCCATTCACAGGAATCATCCTCACCCCCTGACCCTGTACAACCTCATCCATTCACAAGTATCCTCACCCCCTGACACTGAACAACCTCCTCCATTAACAAGTATCATCCTCACCCCCTGACACTGTACAACCTCCTCCATTCACAAGTATCATCCTCACCCCCTGACACTGTACAACCTCCTCCAATCACAAGTATCATCCTCACCCTGACACTGTACAACCTCCTCCAATCACAAGTATCATCCTCACCCCTGACACTGTACAACCTCCTCCATTCACAGGAATCCTCACCCCCTGACACTGTACAACCTCCTCCATTCACAAGTATCATCCTCACCCCCTGACACTGTACAACCTCCTCCATTCACACGAATCATCCTCACCCCTGACACTGTACAACCTCCTCCATTCACAAGAATCATCCTCACCCCTGACACTGTACAACCTCCTCCATTCACAGGAATCATCCTCACCCGACACTGTACAACCTCCTCCATTCACAAGTATCATCCTCACCCCCTGGCACTGTACAACCTCCTCTATTCACAAGTATCCTCACCCCCTGACACTGTACAACCTCCTCCATTCACAAGAATCATCCTCACCCCCTGACACTGTACAACCTCCTCCATTCACATGTATCATCCTCACCCCTGACACTGTACAACCTCCTCCATTCACAAGTATCATCCTCACCCCCTGACACTGTACAACCTCCTCCATTCACAAGTATCATCCTCACCCCCTGACACTGTACAACCTCCTCCATTCACAAGAATCCTCACCCCCTGACACTGTACAACCTCCTCCATTCACAAGAATCATCCTCACCCCCTGACACTGTACAACCTCCTCCATTCACAAGTATCATCCTCACCCCCTGACACTGTACAACCTCCTCCATTCACAGGAATCATCCTCACCCCTGACACTGTACAACCTCCTCCATTCACAAGTATCATCCTCACCCCCTGACACTGTACAACCTCCTCCAATCACAGGAATCATCCTCACCCCCTGACACTGTACAACCTACTCCATTCACAGGAATCCTCACCCCCTGACACTGTACAACCTCCTCCATTCACAAGTATCATCCTCACCCCTGACACTGTACAACCTCCTCTATTCACAAGTATCATCCTCACCCCCTGACACTGTACAACCTCCTCCATTCACAAGTATCATCCTCACCCCCTGACACTGTACAACCTCCGCCATTCACAGGAATCCTTACCCCCTGACACTGTACAACCTCCTCCATTCACAAGTATCATCCTCACCCCTGACACTGTACAACCTCCTCAATTCACAAGTATCATCCTCACCCCTGACACTGTACAACCTCCTCCATTCACAGGAATCATCCTCACCCCCTGACACTGAACAACCTCCTCCATTCACAAGAATCATCCTCACCCCCTGACACTATACAACCTCCTCCATTCACAGGAATCCTCACCCCCTGACACTGTATAACCTCCTCCATTCACAAGTATCATCCTCACCCCCTGACACTGTATAACCTCCTCCATTCACAAGTATCATCCTCACCCCCTGACACTGTACAACCTCCTCCATTCACATGAATCCTCACCCCCTGACACTGTACAACCTCCTCCATTCACAAGAATCATCCTCACCCCCTGACACTGTACAACCTCCTCCATTCACAGGAATCCTCACCCCCTGACACTGTCCAACCTCCTCCATTCACAGGAATCCTCACCCCCTGACACTGTACAACCTCCTCCATTCACAAGAATCATCCTCACCCCCTGACACTATACAACCTCCTCCATTCACAAATATCATCCTCACCCCTGACACTGTACAACCTCCTCCATTCACAAGTATCATCCTCACCCTCTGACACTGTATAACCTCCTCCATTCACAAGTATCATCCTCACCCCCTGACACTGTACAACCTCCTCCATTCACAGGAATCCTCACCCCCTGACACTGTATAACCTCCTCCATTCACAAGTATCATCCTCACCCCCTGACACTGTACAACCTCCTCCATTCACAGGAATCCTCACCCCCTGACACTATACAACCTCCTCCATTCACAAGTATCATCCTCACCCCTGACACTGTACAACCTCCTCCATTCACAAGTATCATCCTCACCCCCTGACACTGTACAACCTCCTCCATTCACAAGTATCATCCTCACCCCCTGACACTGTACAACCTCATCCATTCACAAGTATCATCCTCACACTCTGACACTGTATAACCTCCTCCATTCACAAGTATCATCCTCACCCCTGACACTGTACAACCTCCTCCATTCACAAGTATCATCCTCACCCCCTGACACTGTACAACCTCCTCCATTCACAGGAATCATCCTCACCCCCTGACACTGTATAACCTCCTCCATTCACAAGTATCATCCTCACCCCCTGACACTGTACAACCTCCTCCATTCACAAGTATCATCCTCACCCCCTGACACTGTATAACCTCCTCCATTCACAAGTATCATCCTCACCCCTGACACTGTACAACCTCCTCCATTCACAAGTATCATCCTCACCCCCGACAAAGTATAACCTCCTCCATTCACAAGTATCATCCTCACCCCCTAACACTGTACAACCTCCTCCATTTACAATGAATCATCCTCACCCCTGACACTGTACAACCTCCTCCATTCACAAGTATCATCCTCACCCCTGACACTGTACAACCTCCTCCATTCACAAGTATCATCCTCACCCCCTGACACTGTACAACCTCCTCCATTCACAAGAATCATCCTCACCCCCCTGACACTGTACAACCTCCTCCATTCACAGGAATGCTCACCCCCTGACACTGTACAACCTCCTCCATTCACAATGAATCATCCTCACCCCCTGACACTGTACAACCTCCTCCATTCACAAGTATCATCCTCACCCCTGACACTGTACAACCTCCTCCATTCACAAGTATCATCCTCACCCCCTGACACTGTACAACCTCCTCCATTCACAATGAATCATCCTCACCCCCTGACACTGTACAACCTCCTCCATTCACAAGTATCATCCTCACCCCCTGACACTGTATAACCTCCTCCATTCACAAGTATCATCCTCACCCCCTGACACTGTACAACATCCTCCATTTATAAGTATCATCCTCACCCCTAACACTGTACAACCTCCTCCATTCACAATGAAACATCCTCACCCCTGACACTGTACAACCTCCTCCATTCACAAGTATCATCCTCACCCCTGACACTGTACAACTTCCTCCATTCACAAGTATCATCCTCACCCCCTGACACTGTACAACCTCCTCCATTCACAGGAATCCTCACCCCCTGACACTGTACAACCTCCTCCATTCACAAGAATCATCCTCACCCCTGACACTGTACAACCTCCTCCATTCACAAGTATCATCCTCACCCCCTGACACTGTACAACCTCCTCCATTCACAGGAATCATCCCCACCCCTGACACTGTACAACCTCCTCCATTCACAGGAATCCTCACCCTATGACACTGTACAACCTCCTCCATTCACAAGTATCATCCTCACACCCTGACACTGTATAACCTCCTCTATTCACAAGTATCATCCTCACCCCTGACACTGTACAACCTCCTCCATTCACAGGAATCATCCTCACCCCCTGACACTGTACAACCTCCTCCATTCACAGGAATCATCCTCACCCCCCTGACACTGTACAACCTCCTCCATTCACAGGAATCATCCTCACCCCTGACACTGTAGTGTACAACCTCCTCCATTCACAGGAATCCTTACCCCCTGACACTGTACAACCTCCTCCATTCACAAGAATCATCCTCACCCCTGACACTGTACAACCTCCTCCATTCACAAGTATCATCCTCACCCCCTGACACTGTACAACCTCCTCCATTCACAGGAATCATCCCCACCCCTGACACTGTACAACCTCCTCCATTCACAGGAATCCTCACCCCATGACACTGTACAACCTCCTCCATTCACAAGTATCATCCTCACACCCTGACACTGTATAACCTCCTCTATTCACAAGTATCATCCTCACCCCTGACACTGTACAACCTCCTCCATTCACAGGAATCATCCTCACCCCCTGACACTGTACAACCTCCTCCATTCACAGGAATCATCCTCACCCCCTGACACTGTACAACCTCCTCCATTCAAAGGTATCATCCTCACCCCCTGACACTGTACAACCTCCTCCATTCACAAGTATCATCCTCAGTGCCCCTGACACTGTACAACTTCCTCCATTCACAGGTATCATCCTCACCCCCTGACACTGTACAACCTCCTCCATTCACAAGTATCATCCTCACCCCCTGACACTATATAACCTCCTCCATTCACAAGAATCATCCTCGCCCCCTGACACTGTACAACCTCCTCCATTCACAAGTATCATCCTCACCCCCTGACACTGTACAACCTCCTCCATTCACAAGTATCATCCTCACCCCCTGACACTGTACAACCTTCTCCATTCACAGGAATCATCCTCACCCCTGACACTGTACAACCTCCTCCATTCACAAGTATCATCCTCACCCCCTGACACTGTACAACCTCCTCCATTCACAAGTATCATCCTCACCCCCTGACACTGTACACCCTCCTCCATTCACAATTATCATTCTCACTCCCTGACACTATATAACCTCCTCCATTCACAAGAATCATCCTCGCCCCCTGACACTGTACAACCTCCTCCATTCACAAGTATCATCCTCGCCCCCTGACACTGTACAACCTCCTCCATTCACAAGTATCATCCTCACCCCCTGACACTGTACAACCTCCTCCATTCACAAGTATCATCCTCACCCCCTGACACTGTACAACCTCCTCCATTCACAAGTTTCATCCTCACCCCCTGACACTGTACAACCTCCTCCATTCACAAGTATCATCCTCACCCCTGACACTGTACAACCTCCTCCATTCACAAGTATCATCCTCACCCCTGTCACTGTACAACCTCCTCTATTCACAAGTATCCTCACCCCCTGACACTGTACAACCTCCTCCATTCACAAGTATCATCCTCACCCCTGACACTGTACAACCTTCTCCATTCACAGGAATCATCCTCACCCCTGACACTGTACAACCTCCTCCATTCACAAGTATCATCCTCACCCCCTGACACTGTACAACCTCCTCCATTCACAAGTATCATCCTCACCCCTGACACTGTACAACCTCCTCTATTCACAAGTATCATCCTCACCCCCTGACACTGTACAACCTCCTCCATTCACAGGAATCATCCTCACCCCCTGACCCTGTACAACATCCATTCACAAGTATCCTCACCCCCTGACACTGAACAACCTCCTCCATTCACAAGTATCATCCTCACCCCCTGACACTGTACAACCTCCTTCATTCACAAGTATCATCCTCACCCCCTGACACTGTACAACCTCCTCCAATCACAAGTATCATCCTCACCTCCTGACACTGTACAACCTCCTCCATTCACAAGTATCATCCTCACCCCTGACACTTTACAACCTCCTCCATTCACAGGAATCATCCTCACCCCCTGACCCTGTACAACCTCATCCATTCACAAGTATCCTCACCCCCTGACACTGAACAACCTCCTCCATTCACAAGTATCATCCTCACCCCCTGACACTGTACAACCTCCTCCATTCACAAGTATCATCCTCACCCCCTGACACTGTACAACCTCCTCCAATCACAAGTATCATCCTCACCCTGACACTGTACAACCTCCTCCAATCACAAGTATCATCCTCACCCCTGACACTGTACAACCTCCTCCATTCACAGGAATCCTCACCCCCTGACACTGTACAACCTCCTCCATTCACAAGTATCATCCTCACCCCCTGACACTGTACAACCTCCTCCATTCACACGAATCATCCTCACCCCTGACACTGTACAACCTCCTCCATTCACAAGAATCATCCTCACCCCTGACACTGTACAACCTCCTCCATTCACAGGAATCATCCTCACCCGACACTGTACAACCTCCTCCATTCACAAGTATCATCCTCACCCCCTGGCACTGTACAACCTCCTCTATTCACAAGTATCCTCACCCCCTGACACTGTACAACCTCCTCCATTCACAAGAATCATCCTCACCCCCTGACACTGTACAACCTCCTCCATTCACATGTATCATCCTCACCCCTGACACTGTACAACCTCCTCCATTCACAAGTATCATCCTCACCCCCCTGACACTGTACAACCTCCTCCATTCACAAGTATCATCCTCACCCCCTGACACTGTACAACCTCCTCCATTCACAAGTATCATCCTCACACCCTGACACTGTATAACCTCCTCTATTCACAAGTATCATCCTCACCCCTGACACTGTACAACCTCCTCCATTCACAGGAATCATCCTCACCCCCTGACACTGTACAACCTCCTCCATTCACAGGAATCATCCTCACCCCCTGACACTGTACAACCTCCTCCATTCGAAGGAATCATCCTCACCCCCTGACACTATATAACCTCCTCCATTCACAAGAATCATCCTCGCCCCCTGACACTGTACAACCTCCTCCATTCACAGGAATCATCCTCACCCCTGACACTGTACAACCTCCTCCATTCACAAGTATCATCCTCACCCCCTGACACTATATAACCTCCTCCATTCACAAGAATCATCCTCGCACCCTGACACTGTACAACCTCCTCCATTCACAAGTATCATCCTCACCCCCTGACACTGTACAACCTCCTCCATTCACAAGTATCATCCTCACCCCCTGACACTGTACAACCTCCTCCATTCACAAGTATCATCCTCACCCCTGACACTGTACAACCTCCTCTATTCACAAGTATCATCCTCACCCCCTGACACTGTACAACCTCCTCCATTCACAAGTATCATCCTCACCCCCTGACACTGTACAACCTCCTCCATTCACAGGAATCATCCTCACCCCTGACACTGTACAACCTCCTCCATTCACAAGTATCATCCTCACCCCCTGACACTGTACAACCTCCTCCATTCACAAGTATCATTCTCACCCCCTGACACTTTACAACCTTCTCCATTCACAGGAATCATCCTCACCCCTGACACTGTACAACCTCCTCCATTCACAAGTATCATCCTCACCCCCTGACACTGTACAATCTCCTCCATTCACAAGTATCATCCTCACCCCCTGACACTGTACACCCTCCTCCATTCACAAGTATCATTCTCACCCCCTGACACTATATAACCTCCTCCATTCACAAGAATCATCCTCGCCCCCTGACACTGTACAACCTCCTCCATTCACAAGTATCATCCTCACCCCCTGACACTGTACAACCTCCTCCATTCACAAGTATCATCCTCGCCCCCTGACACTGTACAACCTCCTCCATTCACAAGTATCATCCTCACCCCCTGACACTGTACAACCTCCTCCATTCACAAGTATCATCCTCACCCCCTGACACTGTACAACCTCCTCCATTCACAAGTTTCATCCTCACCCCCTGACACTGTACAACCTCCCCCATTCACAAGTATCATCCTCACCCCTGACACTGTACAACCTCCTCCATTCACAAGTATCATCCTCACCCCTGTCACTGTACAACCTCCTCTATTCACAAGTATCCTCACCCCCTGACACTGTACAACCTCCCCATTCACAAGTATCATCCTCACCCCTGACACTGTACAACCTTCTCCATTCACAGGAATCATCCTCACCCCTGACACTGTACAACCTCCTCCATTCACAAGTATCATCCTCACCCCCTGACACTGTACAACTTCCTCCATTCACAAGTATCATCCTCACCCCCTGACACTGTACAACCTCCTCTATTCACAAGTATCATCCTCACCCCCTGACACTGTACAACCTCCTCCATTCACAGGAATCATCCTCACCCCCTGACCCTGTACAACCTCATCCATTCACAAGTATCCTCACCCCCTGACACTGAACAACCTCCTCCATTCACAAGTATCATCCTCACCCCCTGACACTGTACAACCTCCTTCATTCACAAGTATCATCCTCACCCCCTGACACTGTACAACCTCCTCCAATCACAAGTATCATCCTCACCCCCTGACACTGTACAACCTCCTCCATTCACAAGTATCATCCTCACCCCTGACACTTTACAACCTCCTCCATTCACAGGAATCATCCTCACCCCCTGACCCTGTACAACCTCATCCATTCACAAGTATCCTCACCCCCTGACACTGAACAACCTCCTCCATTAACAAGTATCATCCTCACCCCCTGACACTGTACAACCTCCTCCATTCACAAGTATCATCCTCACCCCCTGACACTGTACAACCTCCTCCAATCACAAGTATCATCCTCACCCTGACACTGTACAACCTCCTCCAATCACAAGTATCATCCTCACCCCTGACACTGTACAACCTCCTCCATTCACAGGAATCCTCACCCCCTGACACTGTACAACCTCCTCCATTCACAAGTATCATCCTCACCCCCTGACACTGTACAACCTCCTCCATTCACACGAATCATCCTCACCCTTGACACTGTACAACCTCCTCCATTCACAAGAATCATCCTCACCCCTGACACTGTACAACCTCCTCCATTCACAGGAATCATCCTCACCCGACACTGTACAACCTCCTCCATTCACAAGTATCATCCTCACCCCCTGGCACTGTACAACCTCCTCTATTCACAAGTATCCTCACCCCCTGACACTGTACAACCTCCTCCATTCACAAGAATCATCCTCACCCCCTGACACTGTACAACCTCCTCCATTCACATGTATCATCCTCACCCCTGACACTGTACAACCTCCTCCATTCACAAGTATCATCCTCACCCCCTGACACTGTACAACCTCCTCCATTCACAAGTATCATCCTCACCCCCTGACACTGTACAACCTCCTCCATTCACAAGTATCATCCTCACCCCCTGACACTGTACAACCTCCTCTATTCACAAGTATCATCCTCACCCCCTGACACTGTACAACCTCCTCTATTCACAAGTATCATCCTCACCCCCTGACACTGTACAACCTCCTCCATTCACAAGTATCATCCTCACCCCCTGACACTGTACAACCTTCTCCATTCACAAGTATCATCCTCAACCCTGACACTGTAAACCTCCTCCATTCACAAGTATCATCCTCACCCCTGACACTGTACAACCTCCTCCATTCACAATGAATCATCCTCACCCCCTGACACTGTACAACCTCCTCCATTCACAAGAATCATCCTAACCCCTGACACTGTACAACCTCCTCCATTCACAAGTATCATCCTCACCCCCTGACACTGTACAACCTCCTCCATTCACAAGTATAATCCTCACCCCCTGACACTGTATAACCTCCTCTATTCACAGGAATCATCCTAACCCCCTGACACTGTACAACCTTCTCCATTCACAAGTATCATCCTCACCCCTGACACTGTACAACCTCCTCCATTCACAAGTATCATCCTCACCCCTGACACTGTACAACCTCCTCCATTCACAATGAATCATCCTCACCCCCTGACACTGTACAACCTCCTCCATTCACAAGAATCATCCTAACCCCTGACACTGTACAACCTCCTCCATTCACAAGTATCATCCTCACCCCCTGACACTGTACAACCTCCTCCATTCACAAGTATAATCCTCACCCCCTGACACTGTATAACCTCCTCTATTCACAGGAATCATCCTAACCCCTGACACTGTACAACCTCCTCCATTCACAAGAATCATCCTAACCCCTGACACTGTACAACCTCCTCCATTCACAAGTATCATCCTCACCCCCTGACACTGTACAACCTCCTCCATTTACAAGAATCATCCTCACCCCTGACACTGTACAACCTCCTCCATTCACAAGTATCATCCTCACCCTGACACTGTACAACCTCCTCCAATCACAAGTATCATCCTCACCCCTGACACTGTACAACCTCCTCCATTCACAGGAATCATCCTCACCCCCTGACACTGTACAACCTCCTCCATTCACAAGTATCATCCTCACCCCCTGACACTGTACAACCTCCTCCATTTACAAGAATCATCCTCAGGGGGGAGTCATACCAGATCCAACCACAAGGGGGCAGAGTGACGGTAATATTATATGTATAGTAACACAGGAGAGTCATACCAGATCCAACCACAAGGGGGCAGAGTGACGGTAATATTATATGTATAGTAACACAGGGGAAGTCATACCAGATCCAACCACAAGGAGGCAGAGTGACGGTAATAATATATGTATAGTAACACAGGGGAGTCATACCATATCCAACCACAAGGGGGCAGAGTGACGGTAATATTATATGTATAGTAACACAGGGGAAGTCATACCAGATTCAACCACAAGGAGGCAGAGTGACGGTAATAATATATGTATAGTAACACAGGGGAGTCATACCAGATCCAACCACAAGGGGGCAGAGTGACGGTAATATTATATGTATAGTAACACAGGGGAGTCATACCAGATCCAACCACAAGGGGCAGAGTGACGGTAATATTATATGTATAGTAACACAGGGGGAGTCATACCAGATCCAACCACAAGGGGGCAGAGTGACGGTATTATATGTATAGTAACACAGGGGAGTCATACCAGATCCAACCACAAGGGGGCAGAGTGACGGTAATATTATATGTATAGTAACACAGGGGGAGTCATACCAGATCCAACCACAAGGGGGCAGAGTGACGGTATTATATGTATAGTAACACAGGGGAGTCATACCAGATCCAACCACAAGGAGGCAGAGTGACGGTAATATTATATGTATAGTAACACAGGGGGAGTCATACCAGATCCAACCACAAGGAGGCAGAGTGACGGTATTATATGTATAGTAACACAGGGGAGTCATACCAGATCCAACCACAATGGGGCAGAGTGACGGTAATATTATATGTATAGTAACACTGGGGGAGTCATACCAGATCCAACCACAAGGGGCAGAGTGACAGGGAAGAGAAGAAAGATCTACTTACCTGATCCTCCCTGCAGCTCCTGAACCCTCAAGTCCTGACTTGCATCAAGCCCAGAGCAGGCTTCATAGACCTGTATTGAATGGGCGGACGACTGGAACAGTCCACCACAGGAGGGCAGGGGAGTGGGGTATGTCGAGGGAACGGAGGATCAGGTGAGTATGAGGCCCTCTCTTCTCCATAGCAAAATATAGCCGAACTACACAGTATACTTTTTGAAAATAAATCTTTATTGGCTACATGTAGAACGTGTTTTGGCTGATACGGTCTTCCTCAGAGCCGAAACGCGTCAGTTGAAAATGGTGTTCCTCTACATTAGGGGGGTAGGCAACCTCGGCCCTCCAGCTGTTTTGGAACTACAAGTCCCACAAGATCCTGACAAATCACAGGCATGATTCCTAGAGGCATGATGGGATTTGCAGTTTCGCCACAGCTGGAGGGCCGAGGTTGCCTACCCCTGCTCTACATGTAGAAGGGCAATAATGATTTATCTTCAACAGTATTCCGAACATCTGGCTATATTTGCTGGATTCTGTGTATGGGGAGCTGTACACTCCAACCAGAGCGCCGCTCTCCAGCCTTTGAACGTGGAATCCAGCAGCTGAGCTGGGGGAACGTTGGTCTCTTCTCCCCGGACTAAATGAGCACTCAACCCCTTACAGGGCAGGCGCAGCCCCACCGCAAGGGGAAACTTTTTTTTCCCCTTGCGGTGGGGCTGCGCCTGCCCTGTAAGGGGTTGCGCCAGCCCTGTAAGGCGTTTGGAACAGCAACAGATTTGCCCACATTTCTCACCGGTGCACCAATCTTTATGGCAGCCGCGTGCACATGCGCTCTGCAACGAGAGGAAGCGGCACAAATAAATATTTTACAGGTTTGCCGAGGACGCCACACATACCATTGGAGCTCATTGACACGTCCACTTCACCACACATTAAAGTGCCTACCGCTCGGCAAATGCCCCGTGTGTGACGATTAGAGATTTGTTCTAGAGGGGTCCAGTAGAACCACCCCGGTATAGCGGGCCCCCCCAAGCTCCCGAGTACCCTTGTTCAGAAAGTCCCCAGCTTATTGGTACTGTAACCTGGGGGGGGGCTCTAATAACTGCCAGACAGTTTATTGAAAGCAAACAGTTCATTTATTTCAATCACAACTAAACAAAAACAGCAGCTTGCTAAATGAACCGCTTGCCAACCAGCGCACGACGATATACGTCAACAGCATGGCACGGACAGGCAGAAGGACGTATATACATACACGTCCCCTTTAAGAAGCGGCATTGTGGGCACGCGTGCCTGCCGCGGGTCCCGCGGACTCGATGTCCACGGGGGATACCCGCGATCGTCTCACGGTGAGGAAGATTGGAGAAATGCCGATGTAAAACAAGGCATTTCCGCCCTTCATCCTAGTGACAGGACACTGATCACAGCTTTCTGTAAATCGGGAGCGGTGATCAGTGTTGTGTCACACGCAGCCCACCCCCCTCCTTACAGCAAGAAGCACTCCCCAGGACACTTGATACCTACAGCACCCCCTAGAGGTTAACCCCCCTTCACCGCCAGTGTCATTTTCACAGTAATCTGTGCCAGAGGCGGCTCTAGGCTTTGTGAGGCCTTAGGCAAAACTTAGACATAAGGCCCCACTCGCACCCACATTAGTATTGATTACAGGCAAATTAGGCGGCTGTGAGGCCCCTGTGAACCCAGCCACGGCCTTGAGCTTGCAGGGAATGACCAATTCAATTGGATGGCTGGATGGCTGCAAATCTCCCTCTCTCACCGTCTATGGAGTCCGTGTTCGCTTAAGGCAAAATGAACCCCAAACAGAAAAAGACTGACCATAGCGTAATACAGTCTATAGTGTTTAATAGGGAAAAGGTAAATACACTTACATCCATTAGGTTGAAGTATCGCATGTATTAGAAAACAAAAAACGGAGCCCGTCTTCGTTATCACGATCAGCGCTTCCACTACTCCTTCCTCCGCTCACAGATCGTACCTAAACGGTTGTGGAACTAATCATTTGTGTTTTCCTCCGGCGCCGCCCCAGTGTGAAAGGGGGCCTAAAGCTGGCCATACACCATTAGATTATCTGCAGATTTTCTATGGTTAGATGGAAAAAGTGCAACAGATTTCTCCATGTATATTAACTGTGTGGATGGAGGAATCTCCCACTTTTTCCATCTAACCATAGAAAATCTGCCGATAATCTAATGGTGTATGGCCAGCTTTAGGCTACTTTCACACTGAGGCGCTGGATGCGCTGGCGGTACAGCGGCGCTATTTTTAGCGCCGCTATACCGTTTTTTTTTTTGCCACGATTTGCGGGCGCTAGCGGGAGTATTTTAACCCCCGCTAGCGGCTGAAAAAGGGTTAAAAACGCCCGCAATAACACCTCTTTGCGGGCGTTTTGGAGGCGCAACCCCATTGATTTCAATGGGCAGGGGCACTATAGGAGCGCTATTTTTTACCGCTCCTATTGCGCCTCAAAGATGCGGCTTGCAGGAGTTTTTTGACCCTCCTGCAAGCGCAAGGCTCCAGTGTGAAAGCCCTCGGGCTTTCACATTGGATACTATTGAGCGGCTTTTTTGGGGCGCATTGCAGGCGCTATTTTTAGCGCAATAGCGCCTGCAAAGCGCCTCTGTGTGAAAGGGGCCTAAGTGGCGAGTGAAAATGTCTATGCAAGAGCTTCATATACTAACCTGTATCTAATGATTGCTTGTTAAGCCCTACAGGTGTCTGATTGTCTCCAGACCAAGATGGTGGCCACCTCCTCCTGAGGTTGGCTTAATTGATCTCTAGATCTGCTCGTTAAGACCTTAGATGCTTGGAGTCTTTCACCTGTGTACAGCGCCTCCATCAGGGGGGTACAGGGCCGCCATCAGGGGGGTACAGGGCCGCCAACAGGGGGGTATAGGCATTACACCTGTAGAGGAGAGGAAAGAAGAGATTACACTTTTTCTCTCACCGAGGACGGCGGCGGGTGTACCCGAGAGACGAGCGATTGCTCGCCTTCTGCCGCCGACGTCGCTGGACTCCAGGGACAGGTAAGTCTCCATTTATTAAAAGTCAGCAGCTGCAGTATTTGTAGCTGCTGACTTAAGCAGGCCATACATCGGGTCGAACTTCCAACAAATTTTCTTTTCAAAATCAGAAAGTTCGTTTTTTTGTGTGATCCGATGATGCCACCATTGATTTTCGAAATTCGGCCGACCAAACTTCCATGTTGCCGGGAATTTTCTTTTCTCTCCGGGAATTTTCTTTTCTCTCCGGGAATATTCCTTTCTCTCCGGGAATATTCTTTTCTCTCCGGGAATATTCCTTTCTCTCCGGGAATTTTCCTTTCTCTCCGGGAATATTCCTTTCTCTCTGGGAATTTTCGCTTCTCTCCGGGAATATTCTTTTCTCTCCGGGAATTTTCTTTTCTCTCCGGGAATATTCCTTTCTCTCCGGGAATATTCCTTTCTCTCCGGGAATATTCCTTTCTCCATATTCTTTTCTCTCCGGGAATATTCCTTTCTCTCCGGGAATTTTCCTTTTCTCTCCGGGAATATTCCTTTCTCTCCGGGAATTTTCCTTTTCTCTCCGGGAATATTCTTTTCTCTCCGGGAATATTCTTTTCTCTCCGGGAATATTTTTTTCTCTCCGGGAATATTTTTTTCTCTCCGGGAATTTTCTTTTCTCTCCGGGAATTTTCTTTTCTCTCCGGGAATTTTCTTTTCTCTCCGGGAATATTCCTTTCTCTCTGGGAATATTCCTTTCTCTCCGGGAATATTCCTTTCTCTCTGGGAATTTTCGCTTCTCTCAGGGAATATTCTTTTCTCACCGGGAATTTTCTTTTCTTGCACATGCGCATTTTCTTTTCTATTACATTTCTCGCACGATTCTCCCATCATTGATCAGAAAATCGTTGGTTTTTCAAAAAATTTCCAACATGTCGGATTTCTCAAATTTGATTGCCGCACGAAAATCGGCTGTTGCTGCCGCCCCACTAACGGTGCGAAATTCGTACGACAATTCTTTGATATGATTTTCGAAATTCAAACCGTGTATGGGCCGCCCTGAAAGCGGAGGTGCAGCCAAAAAATAAATAAAAAAATCAGCAGCTACTAACAGTGTAGCTGCTGACTTTTAATAAGGACACTTACCTGTCCTACTCTCCCGCGATGTCGGTCCCGCCACAGCGATCGATCGCTGCTGGCAGGCTCCCGGCTCCTCCATCCTGAGTAAGGGAAACAGGCAGTGAAGCCGTAAGGCTTCACTGTTCGTTTCCTACTGCGCATGCGCCACTCGCACGGCGCTTTGTGAATGGGCGGCTGCCTCCTGGGATTACACACAGTTCCCAGAAGGCAGCGCGCCCTATTCACAAGAAGAGGAAGGAGACCCACCGCGGATGAGAAGAGGAACATTAGAGGCAGATTAGGGGACTTCCGCATAGCAACAGACATTTAGGGTGAGTATAAAAAATGTTTTTTTTTTTTTTTTTCTATAAATGTTTTTTTTTCTTTTTTAGGATTCTTAATGTAAACATTTTTTCAGGGTGGACCACCGTTTTAAAGCGGTAGTAAACCCTCTGACATGTTTTATCTGCACAGTTTAGGAGATATTTGCCACAAAGAATGCACCGATGTCTACGACGCACTGAGAATAGCCATTCATAATGCCGGCTTTGACGGCTCTCGCGCGCAGTGACGTCTTCGCCGCTCCGGCCAATCACAGCGCCGGAGCGGCGATACCCGGAAGTAACCTTCTGGAGAGATGTCTGCGGCCGGAGGGGGAGACGGGGCTTCGATCTAAGGTAAGTAATTTCATAACGAGCTAGTATGCTAGTGGCACAGTGGCTGTGTTTGGCATGGCATAGTGGCGACAATGGCATGGCACAGTGGCTGCGTTTGGCATGGCACAGTGGCGACAATTGATGGCACAGTGGCTGCGTTTGGCATGGCACACAGGCGACAATGGCATGGCACACAGGCGACAATTGATGGGCACAGTGGCGACAATTGATGGGCACAGTGGCGACAATTGATGGGATCAGTGGCGACAATTGATGGGCACAGTGGCAACAATTGATGGCACAGTGGCTGCGTTTGATGGCATGGCACAGTGGCGACAATTTTATGGCACAGTGGTGACAATTTTATGGCACAGTGGCTGCGTTTCATGGACACAGTGGCTGGGTTTCATGGACACAGTGGCTGCGTTTGATGGGCACAGTGGCTGCGTTTGATTTGGCACAGTGGCGACAATTGATGGGCACGGCGACAATGGCATGGCACAGTGGCGACAATGGCATGGCACAGTGGCGACAATTGATGGGCACAGTGGCGACAATGGCATGGCACAGTGGCTGCGTTTGGCATGGCACAATGGCGACAATGGCATGGCACAGTATAATATATGGATCGTGATATCGGGAGTGATAAATATAATATATGGATCGTGATATCGGGTGAGATAAATATAATATATGGATCGTGATATCGGGTGTGATAAATATAATATATTGATCGGTGATATCGGGAGTGATAAATATAATATATTGATCGTGATATCGGGAGTGATATCGGGAGTGATAAATATAATATATTGATCGTGATATCGGGAGTGATAAATATAATATATGGATTGGTGATATCGGGAGTGATAAATATAATATATTGATCGTGATATCGGGAGTAATAAATATAATATATGGATCGGTGATATCGGGAGTGATAAATATAATATATGGATCGGTGATATCGGGAGTAATAAATATAATATATGGATCGGTGATATCGGGTGTGATAAATATAATATATGGATCGGTGATATCGGGAGTGATAAATATAATATATTGATCGGTGATATCGGGAGTGATAAATATAATATATTGATCAGTGATATCGGGAGTGATAAATATAATATATGGATCGGTGATATCGGGAGTGATAAATATAATATATTGATCGGTGATATCGGGAGTGATAAATATAATATATTGATCGGTGATATCGGGAGTGATAAATACGGCTCACTGATTAGTTGCTAGAGGTTATAGCACATCGTTGCGCTCCCCGTAGCCTACACAAAGTCGGCGCTCTCCCCGTAGCCTACACAAAGTCGGCGCTCTCCCCGTAGCCTACACAAAGTCGGCGCTCTCCCCGTAGCCTACACAAAGTCGGCGCTCTCCCCGTAGCCTACACAAAGTCGGCACTCTCCCCGTAGCCTACACAAAGTCGGCGCTCTCCCCGTAGCCTACACAAAGTCGGCGCTCTCCCCGTAGCCTACACAAAGTCGGCGCTCTCCCCGTAGCCTACAAAAAGTCGGCGCTCTCCCCGTAGCCTACACAAAGTCGGCGCTCTCCCCGTAGCCTACACAAAGTCGGCGCTCTCCCCGTAGCCTACACAAAGTCGGCGCTCTCCCCGTAGCCTACACAAAGTCGGCGCTCTCCCCGTAGCCTACACAAAGTCGGCGCTCTCCCCGTAGCCTACAAAAAGTCGGCGCTCTCCCCGTAGCCTACACAAAGTCGGCGCTCTCCCCGTAGCCTACACAAAGTCGGCGCTCTCCCCGTAGCCTACACAAAGTCGGCGCTCTCCCCGTAGCCTACACAAAGTCGGCGCTCTCCCCGTAGCCTACACAAAGTCGGCGCTCTCTCCATAGCCTACACAAAGTCGGCGCTCTCCCCGTAGCCTACACAAAGTCGGCGCGCTCCCCGTAGCCTACACGAAGTTGGCTACAAATTTAAATACTTCTTTGACATTTTCATTATCTCATGAGATAATTGGAGAAAATGTATCACATGATTTGGTTATCTCAGGAGCTATTGTGTAGTGAATGGAGCCCCGTGTCCTATTCCATTGGAAAACATCATCATTGGGTACATGGAGAACGTTTGTGACGTGCCGGTCTTCATGAGAAGTTATAAATGTGCCATCAGATCCATCCATCATGCTGTTGCAGCGGTCCCCTTACACCGCTGTGACCGGCGACACGCCTCCAGGAGTTACATCCAGGTATCGCGGGCTCCGGCGCTGTGATTGGCCAGGGCCACGATGACGTCACTCCTGGCTCATGCGCATGGGAGCCGCTGGTCACGGCACAGCTACTGAAGAAACGGCACGAGCGTGGGGCATCTTTGGGTGCCCCAATGAGAGTAGTAATGCAGCGAACAATGGGTGTGGCCAAATTGCTACTGCTGACATAATCGCCCTGCCCCCAACCCCCCTAAAGATGCCAAACCTGCCCCCAGACAGCCGCCTGCAGCTCCCGGGCAGGAACAGATTTGTGTGTGACTATCTTGGTTACTTGGGGAGCCACAGTCTGGTCTGAATAACGTGTCCGGGTTTCAGTCTGCCTGAAACCCGGACACATGATTCAAAACACGGACTGTCCGGGTGAATCCTGAACAGGTGGCAACCCTAAATGTAATGCAGTGCAGATCGCACTGCATTTCATCCTTTCCCGGGTATGCTGGCCGAGGACACCGGGAGGCTGACCTGGAAGTGATGTCATACATGTTGCTTTCCAGGTCATGAACAAGAAGGGGAGGAGAGCGGAAGTGCATACACTCTGCTCCTCCCCCCTACCCTATGCCGGTCCCGGGCCTACAGATGGGCAAGCTGAGCCTAGGATACATGCAGGGGCGGCCCGTCAATTAAGGGCGCACGGGTGCCGCCCACCCCACTGTCATCCGCCGCCTCCCCTATCCATGCATCCGGTCCCTTTCAGAACACCGGACCATGGATTCCAATGTGGAGGGGTAATTTTTTTAAAGCACCTATTAGAGCCAGAGGCTCTAATAGTCTTCAATATAGGGTGTGCTCCCATCCCACCCAGGACTGTTGTAACACTGATCCTCCTCCCGGCCAATCAGGAAGCGGGCTTTGACACCGGTCACTCGATTGGCCGAAAGAACAGGCGATCCTATTGGACGCCTAGGAGGAGGGGAGGAGCTGGAAGCCGCCATGGGGGAGAGGACTCCGAGCCGAGCCGCTACACGCAGCCTGCCACCTGCCCTGATAGGGTAAGTGGCGGACGTGCCGCTTGGGGGGGGGCGGGTAGTTGTGCGCCACTTGGGGGGAGGGGTGATTGTTTGCCCCCCAAAAAAATTGGATTTTAAGGGGAACCCCATGCCAAAAAGAAAATGTAATGGGTTCCCCCTTAAAATCCATACCAGACTCTGCATACAGCCGGGCAGGTCAGGAAAGGTGGGGCTGGACCGGTGCTCCCCCTCTCTTCTGAACCATACCAGGCCACATGCCCTCATCATGGGGGGTCGCTTTGGGGCTTCCTCTCCAAAGCATCTTGTCCCCATGTTGATGAGGACAAGGGCCTCTTCCCCACAACCCTGGCCGGTGGTTGTGGGGGTCTGCAGGTGGGGGGGCCTTATCAGGATCTGGAAGCCCCCCTTTTAGTCTTTTAATTCCTAATGTTAGAGATTTGGTTAAAGAATTGATTTTATTTTTCTAGAATCGATCCAACCAACCAGCGGCAGCTGCGTTATTTCTACCGTGCGCAGATTAAGGACTGGCGCCGCCGCTGTTCGCACGTAACCGCTCATCTGGATGTTTTATATACGAATGGGACGTCTGACCCTGAATGCAGCTAGAAATGCTTCCAGGGTCGGCGTTTCTGCCAAGATGTTGCCGCATTCGGACTGGCTGCAGCCAATCGTTCTGTATGCGGTCATAGCGCAGAGTGTTGCTGTGTCCAATGGCTGACCCCGCTCCCCCCATACACTTGTGTACATGCAGCCCGAGGCGTCTTTTACTCCAGCAGCCAATCGCAGAGATAATTATCACCTGAACTGGGAGCGCCGGGGTCACGGGATAAACTAACATAATCTTCCCCCAAACATTCGCCCCCCGGAGGGCACAATGCGATGTGCGGACGCAGCGATTCACCAGGCTCCTCAGTGTTTACAGCTGGTTTACTGCCCTCCTTATCTGTACAAAGTGTTAAGGTCTGAATTAAACTGTGAGATTTGTATTTCTGGATTATTCTTATCTTGTCGTCTCCGCGGTGAACACTCCTTTGTTGACTCTCCAGCTCTCCAGCCTTGTGAACGTCTGGAGCGATTTTTCTAAGTTCAAAAATAAAGATTTTTCTAAGTTCAAAAATAAAAAGATGGCGGCAGGTGTGAAAACTGAATAAATGGCAACTTAAAGGATACATTCTACTTAGAAGTACGTCCTCCGACTCTCCAGGGGGCAGCACAGCTGCACATTTTCTCTGTTGAGGTGCAAGGCGTTGAGTTAAGCAAATTTGGCCTTTCTCATTGCAGCTTACCACAACCCCCACAGGAGAAAGTAGGAGTCCATTGTTGGTGTCAGTGGCAGTAATATTAACTACCGGCATTGGTGTCTGTGGCCACTATAATAATCCCCAGCATTGGTGTCTGTGGCTGCAATCATAACCCCCAGCATTGGTGGCAGTGGCCACTATAATAACCCCCAGCATTGGTGTCAGTGGCCACAATAATAACCCCCAGAATTGGTGTCAGTACTCAGTAGCAGCAATAATAACCCCCAGCATTGGTGACAGTGGCCACAATAATCACCCCAGCATTGGTGTCAGTAGCAGCAATAATAACCCCCAACATTGGTGTCAGTGCTGCACTCATAACCCCCAGCATTGGTGGCAGTAGCCGCCAAAATTAAACCCCCAGCATTGGTGGCAGTAGCCGCCAAAATTAAACCCCCAGCATTGGTGTCAGTGGCCACAATAATAACCCCCAACATTGGTGTCAGTGCTGCAATAATAACCCCCAGCATTGGTGTCAGTGCTGCAATAATAACCCCCAGCATTGGTGTCAGTGGCCACAATAATAACCCCCAGCATTGGTGTCAGTGCTGCAATAATAACCCCCAGCATTGGTGTCAGTGCTGCAATAATAACCCCCAGCATTGGTGTCAGTGGCTGCAATCATAACCCCCAGAACTGGTGTCAGTGGCCGCAAAAATAACCCCCAGAATTGGTGTCAGTAGCCACAATAATAACCCCCAGCATTGGTGTCAGTAGCAGCAATAATAACCCCCAACATTGGTGTCAGTGCTGCAATCATAACCCCCAGCATTGGTGGCAGTAGCCGCCAAAATTAAACCCCCAGCATTGGTGTCAGTGGCCACAATAATAACCCCCAACATTGGTGTCAGTGCTGCAATCAAAACCCCCAGCGTTGGTGTCAGTAGTAGCAATAATAACCCCCAGCATTGGTGTCAGTGCTGCAATCATAACCCCCAGCATTGGTGTCAGTGGCCACTATAATAATCCCCAGCATTGGTGTCAGTGGCTGCAATTATAACCCCCAGCATTGGTGGCAGTAGCCGCAATAATAACCCCCAGCATTAGTGTCAGTGGCCACAATAATAACCCCCAGCATTGGTGTCAGTGGCTGCAATAATAACACCCAACATTGGTGTCAGTGCAGCAATCATAACCCCCAGCATTGGTGTCAGTGGCCAAAATAATAACCCCCATCATTGATGTCAGTAGTCGCAAAAAATAAACCCCAGCATTGGTGTCAGTGGCTGCAATAATAACCCCCAACATTGGTGTCAGTGCTGCAATCCAAACCCCCAGCATTGGTGGCAGTAATAACAATAATAACCCCCAGCATTGGTGTCGGTGCTGCAATCATAACCCCCAGCATTGGTGTCAGTGGCCACAATAATAACCCCCAGCATTGGTGTCAGTAGCCACAATAATAACCCCCAGCATTGGTGTCAGTAGCCACAATAATAACCCCCAGCATTGGTGTCAGTGCTGCAATAATAACCCCCAGCATTGGTGACAGTGGCTGCAATAATAACCCCCAGCATTGGTGTCAGTGCTGCAATAATAAACCCCAGCATTGGTGTCAGTAGCCGCAATAATAACCCCAGCATTGGTGTCAGAGCTGCAATAATAACCCCCAGCATTGGTGTCAGTGCTGCAATAATAACCCCCAGCATTGGTGTCAGTACTAGTAACCCCCCAACTCAAACACAGCCTTGGTGGTCAGTGGCTGTATTATTGATTATAAATCATGTATGGAGCTGACATGACGGGTTTGTGTTCCCTCTCCTTCCCCATTTCTCAGCTCTGTAAGATCAAATGACACACAGTGCAATCAGCACCTGCTGAACGAACACCAAAACAAGTGTTTTCCTTTTCTAATATCTATAAAGGAAGAAATGTCTGCAATGTGTGTCTAGTGACCATAAAATGTGAAATCCGGACTTGTCGAGAAACGTGTTTGTAACATTGTATCTGATTTGTTCTGGATAATGAGCCGATATCTCGCCATCCTCTCCCGGCCAATCATTCCTCTCCGTATAAATCTGAGATATAAACCGCCTGAGACCCAGGAACAGTCTCCATTATCAGTCCTGGAATGTCCTGACATCCTTGGAGAAGCAGGGAATGCGTGACGCAGAACTCCAACCAAAAATCATCAAATTAATGGCTCCTAACAAATACAATAACAGATCCGGCCTTTGATTCAAATTTATTATTATTATTATTTTTTCAAATTGCTCCTGAAGGTTGGAGACATAAACCCTTCTCCTAATGGTGGCCCTGGGCATTCACTCAACGGTATCCATGAGCCTTCACTCAACAGTGGCCCCGGGCCTTCACCCAACGGTATCCCCCAAGACTTCGCCCAACGGTATCCCCAAGCCTTCACCCAACGGTATCCCCCAAGCCTTCACCCAACGGTATCCCCCAAGCCTTCACCCAATGGTATCCCCCAAGCCTTCACCCAACGGTATCCCCCAAGCCTTCACCCAACGGTATCCCAGGGCCTTCACCCAACGGTATCCCCAGGCCTTTACCCAACCGTATCCCCAAGCCTTCACCCAACCGTATCCCCGAGCCTTCACCCAACCGTATCCCCGAGCCTTCACCCAACCGTATCCCAGGCCTTCACCCAACCGTATCCCCAGGCCTTCACCCAACCGTATCCCCAGGCCTTCACCCAACGGTATCCCCAAGCCTTCACCCAACCGTATCCGCAGGCCTTCACCCAATGGTATCCCTGGGCCTTCACCCAACCATATCCCTGAGCTTTCACCCAACGGTATCACCGAGCCTTTACCCAACCATATCCCCAGGCCTTTACCCAACGGTATCCCTGAGCCTTTACCCAACGGTATCCCTGAGCCTTTACCCAACGGTATCCCTGAGCCTTTACCCAACGGTATCCCTGAGCCTTTACCCAACGGTATCCGTGAGCCTTTACCCAACGGTATCCCCGAGCCTTTACCCAACCATATCCCCAGGCCTTTACCCAACCATACCCCGGAGCCTTTACCCAACCATATCCCCAGGCCTTTACCCAACCGTATCCCTAGGCCTTCACCCAATGGTATCCCAGAGCCTTCACCCAACGGTATCCCAGAGCCTTCACCCAACGGTATCCCAGAGCCTTCACCCAACGGTATCCGCAGGCCTTCACCCAACCGTATCCCCAGGCCTTCACCTAACCGTATCCGCAGGCCTTCACCCAATGGTATCCCTGGGCCTTCACCCAACTGTATCCCCGAGCCTTCACCCAACGGTATCACCGAGCCTTCACCCAACGGTATCCCTGAGCCTTTACCCAACCATATCCCCAGGCCTTTACCCAACAGTATCCCTGAGCCTTTACCCAACCATTTTCCCAGGCCTTTACCCATTGGTATCCCCGAGCCTTTACCCAACCATATCTTCGAGCCTTTACCCAACCGTATCCCCAGGCCTTTACCCAACCGTATCCCCAGGCCTTCACCCAACAGTATCCCCGAGCCTTCACCCAACGGAATCCCCGAGCCTTCACCCAACGATATCCCCGAGCCTTCACCCAACGGTATCCCCGAGCCTTCACCCAACGGTATCCCCGAGCCTTCACCCAACGGTATCCCCGAGCCTTCACCCAGCGGTATCCCCGAGCCTTCACCCAACAGTATCCCCAGGCCTTCACCCAACCGTATCCCTCGGCCTTCATCCAATGGTATTCCTCGGGGCTTCACCCAAAAGTATCCCTGGGCCTTCGCCCAATGGTATCCTAGGGCCTTCACCCAACGGTATTCCTTGGGCCTTCACCCAACAGTATCCTCAGGCTTTCATCCAACGGTATTACTCGGGCCTTCACCCAACAGTATCCTTGGGCCTTAACCCAACGGTATTTCTTGGGCCTTCACCCAACGGTATCCTCGGGCCTTCACCCAAAGGTATCCTCGGGCCTTCACCCAAAGGTATCCTCGGGCCTTCGCCCAACAGTATCCTCGGGCCTTGGCCCAACAGTATCCTCGGGCCTTCACCCAACAGTATCCTCGGGCCTTCGCCCAACAGTATCCTCGGGCCTTCGCTCAACAGTATCCTCAGGCCTTCAACCAACGGTACCCTGGGCCTTTGCCCAGCGGTATCTCTGGAACTTTGCCCAGCAGTATCCATGAGACTTTTCACAACCTCTCCCACCCTAACACTAGCCTGGCTCTAAAAGCAGAATTCTTTGTGTACCTTCTACACTAATCAAATTATATTTTGCATGCAGCTGGCTTGGAAATGTCCTGTGTGACTTCATGCTGCTCCTGCTGGGGACCAGTTGAATTTCCATTCACAGTACAGATTTAGGCCTCATTCACACATTCACACGGTGTAGAAATCCATACTCCCCTGGGAAGGGACATCTCCAGCTGCCCGGAATGCACAGGTGTTCCATGTGGGGCGTGCAGGCAGCCTGCTGAAAGTAATGACAGGTCACGAGCTGCATGGACCTCCATGTGCACTGCCGAGTCCCATCCATACGGGTCCAATGCTCAGATCTGGATGCAAGCAGACTGCGTTCTGTTCCACACTCAGGGATGCTCATGGAGGTCCATGCAGCCACTGACCTGTCATTACTTTCAACAGGCTACCTACCTGTCCCTGCATGGAACACCTGTGCATCCTGGGACGTGAAGACGGCTTTTTCCGCGGGTGGAAAGATCGCTACGCCTGAGTGAATGAGCCCTTGGAGTGACATAAAGTCATCACCTGATGAGGTCTCAGTGGTTGAGTGTTGGATTTGGTGTCAGATCCGGTTGTGTGTAGAGATGTCGGAATCCTCAGGCTGGATCTATGAAGGTTTCTCTTTACTAACGTCCAATGTTTTGTCTTTCGCTGTCCTACAATGTGAGGCGCTGTGTGTTGGTGGATAGGAGATAAGCTACAATGGCACGCTTTGTCTTCTCAGGGTATTCTGAATCCCGTATTTTGCTGTGTGCATTCTCTGGCTTTTTTTGGCTGGAGGAGTTGTTCTCCTCTCAGTGAGAAGCAGTGCGGCGGTGCGGCAACGGAAACGCCACCTGCGACCGGTGAGAAGGAGGACGCCGCCACCGCCGAAGAGGAATATCTGCTGCAAGGTAGACCGTCTGCACACACCTCAGGGAAGCTCTCCATCCCCCATATATTACAGCTGATGGACTCCTATTCTTCCATGGGTAAGACCATACTGGGGGGGGCAGGGTGGGGGGGTAAAACCATACTGGGGGGCAGGGTCGGGGGGGAAAGACCGTACTGTGTGGGCTAAGACCGTACTGTGGGGTGTAAGACCATACTGTGGGGGCAGGGTGGGGGGCTAAGACCATACTGTGGGGGGTAAGACCATACTGTGGGGGGTAAGGCCATACTGGGGGGGTAGGACCATACTGTGGGGGCAGGGTCAGGGGGGTAAGACCATACTGTGTGGGGTAAGACCATACTGTGTGGGGTAAGACCATACTGTGGGGGTTTAAGGCCATACTGTGGGGGCAGGGTCGGGGGGTAAGACCGTACTGTGTGGGGTAAGACCGTACTGTGTGGGGTAAGACTGTACTGTGTGGGGTAAGACTGTACTGTGTGGGGTAAGGCCATACTGGGGGGGTAAGACCATATTGTGGGGGCAGGGTCGAGGGGGTAAGACTGTACTGTGGGGGGTAAGGCCATACTATACTGGAGGTAAGACCATACTGTGGGGGCAGGGTCGGGGGGGTAAGACCGTATTGTGTGGGGTAAGGCCGTACTGTGTGGGGTAAGGCTGTACTGTGTGGGGTAAGGCTGTACTGTGGGGGAGTAAGGCCATACTGGGGGGTTAAGACCATACTATGGGGGCAGGGTCGAGGGGGGTAAGGCCATACTATACTGGGGGGTAAGACCATACTGTGAGGGCAGGGTCGGGGGGGTAAGATCGTATTGTGTGTGGTAAGACCGTACTGTGGGGGGTAAGGCCATACTGTGGGGGCAGGGTCGGGGGGGGTAAGACCGTACTGTGTGGGGTAAGGCGGTACTGTGTGGGGTAAGGCGGTACTGTGTGGGGTAAGACTGTACTGTGGGGGGTAAGGCCATACTGGGGGGGTAAGACCATACTGTGGGGGCAGTGTCAGGGGGGTAAGACCATACTGTGGGTGGTAAGACCATACTGCGGAGGGGGGTTAAGACTATACTCGGGTGGGGGGTGTACTGGGATCTGTATCGGTAATCTATCAGTTACACTTAGAACTATTTCATGTAAAGGTATTGATATCTTTAACCGCTTAAGGACCCCGTCTTTTTTTGGAACTTTTTGTTTACAAGTAAGAATCGCTAGAAAATTACTTATAACCCCCAATTATAAATATATTTTTTAGCAGAGACCCTACAGAATAAAATGGGCGGTTGTCGCAATTTTTTATGTCACGCGGTATTTGCGCAGCGGTTTTTCAAATGCATTTTTTTGGTGGAAATTTTTTTTTTTAGTGAATAAAAATAAATAAAAAAACATAATAGTTACTACAATTTTTTTCATAAAATTTGAAAGATGATGTTACTGGAACTGGATAACTAACATGCCACGCTTTTGAAATTGCGCAAGCTCATGGAATGGCGCCAAACTGCAGTTACCAGTTTCGAGTTACAGAGGAGGTCTAGCGCTTGGATGTTCGCAGCGATTCCTCACATGTGTGGTGTGAACATCGTTTACATATGTGGGCGTGACCTACGTATGAGTTCACCACTGCACGGGGGAACGGGGGCACTTTAAAAACATTTTTTTATTAATGATTTCATAATTTTTTTTTAATTTTTACAATATCCCTTTTAACATTTTTTTTTTCTTTTTTTTTGTATCACTTTTTTTGTTATCGCAAGAAATGTAAGGATCCCTTGTGATAACAATACAGCATGACAGGACCTCTTTATGGAGAGAGCTGGGTTTAATAAGACCCCAAATCTCTCCTCTACTATGTAAACCATTAAATAAAATAAAAAAGGATTCACGCTTTTCAGCCTCGTGCTTTTCAGTCCGTTGCAGCGTGACCAATGTGCTATCTCCATTACGAACGCTAGTTTTACCAGAACGAGCGCTCCCGTCTCATACTTCATTCTGAGCAAGCGCATTTTTTTTCACGTCGTTAAAGCCTACACACGGCCGTTTTTCATGACGACAAAAACGACGATGTAAAAAATTACGTGAAAAATTAGAGCATGTTCCAATTTTTCTCGTCGTGATTCTCTGCGTTTTTCTCATCTGGAAAAATGCTGGAAAGCCCACACACGATCATTTTTAATGACCATTTAAAAAAAATTCACTTTTCTCGTCATTAAAAACGGTCATGTGTACGCGGCATAAGAATGTTTCAAACCTGAAATTCCAGTTTTGGCTGGATTGACCCTTTCCCACTAAAAGGAAATAAATGGAAGGTGTGGGTCGCAGCAACCAGATATCGTCTGTCATTTTTGAAGTGCAGGTGAGAAAATAAAAAATGGCGGCATCTGGTTTCTCCGTCTGACCCCTCCAGTCTTCCTTTCCTCCACCTGCATAGAATAACATCATTTATCTTCTTGTCTTCTTCTCTGCACCATATGACAGGTCCTCTTGTTCTGTCCACAGAATTCAGATGTTCGGCTTTGGAAATAAACGCGGTGCGTCTCCTGGGAACGAGGGATACAATGGCGGCTTCTCCTACTGGATCTGAGCTCAAACCGCGGCACTCCGATATCTGAACCCCCAGTGCCCAGCCGGCAGCATGAGGACCACATGTGTCACTTTTGGTACTTTGAGTGCAACCCTTCAACCCCAGCAGTCTTTATTGGTGTGTGGACATCGATCTGTAGAGGGACATTAGCAGTAATCTCTACCAGCCTCATGTACCATCTCCCCCATAGTCTACCAACCTCAATACCATCTCCCCCATAGCCTACCAACCTCAATACCATCTCCCCCATAGCCTACCAACCTCAATACCATCTCCCCCATAGCCTACCAACCTCAATACCATAGGCTACCAACCTCAATACCATATCCCCCATAGATTACCAACCTCAATACCATATCCCCCATAGATTACCAACCTCAATACCATATCCCCCATAGACTACCAACCTCAATACCATCTCCCCCATAGCCTACCAACCTCAATACCATATCCCCCATAGACTACCAACCTCAATACCATATCCCCCATAGACTACCAACCTCAATACCGTATCCCCCATAGCCTACCAACCTCAATACCATCTCCCCCATAGCCTACCAACCTCAATACCATATCCCACATAGCCTACCAACCTCAATACCATATCTCCCATAGACTACCAACCTCAATACCATATCTCCCATAGACTACCAACCTCAATACCATCTCCCCCATAGCCTACCAACCTCAATACCATATCCCCCATAGCCTACCAACCTCAATACCATCTCCCCCATAGCCTACCAACCTCAATACCATATCCCCCATAGACTACCAACCTCAATACCATCTCCCCCATAGCCTACCAATCTCAATACCATAGGCTACCAACCTCAATACCATATCCCCCATAGATTACCAACCTCAATACCATATCCCCCATAGATTACAAACCTCAATACCATATCCCCAATAGACTACCAACCTCAATACCATCTCCCCCATAGCCTACCAACCTCAATACCATATCCCCCATAGACTACCAACCTCAATACTGTATCCCCCATAGACTACCAACCTCAATACCGTATTCCCCATAGCCTACCAACCTCAATACCATCTCCCCCATAGCCTACCAACCTCAATACCATATCCCACATAGCCTACCAACCTCAATACCATCTCCCCCATAGCCTACCAACCTCAATACCATCTCCCCCATAGCCTACCAACCTCAATACCGTATCCCCAATAGATTACCAACCTCAATATCATATCCCCCATAGATTACCAACCTTAATACCATATCCCCTATAGATTACCAACCTCAATACCATATCCCCCATAGCCTGCCAACCTCAATACCATATCCCCCATAGACTACCAACCTCAATACCATATTCCCCATAGCCTGCCAACCTCAATACCATATCCCCCATAGATTACCAACCTCAATACCATATCCCCCATAGATTACCAACCTCTATACCATATAACCTATAGATTACCAACCTCAATACCATATCCCCCATAAATTATCAACCTCAATAACATATCCCCCATAAATTACCAACCTCAATACCATATCCCCCATAGACTACCAACCTCAAACCATATCCCCCATAGCCTACCAACCTCAATACCATATCCCACATAGCCTACCAACCTCAATACCATATCCCCCATAGACTACTAACCTCAATACCATCTCCCCCATAGCCTACTAACCTCAAGTACAATATTCCCCAGAGCCTACCAGCTTCATGTACCATATCCCCCATAGCCTACTAACCTCATGTTACTTTTTTCTAGATCGTTTAGTAAACACCAGCGATTTTTTTTCGCCTACAGCTTCACTCTGAATCTTATGCTGGCGTCCGGACTTCCCTGTGTGTTGTTTTTTGTAATTGTTGTAAATTGTTTTGTCAGTCTGTCCTGTTCTTTGTTTGATTAACTATTATTGGGATCACCTCTTTTGAAGGAGATCATCAATAATTATCGTCTAAAGCTATTTTTGTACCTTATTGCACTATTGAAATTCAATCATGTGCGTTTTTTGATACCAATAAATTTATAATTCTTTTATGAATCCCAGTCTATTTATAGACCCACTGTCGTTAGAAGTAGCCACTTTTCTATCCCAGTAGCAATACTTGGGGTTCCCCTCCCTTTTCTTGTATACTAACCTCATGTACCATATCCCCCATAGACTACCAAACTCAAGTACCATATCTCCTATAGCCTACCTGCCCAATGCACCATAAAGTTTAAAGTTTACGGACCATCTAGGCTCTGATGAAAGGGGTGCACCCCTGAAACGTAAGCCATCTGGATGTTTTTGGGGTATCGTCCAACCCTCCCTGTTGTCAAGTCCTGTCTGTGAATGCCAAGATTTCCAGCCATCTTGTCCGATAAGCTTGTATTTAAGCTTTGTCTGTGAGTAGGACTATTGCTTTTTATTTACATTTAATAAACCTGGAAGTGGTAATTAGTGATGAGCCGAACACCCCCGGGTTCGGTTCGCACCAGAACCCGCGAACGGACCGAAAGTTCGTACGAACATTAGAACCCTATTAAATACAATGGATGCGAACGTTCGAATTCTAAAGTGCTAATTATAACAACTATTATGCATGTTATTGTCCTAAAAAGGGTTTGGGAACCCGGGTTCTGCACCAGGGGACATGTATCAATGCAAAAAGAAGTTTTAAAAACGGTCGTTTTTCGGGAGCAGTCATTTTAATGATGCATAAAGTGAAAAAAAAAAGTCAAATATTCCTTTAAATATCGTACCTGGGGGGTGTCTAAAGTATGCCTGTGAAGTGCCACGTGTTTCCCGTGTTTAGAACTGTCCCTGCACAAAATGACACTTCTAAAGGAAAAAAAAGCCATTTAAAACTTCTTGCGGCTTTAATGTAATGTCTGGTCCCGGTAATATGGATGAAAATCTTTAAGAAAAATGGCATAGCTACCCCATGACCCCCCCCCCCCCCTACCCCAGCCCATTACCAGCCCCTTTGGGTCTTGTATGGATATTAAGGGGAACCCCGCACATAAAATAAAAAAGGCCCTATATACTCTGAACAGCCGTATACAGGCGGTGCATACAAGACAGGGACTGTAGGTTTGTTCTTATGTAGAATGTGTTTGTAATTTTGAACAGGTACATTGTTGAAGTGTAGCTCCAGCCCAAAAATCTATTTTTAAACTTTTTGGGAAACATAGGTAAGGGTTATCACCCCTGTAACATTTGTTTTGCTGTCTGTGCCCCTGTTCAGAACATTTCACCTCACTTTCCGTCCCAATGACAACTGTTTTTGAAATGTGGTGTTTTTCTTGAAACAAGGATTGCTGATAAAGCATCAGTACAGAGGAGACACCTTTCTCCCATATTTATTCTTACAGGAGAGAATTTTCCTTCCTAGGGGTAGATTTCCTCTCACTTCCTGTTGTCTTCTTTCGTTTGCAAGTAGGAGTCGTTTGTAAGTTGGATGTTTGAAAGTAGGGACCTGCCGTATATACTCTGCAGAAATAGGCCCCTTAGTTGTTGGTGTTGGCACAACACTGTAAGCACTCACAGTTACTCTTGGTTGGTGCTGGAACGCCCTGCTGTCAACTATTATATCAGGAATTTTAATTACATATAATTCTTGAACAGTGGTAGTAAAAATTGGGGCTTTGATGGTGGTGCTGGTGCCACAACACTGTAAGCCCTGACAGTTACTCTTGGTGGGTGCAGCAATGGGCCCTGCTGTGAATTATTAGATCAAGAATTGTAATTGCATGCCCCTGTTGAACAGGGGCTGAAAAATTGGGCTTTTCGTGGTGGTGGTGGTGGTGGTGGTGTTGCCACAACACTGTAAGCCCTCAGAGTTACTCTTGGTGGGTGCAGGAATGGGCCCTGCTGTGAATTATTAGATCAAGAATTGTAATTACATGCCCCTTTTGAACAGGGGCTGAAAAATTGGGCCTTTCGTGGTGGTGGTGGTGGTGGCGTTGCCACAACACTGTAAGCCCTCAGACTTACTCTTGGTGGGTGCAGCAATGGGCCCTGCTGTGAATTATTAGATCAAGAATTGTAATTACATGCCCCTTTTGAACAGGGGCTGAAAAATTGGGCCTTTCGTGGTGGTGGTGGTGGTGGCGTTGCCACAACACTGTAAGCCCTCAGAGTTACTCTTGGTGGGTGCAGCAATGGGCCCTGCTGTGAATTATTAGATCAAGAATTGTAATTACATGCCCCTGTTGAACAGGGGCTGAAAAATTGGGCCTTAGGCACTGGTGGCACAACACTACAACCCCTCACAGATACTGTACTTGGAGCACAGCAATGAGCCCTGTTGCAAAGTATTGCTTCAAAAATTGTAATGACACGCCCCTGTTAAACAGGGGCTGAAAAATTGGGCCTTAGGCACTGGTGGCACAACACTACAACCCCTCACAGATACTGTACTTGGAGCACAGCAATGAGCCCTATGGCAAATTATTGCTAAAAAAATTGTAAGTACACGCCCCTGTAAAACAGGGGCTGAAAAATTGGGCCTTAGCCACTGGTGGCGGCACCCATAAACAAAAATGATCTTCCAAGCTATCATCATCAATCGTATCATTGAGGACTCGGAGGAGGAGGATAGCCAGTCAACATAACAGCACAGGCACTCAGCATCAGCATCAGTCTTGAAGGGACGTGACATGTTAAAATCAATTAGTCTGTTATATCAGCATCAGGTGTGTGGTAGCTGGTGGTGATCCAAGACTGGTTCATCTTGATGAAAGTCAGTCGATCAACCGAGTCGGTGGACAGGCGCACCCTGTGATCCGTGACAAATCCTCCAGCAGCACTGAATGTGCGTTCCGAAAGAACGCTGGATGCAGGACAGGCCAGTAGCTCAATTGCATACTGTGCAAGCTCTGGCCAGTGATCCATCCTCAAGACCCAGTAAGCCAGAGGATTTTCGGTGGGGAAGGTGTCCAAGTCTGACCTTGCCCCTAGATATTCCTGCACCATGTTTATCAGACGCTGGCGATGGTTGCTGGAACCAATCATACTTTGGGGCTGCGGACTAAAGAATTGTCTGAACGCATCGGTCAGACGGCCACCTTCCCCACCGCTCCTTCTTTGACTGGCCGAAGCCTCAGCAACTCGTTGTCCTGGACCAGGAGTTTGTAACCTCCCAGTCTCTGGGAACGCGTTGCACAGACCTTTCTGCAAGGCCTCCCGAAGTTGTCTCATCCTCTGCTCCCTCTGCGACGGTAACATAAGGTCCGCAACCTTACCCTTGTACCGTGGATCAAGGAGAGTGGCCAGCCAGTAATGGTCCCTCTCCTTGATCCGAAGAATACGAGGATCCTTCCGCAGACTTTGCAGGATCAGGGAGGCCATGCAGCGTAGGTTTGCTGAGGCATTCGCTCCGGAGTCCTCTGGGTCACTAAGGACGACATGATCCGCAGTCACCTCCTCCCAGCCACGTACAAGTCCACTGGTTTCTTGGGACTGTAAATCATCCCTAAAAGACTGCTGCTGATGATGCTGAGTGCCAGCCTCCACCTCCATGCTGACACAATCCTCCTCCTCCTCCTCTTCCTCTTCCTGTGCGATGGGTGGGACAGAAGGAACACTGTCTGGGTAAAGGGGGCCTTGAGAGGCAAGGAAGTCCTCCTCTTCCTGCCTCTGTTCTGCCTCAAGTGCCCTGTCCATTATTCCACGCAGCGTGTGCTCCAACAGGTGGACAAGAGGTACAGTGTCACTGATGCATGCACTGTCACTGCTCACCATCCTCGTGGCCTCCTCAAATGGTGCCAGGACAGTGCATGCATCCCTGATCATGCCCCACTGGCGTGGAGAAAAAAAACCAAGCTCCCCTGACCCTGTCCTGGTGCCGTAGTCGCACAGGTACTCATTGATGGCCCTCTGCTGCGTGTGCAGCCGCTGCAGCATGGCCAACGTTGAGTTCCACCTGGTGGGCATGTCACATATAAGGCGGTTCTTGGGCAGGTTCAACTCCTTTTGCAGCTCAGCCAGGCGAGCACTGGCATTATAAGATCTGCGGAAATGCACACAGACTTTCCTGGCCTGCCTCAGGACATCCTGTAAGCCCGGGTACCTGCCCAAGAACCGCTGCACCACCAGGTTAAGGACGTGAGCCACACAGGGCACATGGGTCAGTTGTCCCTGTCGGAGGGTGGAGAGGAGGTTGGTGCCATTGTCGCAAACCACCATTCCTGGCTTAAGCTGGCGTGGCGTCAACCACCTCTCGGCCTGGCCCTGCAGAGCAGACAGGACCTCTGCCCCAGTGTGGCTTCTGTCCCCCAAACACACCAGCGCAAGCACGGCATGGCATCTTTTTGCCTGCGTACTTGCGTAGCCCCGTGAACGGCTACGGAGCACCGCTGGTTCATAGGACAAACCACAGGAAGAGGCCATGGAGGAAGAAGAAGAGGAGGGGGTGGAGGAGAGAGGTGTGTCACAACCAGTAGTAGCATTTTGGAGGCGTGGCGGTGGGACAACCTCCAACACTACTGCACCTTGTCCTGCATCCTTCCCAGCTGCCAAAAGAGTGACCCAATGGGCCGTGAAAGAAAGGTAACGTCCCTGTCCATGCCTGCTGGACCATGAGTCAGCGGTAATATGCACCTTACCGCTGACCGCCCTGTCCAGCGAGGCCAAGACATTGCCTTCCACATGCCGGTAGAGAGCCGGAATAGCCTTCCGTGAGAAAAAGTGGCGTTTGGGAACCTGCCACTGAGGAACCGCACATTGCACAAACTCACGGAAGGGGGCCGAGTCTACCAACTGAAAAGGCAGCAGTTGAAGCGCTAGCAATTTAGCCAAGCTAGCATTCAACCGCTGGGCATGTGGATGGCTGGGAGTGAACTTCTTTCGACGGTCCAGCAGCTGGGGCAGGGAAATTTGCCTGCTAGAATCGGACGTCGGTGTACTGCTAGCAGAGTGGCCGCAAGTACTTGGCTGTGACACGCCTAATTCTACACCTTCATTCCTCTCAGTGCATGTTTCAGAGAGGACTGAAGTTATAGTGGGGTTGGAGATCCCAGCTGATGCGGTGCAAGGAGAGGTCCGCTTTGTTCTTTGGTGTGGGTCTTTGAGGTAGGCTTGCCAACGAGCTGCATGGCAGGTCAACATATGTCTGGTCAGGCATGTGGTACCCAAGCGGCTGATGTTTTGGCCACGCGATATACGCTTGAGACATATGTTGCAAACAGCAGCTGTGCGATCTGATGCACTAGCCTCAAAAAAGGCCCACACCAAGGAACTTTTTGAATGACGGGCAGAGGCAGCGCCCTGCACAGGCGGAGCTCTGCGGTGTGATTCCGTCGGTGTACTGCCCTTACGCTGGCCACCAAAGGGCATCCTGTCTCGTTGGAGATGTGCCTCCTCCTCATCCTCCTCCTCCTCTCTCCTATTAGGCACCCACGTGGAGTCAGTGACCTCATCATCCCCTCCCTCCTCATCACTGGAGCCAATCTGGCAGTATGCTGCAGCTGCTGGAACATGACTGCCAGATTGGTGTCCTTCTTGAGCATCCCCTCTGTCTGCTCTCACCCTACTGCCTTCCTGTAGCTGGGTTTCATCATCAGACCCTTCGAAACGCTGGGCATCCTCCTGGAGCATGTACCCAACACTGTGCTCAAACAGTTCGGGGGACTCCTCAGGAGGAGGACATGGTGGGTCTAGGGAAGGAGTGACTGATGATGAGTCTGACATTGATACCAGGGAAGAGGACGCTTTGGCAGCTGCTTTGCCAGTACCCTGAGCCTGGGTGAGAGAGGATGAGGAGGAGGAGGAGGGCTTGGTCATCCACTCTACCAAGTCTTCGGCATGATGTGGCTCAACATGTCCAGCTGCCGAAAAGAAGGACAAGCGTGTCCCATGGCCATGTGCTGATGACAATGCACCGCGTCCACGACCAGCACTGTTGCCCCCAGACACAGAGCCTGCTTGCCCTCTTTTATTGCCTCCTGACTGTCTGCCTCTCCTTGTTTGCCTTCCAGACATTCTAATAGATGGCCTGCAGGGAGATGGGAAAAAAGCAATAAGGGCTACCTTCAGGTGTCCTTCTCTGTCCCTTGAAACAAGGACTTGCACAGTGAAAGAAACTGACACTCTCCCTACCTACAGTTTTCTGTCCCTAGAAAAAATGTTTTTTTTAAGCACAATATAGCACAAGGAGAATTCACTCACTGTCCTTCCAGGTCCCTGGAAACAAGGACTTGCACAGTGAAAGAAACTGACACTCTCCCTACCTACAGTTTTCTGTCCCTAGAAAAAATGTTTTTTTTAAGCACAATATAGCACAAGGAGAATTCACTCACTGTCCTTCCAGGTCCCTAGAAACAAGGACTTGCACAGTGAAAGAAACTGACACTCTCCCTACCTACAGTTTTCTGTCCCTAGAAAAAATGTTTTTTTTAAGCACAATATAGCACAAGGAGAATTCACTCACTGTCCTTCCAGGTCCCTGGAAACAAGGACTTGCACAGTGAAAGAAACTGACACTCTCCCTACCTACAGTTTTCTGTCCCTAGAAAAAATGTTTTTTTTAAGCACAATATAGCACAAGGAGAATTCACTCACTGTCCTTCCAGGTCCCTGGAAACAAGGACTTGCACAGTGAAAGAAACTGACACTCTCCCTACCTACAGTTTTCTGTCCCTAGAAAAAATGTTTTTTTTAAGCACAATATAGCACAAGGAGAATTCACTCACTGTCCTTCCAGGTCCCTGGAAACAAGGACTTGCACAGTGAAAGAAACTGACACTCTCCCTACCTACAGTTTTCTGTCCCTAGAAAATATGTTTTTTTTAAGCACAATATAGCACAAGGAGAATTCACTCACTGTCCTTCCAGGTCCCTGGAAACAAGGACTTGCACAGTGAAAGAAACTGACACTCTCCCTACCTACAGTTTTCTGTCCCTAGAAAAAATGTTTTTTTTAAGCACAATATAGCACAAGGAGAATTCACTCACTGTCCTTCCAGGTCCCTAGAAACAAGGACTTGCACAGTGAAAGAAACTGACACTCTCCCTACCTACAGTTTTCTGTCCCTAGAAAAAATGTTTTTTTTAAGCACAATATAGCACAAGGAGAATTCACTCACTGTCCTTCCAGGTCCCTGGAAACAAGGACTTACTTGCACAGTGAAAGAAACTGACACTCTCCCTACCTACAGTTTTCTGTCCCTAGAAAAAATGTTTTTTTTAAGCACAATATAGCACAAGGAGAATTCACTCACTGTCCTTCCAGGTCCCTGGAAACAAGGACTTACTTGCACAGTGAAAGAAACTGACACTCTCCCTACCTACAGTTTTCTGTCCCTAGAAAAAATGTTTTTTTTAAGCACAATATAGCACAAGGAGAATTCACTCACTGTCCTTCCAGGTCCCTGGAAACAAGGACTTGCACAGTGAAAGAAACTGACACTCTCCCTACCTACAGTTTTCTGTCCCTAGAAAAAATGTTTTTTTTAAGCACAATATAGCACAAGGAGAATTCACTCACTGTCCTTCCAGGTCCCTAGAAACAAGGACTTGCACAGTGAAAGAAACTGACACTCTCCCTACCTACAGTTTTCTGTCCCTAGAAAAAATGTTTTTTTTAAGCACAATATAGCACAAGGAGAATTCACTCACTGTCCTTCCAGGTCCCTGGAAACAAGGACTTGCACAGTGAAAGAAACTGACACTCTCCCTACCTACAGTTTTCTGTCCCTAGAAAAAATGTTTTTTTTAAGCACAATATAGCACAAGGAGAATTCACTCACTGTCCTTCCAGGTCCCTAGAAACAAGGACTTGCACAGTGAAAGAAACTGACACTCTCCCTACCTACAGTTTTCTGTCCCTAGAAAAAATGTTTTTTTTAAGCACACTATAGCACAAGCACAAAACACACTGACACTCTCCCTACCTATCCTTCTCTTTCCCTAAACTAAAGGAATCCAGGTTAAGCAAGAAAGAAATAAAAGTCACTGTCCCTGCCTATGCTGCTCTATCCCTGCTCCGGAACACACTACACTAGGCCGCCGTGCTGGCGGCCTTTTATAGTGTGGGGCGTGTACTAAACACCCTCAGCAATAATTGGCCACAGGCATCCTGCCTGTGGCCAATCATTGCTCTCCTCGCTGCCGGCGCTGTGATTGGCCAAGCATGCGGAGTCACAGTGCATGCTTGGCCAATCACAGCGCCTGGATGACACTGCGATGGCGTAGTGCATTGTGGGCCGTTCGCGTCACTCGAATTTGGCGCGAACGGCCCAAATCGTTCGATCTTCGTCGAACGATCGAACAGCCGATGTTCGAGTCGAACGTATGTTCGACTCGAACACGAAGCTCATCCCTAGTGGTAATACACTAGGTCGGTGCGCCCTCCTGTTTTCTTTCTTTTTCTAGCCATATGAACACCCATTGTTCTGAGGAGGGCTGCAAGACTATAGACTTTGCCTCTAGACAGAACCACACCACCTATGTTTTGAGGATACACCGAGAGCGCAGGAGATTTTTGATTTAAACACCTCTGCCACACTGCATAGACAGCCCCTCTATTTACTGGTTCCCCTTCCTACTCATTGAAAAAAGGTGATGAGACGCCATTCATTGTCCGGTAACTGCTCATTGGGCAGAGGTAATTAGACCCCATTCATTGTCTGGTAACTGCTCATTGGGCAGAGGTCATGAGACCCCATTAATTGTGTGGTGATTGGACATTGGGCAGAAGGGATGAGACCCCATTCATTGTCTGGTGTCTGGACATTGGGCAGAAGTGATGAGACCCCATTCATTGTCTGGTGACTGGACATTGGGCAGAGGTGATGAGACCCCATTCATTGTCTGGTGACCACTCATTGGACAGAGGTGATGAGGCCCCATTCATTGTCTGGTGACTGGACATTGGACAGAGGTGATGAGGCCCCATTCATTGTCTGGTGACTGGACATTGGGCAGAGGTAATGAGACCCCATTCATTGTCTGGTGACCACTCATTGGACAGAGGTGATGAGGCCACATTCATTGTCTGGTGACTGGACATTGGACAGAGGTGATGAGGCCCCATTCATTGTCTGGTGACTGGACATTGGGCAGAGGTGATGAGACCTCATTCATTGTCTGGTGACCACTCATTGGACAGAGGTGATGAGGCCCCATTCATTGTCTGGTGACTGGACATTGGGCAGAGGTGATGAGGCCCCATTCATTGTCTGGTGACTGGACATTGGGCAGAGGTGATGAGACCCCATTCATTGTCTGGTGACTGGACATTGGACAGAGGTGATGAGGCCCCATTCATTGTCTGGTGACTGGACATTGGGCAGAGGTGATGAGGCCCCATTCATTGTCTGGTGACTGGACATTGGGCAGAGGTGATGAGGCTCCATTCATTGTCTGGTGACCAGGCTGAAGAAAAAGTAACATAAGAAAGTTTCATTGCTGGTCCAGGAAATAAGTGTCACCTACCTGGATGTACAGCCTGGCTGAGGTGTGTAAATCACAGGTAGGAATGAGTACAACTGGGTGTTTTTTTCTCTAAAATTTTACTATTTTATGAGATTCCAACAGATTTCAAATGGAGCCAATGAGGAAAGTGAAATTGAGATGATTTTTGGTGGAGGATACTAGCTGGGGTATGGGGGAGAAGAAAGTCCATACCCTTCCTCCACTGGAGTTTTGCTTTACAGTGAACCTTGCACCTAAATATCAAGTTAAGCTTCTATAGTGTCCCCCCCCCCCCCTTACCAAAATGTAGAATAAGAAAACAAAGTGGGAAGGGACCACGCTAGAAAAGCCGACCTTTCATGGAGTACAAGGTCCACCTTAATAAAACCATTCCAGCTAATAATAAACAGTAACAAGTCTTTGTAAGGAGATTAGATCTTGATATTCTCTTATCCCGAGCACAAACATTAGGATTGTAGAAGTCTACACTTCAAATATTGGCCCACCGGGCCCTGTACACTTCAAATATTGTCTCTCTGGGGCCCTAATTGTCTTCTATGTAACTTAACAATGGTGGCGGTGATACAGGGAGATTGCAGATGAAATCGGAAACCTAAAGAACAACGCTGACACAAAGTCTTATTAAACATTGTTATTTGAAGCATGAAGAGAAATGTTGGTCTTTATTGGGTTTTGCACTATATACACTTTTTTTTTTTTTTTTTTACAGTTTCTCTTAAATGAGACCTGTGCATTCAATGTCATCACCATCCCACCCGTCCCCAGCATTGTATACATATTAATTTCCCTGCCACTCTGTTCAGTGCTGGGATCTAAGGAAATAGATGGTACTTCAAGGTATGGTGGGCTATGTGACAGCATTAGGACATTTATTCCCATGTAGGCCACATGACATGGGAGTCTGTAGACTGTGTAGGCCACGGAACATAGAAATCTGTAGACTGTGTAGGCCATGTGACATAGGAGTCTGTAGACTGTGTAGACCACATACCAAGGGAGTGTGTAGACTACGTGCCAAGGGAGTTTGTAAACTGTGTAGGCCACGTGACGTGGAAGTCTGTAGACTGTGTAGGCCACAAGACGTGGGAGTTTGTAGACTGTGTAGACCACTTGCCAAGGTAGTCTGTTGACTGTGTAGACCACAGGTCATAGAAATCTGTAGACTGTGTAGGCCATGTGACATAGGAGTCTGTAGACTGTGTAGACCACATACCAAGGGAGTGTGTAGACTATGTGCCAAGGGAGTTTGTAAACTGTGTAGGCCACAAGACGTGGGAGTCTGTAGACTGTGTAGACCACTTGCCAAGGTAGTCTGTTGACTGTGTAGGCCACAGGACATAGAAATCTGTTGACTGTGTAGGCCACAGGACATAGAAATCTGTTGACTGTGTAGGCCATGTGACATAGGAGTCTGCAGACTGTGTAGGCCACTTGAAAAGGGAGTCTGTAGACTGTGTAGGTCATGTGCAAAGGAAGTGTGTAAATGGTGTAGGCCACATGCCAAGGGAGTCTGTAGACTGTGTAGGCCACATGCCAAGGGAGTCTGTAGACTGTGTAGGCCATGTGCCAAGGGAGTCTTTAGACTGTGTAGGCCACGTGCCAAGGTAGTCTGTTGACTGTGTAGGCCACAGGACATAGAAATCTGTTGACTGTGTAGGCCATGTGACATAGGAGTCTGTAGATGGTGTAGGCCACATGCCAAGGGAGTCTGTAGACTGTGTAGGCCACGTGCCAAGGGAGTCTGTAGACTGTGTAGGCCACGTGCCAAGGGAGTCTGTAGACGGTGTAGGCCATGTGCCAAGGGAGTCTGTAAACGGTGTAGGCCACGTTCCAAGGGAGTCTGTAGACGGTGTAGGCCACGTTCCAAGGGAGTCTGTAGACGGTGTAGGCCACGTTCCAAGGGAGTCAGTAGACGGTGTAGGCCACGTGCCAAGGGAGTCTGTAGACTGTGTAGGCCACGTGCCAAGGGAGTCTGTAGACGGTGTAGGCCACGTTCCAAGGGAGTCTGTAGACGGTGTAGGCCACGTTCCAAGGGAGTCTGTAGACTGTGAAGGCCACGTGCCAAGGGAGTCTGTAGACTGTGTAGGCCACGTGCCAAGTGAGTCTGTAGACTGTGTAGGCCACGTGCCAAGTGAGTCTGTAGACTGTGTAGGCCACGTGCCAAGGTAGTCTGTAGACTGTGTAGGCCATGTGTCAAGGGAGCTATAACTTCAGCAACTTGAGCTTTCACTGGATTTTCCCTTCACTCCCAACAGCTGGAGTGGAGTATAGGGGGGTAAAGCATCGCTCTCAGCTGTCCCGGATTTGGAACAAAGTCCCTCTGTTCTTCTGTCCTCCTCATTTGTTAATAACTCTGGCCCTACTTGGATATTAGACATGGAGAACTATACAGGATGCCTCTGACTACTCTCCTGCCCAAGATATGGGCATTTCCCAGGAAGAGCTCAGAACCTCCCCTGCCCATAGCTGGAGTAAATGATGTTCTATAATGGGTCTCTAGGGGTTCTACACAAACACCATCTCCGGGAGTCTCCATCTTCTGGTGAATACAACTCCACTTTTATTTGTGATGGGACTTTGCTTTAGTTTTCTTTTTTCACTTTTCTTTTTCACCTTGGTATATTTTTTTATATATTTGTTTAAAAATGTATAAATATATTTTTTTTAAATTACGTTAGCCCTGCATCCACTTCTGCGTATATATCCGTGAATGCAACTCCACGCCTGCACTTTGCACCTCTGCTGACGGCACACTGATCGAATCCACTCATTTCTACAACAGAATGTAATCTTTTATCTATGGCCCGCTCCCTTTCACCTTCTCCCCGGCCTCGTTATCACCGGTATGTGGTTGGGTCTATCCGCCCTCACCAATAGATGTCCAATTAATGAACTAAATGTGTTTTCAAACACCGCCATTTAATACCGATTTTTTTTTTCTTTCTGTATGATACTCGTGTGTGCGTCCAACCAGCTGACCTATCAGATGATCGGTAACAGTCTGACTCAGCTCAGGTGGTGGTTACAGACGGAGGGCTGGTTTGGCAGAAATCCTCCATAGAAAACATTGCCGGAGAGATAAAACATACGACTGTGAAGCCTTTAAAGCAGAACTCCAACCTAAAACCTAACTAATCTTAAAACGCTCCCCTCCCCCCTCCTAACACCTATGCTGACTAGATGTAAGTACTTACCAATTTTCAGCCCGCTCCGTTCGAGTTATGCATTTTTATATGTCCGCCAGCGCCGGCTGCAGGGGAGAGGAGGGAGTATTTCAGCAAGGGGCTGGTAATGTTCTCAACATTGTTCGACTCGTCACCTGACAAGGGCAGGAGTGGTGATGTCCCCTAGAGGAGCCTGTGGCCCATCAGTTGTCGGTGCTCCCTCCTCTCCCCTGCAGCAAAGTCGCATGACAAGTCGCACCCTATGTTTCCCAATGATAACCGTTCATATCTATGCGACTTCAAGTCAGTTTCTGCGCTACTTTGGTTTCGACTTTTATCTTGAGGACCATAGACTTCAATGTAAACCTTCAAGAGTCACATGAAAGACGCACCTGCATGATATACATGTGAAAAGAATGACGGCAATGAAAAAAACTGTGTGAAGTCCCCCCCCCAATATGTATTTTAAGGGGAACCCCACGCCAAAATAAAAACAAAACAGCATGGTGCCCCCCAAAAATATATACCAGACCCTTATCTGTGCATGTAGCCTGGCAGGTCAGGAAAAAGGGGGATGAGCGAGCACCCCCCCTGAACCATACCAGGCCACATGCCCTCAACATGGAGGGGTGCCTTGGGTCAGGGCCCCCCCCACCCCAAAGTGCCTTGTACCCAGCTTGGTGGGGTCAAGGGCCTCTTCCCCACAACCCTGGGCGATGGTTGTGGGGGGGGGTCTGCGGACAGGGGGCTTATCGGAATCTTGAAGCCCTCTTTAAAAAGGTAACCCATACTCATTTACATGGAGGAAGGGATCTGGGGGCCCCCCTTGTTAAAGCCACCCCCCCGCCCACAGATCCTTACAACCACCGGCCAGGATTGTGGGGAAGAGGCCCTTGTCCCCATTAACATGTCCCCATGCTGGTTTTTTCATTGCCGGAATTTTTTGTTTACATTCAGCTGTCAGTGGGCAGATATACAGCTATGAGGAACCTGGAGTGTCTGGGCACAAGAAATGCACCGATTTCAGGTGTGTCTGGGCACAGGAAGTGCTCTGATATCTGGTGTGTCTGGGCACAGGAAGTGCTCTGATATCAGACGTGTCTGGGTACAGGAAGTAGGGTTGCCACCTCATCCCTTTAAACCCGAACACATATTAATTACACAGGTTCTGTGGTTGATTAAGGTGGTAATTAAACTTACTTGGGGCCTTATCTGCATTTAATTAGCCTGAGAACCTGTTTAATTTAAAGGTGTTCAGGTTTAAAGGGATGAGGTGGCAACCCTAACAGGAAGTGATCTGATATCAAGTGTGTCTGGGCACAGGAAGTGCTCTGATATCAGATGTGTCTGGGCACAGGAAGTGCTCTGATATCTGGTGTGTCTGGGCACAGGAAGTGCTCTGATATCAGACATGTCTGGGTACAGGAAGTGCTCTGATATCAGGTGTGCCTGGGCACAGGAAGTGCTCTGATATCAGGTGTGTCTGGGTACAGGAAGTGCTCTGATATCAGGTGTGTCTGGGCACAGGAAATGCTCTGATATCAGACGTGTCTGGGTACAGGAAGTGCTCTGATATCAGGCGTGTTGAGGCACAGGAAGTGCTCTGATATCGGGTGCGTCTAGGCACAGGAAGTGCTCTGATATCAGGTGTGTCTGGGCACAGGAAGTGCTCTGATGTCAGGTGCGTCTAGGCACAGGAAGTGCTCTGATATCAGGCGTGTCTGGGCACAGGAAGTGTACCGATTTCTGGTTTGTCTGGGCACAGGAAGTACTCTGATATCTGGTGCGTCTAGGCACAGGAAGTGCTCTGATATCAGCCGTGTCTAGGCACAGGAAATGCTCTGATATCAAGCGTGTCGAGGTACAGGAAGTGCTCTGATAAGGGGTGTGTCTGGGCACAGGTAATGCTCTCATATCAGGTGTGTCAGGGTACAGGAAGTGCTCTGATAGGGGTGTGTCTGGGCACAGGAAATGCTCTGCTTTTTTTCTAGACAAAAATCAGATTTTTGGGACTTCTCTTGGATATTACAGACTGCATATCTGGGTTTTATATACTGTATATCCTGTATATTAGATTGTAAACTCCAAGGAGCACGGCCCTCCTAAACCTCTTGAGTGGTACCTGTATTGTCTCCTTTAGATTGTAGGATTATAATAATAAAAGTCCTGTATAAAAATAATATAAAGCCTGAATAATAATAATAACCATATAAATCCTGTTCTATAATAATATACATCCTGAATAATAATAATAACCCTATAAATCCTGTATAATAATAATAATAATAATAATATAAATCCTGAATAATAATAATCATAAATTCTAAATAATAATCATATAAATCCTGTATTATAATAATATAAATCCTGAATAATAATAATCATATAAATTCTAAATAATAATCATATAAATCCTGTATTATAATAATATAAATCCTGAATAATAATAATAATAATAACCATATAAATCCTGTATTATAATAATATAAATCTTGAATTAAAATAATAACCTTATAAATCCTGTATTATAATAATATACATACTGAATAATAATAATAATAATAATCCTGCATAATAATAATATAAATCCTGAATAATAATATAAATCCTGAATAATAATAATCATATTAACCCTGTATTATAATAATACAAATCCTGAATAATAATAATAATAACCATATAAATCCTTTATAATAATAATAATATAAATCCTGAATAATAATAATAATATAAATCCTGTATCATAATAAAATAAATTCTTAATAATAATAATAAATCCTGTATAACAATTAATTATAATACAGATTTGGTTTTATATATGACATATCTGGGTATTATCTGTATACTGTTCTACATATTGGGTTGTATATACTATGTACAGTATACCATATGAGTTTTCTATAAATCCTGTATTATACAGATTGGGGTGTATATACTGTGTGTGTACATTAGTAGGGAATGACTGTAGGGATCAGTCCGGGGACGATCGGCACACACAGAGATTGGCAGCCTTGACTAGTAAACCTTTCCTCTCATTAAATCAGCATTGTGTTATTTGAGTTCCTCCATTCCCAAATACTCCACACCCTCCCCCGCTCCTGACACCGCTCTCCCCTCTTCTATTCCTCATATCACATGTAGGGATCAGCGGGCACCACCCTCTGTGTCACTGGATGGCACACGTCACAGTGACAGGAGAGAGATTTGTGACTAATCAGTCAGGATGGGAGAGTCTGATCAGTAATGGGGGAGGGGACAAAATACGGGTCACACGGGGGAGATATGAGCCACAACTGGGTGACATTTCACTTTCTCTGCTCTCCGTGTATCAGAAATAATTGACATCTTTTCATCAAATCCAGTTTTCACTTTTTCTTCTTCTTTTGTCACATCTCTGTGCTGCTGATCTCCTTCAGCCTCTTTGCAGCCACTTCCTGTCTCCATACACTTGGAATGACACAATGATATAATTTGTGTATAAAATGTGTCTTCTGAGAGAAGATGGGGACAATGGTGTGTGTTCCAGCCATAGACATAGAGGTATTATCTGCCTCATACCTCCCTTCCAATGTTTTCTCACACCTCAACCTGACCTGAAACAAACACTCCCGTCCTTCTACATCTCCAATATCCTGATATCTGCCCCATCCTACCGGCTAAATCCCCGACCTTTTACATCTCTGATATCTGCCCCGTCCTACTGGCTCGATCCCCGACCTTCTACATCTCCGATATCCTGATATCTGCCCCGTCCTACCGACTAAATCCCCGACCTTCTACATCTCCGATATCCTGATATCTGCCCCGTCCTACCGGCTCAATCCCTGACCTTCTACTTCTCCGATATCCTGATATCTGCCCCGTTCTACCGGCTCAATCCCCGACCTTCTACATCTCCGATATCCTGATATCTGCCCCGTCCTACCGGCTCAATCCCCGACCTTCTACATCTCTGATATCTGCCCCGTCCTACCGGCTCAATCCCTGACCTTCTACATCTCTGATATCTGCCCCGTCCTACCGGCTCAATCCCCGACCTTCTACATCTCCGATATCCTGATATCTGCCCCGTCCTGCCGGCTCAATCCCCGACCTTCTACATCTCCGATATCCTGATATCTGCCCCGTCCTGCCGGCTCAATCCCCGACCTTCTACATCTCCGATATCCTGATATCTGCCCCGTCCTACCGACTAAATCCCCGACCTTCTACATCTCCGATATCCTGATATCTGCCCCGTCCTACCGGCTCAATCCCTGACCTTCTACTTCTCCGATATCCTGATATCTGCCCCGTCCTACCGGCTCAATCCCCGACCTTCTACATCTCCGATATCCTGATATCTGCCCCGTCCTACCGGCTCAATCCCCGACCTTCTACATCTCCAATATCCTGATATCTGCCCTGTCCTACCGTCTCAATCTCCGACCTTTTACATCTCTGATATCTGCCCCATCCTACCGGCTCAATCCCTGACCTTCTACATCTCTGATATCTGCCCCGTCCTACCGGCTCAATCCCCGACCTTCTACATCTCCGATATCCTGATATCTGGCCCGTCCTGCCGGCTCAATCCCCGACCTTCTACATCTCCAATATCCTGATATCTGCCCCGTCCTACCGGCTCAATCCCCGACCTTCTACATCTCCGATATCCTGATATCTGCCCCGTCCTACCGGCTCAATCCCCGACCTTCTACATCTCCAATATCCTGATATCTGCCCTGTCCTACCGGCTCAATGCCCGACCTTCTACATCTCTGATATCTGCCCCGTCCTACCTGCTCAATCCCTGACCTTCTACATCTCTGATATCTGCCCCGTCCTGCCGGCTCAATCCCCGACCTTCTACATCTCCGATATCCTGATATCTGCCCCGTCCTACCGACTAAATCCTCGACCTTCTACATCTCCGATATCCTGATATCTGCCCCGTCCTGCCGGCTCAATCCCCGACCTTCTACATCTCCGATATCCTGATATCTGCCCCGTCCTATGGACTAAATCCCCGACCTTCTACATCTCCGATATCCTGATATCTGCCCCGTCCTACCGGCTCAATCCCTGACCTTCTACTTCTCCGATATCCTGATATCTGCCCCGTCCTACCGGCTCAATCCCCGACCTTCTACATCTCCGATATCCTGATATCTGCCCCGTCCTACCGGCTCAATCCCGACCTTCTACATCTCCAATATCCTGATATCTGCCCTGTCCTACCGGCTCAATCCCCGACCTTCTACATCTCTGATATCTGCCCCGTCCTACCGACTCAATCCCTGACCTTCTACATCTCTGATATCTGCCCCGTCCTACCTGCTCAATCCCTGACCTTCTACATCTCTGATATCTGCCCCGTCCTACCGGGGCTCAATCCCCGACCTTCTACATCTCCGATATCCTGATATCTGCCCCGTCCTGCCGGCTCAATCCCCGACCTTCTACATCTCCACTATCCTGATATCTGCCCTGTCCTACCCGCTCAATCCCTGACCTTCTACTTCTCCGATATCCTGATATCTGCCCCGTCCTACCGGCTCAATCCCTGACCTTCTAATTCTCCGATATCCTGATATCTGCCCCATCCTACCGGCTCAATCCCCGACCTTCTACATCTCCAATATCCTGATATCTGCCCCGTCCTACCGGCTCAATCCCCGACCTTCTACATCTCCAATATCCTGATATCTGCCCTGTCCTACTGGCTCAATCCCCGACCTTCTACATCTCTGATATCTGCCCCGTCCTACCGGCTCAATCCCTGACCTTCTACATCTCTGATATCTGCCCCGTCCTACCAGGTCAATCCCCGACCTTCTACATCTCCGATATCCTGATATCTGCCCCGTCCTGCCGGCTCAATCCCCGACCTTCTACATCTCCGATATCCTGATATCTGCCCCGTCCTACCGGCTAAATCCCCGACCTTCTACATCTCCGATATCCTGATATCTGCCCCGTCCTGCCAGCTCAATCCCCGACCTTCTACATTTCCGATATCCTGATATCTGCCCCGTCCTTCCGGCTCAATCCCCAACCTTCTACATCTCCGATATCCTGATATCTGCCCTGTCCTACCGGCTAAATCCCCGACCATCTACATCTCTGATATCTGCCCTGTCCTACTGGCTAAATCCCCGACCTTCTACATCTCCAATATCCTGATATCTGCCCCGTCCTGTTGGCTAAATCCCCGACCTTCTACATCTCCGATATCCTGATATCTGCCCCATCCTAAATCCCCGCCCTTCTACATCTCCAATATCCTGATATCTGCCCCGTCCCACCAGCTAAATCCCAGACATTCTTTCTTTCCGATATCCTGATATCTGCTCCGTCCTGCCGGCTCAATCCCCGACCTTCTACATCTCCGATATCCTGATATCTGCCCCGTCCTACCGGCTCAATCCCCGACCTTCTACATCTCCGATATCCTGATATCTGCCCCGACCTTCTACATCTCCGATATTCTGATATCTGCCCCGTCCTACTGGCTAATCCCAGACCCGCTCCATGTTTTCTTTAGTGCTGACATCGTCTACATACCAATCATTTACTGTATATAAGCTCAGTCCTTATACCTGGGGATCATCCATCCATCAATCCGGGAACGTACCTGGAAGGTGCCGGCAGGGGCCAGCATAGAGGCGGATGGAGACAAAGAGGTGCAGGCACTAGAAACGAGTAGATGGGTGACAGTCAGGAAGGATAGAGGGGGAAGTGCCAGGGAGGCCGATCCTGGGCTGGAGCATCCCAATAAGTCCGCTCCATTGAATGACATTGGTGAAACCGGTCAGGGACCAGCACTGCTCAGTCAAGTAATTGCCAGACCGTTGTTCCTAATTTTTACTGACAGTCTACTGACTGGAATGGCACCAGCTGATTGGAGAAAAGCCAATGTAGCACCAATATTTAAAAAAGGGCCAAAATACATCCCAGGGAATTACAGACCAGTCAGCCTAACATCAATAGTATGTAAGCTCTTGGAGGGGATCATAAGGGACTATATATATACAATTTTAGTAATGAGAATGGTATAATTAGCTGTAATCGAAATGGATTCATGAAGAGTCGTTCTTGCCAAACCAATCTATTAACATTCTATGAGGAGGTGAGTTGCCATCTAGATAAAGGAAGGTCCATAGACTTGGTGTATCTGGATTTTGCAAAAGCATTTGACACAGTTTCCCCATAAACCTTTACTGTACAAAGTAAGGTCCGTTGGCATGGACCATAGGGTGAGTACATGGATTAAAAAATAGCTACAGGGGCGAGATCAGAGGGTGGTGATAAATGGGGAGAACTTCGGAATGGTCAGGGGTGGGTAGTGGGGTCCCCCAGGGGTCTGTGCTGGGACCCATCCTGTTTAATTTGTTCATAAATGACCTGGAGGATGGGGTAAGCAGTACAATCTCTGTATTTGCAGATGATACTAAGCTAAGCAGGGCAATAACTTCTCCGCAGGATGTGGAAACCTTGCAAGAAGATCTGAACAAATTAATGGGGGGGCAACTACATGACAAATGAGGTTTAATGTTGAAAAATGTAAAATAATGCATTTGGGTGGTAAAAATCTGAATGCAATCTATACACTGGGGGGAGCCAGCGGTTTAGACAATAATGGCTGTGTGTTGAGTTATTTTGAGGGGAGAGGAAATTTACACTGTTATACAAGCTGTACACTCACTACTTTACATTGTAGCCAAGTGTCATTTCTTCAGTGTTGTCACATGAAAAGATTTACAAATATTATATAATATATCATTTTATAATATTTATAAATGTGAGGGGTGTACCCACTTTTGTGAGATACGGTATATCTCTCTCTCCATCTCTCTCTCTCTCTCTCCATTTCTCTCTCTCTGTCCATCTCTCTCTATCTCTCTCTCTCTCTCTCTCTCTCTATCCATATCTCTCTCTCTCCATCTCTCTCTCTCTATCCACCCCTCTCTCTCTCCATCTCTCCATCTCTCTCTCTCTCTCTCTCTCTATCTATCCATCTCTCTTTCTATCTATCTATCTCTATCTCTCTCTTTCTCTCTATCCATCTCTCTCTCTCTCCTCTCTCTCTCTCTCTCTATCCATCTCTCTCTCTCTCTCCATCTCTCTCTCTCCATCTCTCTCTCTCTCTCTCTCCATCTCTCTCTCTCCATCTCTCTCTCTCTCTCCATCTCTCTCTCTATCCATCTCTCTCTCTCTATCCATCTCTTTCTCTCTCTCTCTCTCTCTCTATCCATCTCTCTCTCTATCCATCTCTCTCTCATTATTTGGATCTCCGGCCTCCTTGTAATGGAGGAAAATCCAGAAATCCTGGACTGTGTGCACTTTGGATCTCGGCACAGGACACCCCCCTTTGTGGTCAGCAAGTGGGAAGGGGGCGAAGTCCAGGATGCTGATAGACTGTTAATATGTACTAAACGTTGTCCAGTCATCCGCCTCACCCTGCTATTGTCCGTTCTAATCCTGCAAACAGACAGACAGATAAGGAGGCCTTGATCGACCCTGACAAGATTTTATTACAAAGTCCGCGCATACCATCCCCTCCCCCCAATACCGCTCCATGGGTAGATGTCACCCCAATACCGCTCCATGGGTAGATGTCACCCCAATACCGCTCCATGGGTAGATGTCACCCCAATACTGCTCCATGGGTAGATGTCACCCCAATACCGCTCCATGGGTAGATGTCACCCCAATACTGCTCCATGGGTAGATGTCACCCCAATACCGCTCCATGGGTAGATGTCACCCCAATCACTACAATCTCAGAAGCTTTATTATGTCATTTTTAATCTTTAGAAGAGGTGATCCTGCTTCTCCTTCTGAAATTCCTACGAGATTCAATATGGCGGCACCCAACGGAGGGATGGAGGGACCTCCAGACAGAGTCTCTGTCCATGGGTTATGCTCTGGTGGGGAGTTGCAGATCAATAAACACTGATCAGCCATAACATTATGACCCCCCCCCCACCAAGAACTCCACTAGCCCTCTGAAGGTACACTGTGGTATCTGGCACCAAGCCGCCACTAGCAGATCCTTTAAGTCCTGTAAGTTGGGAGGTGGGTGGAGCCTCCATGGCAGTGGCAGTTGGTGCTTAAATTTTTTTTGGGGGGGGCGCAAACAAACTGAAAAAAAACCCCATCAATTTCTGCCAGTGTGCCCATCAATTTCTGCTATACTGTGCCCCATCAGATGCTGCCAGTGTGCCAATCAATTGTCACTACTGTGCCCATCAGTTTCCGCCAGTGTGCCCCATTAGATGCTGCCAGTGTGCCCCATCAGATGCTGCCAGTGTGCCCCATCAGATTCTGCCAGTGTGCTCCATCAGATGCCGCCAGTGTGCCCCATCAGATGCCGCCAGTGTGCCCCATCAGATGCCACCAGTGTGCCCCATCAGATGCCGCCAGTGTGCCCCATCAGATGCTGCCAGTGTGCCAATCAATAGCCGCTACTGTGCCCATCAGATGCTGCCAGTGTGCCCCATCAGATGCTGCCAGTGTGCCCCATCAGATGCTGCCAGTGTGCCCCATCAGATGCCGCCAGTGTGCCCCATCAGATGCTGCCAGTGTGCCAATAAATTGCCGCTACTGTGTCCATCAGATGCTGCCAGTGTGCCCCATCAGATGCTGCCAGTGTGCCCCATCAGATGCTGCCAGTGTGCCCCATCTGATGCTGCCAGTGTACCAATCAATTGCCGCTACTGTGCCCCATCAGATGCTGCCAGTGTGCCCCATCAGATGCTGCCAGTGTGCCCCATCAGATGTCGCCAGTGTGCCCCATCAGATCTCCCCATGTTTCCCCAATCAGATGTCGCCAGTGTGCCCCATCAGATGCCGCCAGTGTGCCCCATCAGATGCCGCCAGTGTGCCCCATCAGATGCCGCCAGTGTGCCGTGTGCTCCATCAGATGCCGCCAGTGTGCCCCATCAGATGTCGCCAGTGTGCCCCATCAGATGTCGCCAGTGTGCCCCATCAGATGCTGCCAGTGTGCCCCATCAGATGCTGCCAGTGTTCCCCATCAGATGCTGCCAGTGTGCCCCATCAGATGCTGCCAGTGTGCTCCATCAGATGCCGCCAGTGTGCTCCATCAGATGTCGCCAGTGTGCCCCCCCTGCCCGGCACTTACCTGTCTCGGGTCATCACGGCGCTGTCCTTCACGCTCCCTCCGAACCCTCCATGTCTTCTCCCGTCCTCTTCCCGTCTTCTGCTATGATTTCGACACCTGATTGGCGTCCAATCACAGCGCCTGTCGCTTCAGCCAATCAGGTTACAGGTTACCAGACCCGGTGCACCTGATTGGCTGAGGGGTGGGTCAGTGTTAGGCAAACGAATACATAGTTTCCCTAACACAGCACTACGTAAGCAGCGAACGGACAGCAGTGCGCCCGCCCCTTACCAATTTGAAAGCCTATTAGAGCCCACGGCTCTAATCGGGCACTTCCAAAACACCCCCGCTGCTGTAATTCAGATGCCCGGCGCTCGACAAGGGGGCCGGATGCCTGTATAGGGGGCGGCAGTGGCGACAATATTGATGATAGAGAGAGGGGGGCGGCGCTCCTGCGCCCTTATGGACGCACCGCCACTGCTCCGTGGATTGGACTCGTTTTTCCAGCACATCCCACAGATGATTGATTGGACTGAGATCTGGAGAATTGGGAGGCCAAGTCAACACCTCCAACTCATTGTTCCTCAAGCCATTCTTGAATTCCTCAGACCAGGCCATCTTCTGATGGTCACATGCCCATTGTAGCCACATTTGGCTGGGGCCGCGGGTCAGCATGGGACACCCTGACCGGTCTGCAGCTACACAGCCCCCCATACACAACAAACTGCCATGACCATTTTTCTGCTTTGAACTTATCAACTTCAGGGACAACATGTTCACTTGGTGCCTAAGATATCCCACCCACTTACAGATGTCATTGTAACCAGATAATCCATGTTATCCCTTCACCTGTCAGTGGTCAGAATGTTCTTGGCGATCGGTGGATATTTGGCATCAGTTCCTGTTACCATTTCCAAGGAAAAGGCTTCCTTCCTAATCACATTTTATGGATGTGAATCATTAACCACTTCACTACCGGGGCACTTTCACCCTCTTCCTGCCAAAGCCATTTTTCAGCTTTCAGCGCTGTCACATTTTGAATGACAATTGCGCGGTCATGCGACACTGTACCCACATGAAATTTGTATCATTTTTTCCCCACAAATAGAGCTTTCTTTTGGCGGTATTTGATCTCCTCTGCGGTTTTTATTTCTTGCGCTATAAACAAAAGAAGAGCGACAAGTTTGAAAAAAACACAATATTTTTTACTTTTTGCTATAATAAATATCCATTTTTTTTTTTTAACAAATTTTTTCCTCAGTTTAGGCCGATACGTATTCTTCTACATATTTTTGGTAAAAAAAATCGCAATAAGCGTTTATTGATTGGTTTGCGCAAAAGTTATACCGTCTACAAAATAGGGGAAAGTTTTATAGTATTTTTAATTTTTTTTACTAGTAATGGTGCGATCAGCGATTTTTATCGTGACTGCAATATTGCGGCGGACACATCGGACACTTTTGACACATTTTTGGGACCATTCACATTAATACATTGATCGCTGCTATAAAAATGCACTGATTACTGTATAAACGTGACTGGCAGGGAAGGGGTTAACACTAGGGGGCGATCAAGGGGTTAAATGTGTTCCCTAGGGAATGATTCTTACTGTGGGGGGAGGGGACTGACTGGGGGAGGTGACCGATGGTTGTCCCTATGTACAAGGGACACACCATCGGTCTCCTCTTCCTGACAGGAGGTGGATCTCTGTGTTTACACCCCATCATTACACACAGAGATCCACGGTCCTGCTCAGTTACTGGGCAATCGCGGGTGCCCGGCGGCCATCGCGGCCGCCGGGCACGCGCATCGGGTCCCCAGTGACTGTTCAAGATTGTTTCCATAGGAGACGGCGTGTCTACACATGCAGATGTGGTGTCCAGCTGGGTGCCTTTCCCTGCATGGCTGTCTACCTATAGAAGTCTCGGAGTCTGCTAATTGACGTTGCAACTACTGAAGGGTGTCCTGGCCCTATTCCTCTCTCCCCCAGTTCTGTTCAAGAGAAAATAAATCTCTTTGCATTCAAGAAGTGTCTGGCGCCCATAAATCTACTTTGCATTACACCCACCATGCCCCATAATAACCCACTGTACACATGAGGATGTCAGCTGTCCCTAACTCGGGAGGTCACCATTAGGCCTCTGGGGCCCCTCGGGAACCTCGCGAGTCGCTACACATTCACATCGGCAGTCAAGGTGTACCTGTTTCCCCATTTAGAGAATTCCAGGGATGGAGATTGTTACATTGTTCCAGCTTGGAGCAACTCTGTATACGGCCCCTTTCACACTTATGCCGCGTACACACGACCGCTTTTCTCGACGAGAAAAACTGCATTTTTTTTTTTTCGCCGAGAAAAACGATCGTCTGTGGGCTTTATGTCGTTTTTCTCGTTGAGAAAAACGGCATAAAAAACGACGAGAAAAATTAGAACATGTTCTAAATTTTCTCATCGTTTTTTCCAGCATTTTTTTCCGCTGCAGTTTTCCCATAGGGAGACACTGCCGCGGAGCCCACAGACGGTCGTTTTTCTCGTCAAGAGAAAAAATGACGGGAAAAACGACCGTGTGTAGGGAACCAAGCGGTTCCCTCGTTTTTCCTGTCATATTCACGGCGGTTTTTTAACCGCCGTGAATAATGATCGTGTGTACGCGGCATTAGGCTAGGTTCAGTGCCGGTTCACACTGCTGCGCTGTGAATTTGTTCAGTTTTTTCTGTCCATTCTGAGGTGCGAATTTACCGCGTTTTTGCCGCGATTTTAATGCGAATTTCAGGAGTGGGAAATAGCTGCGATTAATGTTTTTGTGGAGAATAGTGTGGTGGAATTCGCACACATGTGAACCATCAAATGCGATTCCAGAACGATTTACATTGATGTCTATGGAGACTAAATTCGCAACGCAACACTCTAAACTCACACAAGACCCTTTTTTTCATCGCATCGCATTCGGAGAGGAATCGCAACGCATAGATGTGAACCACCATCATTGAAAACAATTACTTTTTGGATGACATGCAAATTTAGTTTGTGTTTAACGCATCACATTCGGTATCAACTCGCACAAGTGTGAACCGCCACTAACACTGCTGCGAATTTTATTGCGAATTTGAGCCGTTGCCATTTCTCATATTCGCAAGTCATTAAAATAACATTGTTTTCCACTAGTGCCGTTCACATGAGTGCGGTGCGAATCTAAGCTGCGGAAAAAAAGGGCCCTGTGCGAGTTTGATCCGCGTGCGATGCGAATTCAGTTCTATAGACTGGTATTCCCTGAAATCGCGGCCGCGAATTGCGGCAAATTCGCGGCAAAAACGCAGCCGCGAAATCGCGGTAAAATCGCGCGATTTTGAATTCGCAGCAGTGTGAACCTAGCCGGCTTGTTCGACGATTTGTAGCATGACAAGTCGTTTCCCATGATTTCCAATGACAACCATTCATAGCCCAGGTTCACACTGGGGCTGCGGGAATGAAGCCATGCGAGTTCAGCTGAACTCGCACGATTTCGCTCTCGCTGGCAGTCCCAATTTCAGCCACGATTACAAAGACATCAGACACAGATGTCAATGTAAATCGCGGCCGAAATCGCAAAAAGTAGTACAGAAAAGACTTTTTGAAATCGGTGCAGCGCCGCATATGCGGCGTCGCACCGTTTAGGACGGTGTCATTGCCCGCAATTTGCGGCAAATATCAAAAATCGCATGTCAAATTGCACCAGTGTGAACCAGGGCTTACCACTTCAAGTCGTTCCGACTTCAAAGTAGTCCCTGCACTACTTTGGTCCGATTTTGATGCCACTTCCACAGGCATTCCCCCAAATCGCGGCAAAATCGCGGTAAAATTGCGCGACTTTGAAGTCGCAGTAGTGTGAAAGGGGCTGTAGACCTGTGGGATCCCTCTAGACCCTCCCGTGCCCAACCTGGGGGCCCTCTGGTATGTGATGTGCATCCAGTATATGCATGCATATTTGCACCCACGAAAACACAAACCGCAGTACCGCGCCTTTTGGTGCAGTGCGATTTTAGAAATCATGCCATCACTTTTTTATTTATTTTTATTTATTTTTTTAGCATTTCACACGCCCATTAAAATGAATGCACGACCTTAAATCCCGATGTGTGCGAAACGTGCGGAAAAAAAAGTGTGCGGGCTCAGATGCACCCACCCCTGGTGTTAACGAACCCTAAAAACTGCACATTACAGTCCATCTAAGACGATTTCCCACAGGTCACCTTCACATCTGTGCGTTTTTAAACTGGTGCGTTCATAGAAAGGGGTCAGGGACTTTTTTTTGGGGGCGGCAACAGATTGCGTTTTTGGTTCCATGGAAACATTTTTTATGCATTTTTCATGCGTTTCTGATGGTTTCTCCCACATGACAACAGACACCTCTCAAAAAACACAAACACATCAAAAAAGTAATTAAAACGCGTCAAAAGCAGGTGCGGAAAAAAAAAGAAGAAAAAAGGCATCCACTGCAACCTGCATAGTAAAAACCTGGCCTAAAGTGCATGGGGCATCAAGGGATCTTTTCAATCTTTTGGTCGTATTTTTCTACTGGACGGTAAATTGATTAGCAATTTGATCAGATATTTATATTACCAAAAGTATTGGGACGCCTGCCTTTACACACACAGGAACTTTAATGACATCCCAGTCTTAGGCTGGCCATACAATATACAATTTTCTTCTATAATTTTTCCTTTAGATTTACTAAAACCTTATAATATGAGGTCAAATATAAACACTTAAAATTTGTGTGTAATCAGGGAGGCCCTTGTACTACATAGTTGAAGGTAAATCTAATGGAAATTGAATAAGAAAATTGTATAGTGTATGGCCAGTCTTAGTCCGGAGGGTTCAATATTGAGTTGGCCCCGCCCTTTGCAGCTATAACAAGCTTCAACTCTTCTGGGAAGGCCGTCCACAAGGTTTAGGAGGGTGTCTATGGGAATGTTTGACCATTCTTCCAGAAGACCATTTTCTGAGGTCAGGCAGTGATGTTGGGCGAGAAGGTCTGGCTCGCAGTCTCCACTCTAATTCATTCCAAAGGTGTTCTATCAGGTTGAGGTCAGGACTCTGTGCAGGCCACTCAAGTTCCTCCACCCCGAACTTGCTCCTCCATGTCTTTATGGACCTTGCTTTGTGCACTGGTGGGCAGTCATGTTGGAACAGGAAGGGGCCGTCCCCAAACTCCTCCCACAAAGTTGGGAGCATGAAATTGTCCAAAATGTCTTGGTATGCCGACGCTTTAAGAGTTCCCTTCACTGGAACTAAGGGGCCAACCCGACCCCTGAGAGACAAGCCCACACCATAATCCCCTCTCCACCAAACACCATAATCCCTCCCCCCCACCATAATTCCCCCTCCCCCACACCATAATCCCCCCCACACCGCAATCCCCCCATCACCAAATTATTTTGGACCAGTGCACAAAGCAAGGTCCATAAAGACATGGATGAGCGAGTTTGGGGTGGAGGAACTTGACTGGCCTGCACAGAGTCCTGACCTCAACCCGATAGAACACCTTTGGGGTGAATTAGAGCGGAGACTGCAAGCCAGGCCTTCTCGTCCAACATCACTGCCTGACCTCACAAATGCTCTTTTGGAAGAATGGTCAAACATTCCCATAGACGCCCTCCTAATCCTTGTGGACGGCCTTCCCAGAAGAGTTGAAGTTGTTATAGCTGCAAAGGGGGTGGGCCAACTCAATATTGAACCCTACGGACTGAGACTGGGATGCCAATAGACCTCTTTCACACTGAGGCAGTTTTCAGGCATTTTAGCGGTAGAAATAGCACCTGTAAAGCTCCTGAAAAGTGCCTCCCAAGCCTGAGTGCTTCCACAGGGGGGGGCGGTGCGCTTGCGGGATGTTGGAAAAAGTCCGGCAAGCAGCAACATTGGGGCGGTTTGGGAGCACAGCGCTCCCTAAATGCCCCTGCTCATTGCAATGAATGGGCAGCACTTCCGAAGGGCCTGAAAAGCAATTCGGAAGCGCCGCAACACGGGCGTTTATAACCCCTTCTTTGGGTTCAAATCGCCCGCTAGCGGCTTAAAAAGCGCCGCTTAAACAGCGCTAAAGCGTGCGTTGCTTTAGCACGAACGCGGCCGCGGCTCAGTGTAAAAGGGGTCCTAAAGTTCGTGTGCATGTAAAGGCAGGCGTCCCAATACTTTTGGTAATATAGTGTATATATAGTCTCCATAAGCCCCCGTTCACATTGACTGCGGCTTTAAAATCGTGCGACTTCCGCATGTCAAAAGCCGCATGTCAGTGCAATTTTTGGGTGTGGCTTGGAAGACATCTGTGCGGCTTCATGCACAGATGTCTACGAGAGTCACACCCGAAATCGCCAAAAGTAGTGCAAAGTCGGCGTGGCACAGATTTGAAGAGGGCGATTGCCGGCCCTTGGGTACGACATGTCATGCGATTTGACCTGTCATGTGTTCCAATGTGAACGAGGGCTTAGTCAGCATGTTTTATCAGAAGACGCTTACAATGTATCTTCTTTTATGTGATGAGACTTTTACTTTGTACCTAATAAAGATTTTTGATGTATTTTGCAGGTGATTTGGAATATTCCTGAATGACATTTCTATATTTATTAGTTTTTGCCTCAATCTGGAGTTCTGCGGCTGCGCTCTCTATGATCGGGATGGAGTCATGGCCATCAATCCCGATGTGGCACTGACCACACACCTGAGCCTCCTGTATGGTGACTGATGTTGGAGAATGTTGGAGATGTGATGGTTGGTGGTGGAAGTCAGCCATGGAGAATGTTGGAGATGTGATGGTTGGTGGTGGAAGTCAGCCATGGAGAAGGTTGGAGATGTGATGGTTGGTGGTGGAAGTCAGCCATGGAGAAGGTTGGAGATGTGATGGTTGGTGGTGGAAGTCAGCCATGGAGAAGGTTGGAGATGTGATGGTTGGTTGTGGAAGTCAGCCATGGAGAAGGTTGGAGATGTGATGGTTGGTGGTGGAAGTCAGCCTTGGAGAATGTTGTAGATGTGATGGTTGGTGGTGGAAGTCAGCCATGGAGAAGGTTGGAGATGTGATGGTTGGTGGTGGAAGTCAGCCTTGGAGAATGTTGTAGATGTGATGGTTGGTGGTGGAAGTCAGCCATGGAGAAGGTTTGAGATGTGATGGTTGGTGGTGGAAGTCAGCCATGGAGAAGGTTGGAGATGTGATGGTTGGTGGTGGAAGTCAGCCATGGAGAAGGTTGGAGATGTGATGGTTGGTGGTGGAAGTCAGCCTTGGAGAATGTTGTAGATGTGATGGTTGGTGGTGGAAGTCAGCCATGGAGAAGGTTGGAGATGTGATGGTTGGTGGTGGAAGTCAGCCATGGAGAATGTTGGAGATGTGATGGTTGGTGGTGGAAGTCAGCCATGGAGAATGTTGGAGATGTGATGGTTGGTGGTGGAAGTCAGCCATGGAGAAGGTTGGAGATGTGATGGTTGGTGGTGGAAGTCAGCCATGGAGAAGGTTGGAGATGTGATGGTTGGTGGTGGAAATCAGCCTTGGAGAATGTTGTAGATGTGATGGTTGGTGGTGGAAGTCAGCCATGAAGAAGGTTTGAGATGTGATGGTTGGTGGTGGAAGTCAGCCATGGAGAATGTTGGAGATGTGATGGTTGGTGGTGGAAGTCATCCATGGAGAAGGTTTGAGATGTGATGGTTGATGGTGGAAGTGAGCCATGGAGAAGGTTGGAGATGTGATAGTTGGTGGTGGAAGTCAGCCATGGAGAAGGTTGGAGATGTGATGGTTGGTGGTGGAAGTCAGCCATGGAGAAGGTTTGAGATGTGATGGAAGGTGGTGGAAGTCAGCCATGGAGAAGGTTGGAGATGTGATGGTTGGTGGTGGAAGTCAGCCATGGAGAAGGTTGGAGATGTGATGGTTATTGGTGGAAGTCAGCCATGGAGAATGTTGGAGATGTGATGGTTAGTGGTGGAAGTCAGCCATGGAGAAGGTTGGAGATGTGATGGTTGGTGGTGGAAGTCAGCCATGGAGAAGGTTGGAGATGTGATGGTTGGTGGTGGAAGTCAGCCATGGAGAATGCTGGAGATTTGATGGTTGGTGGTGGAAGTCAGCCATGGAGAATGTTGGAGATGTGATGGTTAATGGTGAAAGTCAGCCATGGAGAAGGTTTGAGATGTGATGGTTGGTGGTGGAAGTCAGCCATGAAGAAGGTTTGAGATGTAATGGTTGGTGGTGGAAGTCAGCTATGGAGAAGGTTGGAGATGTATGTGATGGTTGGTGGTGGAAGTCAGCCATGGAAAAGGTTGGAGATGTGATGGTTGGTGGTGGAAGTCAGCCATGGAGAAGGTTTGAGATGTGATGGTTGGTGGTGGAAGTCAGCCATGGAGAATGTTGGAGATGTGATAGTTGATGGAAGTCAGCCATGGAGAATGTTGGAGATGTGATGGTTGGTGGTGGAAGTCAGCCATGGAGAAGGTTGGAGATGTGATGGTTGGTGGTGGATAGGGATGAGCTTCGAGTTCGAGTCGATCATCGTCTGTTCGCTTGTTCTGCGAATTTGGAACAATATGGGCCATTCGCGCCAAATTAGAGCGGCGTGTCACGGCCCATAATGCACTGTGTCATCGCAGTGCATTGCTGGCTGTTGATTGGCCAAGCATGCACTATGACCCGCATGCTTTGGCCAATTACAGCGCCGTCAGCACAGAGAGCCATAATTTGGCAAAGGCAGGGTGCCTTTGGCCAATCATGGCTCAGGGGGACTAAGTACACGCCCAACACTATATAAGGCCGCCTGCGCGTCGGCCTTGTGTAGTGTGTTGCGGCGGCGGAGAGATAGAGAGACAGAGAGAGAGAGAGTCATTTAATTTCAGTTAGCTAGATTGAGCAGGCAGTTGATTCAGTTAGATCAGTATATTTAGTATCTATATGCATTGTAGGCTTTGTATATGTATATATATATATATATATATATATATATACTGTATACAGTTTAGCTAGATCTCACTGCAGAGCGTTCCTGTTATTCTCTTCCTAATAATACTAGAGGCAGGCAGTTGATTCAGGTAGCTGCAGTATATTCAGTCAGTGTACTGCATCCTGGGCACAGTGTGCAGCTAAACCTCACTGCAGACAATTCCTGTTGTTTTCTTCCTAATAATACTACAGGGAGGCAGTTTATTCCGTTAGCTGCAGTATAATCAGTATATATATATACATCCCAGCTTTGCGCAGCTACATCTCACTGCAGGCCATTCCTGGTGTACCTATTCAAATACATCAAATACAGTATGTCTGGAAGGCCAACAAGGAGAGGCAGACACTCATAGGCCACTAAAAGAGGGAAAGCCGGCTCTGTTTCTAGAGGCAACAGTGCTGGTCGTAGACACGGTGCATCCTCAGCACATGGCCGTGGGGCACGCTTGTCCTTTTGTTTGGCAGCTGGCCATGTTGAGCCGCAACGCGCCGAAGAGTTGGTAGAGTGGATGACCAAGCTGTCCTCATCCTCCTCATCCTCTGTCACCCAGGCTCAAAGTACATTGGCTGCCAATGCAGGTGCCAAAGCGACCTATTCCATCGGCTCGAGGTCATCATCACTTACTCCTTCCCTAGCCCCACCATCATGCACGGAGGAGTCCCCTGAACTGTTCGACCCCAGTGTCGGGTACATGCTGCAGGAGGATGCGCAGTGTTTTGAAGGCTCCTCCACACCCTCCTCTTCTTCTTCCTCTATGGCCTCTTCCTGTGCTGAATTGTCCTCGGAACCAGCGGTGCTCCGTAGGTGTTCAAGGGGCTACGCAAGTACGCAGGCAAAAAGATGCCATGCGGTGCTTGAGCTGGTGTGCTTGGGGGACAGGAGCCACACTGGGGCAGAGATTCTGTCAGCTCTGCAGGGGCAGGCTCAGAGGTGGTTGACGCCATGCCAGCTTCAGCCAGTAATGGTGGTTTGCGACAATGGCACAAACCTCCTCTCCGCCCTCCGACAGAGACAACTGACCCATGTGCCCTGTTTGGCTCACGTCCTTAACTTGGTGGTGCAGCGGTATTTGGGCAGGTACCCGGGCTTACAGGATCTCATGAGGCAGGCCAGGAAAGTCTGTGTGCATTTCCGCCAGTCATATAATGCCAGTGCTCGGCTGGCTGACCTCCAAAAGGAGTTTAACCTGCCCAAGAACTGCCTAATCTGTGACATGCCCACCAGATGGAACTCAACATTGGCCATGCTGCAGCGGCTGCACATGCATCAGAGGGCCATTAATGAGTACCTGTTTGACTATGGCACCAGGACAGTGTCAGGGGAGCTTGGCTTTTTTATGCCACGCCAGTGGGTCATGATCAGGGATGCATGCACTGTCCTGGCACCATTTGAGGAGGCCACGAGGATGGTGAGCAGTGACAGTGCATGCATCAGTGATACTGTCCCTCTTGTCCACCTGTTGGATCACACGCTGCGTGGAATAATGGATAGGGCACTTGAGGCAGAACAGAGGGAGGAAGAGGAGGACTCCTTACCTCTCAAGGCCCCCTTTATCCAGACAGTGTTCCTGCGGGCCCGCCGATCACACAGGAAAAGGACGAGCAGGAGGAGGAGGAGTATTGTGTCAGCATGGAGGTGGAGCCTAGCACTCAGCATCAGCAGCAGTCTTCAAGGGATCATTTACAGTCCCCAGAAACTGACTGATGCATTCAGTCAATTTTTTAGTCCGCAGCCCCAAGGTATGATCGGTTCCAGCAACCATCGCCAGCGTCTGATTTACATGGTGCAGGAATACCTAGGGGCAAGATCAGACTTGGACACCTTTCCCACCGAAAATCCTCTGGGTTACTGGGTCTTGAGGATGGATCACTGGCCAGAGCTTGCACAGTATGCAATTGAGCTACTGGCCTGTCCTGCATCCAGCATTCAGTGCTCCTTTAGGCTTTGTAACCGATCACAGAGGTCTGTCCACCGACTCGGTCGATCGGCTCACCTTCATAAAAATGAATCAGTCTTGGATCACCAGCTACCAAGCACCTGATGCTGATGTAACCGAATAATTTTTTTATGAATGTGAGATCCCTTCAAGGCTGCCTATGCTGATGCTGAGTGACTATCCTGTTATGCTGAGTGACTATCCTCTTCCTCCTCAATGTTCATGTTGATAGCTTGTAAGAACATTTTTGGTTCTGGGCACTGCCACCAGTGGCTAAGGCCCAATTTTTCTGCCCCTGTTCAACAGGGGCATGTAATTAAAATTTTTGCTGTAATACTTTGCAGCAGGGCTCATTCCTGCGCTCCAACTAGAGTATCTGTGAGGGGTTGCAGTGTTGTGGCACCAGCACCAGTGCTTAAGGCCCAATTTTTCTGCCCCTGTTCAACAATGGCATGTAATTCTTGATCTAATTGTAGCGGTCTCACCCGCTCTCTCCCTTCTTCTTCTCGGCTGGTTTACTCATCTAGGGGGACCAGGGGGAGGGGTGAGGTGCTGCCACCAGCTCGCCCCTCTTATGTGTGTAGAGGTTTGAGCTAAGATCTTTACCTACGGGTCTGTGTCCTTGTCCAGAGATTCCACTTCAAATATGACCGGTAGATAGGTGAATGTAGAACACTTTGCTCCCAGAAAAGTAAGCCCACACCAGGTGACAGTACAACATCTATATTTATTTCCGCAGAGATAAATATGCCTCTTTGCAAGCAGACAGGTTGATACAAACACAAACTTGGTGGGGTGAGGGTTCAGGCACAATCCTTTCGGATCAGAGAAGCTGTTAGGAGTTCACAACAACTTTTGGCGCACGGTCGCTGCCACCGACTGTGAGGTTGGTCCCTGCCACAGACCGGGTGAACGATGAGGTCTCTGCCACAGACCTTAGAATAGGCCTCTGCCACCGACCTGATGTAGCTGGGTCTCTGCAAAGACCATAGAACATGGACTACCTTCTAATGGCGACCCCTGTTAGAGAGATGATCCATTCCGGACGGTCCCCAGAGGCCTGCACTGTCACCAGCCAATGCTGCGCTGGATCTTCAGGCCAGGTCACCTCCCTGGTTCTCCTCGCCCGAGACTCGGGTCCCCTCACTCGGTGGGCCCCCTAGGCATCTTCTCCCATGCGGGACCCAGTCGAAGGTACTGGGCCCCAGGCCTCGGATAGTACCTCACCCCAGGCCTAAGGTGCCTGGGATGGAACTCGAACTCCCTCGCACCCAGGCCGAGGGTACCTGGGCGCGGACGAACAGAACAGCAGCCCCCAGGCTGAAGGTGCCTGGGGCTCAGACCTCGTGCGAAAGATGTCCGCCCCCTTTATACCCTCTCCCAGCAGGCACAGCGGGTTCCCCGCCCCGCCGTACTACTGCCGCGAGAGGACACAAAGGGCACGGCCCTACAATGATGGTTCAACCCCAGCCCAAGGCGACAACGCCACCCAGGGGCCGTAGGGAACTGAACACCATTATATCCTCCACAAATCTAATTGGCCATAGATCCCTAACAATTAGTGTATCTGGGCCATGCTACCACCCAGATACTCCCCCTAAATGTTAACCCCCGCTACACAATATTTCACAGCAGGGCGTTCCAGCGCCCACCAAGAGTAACTGTGAGGGCTTGCAATGTTGTGGCAACACCAACACCTAAGGCCCAAATTTCTGCAGAGTATATACGGCAGGCCTCTACTTTCAAACATCCGACTTACAAACAACTCCTACTTGCAAACGGAAGGAGACAACAGGAAATGAGAGGAAATCTACCCCTAGGAAGGGAAATTCTCTCCTGTAAGAGTTAATATGGGAAAAAGCGAGGGCATAAAGGTCAGAATTTTTTGTGGATTCACGTTCAATGCAGTGGCGGTGTGTCCATAGAGGGCGCAGGAGCGCCGCCCCCTCTCTCTTTTGCACCCATCAATCAATACATACATTCATGCATTGCATTGCATGAATGTATGTATTGTCGCCGGCGCTGCTGCCGCTGCCGCCCACTATTCAGATGGCCAGCTACCTGGCGAGCGCCGGCCATCTGAATTACAGCGGTGGCCGGTGGTGGGTGTGCTTTGGAAGTGCCTATCAGAGCCAGCCTGTGGGCTGTAATCGGCTTCCAAATAGTTAACCATAGGGTTCACAGCCACACGCCTCTCAGCCAATCAGGTTCACCGAGTCTGGTTACCGGTAACCTGACTGCTGAAGCGACATCGAGGGCGGGAGAAGACATTGAGGGAGCGTGGAGGTCTGGAGGAGGATGGCTGACCCGAGAAAGGTAAGTGCCGGGCGGGGCAAACTGGCGGTTTCTGTGGGGGCAAACTGGCGGTTTTTGTGGGGGAAAACTGGCGGCAATTGATGGGCACATTGGCGACAATTGATGACATGGCACAGTGGCGACAATTGATGGCATGGCACAGTGGCGACAATTGATGGCATGGCACAGTGGCGACAATTGATGGCATGGCACAGTGGCGACAATTGATGGCATGGCACAGTGGTGACAATTGATGGCATGGCACAGTGGCGACAATTGATGGCATGGCACAGTGGCGACAATTGATGGCACAGTATCTGTGTTTGATGGCACAGTGGCGAAAATGGATGGCACAGTGGCGACAATTGATGGCACAGTGGCTGCGTTTGATGACACAGTGGCGACAATTGATGGGCACAGTGGCGACAATTAATGGCATGGCACAGTGGCGACAATTGATGGCATGGCACAGTGGCGACAATTGATGGCATGGCACAGTGGTGACAATTGATGGCATGGCACAGTGGCGACAATTGATGGCATGGCACAGTGGCGACAATTGATGGCACAGTATCTGTGTTTGATGGCACAGTGGCGACAATTGATGGCACAGTGGCTGCGTTTGATGGCACAGTGGCGACATTTGATGGCACAGTGGCGACAATTGATGACACAGTGGCAACAATTGATGGCACAGTGGTGACAATTGATGGCACAGTGGCAACAATTGATGGCACAGTGGCGACAATTGATAGCACAGTGGCTGCGTTTGATGGCACAGTGGCGACAATTGATGGGCACAGTGGCTGCGTTTGGCACAGTGGCGACAATTGATGGGCACAGTAGCTGCGTTTGATGGGCACAGTGAGGCTGCAATTGATGTTTTTTTTTCGTTTGTTTGCGCCCCCCCAATAATTTTGAGCACCAGCCGCCACTGGTTCAATATTTAGCCATAATTTATCTTTTGTGGGGGGAAAACCAATATTTCATCTGATCAGGATAGAAGCGAAATAGTCGTTTTTGACGTCTGGAAGACGATAGAATAGAATAGAATAGAAAATGGAAAATGTGGTTATCTCACCCTAGAGCTTCCAAATATTTAAAAGATTGCATACTATAATATCTTCCCTACCGTTTGAATTAATCTGTCTATAATATAGAAAATTTGGTGTGAAAAACTACTTATTTTTGTTTTCTCCCCTTCCTTCCCCCTCCTTTACAAGTATTTACTCCAGTTGTATAGGTTGTACCAAGGAATTTCTAGGTGACCTCCCAGTCCTACAATATGTACCCATTAGGGATAGTAGGCTGGCCAAGGTCATCAAGTACTAAACACTTTTTTTGTTAAATGTTTGCCTGTACAAGGTGATTGTATTACAAATGATGTATAATGAATGCAACAATCTCATTTGTTATATTCTATTAAACCTAATAAAAATTTGATGATTAAAAAAAAAAAAAAAAAAGATTTTTTTGGCTGGAGCTACACTTAAAAAATGCACCTGTTCCAAATTACAAACATATTCTACTTAAAGCAGAGCTCCACCCTAAAGTGGAACTTCCGCTCATCGGAACCCTCCCCCCCCCTCCGGTGTCATATTTGGCACCTTTCAGGGGGCAGGGGGGTGCAGATACCTGTCTAAGACAGGTATTTGCACCCACTTCCGGGAGTCCTCTCTGCGGGTATTCTGCGGGTAGTACGTCACTTCCCGCAGAATACCCGTTGTGTTCTGGGAAACACTCAGCTCCCAAAACACAACAGGGACCAGTGAGAACGGCGCAGCGCGACTCGCGCAAGCGCCGTAGGGAACCGGGCAGTGAAGCCGCAAGGCTTCACTTTCTGGTTCCCTCACCGAGGATGGCGGTGGGGGCAGCAGAGTGACGAGCAATCGCTCGTCTTCTGCTGCCAACGTCGCTGGACTCCAGGACAGGTAAGTGCCCTAATATTAAAAGTCAGCAGCTGCTGTATTTGTAGCTGCTGGCTTTTAATATTTTTTGTTTCAGGGGAGCTCCGCTTTAAGAACAAACCTACAGTCCCTGTCTTGTTTGCACCGCCTGTATACTGCTGTTCAGAGTATATAGGGCCTGGGGGCCCCACGCCTTTCTTTTATTTAATTTGGGTGCGGGGTTCCCCTTAATATCCATACAAGACCCAAAAGGGCCTAGTAATGGGCTGGGGTGGGGGGGGGGTACCCATGCTGTTTTTCTCAATAATTTTCATCCATATCGCCGGGACCAGACATTACATTAAAGCCGCAAGCAGATTTAAATTACTTTTATTCCTTTAGAAATGTCATTTTGTGCAGGGACAGTTCTAAACACGGGAAACACATGCCACTTCACAGGCATACTAAAGACACCCCCCAGGTATGAAATTTAAAGGAATATTTCACTTTTATTTTTTCACTTTAAGCATTATTAAAATCACTGCTCCCGAAAAAACAACCGTTTTTAAAACGTTTTTTTTGCATTGATACATGTCCCCTGGGGCAGGACCCGGGTCCCCAAACCCTTTTTAGGACAATGACTTGCATATTAGCCTTTAAAATTCGCACTTTTGATTTCTCACGTTCGAGTCCCATAGACTTTAACAGTGTTCGAAAGTTCGCGTGAACTTTCGGTCCGTTCGCATTATCTGGATGCGAACCGAACCGGGGGGGTGTTCGGCTAATCCCTAGTGGTGGAAGTCAGCCATGGAGAAGGTTGGAGATGTATGTAAAGGTTGGTGGTGGAAGTCAGCCATGGAGAAGGTTGGAGATGTGATGGTTGGTGGTGGAAGTCAGCCATGGAGAACGTTGAAGATGTGATGGCTGGAGGTGGAAGTCAGCTATGGAGAACGTTGGAAATGTGATGGTTGGTGGTGGAAGTCAGCCATAGGGAACGTTGGAAATGTGATGGTTGGTGGTGGAAGTCAGCCACGGAGAAGGTTGGAGATGTATGTGATGGTTGGTGGTGGAAGTCAGCCGTGGAGAACGTTGGAAATGTGATGGTTGGTGGTGGAAGTCAGCTATGGAGAACGTTGAAAATGTGATGGTTGGTGGTGGAAGTCAGCCATGGAGAAGGTTGGAGATGTAATGGTTGGTGGTGGAAGTCAGCCATGGAGAAGGTTGGAGATGTATGTGATGGTTGGTGGTGGAAGTCAGCCATGGAGAACGTTGGAAATGTGATGGTTGGTGGTGGAAGTCAGCCATGGAGAATGTTGGAAATGTGATGGTTGGTGGTGGAAGTCAGCCATGGAGAACGTTGGAAATGTGATGGTTGGTGGTGGAAGTCAGCCATGGGTTGGCGGTGTGTTTGTCTCGTATTGATAGTGAGTGACACACAAGTCACGCCTCTCTGTTTTTGTCACAGAGTACACAGAGATCAGATAACCTGATGCCCCCCGCTGATTGGATTAATTATCAGCCAAGGTATAAAGGTCCCGGGAAAAATGCAGAGTCAGGAACAGAGGAAGCAAACTTTGCAGAGTTGCCTTCAGATACTCCAGGTGCCTTCGTGAGCCCCGGACCTTCCAAGCTCCACAATTCAGGTAAGACCGATGGACCTCCATACATTCTTTGGATTTTCTAGGGAGGGATGATGGTTGCCAAAGCTGCACGGCATGTGATTTGTATAGAATTTTTTTGGATGAATTTTTTACGCCAACCAGTGTCACGGGCACTTGGCATCCATGCCAACTCCTTCGCCCAACATCCGCTCCGGGAGTTAAAGCCAAGTCACTGCCCCCCTTCCCCACCCGTCCGATGGAAGGAAAAAGGGGGGACTGACCAGCACTGAGACCAGCCAACAGAAGGACGGATGGAGGAAGCTCATTAGAATATGTCCCATCAGGGGAAAAAGACGCATTGTGACTGTCCGGTGGGCGGAAGTCTGAGCCGAGTGAATGGTACGTATTACCGAGAACGAGAAAGAAGGCATTGTGTAGAGTCAGAGCAGAAAGACAGTGTGACAGAGAGAGAGAGAGAGCGGAGAAAATGTGACCACCAGGAAGGGGCAGCTACAGACACAGAGCTACAAGTGTGCCTGAGCAAAAGAATGACTGTCTGTAGGTGAGAGACCATACAGAGGCATTGTCCAGGAAGAGGAATGTGAGAGATAGAAAAATTGTCCAGGAAATCTCAAGTAGGGGAGACCTCATCTGAAGGTAGCTGGAAGCTTCTGAGATACCTACTGTGGAGGAGGAGGTGACCAGAGGAGCCATCAGGACCAGGTATTGGGGCACCCACAGATCATGAGCATGGGTTAGGGTCTGTACCCCCATCCCCACCATACTTACCTCTAAAGTCCCCAAAATTTACTTTCAAAGTATTGGGGTGTTAACAAGTCATGAGCATGGGTTTCATGAACTTTGTCCCCCTCCCAGGGTATGTACCCCCATCCCCACCATAATTACCTCTAAAGTCCCCAACATCCTCCCAGGTACTGGGGCAAATCTTGAGCATGGGTTTCACAAACTTTGTCCCCCTTCCAGGGTCTGTACCCCCATCCCCAGCATACTTACCTCTAAAGTCCCCAACATCCTCCCAGGTATTGGGGCAAATCTTGAGCATGGCTTTCATGAACTTTGTCCCCCTCCCAGGGTCTGTACCCCCATCCCCACCATTCTTAACCTCTAAAGTCCCCAACATCCTCCCAGGTACTGAGGGCAAATCTTGAGCATGGGTTTCATGAACTTTGTCCCCCTCCCAGGGTCTGTACCCCCATCCCCACCATAATTACCTCTAAAGTCCCCAACATCCTCCCAGGTACTGGGGGCAAATCTTGAGCATGGGTTTCACAAAATTTGTCCCCCTTCCAGGGTCTGTACCCCCATCCCCACCATACTTACCTCTAAAGTCCCCAACATCCTCCCAGGTATTGGGGCAAATCTTGAGCATGGGTTTCACAAAATTTGTCCCCCTTCCAGGGTCTGTACCCCCATCCCCACCATACTTACCTCTAAAGTCCCCAACATCCTCCCAGGTATTGGGGCAAATCTTGAGCATGGGTTTCATGAACTTTGTCCCCCTCCCAGGGTCTGTACGCCCATCCCCACCATACTTACCTCTAAAGTCCCCAACATCCTCCCAGATGCTGGGGGCAAATCTTGAGCATGGGATTCATAAACATAGTCCCCCTCTCTGGGTGTGAACCCCCATCCCTGTCATACATACCTGTAAAGTCCCCAAAATCAACTTTTGAGGTACTGGGGCATCAACAAATCATGAGCATGGGTTTCTTGAACATTGCCCCCCCTACCCTGGGGTCTGTACCCCCATCCCCTACCATTCTTACCTCCTCCAAGTCCCCAAAATCCCCATCCCTGCCATACAAACCTCTAAAGTCCCCAAAATCGACTTTTGGGGGTATTGGGCATCAACAGATCATGAGTATGAAATTCCTAGACATTGTCCCCCTCTCGGGGTCTGTACCCTCATCCCCACCATACATGGGGGTTATGTTTCTATAGTCACATATGTGGGCCTCTAAAGTCCCCAACACCTTCTTCCCAGGTATTGGGGCATCAACATTTTAGAGGATTCATGAACAGTGGCCCCCCTCTCAGGATTTGTGTCCCCATCCCCACGTTCATGTAGTCAAATGTATGGATCTCTAACATTCCCAGGTATTGGGGCAGACAGAGCCATGTATTAATAATGGGGATGGGGGGGGGGTGGTAGTCTTCTGAGGCCGGTTCTGACTCTACCATCTCTAGGGGTTAGTGTTAATCAGAGGGAAGGGGGGGTAGTCTTCTGAGCCTGGTTCTGACTCTACCATCTCTAGGGGTTAGTGTTAATGAGAGGGAAGGGGGGGGTAGTCTTCTGAGGCCGGTTCTGACTCTACCATCTCTAGGGGTTAGTGTTAATGAGAGGGAAGGGGGGGGTAGTCTTCTGAGGCCGGTTCTGACTCTACCATCTCTAGGGGTTAGTGTTAATGAGAGGGAAGGGGGGGGTAGTCTTCTGAAGCCGGTTCTGACTCTACCATCTCTAGGGGTTAGTGTTAATCAGAGGGAAGGGGGGGTAGTCTTCTGAGGCCGGTTCTGACTCTACCATCTCTAGGGGTTAGTGTTAATCAGAGGGAAGGGGGGGTAGTCTTCTGAGGCCGGTTCTGACTCTACCATCTCTAGGGGTTAGTGTTAATCAGAGGGAAGGGGGGGTAGTCTTCTGAGGCCGGTTCTGACTCTACCATCTCTAGGGGTTAGTGTCAATGAGAGGGAAGGGGGGGGTAGTCTTCTGAGGCCGGTTCTGACTCTACCATCTCTAGGGGTTAGTGTTAATCAGAGGGAAGGGGGGGGTAGTCTTCTGAGGCCGGTTCTGACTCTACCATCTCTAGGGGACTAGTGTTAATCAGAGGGAAGGGGGGGTAGTCTTCTGAGGCCGGTTCTGACTCTACCATCTCTAGGGGTTAGTGTTAATGAGAGGGAAGGGGGGGGTAGTCTTCTGAGGCCGGTTCTGACTCTACCATCTCTAGGGGTTAGTGTTAATCAGAGGGAAGGGGGGGTAGTCTTCTGAGGCCGGTTCTGACTCTACCATCTCTAGGGGTTAGTGTTAATGAGAGGGAGGGGGGGTAGTCTTCTGAGACCGGTTCTGACTCTACCATCTCTAGGGGTTAGTGTTAATCAGAGGGAAGGGGGGGTAGTCTTCTGAGGCCGGTTCTGACTCTACCATCTCTAGGGGTTAGTGTTAATGAGAGGGAGGGGGGGTAGTCTTCTGAGGCCGGTTCTGACTCTACCATCTCTAGGGGTTAGTGTTAATGAGAGGGAAGGGGGGTAGTCTTCTGAGGCCGGTTCTGACTCTACCATCTCTAGGGGTTAGTGTTAATCAGAGGGAAGGGGGGGTAGTCTTCTGAGGCCGGTTCTGACTCTACCATCTCTAGGGGTTAGTGTCAATGAGAGGGAAGGGGGGGGGTAGTCTTCTGAGGCCGGTTCTGACTCTACCATCTCTAGGGGTTAGTGTTAATGAGAGGGAAGGGGGGTAGTCTTCTGAGGCCGGTTCTGACTCTACCATCTCTAGGGGTTAGTGTTAATCAGAGGGAAGGGGGGGGGTAGTCTTCTGAGGCCGGTTCTGACTCTACCATCTCTAGGGGTTAGTGTTAATCAGAGGGAAGGGGGGGTAGTCTTCTGAGGCCGGTTCTGACTCTACCATCTCTAGGGGTTAGTGTTAATCAGAGGGAAGGGGGGGTAGTCTTCTGAGGCCGGTTCTGACTCTACCATCTCTAGGGGTTAGTGTTAATCAGAGGGAAGGGGGGGTAGTCTTCTGAGGCCGGTTTTGACTCTACCATCTCTAGGGGTTAGTGTTAATCAGAAGGAAGGGGGGGTAGTCTTCTGAGGCCGGTTCTGACTCTACCATCTCTAGGGGTTAGTGTTAATGAGAGGGAAGGGGGTAGTCTTCTGAGGCCGGTTCTGACTCTACCATCTCTAGGGGTTAGTGTTAATGAGAGGGAAGGGGGGGGTAGTCTTCTGAGACCGGTTCTGACTCTACCATCTCTAGGGGTTAGTGTTAATGAGAGGGAAGGCGGGGGGTAGTCTTCTGAGGCCGGTTCTGACTCTACCATCTCTAGGGGTTAGTGTTAATCAGAGGGAAGGTGGGGGTAGTCTTCTGAGAACGGTTCTGACTCTACCATCTCTAGGGGTTAGTGTTAATGAGAGGGAAGAGGGGGGGTAGTCTTCTGAGGCTGGTTCTGACTCTACCATCTCTAGGGGTTAGTGTTAATGAGAGGGAAGGGGGGGGTAGTCTTCTGAGGCCGGTTCTGACTCTACCATCTCTAGGGGTTAGTGTTAATGAGAGGGAAGGGGGGGTAGTCTTCTGAGGCCGGTTCTGACTCTACCATCTCTAGGGGTTAGTGTTAATCAGAGGGAAGGGGAGGTAGTCTTCTGAGGCCGGTTCTGACTCTACCATCTCTAGGGGTTAGTGTTAATGAGAGGGAAGGGGGGGTAGTTTTCTGAGGCCGGTTCTGACTCTACCATCTCTAGGGGTTAGTGTTAATGAGAGGGAAGGCGGGGGGTAGTCTTCTGAGGCCGGTTCTGACTCTACCATCTCTAGGGGTTAGTGTTAATGAGAGGGAAGGGGGGGGGTAGTCTTCTGAGGCCGGTTCTGACTCTACCATCTCTAGGGGTTAGTGTTAATGAGAGGGAAGGCGGGGGGTAGTCTTCTGAGGCCGGTTCTGACTCTACCATCTCTAGGGGTTAGTGTTAATGAGAGGGAAGGCGGGGGGTAGTCTTCTGAGGCCGGTTCTGACTCTACCATCTCTAGGGGTTAGTGTTAATCAGAGGGAAGGGGGGGTAGTCTTCTGAGGCCGGTTCTGACTCTACCATCTCTAGGGGTTAGTGTTAATGAGAGGGAAGGGGGGGGTAGTCTTCTGAGACCGGTTCTGACTCTACCATCTCTAGGGGTTAGTGTTAATGAGAGGGAAGGCGGGGGGTAGTCTTCTGAGGCCGGTTCTGACTCTACCATCTCTAGGGGTTAGTGTTAATCAGAGGGAAGGGGGGGTAGTCTTCTGAGACCGGTTCTGACTCTACCATCTCTAGGGGTTAGTGTTAATGAGAGGGAAGGGGGGGTAGTCTTCTGAGGCCGGTTCTGACTCTACCATCTCTAGGGGTTAGTGTTAATCAGAGGGAAGGGGAGGTAGTCTTCTGAGGCCGGTTCTGACTCTACCATCTCTAGGGGTTAGTGTTAATCAGAGGGAAGGGGGGGTAGTCTTCTGAGGCCGGTTCTGACTCTACCATCTCTAGGGGTTAGTGTTAATGAGAGGGAAGGCGGGGGGTAGTCTTCTGAGGCCGGTTCTGACTCTACCATCTCTAGGGGTTAGTGTTAATCAGAGGGAAGGGGGGGTAGTCTTCTGAGACCGGTTCTGACTCTACCATCTCTAGGGGTTAGTGTTAATGAGAGGGAAGGGGGGGTAGTCTTCTGAGGCCGGTTCTGACTCTACCATCTCTAGGGGTTAGTGTTAATGAGAGGGAAGGGGGGGTAGTCTTCTGAGGCCGGTTCTGACTCTACCATCTCTAGGGGTTAGTGTTAATCAGAGGGAAGGGGAGGTAGTCTTCTGAGGCCGGTTCTGACTCTACCATCTCTAGGGGTTAGTGTTAATGAGAGGGAAGGGGGGTAGTCTTCTGAGGCCGGTTCTGACTCTACCATCTCTAGAGGTTAGTGTTAATGAGAGGGAAGGCGGGGGGTAGTCTTCTGAGGCCGGTTCTGACTCTACCATCTCTAGTCCGGCGTTAATGTTTTGTGTTTTGCTGTTCATATTGTTTGAAATGTCTGATTTTCTATTTTACCTAAAGTAGGTATAACCATAGCTGGGTGACTTTGCACTACAAAACCATGGTTATTAAAATCCTTGGTTTAAATTTTTTTTTCACCTTACATCTCAGTGCTGCTGATCTCCTGCAGCCTCTTTGCAGCCACTTCATGTCTCCATACACTCTAGTGATGGCATTTCTCAGGGCGGGTTTCCTGATGGTGACACCAGAAGACCGTGTCTGTGTAATGTGTGCTGAGATGCTCACTTGTAGTCTCCATCATGTGACAACATAGGAGAAGAATTAGGAGACAAGAACAGGGTGTTGTCACCATAACAGAAAGTGCCTTAACGGGGGGACCCCCCCCCCATGGCAGGGTTGTTTTAATACAAGCTGTGATTGGAAATGTCAGATGGGATTGCAGTGGTTGGGGCTGCAGTGGTTTGGATTGCAGTGGTTGGGATTGCAATGGTTGGGATTGCAGTGATTGGGATTGCAGTGATTGGGATTGCAGGTATTGGGATTGCAGTGATTGGGATTGGGATTGCAGTAATTAGGATTGGGATTGCAGTGATTGGGATTGGGATTGGGATTGCAGTGATTGGGATTGGGATTGCAGTGATTGGGATTGCAGTGATTAGGATTGGGATTTCAGTGATTGGGATTGGGATTACAGTGGTTAGGACTGGGATTGCAGTGATTGGGATTGCAGTGATTAGGATTGGGATTGCAGTGATTGGGATTGCAGTGATTGGGATTGGGATTGCAGTGATTGGGATTGCAGTGATTGGGATTGGGATTGCAGTGATTGGAATTGGGATTGCAGTGATTGGGATTGGGATTGCAGTGGTTAGGATTGGGATTGCAGTGATTGGGATTGCAGGGATTGGGATTGCAGTGATTGGGATTGCAGTGATTAGGATTGGGATTGGGATTGCAGTGATTGGGATTACACTGACTCCCTCATCCTGCCTGGCAGGTCTGGCTGTCTGGTTGGGTCGGCCGTTGTCCATTCAGGAGGTGACGCTGTATGTGGGTGACATTTTACACAGGTCACACCAAACCAGAGAATCTTCATTCTTTGTGGCTGTGGAATGGAGGGGAGGGGAAGGTGTGGGGAGGGGAAGGTCGATAAATAGACTTTTTTCAACGTATGTATCAAGTGAAAAGACTTAAACCAACAAGGTGCTGAGATGACGGGCAGTTTCCGGAGAGGAGAGAGCGGGGACAGTCACAATGATGGTGACTTCTACTCCTCGTCTATGGAATGTGGTTGGGGGACGAGGAGGCTGCACATCAAATATTCCTTAGTATGGCCAAAAGTTGTGGGACTGGACGGAGACAAGGCTGCCGCCATCACTACGCCAGGGAGGTACGTCACCAGCTGAGCCAACCGTCATCAGAGGGACATTAGTCCACATGATCCATTCTAGAACAATCAGATTTATGTTCTGAACTAAAAAAAAATATGGAAACAATGTATCGGAGTGAATGGAGACATTACAGGTCTTCCTTCTACTCGCTGGATATTGTCTGATTGCTGATTAGGAGGGACTGTCCCTTATTAGGACCAAATCCCTCTGTCCCTCTTTTATGACTAAACCACTCTGTCTATCTGTCCCCCTAAGTTGTCCCTCTGTTCTTCTTATTGTCCCTTTTTCTGTCTAGGTTGTCTCACTGTCCACCTCAGTTGTCCCTCTGTCCTCCTCAGTTGTCCCTCTGTCCTCCTTGGTTGTCCCTCTGTCCACCTCAATTTCCTCTCTGTCCTCCTTAGTTGTCCCTCTGTGCTCCTCAGTTGTCCCCTTATCCCCCTCAGTTGTCCCTCTGTCCTCCTCAGTTGCCCTCTGTCCTACTGAGTTGTCACTCTTTGCTTCTAGGTTGTTCCTCTGTCCTTAGTTGTCCCTCTGTCCTCCTCAGCTGTCCCTCTGTTGTCCTCAGTTGTCCATCTGCACCCCTCACTTGTCCCTCTGTACACCTCAGTTGTCCCTCTTTCCTTCTAAGTTGTCCCTCTGTCCTCCTCCTCCTCAGTTGTCCCCATCAGTTGTCTCTCTGTCCTCCTTGATTGTCCCTCTGTCCTCCTCAGTTGTCCCTCTGTTCTCAGTTGTCCCTCTGTTTTCAGTTTTCCCCTTATCCTCCTCAGTTGTCCCTCTTTCATTCTAGGTTGTCCTCTGTCCGCCTGAGTTGTCACTCTTTTCTTTCTAGGTTGTTCCTCTGTCCTCAGTTGTCCCTCTACCCTCCTCAGCTGTCCCTCTTTCCTTCCAGGTTGTCCCTCTGTCCTCCTCAGTTGTCCCTCTATCCTCCTCCTCAGTTATCCCTCTATCCTCCTCTTGAGTTGTCCCTCTATCCTCCTCCTCAGTTGTCCCTCTATCCTCCTCCTCAGTTGTCCCTCTTTTCTTCTTGGTTGTCCCTCTGTCCACCTTAGTTGTCCCTCTGTTCTCAATTGTCCCCTTATCCTCCTTGGTTGTCCCTCTGTCCTCCTTAATTGCCTCTCTTTCCTCCTAAGGTTGTCCCTCTTTCATTCTAGGTTGTCCCTCTGTCCTCCTTAGTTGTCACTCTTTCCTTCTAGGTTGTTCCTCTGTCCTCAGTTGTCCCTCTATCCTCCTCCTCAGTTGTCCCTCTTTTCTTCTAGGTTGTTCCTCTGTCCTCAATTGTCCCTCTGTCCTCCTTAGATGTCCCTATGTACACCTCAGTTGTCCCTCTTTCCTTCTAGGTTGTTCCTCTGTCCTCAATTGTCCCTCTGTCCTCCTTAGTTGTCCCTATGTACACCTCAGTTGTCCCTCTTTCCTTCTAGGTTGTTCCTCTGTCCTCAGTTGTCCCTCTGTCCTCCTCAGCTGTCCCTCTGTTGTCCTCAGTTGTCCCTCTGTCCTCCTCAGCTGTCCCTCTGTACACCTCAGTTGTCCCTCTTTCCTTCTAGGTTGTTTCCCCTGTCCTCAGTTGTCCCTCTGTCGTCCTCAGCTGTCCCTCTTTCCTTCTAGGTTGTCCCTCTGTCCTCCTCAGCTGTCCCTCTTTTCTTCTCGGTTGTCCCTCTTCTCTTCTCGGTTGTCCCTCTTCTCTTCTCGGTTGTCCCTCTGTCCTCCTCAGTTGTCGTCCTCGGTTGTCCCTCTGCCCCCCCCCCCCCCCCAGTTGTCCCTCTGTGCTCTGATAGTGTCATATTGCAGAAAGCCTCCCTCCTCTCAGTGACTGTCATTGTGACCGGACTGAATAAAGGAAAAGCGGGGGTGGTCACATCACATGTGGACTAACCGGTCATTTTTTTTTTTTTGCTTATTAATCTTTCGTGGTCTGCGTAACTGTGGGCGTGGCAGGGGGCGTGTCCTTCACCTACATACTTCTGAGATTTAAAGACGTCCCGCTCTCTTATCTCGGGGAGTTGGGAAGTAAGTGACCGTCTGTGAATTCATCGCAGACAGAAACTTTCTACGACTATTTTCTATCAATTTATTCATCATTATCAGTTCTCACCGTCATCGCAATTCGCCAACATCTGGCGACTCGAGTGACTTTCACCGCTAATTATGTAACAATGTGATGATGTCAGAGGATCGCAATGCTGCATGACAGAGATATGCTGCGCTATAGTATATGGTGGTGAGATCCCGCTACCGCCAGGATCCCAGAGATCCGCTCATAGAAAATACGATTGGAGGGATTTGGGGTAAAATTATTTTTTTTCTGCGAATGGAATCTCTCTGATCTCTATATAGAGATCTCTATTGTGTTCTGTATGGACGGGGGAGGGGGGACGGGGGGGAGTTTTTGGTGTACTTAGAGCCGTTTGGTTTATTTATCGTGTTCCTTGTATTTTATTATTTTTATTTTTTTTGTGTGTTTGATATTTGTTATGTGTGTACTGTCACTTTAAATGTTTTATTTACCTTTTTGTTGATTTTGTATCATTTTGTTGTCTTTTTTTTTTTCTCTCTCTCTTTTCTCTTTCTTTTTTCTTAAAATACAATTCTATATCACAATTACAAATTGCTTCAAAAATATAGCGTTTTAATTTGTTAATTAATTAATTTAGTTTAGTTAGATTCGTTAAATTCGTTTTCGGATTTCGTTTAGTTTTCGACCGAAAAATATTTCTACCGGACTCGAAATTATTTCAACATGATTCGAAATTATTTCAACCGGATTCAAAAATATTTCTGAATTCGAAAAAAATTCAACTGGATTCGATAATATTTCAATCAGATTTTTTGCAGATTACTATTTATTTCCATCAGATCTCCTGCAGTATATTAACATCTATTTCATTTTTTTTTGCAGATCTCCTGCAGACTATTAGCATCTATTTCATTTTTATTTTTTTGCAGATTACTATTTATTTCCATCCGATCTCCTGCAGACTATTAGCATTTATATAATTTTTTTGCAGATCTCCTGCAGACTATTAGTATCTATTTCATTTTCTCATCAGATCTGCAGACTATAAGCATCTATTTCATTTTTTTTTTTTGCAGGTCTCCTGCAAACTATTAGCAGCCATTTCCCTAGTCTAGTCTATTTCTAGTCTATTTTCTATTTCTATTCTAATCTTTTCTAATTGGAATTTTAATTCATTCTATACGAAATTCGAATGTCGGAACATGGCTTATTATAATCTTTTCTATTTGGTTAGAATAATTTCGAATCCGGTTGAAATATTATCGAATTTGGTTGAAATATTTTCGAATTCCGACTGATTTTTCGAATTCCGATTAGAATAGAAATAGAAAATAGACTAGAAAAAAATAGAACAGAATACAATCAAATATAATATATATATTGTATTTTATTCTATTCTGTTCTATTGTTTTTCTATTCGATTCTTTCCAATATTTTCGATTCTATTCTAATTGTTTTCAAATTCGATTCGAATTGTTTTCGAATTCGATTCGAATTTTTTTCGAATTCGATTCGAATTTTTTTTTAATTCGATTCGAATTTTTTTTTAATTCGATTAGAATTGCGTCCGTGGTTTTTCGATTCGAAACGTTATTTTGGATTCGGTTGAATTCGTTAGCATTGTAATTCGTTAATTCGGATGCATCCGAACGTCCGAATAATGAAAATTCGTCCGAATTTAGATTCGGAACGAAACGAAATGCACATGCCTACTTGATATGCGGCTCCCGGGATATCTTGTTCTACCATTATTCTTATATTAGTGGTGGAGTGTTGGGCTCTCTGGGGGTGTCGGGTATTATATATGGTGGTAGTTGACTTACTTCTCTGTTTCTTTCCTCGCAGCTGATCCAGGATGAATTGGGCAGGATTGTATGGGATTCTGAGTGGTGTGAACCGCCATTCCACGGGCATCGGCCGCATATGGCTCTCGGTGGTCTTCATCTTCCGTATCATGGTGCTGGTGGTGGCCGCGGAGAGCGTATGGGGGGACGAGAAGTCCTCCTTCACCTGCAACACCCAACAGCCCGGATGTAACAGCGTCTGCTACGACCATTTCTTCCCCATCTCTCACATCCGCCTGTGGGCCCTCCAGCTCATCATTGTGTCCACGCCAGCCCTTCTGGTGGCCATGCACGTGGCTCACCTGCAGCACCAGGAGAAGAAAGTCTTAAAACTCACCGGCCACGATGACCCGAAGGAGCTGGCGGACGTGAAAAAGCACAAGATCCGTATCTCCGGCACCCTGTGGTGGACCTACACGATGAGCGTGATCTTCAGGATCGCCTTCGAGGTGGCCTTCATGTACCTCTTCTACCACATCTACCCCGGATACGCCATGATACGGCTCGTCAAGTGCGGAGAATACCCCTGCCCCAACACCGTGGACTGCTTCGTGTCTCGCCCCACGGAGAAGACCATCTTTACCATCTTCATGCTGGTCACCTCGGGGATCTGCATCGTTCTCAACGTGTCCGAGCTCTTCTTCCTGGTCGGGAAGGCTTGCGCCCGGAGGCGGCTCAGACACGAAGACTCCTACCGGGGCCACGAGAGTCGGCAGAACGAAATGAACACGCTGCTCACGGTAGACAGTATCAAAAAGGGCCAGGCAGGCCAAGAGAAAGGAGAGCATTGTTCCACGTCCTAGAGAGAGCCGCCCGCCGATATACGTGGGACTGTGGTCATTCCTGGTGATGGACCGGAGGGGAGGTTTGGGCTTCATTTGGGCCCTTCATAGGGACAAGCACATGACTAATTTAGGGCAATATTTGCACAAGAGGCGGTGACATGTCCGACTCGCCAGGGTGAGGGTGGCGAGTGTTCCCGCCGCCGCTTTATGTTGTGCTCGCCCGTTGCCGGCGGTCCACCATTCACAGGTGCTTCATGCAGTATTTTTTTTTGGTAACACTGGGGGGGGGGGGGGGGCGGGAAGGGATGGACACCATTTTTTTTTCTGCAGGGATTATGGGTGGATTTCTACTGTTATAATGTTTTAATATCGATGTGATTTGAAATTTAAAAAATTAAATTCCTTAAAACCGCTTGTGTCTGGAATGTGAGGTGCGTTTTCTCCACACAAAAAAAACATTGACGCTGAAATCCAGGTAGATATGGAAGCAGAGGCGGCTCTCTAATTAGGCGGTCGCCTTAGGCCTTGCCCCCCACAGGGGCCTCGCCGCCGCCTAATTTGCGTTACTAAACAGCCGTCTCTGATGCAGATGCATCTCCGGAGCTAAAGTGAGTGAGAAGAGCAGTGTGTGTTACTTGTGCCCAGGGGCGGATAATGTAAGCACCAATCCATCCATGGAGGTAGGTGGCCACTGAAAATCATTCAATGTGCATGTGAGTACCTGAACCAGGGCCTGGTATCGGCCTCCTGCAGCAGAGCTCAGACTGGCAGAGGGAGCGGAGGACTGGGAGCCAATCAGGTTTGCTGCAAATGTTCACAAAGGAAACACTGATAGGAGGAGAGAGCAGAGTGAGCAGAGGGATGGTCTTTTACCGCACAGTCAGCAGGCTGGGGGTGGGGAGAGGACACCACTGTATTTCTTAGCTGTGTGTGGTGTCATCCCACCTGGCTGTGTGGCAGAGCTGTGTAAATCTCAGGACTGGATGGACAGAAATATAAATCCTTTAAGCAGACATGCGAAATATATGTGTGTTATCTGTGTGATTAGCTGTTTGCTTGGAGTTCAACATTACGCCTTTGTGTGTCCAACTACTATACCTGCCCTCTACCTTAAAAAATAAATAAACACATATATAGAAAATTATATATATATATATATTTTTTTATTATTATTATTTTTTCTTTTACAAAAATAATAATATGAAATATATATATATATATATAAGATATATAGAAAAAAAATGTATATATATCTATAATTTTTTTAGATATATATCAATATATATATATATATATATATATATATATATATATATATATATATATATCATATTTTTTATTTTTGGAAAAGAAAAAATAATAATAATTTTTTTTTGATAAAAATTGAATATATTATAATATATATATATATATATATATATATATATATATATATATATATATATATATATATGCACATTTTTTTTTTAGATATATAAAAAAGATTTATAGAAAAAAATGATAGATAGAGATATGTGTATGTGTGTGTATATATATATATATATATATATATATATATATACATATATATTTTATACATATACACATATATATATATATTTATATACTGTATATATATATATATATATATATATATATATATATATATATATATATATATTTTAATCTTGCCCTACATATCATCCATCATGGACGCCATTCAGTGCAGTGAGCCCAAGTTGCTGTGATGACACTCCCCCAGGGGGCGGGTCCATGACAACCTGGGGGGCAAGAGGAATTGTGTTGAATGAAGATGGCTGTCATTCAGCATGGAAGACTGAGGACATCTTGTGGCAGAAATTAAATATTGCAGGCAATGTCTCCAGGTGAAAGGTGGGTATTGCAGTTTGACTGTCTTGATTGGCCCTGAGGGAACATATAAAGTCGGGAAATTCACCGCCAATTACACATCGCTCATTACACTGAAAAAGGAATCTATGGCGGGCTTTTACCGTGTTCACATTTTCTCCAAAGACATCCCCACCGGGTCTCTTCTTGGTGCACATGAGCGCTCCTGTGGTTGGTCTATACTCATGGCAGCCTCCAGCAACCCAAACAAATGATTTGGGCTGTGGCGCACATGTGCAGAAAGAGGAGGAGTCGGAGGGGACATGCTGGGAGGGGCCATGCAGTGAATCTCACCGGAATTTGGGAGGGAGGTGATAGGTAACCAGATGGGCTCCACTTAGATCACTCAGTGCTGAAAAAGGGTGACCAGCACCCCCATAGTGAAATAGTCAAAGACAACTGTGAGACAGGGACAGAGCGTTGTCACCCTATAACAGGAAGTGCCTGGACAGGGATCTCTGTGGCAGGATCATCTGGGAATATTGTAAACTGGATCAAGCTGCATATTTAAACATAGTAAACATAAAAAAATACAAATACAATGAATGTGAAAAAGAGATTTTGAAGGTTGCTTTGGTTTTGGAAGTTGGAAGTTGGTTTGGTTTTAGAGGTTGGAGGTTTGGTTTTGGAGGTTGGGTTTACTCTCTGTATCTCTGTGTAGGAGGTTGGGTTCTCTGTATCTCTGTGTAGGAGGTTGGGTTCTCTGTATCTCTGTGTAGGAGGTTGGGTTCTCTGTATCTCTGTGTAGGAGGTTGGGTTCTCTGTATCTCTGTGTAGGAGGTTGGGTTCTCTGTATCTCTGTGTGGGAGGCTGGGTTCTCTGTATCTCGGTGTAGGAGGTTGGGTTCTCTGTATCTCTGTGTAGGAGGTTGGGTTCTCTGTATCTCTGTGTAGGAGGTTGGGTTCTCTGTATCCCTGTGTAGGAGGTTAGGTTCTCTGTATCTCTGTGTAGGAGGTTAGGTTCTCTGTATCTCTGTGTAGGAGGTTGGGTTCTCTGTATGTCTGTGTAGGAGGTTGGGTTCTCTGTATCCCTGTGTAGGAGGTTGGGTTCTCTTTATGTCTGTGTAGGAGGTTGGGTTCTCTGTATCTTGGTGTAGGAGGTTGGGTTCTCTGTATCTCTGTGTAGGAGGTTGGGTTCTCTGTATCCCTGTGTAGGAGGTTGGGTTCTCTGTATCTCTGTGTAGGAGGTTGGGTTCTCTGTATGTCTGTATAGGAGGTTGGGTTCTCTGTATCTCGGTGTAGGAAGTTGGGTTCTCTGTATCTCTGTGTAGGAGGTTGGGTTCTCTGTATCTTGGTGTAGGAGGTTGGGTTCTCTGTATCTCTGTGTAGGAGGTTGGGTTCTCTGTATCCCTGTGTAGGAGGTTGGGTTCTCTGTATCTCGGTGTAGGAGGTTGGGTTCTCTGTATCTCTGTGTAGGAGGTTGGGTTCTCTGTATCTCGGTGTAGGAGGTTGGGTTCTCTGTATCTCTGTGTAGGAGGTTGGGTTCTCTGTATCCCTGTGTAGGAGGTTGGGTTCTCTGTATCTCGGTGTAGGAGGTTGGGTTCTCTGTATCTCGGTGTAGGAGGTTGGGTTCTCTGTATCTCTGTGTGGGAGGTTGGGTTCTCTGTATCTCTGTGTGGGAGGTTGGGTTCTCTGTATCTCGGTGTAGGAGGTTGGGTTCTCTGTATCTCTGTGTGGGAGGTTCGGTTCTCTGTATCTCTGTGTGGGAGGTTGGGTTCTCTGTATCTCTGTGTAGGAGGTTGGGTTCTCTGTATCTCTGTGTAGGGGGTTGGGTTCTCTGTATCTCTGTGTAGGAGGTTGGGTTCTCTGTATCTCTGTGTAGGAGGTTGGGTTCTCTGTATCCCTGTGTAGGAGGTTAGGTTCTCTGTATCTCTGTGTAGGAGGTTGGGTTCTCTGTATGTCTGTGTAGGAGGTTGGGTTCTCTGTATCCCTGTGTAGGAGGTTGGGTTCTCTGTATGTTTGTGTGGGAGGTTGGGTTCTCTGTATGTCTGTGTAGGAGGTTGGGTTCTCTGTATGTCTGTGTAGGAGGTTGGGTTCTCTGTATCTCTGTGTAGGAGGTTTGGTTCTGTGTATCTCTGTGTAGGAGGTTGGGTTCTCTGTATCTCTGTGTAGGAGGTTGGGTTCTCTGTATCTCTGTGTAGGAGGTTGGGTTCTCTGTATCTCTGTGTAGGAGGTTGGGTTCTGTGTATGTCGGTGTAGGAGGTTGGGTTCTCTGTATCTCGGTGTAGGAGGTTGGGTTCTCTGTATCTCTGTGTAGGAGGTTGGGTTCTGTGTATCTCTGTGTAGGAGGTTGGGTTCTCTGTATCTCTGTGTAGGAGGTTGGGTTCTCTGTATCTCTGTGTAGGAGGTTGGGTTCTCTGTATCTCTGTGTAGGAGGTTGGGTTCTGTGTATGTCGGTGTAGGAGGTTGGGTTCTCTGTATGCCTGTGTAGGAGGTTGGGTTCTCTGTATCTCGGTGTAGGAGGTTGGGTTCTCTGTATCTCGGTGTAGGAGGTTGGGTTCTCTGTATCTCTGTGTAGGAGGTTGGGTTCTCTGTATCTCTGTGTAGGAGGTTGGGTTCTCTGTATCTCGGTGTAGGAGGTTGGGTTCTCTGTATCTCGGTGTAGGAGGTTGGGTTCTGTGTTTCTCTATGTAGGAGGTTGGGTTCTGTGTATCTCGGTGTAGGAGGTTGAGTTCTCTGTATCTCGGTGTAGGAGGTTGGTGTTACGTACCTCCGATGATGAGTCTGACTTGTAGGAGAAGACCTCTCATACAGCTCTGGTTCAGGAGCCACCGGAGTGGGAACAGTGGTCTCGGGAACACAGCGGGGTAGGAGTGCCTGTAGAGACTGTGGTGGTTGACGCTGTAGCTGGTTGATGATCCTCCAGATTTGGCTGGAACTGTGGATGACAGCAGGATCAGTAGCAGGCTGAAGCAGGGAGAGATAAGCCAGGTTAACACGGTAACACACAGAGTAAGTAGCAGGCAGGTGCAGGGTCAGGCGAGCCGGGTCAGATCGGGTGGTCCGGCAGAGCAATGCGGAGGACTGGAGCAGGGTCAGATAAGCAGGCAGAGGTCTGGCAACGGAGCAGGAAGCAGTAGTAGCAGAGTCAAGACAGGCCGGGGTCAGGGTTGGAGATAACAGATGAGTCAGCAGAGCCGAGTCGTTCAGGTAAACAGATAGCAGATGCGGGTAGAGATACTCAGAAGCTGCAGATCAAACAGCACTGCATGAGTGCAGCTGCTGTCCTTTTAAAGGCCCATTGGCGCCAAACAGCGTTCAGCGCGCACGCGCGCGCGCATGCGCGTGCGCAATAGCTGTGGAGGATCGCGCATATGCGTGCGCAATAGCGGTGGATCGCGCATATGCGTGCGCACCAGCGCCGAAGAGGCGCGCACCCGCGCAAGTGCGTTCCTGTGTCCAGTCATGGTAAGTCCCTGACATTGCCCCCCCCAAGGGGCAGCCTCCGGATGCCTAACCGGCTTTTCTTTTCAGGATGGGCAAGAAAAAATGCATGAATCAATTCTTTAGCATGAATGTTACGTTCAGGTTCCCAGGAGTTATCCTCCGGACCGTAACCTCTCCATTTAATTAGAAATTGCACTTGGCCCTGCCGTTTCCTACAATCAAGGATGGCTTCTACCTCGTATTCCTCACTTCCATCAATAATAACAGGTTCTGGTGGTCTGGACCCTCTGTCAGGGAAGGGATCAGGTACTGCAGGTTTAAGTAAGGAGACATGAAATACTGGATGTATCTTAAAAGACTCAGGTAAGGAAAGTTCATACGATACCTCATTAATTTTTCTCTTCACTGAAAAAGGTCCCAAGAACTTAGGTGCTAATTTTTTCGAAGGGCAAGCCAACCTGAGGTTATTTGTGGAGAGCCATTCCTGATCGTCCACTTGCAGGTCCAATTCCCCTCTCCTTTTTTTGTTGAAAGCTTTCTTGCTGCCGAAGAGGCGCGCACCCGCGCAAGCGCGTTCCTGTGTCCAGTCATGGTAAGTCCCTGACAGTTGGGTTCTCTGTATCTCGGTGTAGGAGGTTGGGTTCTGTGTATCTCGGTGTAGGAGGTTGGGTTCTCTGTATCTCGGTGTAGGAGGTTGGGTTCTCTGTATCTCGGTGTAGGAGGTTGGGTTCTCTGTATCCCTGTGTAGGAGGTTGGGTTCTGTGTATCTCTGTGTAGGAGGTTGGGTTCTGAGTATCTCGGTGTAGGAGGTTGGGTTCTCTGTATCTCTGTGTAGGAGGTTGGGTTCTGTGTATCTCGGTGTAGGAGGTTGGGTTCTCTGTATCTCAGTGTAGGAGGTTGGGTTCTCGGTATCTCTGTGTAGGAGGATGGGTTCTCTGTATCTCGGTGTAGGAGGCTGGGATCTCTGTATCTCTGTCTAGGAGGTTGGGTTCTGTGTATCTCGGTGTAGGAGGTTGGGTTCTCTGTATCTCAGTGTAGGAGGTTTTGTTCTCTGTATCTCTGTGTAGGAGGTTGGGTTCTGTGTATCTCGGTGTAGGAGGTTGGGTTCTCTGTATCTCGGTGTAGGAGGTTGGGTTCTCTGTATCTCTGTGTAGGAGGTTGGGTTCTGTGTATCTCTGTGTAGGAGGTTGGGTTCTGTGTATTTCGGTGAAGGAGGTTGGGTTCTCTGTATCTCGGTGTAGGAGGTTGGGTTCTTTGTATCTCTGTGTAGGAGGTTGGGTTCTGTGTATCTTGGTGTAGAAGGTTGGGTTCTGTGTATCTCGGTGCAGGAGGTTGGGTTCTCTGTATCTCTGTGTTGGAGGTTGGGTTCTCTGTATGTCTGTGTAGGAGGTTGGGTTCTGTGTATCTCTGTGTAGGAGGTTGGGTTCTGTGTATCTCTGTGTAGGAGGTTGGGTTCTGTGTATCTCTGTGTAGGAGGTTGGGTTCTGTGTATCTCGATGTAGGAGGTTGGGTTCTCTGTATCTCGGTGTAGGAGGTTGGGTTCTCTGTATCTCGGTGTAGGAGGTTGGGTTCTGTGTATCTCTGTGTAGGAGGTTGGGTTCTGTGTATCTCTGTGTAGGAGGTTGGGTTCTGTGTATCTCTGTGTAGGAGGTTGGGTTCTCTGTATGTCTGTGTAGAAAGTTGGGTTCTCTGTATCTCGGTGTAAGAGGTTGGGTTCTGTGTATCTCTGTGTAGGAGGTTGGGTTCTCTGTATGTCTGTGTAGGAAGTTGGGTTCTCTGTATCCCTGTGTAGGAGGTTGGGTTCTCTGTATCTCGGTGTAGGAGGTTGGGTTCTCTGTATCTCGGTGTAGGAGGTTGGGTTCTGTGTATCCCGGTGTAGGAGGTTGGGTTCTCTGTATCTCGGTGTAGGAGGTTGGGTTCTCTGTATCTCGGTGTAGGAGGTTGGGTTCTGTGTATCCCTGTGTAGGAGGTTGGGTTCTGTGTATCCCTGTGTAGGAGGTTGGGTTCTGTGTATCCCTGTGTAGGAGGTTGGGTTCTGTGTATCTTGGTGTAGGAGGTTGGATTCTCTGTATCCCTGTGTATGACGTTGCGTTCTGTGTATCTCAGTGTAGGAGGTTGGGTTCTCTGTATCTCGGTGTAGGAGGTTGGGTTCTGTGTATCTCTGTGTAGGAGGTTGGGTTCTGTGTATCCCTGTGTAGGAGGTTGGGTTCTGTGTATCCCTGTGTAGGAGGTTGGGTTCTGTGTATCTTGGTGTAGGAGGTTGAATTCTCTGTATCCCTGTGTAGGAGGTTGGGTTCTGTGTATCTCTGTGTAGGAGGTTGGGTTCTGTGTATCTCGGTGTAGGAGGTTGGGTTCTCTGTATCTCGGTGATGGAGGTTGGGTTCTGTGTATCCCTGTGTAGGAGGTTGGGTTCTCTGTATCTCTGTTTAGGAGGTTGGGTTCTCTGTATCTCTGTGTAGGAGGTTGGGTTCTCTGTATCCCTGTGTAGGAGGTTGGGTTCTGTGTATTTCTGTGTAGGAGGTTGGGTTCTGTGTAAGAGGTTGGGTTCTCTGTATCTCGGTGTTGGAGGTTGGGTTCTGTGTATCCCTGTGTAGGAGGTTGGGTTCTCTGTATCTCTGTGTAGGAGGTTGGGTTCTCTGTATCCCTGTGTAGGAGGTTGGGTTCTGTGTATCTCTGTGTAGGAGGTTGGGTTCTGTGTATCCCTGTGTAGGAGGTTGGGTTCTGTGTATCTCTGTGTAGGAGGTTGGGTTCTCTGTATCTCGGTGTAGGAGGTTGGGTTCTCTGTATCTCGGTGTAGGAGGTTGGGTTCTCTGTATCTCTGTGTAGGAGGTTGGGTTCTGTGTATCTCGGTGTAGGAGGTTGGGTTCTCTGTATCCCTGTGTAGGAGGTTGGGTTCTCTGTATCTCGGTGTAGGAGGTTGGGTTCTGTGTATCCCTGTGTAGGAGGTTGGGTTCTGTGTATCTCTGTGTAGGAGGTTGGGTTCTGTGTATCCCTGTGTAGGAGGTTGGGTTCTGTGTATCTCTGTGTAGGAGGTTGGGTTCTCTGTATCTCGGTGTAGGAGGTTGGGTTCTCTGTATCTCTGTGTAGGAGGTTGGGTTCTGTGTATCTCGGTGTAGGAGGTTGGGTTCTGTGTATCCCTGTGTAGGAGGTTGGGTTCTGTGTATCTCTGTGTAGGAGGTTGGGTTCTCTGTATCTCAGTGTAGGAGGTTGGGTTCTCTGTATCTCGGTGTAGGAGTTTGGGATCTCTGTATCTCTGTGTAGGAGGTTGGGTTCTGTGTATCTCGGTGTAGGAGGTTGGGTTCTGTGTATCCCTGTGTAGGAGGTTGGGTTCTGTGTATCTCTGTTTAGGAGGTTGGGTTCTCTGTATCTCGGTGTAGGAGGTTGGGTTCTCTGTATCTCTGTGTAGGAGGTTGGGTTCTGTGTATCTCTGTGTAGGAGGTTGGGTTCTGTGTATCTCGGTGTAGGAGGTTGGGTTCTCTGTATCTCAGTGTTGGAGGTTGGGTTCTGTGTATCACTGTGTAGGAGGTTGGGTTCTCTGTATCTCTGTGTAGGAGGTTGGGTTCTCTGTATCTCTGTGTAAGAGGTTGGGTTCTCTGTATCTCGGTGTAGGAGGTTGGGTTCTCTGTATCTCGGTGTAGGAGGTTGGGTTCTGTGTAGGAGGTTGGGTTCTGTGTATCTCGGTGTAGGAGGTTGGGTTCTGTGTATCCCTGTGTAGGAGGTTGGGTTCTGTGTATCTCTGTGTAGGAGGTTGGGTTCTCTGTATCTCGGTGTAGGAGGTTGGGTTCTCTGTATCTCTGTGTAGGAGGTTGGGTTCTGTGTATCTCTGTGTAGGAGGTTGGGTTCTGTGTATCTCGATGTAGGAGGTTGGGTTCTCTGTATCTCTGTGTAGGAGGTTGGGTTCTCTGTATCTCTGTGTAGGAGGTTGGGTTCTCTGTATCTCGGTGTAGGAGGTTGGGTTCTCTGTATCTCGGTGTAGGAGGTTGGGTTCTCTGTATCTCGGTGTAGGAGGTTGGGTTCTCTGTATCTCGGTGTAGGAGGTTGGGTTCTCTGTATCTCGGTGTAGGAGGTTGGGTTCTGTGTATCTCGGTGTAGGAGGTTGGGTTCTCTGTATCACGTTGTAGGAGGTTGGGTTCTCTGTATCCCTGTGTAGAAGGTTGGGTTCTCTGTATCTCTGTGTAGGAGGTTGGGTTCTCTGTATCTCTGTGTAGGAGGTTGGGTTCTCTGTATCCCTGTGTAGGAGGTTGGGTTCTCTGTATCCCTGTGTAGGAGGTTGGGTTCTGTGTATCTCTGTGTAGGAGGCTGGGTTCTCTGTATCTCTGTGTAGGAGGTTGGGTTCTCTGTATTTCTGTGTAGGAGGTTGGGTTCTCTGTATCCCTGTGTAGGAGGTTGGGTTCTCTGTATCCCTGTGTAGGAGGTTGGGTTCTCTGTATCTCGGTGTAGGAGGTTGGGTTCTCTGTATCTCGGTGTAGGAGGTTGGGTTCTCTGAATCTCGGTGTAGGAGGTTGGGTTCTCTGTATCTCGGTGTAGGAGGTTGGGTTCTCTGTATGCCTGTGTAGGAGGTTGGGTTCTCTGTATCTCGGTGTAGGAAGGTTGGGTTCTCTGTATGCCTGTGTAGGAGGTTGGGTTCTGTGTATCTCTGTGTAGGAGGTTGGGTTCTCTGTATCTCGGTGTAGGAGGTTGGGTTCTCTGTATCTCGGTGTAGGAGGTTGGGTTCTCTGTATGCCTGTGTAGGAGGTTGGGTTCTCTGTATCTCGGTGTAGAAGGTTGGGTTCTGTGTATCCCTGTGTAGGTGGTTGGGTTCTCTGTATCTCTGTGTAGGAGGTTGGGTTCTCTGTATCCCTGTGTAGGAGGTTGGGTTCTGTGTATCTCTGTGTAGGAGGTTGGGTTCTGTGTATCCCTGTGTAGGAGGTTGGGTTCTGTGTATCTCTGTGTAGGAGGTTGGGTTCTCTGTATTTCGGTGTAGGAGGTTGGGTTCTCTGTATCTCGGTGTAGGAGGTTGGGTTCTCTGTATCTCTGTGTAGGAGGTTGGGTTCTGTGTATCTCGTTGTAGGAGGTTGGGTTCTCTGTATCCCTGTGTAGGAGGTTGGGTTCTCTGTATCTCGGTGTTGGAGGTTGGGTTCTGTGTATCCCTGTGTAGGAGGTTGGGTTCTGTGTATCTCTGTGTAGGAGGTTGGGTTCTGTGTATCCCTGTGTAGGAGGTTGGGTTCTGTGTATCTCTGTGTTTGAGGTTGGGTTCTCTGTATCTCGGTGTAGGAGGTTGGGTTCTCTGTATCTCTGTGTAGGAGGTTGGGTTCTGTGTATCTCGGTGTAGGAGGTTGGGTTCTGTGTATCCCTGTGTAGGAGGTTAGGTTCTGTGTATCTCTGTGTAGGAGGTTGGGTTCTCTGTATCTCGGTGTAGGAGGTTGGGTTCTGTGTATCTCTGTGTAGGAGGTTGGGTTCTGTGTATCTCTGTGTAGGAGGTTGGGTTCTCTGTATGTCTGTGTAGAAAGTTGGGTTCTCTGTATCTCGGTGTAGGAGGTTGGGTTCTGTGTATCTCGGTGTAGGAGGTTGGGTTCTCTGTATGTCTGTGTAGGAAGTTGGGTTCTCTGTATCCCTGTGTAGGAGGTTGGGTTCTCTGTATCTCGGTGTAGGAGGTTGGGTTCTCTGTATCTCGGTGTAGGAGGTTGGGTTCTGTGTATCCCGGTGTAGGAGGTTGGGTTCTCTGTATCTCGGTGTAGGAGGTTGGGTTCTCTGTATCTCGGTGTAGGAGGTTGGGTTCTGTGTATCCCTGTGTAGGAGGTTGGGTTCTGTGTATCCCTGTGTAGGAGGTTGGGTTCTGTGTATCCCTGTGTAGGAGGTTGGGTTCTGTGTATCTTGGTGTAGGAGGTTGGGTTCTCTGTATCCCTGTGTATGAGGTTGCATTCTGTGTATCTAGGTGTAGGAGGTTGGGTTCTCTGTATCTCGGTGTAGGAGGTTGGGTTCTGTGTATCTCTGTGTAGGAGGTTGGGTTCTGTGTATCCCTGTGTAGGAGGTTGGGTTCTGTGTATCCCTGTGTAGGAGGTTGGGTTCTGTGTATCTTGGTGTAGGAGGTTGAATTCTCTGTATCCCTGTGTAGGAGGTTGGGTTCTGTGTATCTCTGTGTAGGAGGTTGGGTTCTGTGTATCTCGGTGTAGGAGGTTGGGTTCTCTGTATCTCGGTGATGGAGGTTGGGTTCTGTGTATCCCTGTGTAGGAGGTTGGGTTCTCTGTATCTCTGTTTAGGAGGTTGGGTTCTCTGTATCTCTGTGTAGGAGGTTGGGTTCTCTGTATCCCTGTGTAGGAGGTTGGGTTCTGTGTATTTCTGTGTAGGAGGTTGGGTTCTGTGTAAGAGGTTGGGTTCTTTGTATCTCGGTGTTGGAGGTTGGGTTCTGTGTATCCCTGTGTAGGAGGTTGGGTTCTCTGTATCTCTGTGTAGGAGGTTGGGTTCTCTGTATCCCTGTGTAGGAGGTTGGGTTCTGTGTATCTCTGTGTAGGAGGTTGGGTTCTGTGTATCCCTGTGTAGGAGGTTGGGTTCTGTGTATCTCTGTGTAGGAGGTTGGGTTCTCTGTATCTCGGTGTAGGAGGTTGGGTTCTCTGTATCTCGGTGTAGGAGGTTGGGTTCTCTGTATCTCTGTGTAGGAGGTTGGATTCTGTGTATCTCGGTGTAGGAGGTTGGGTTCTCTGTATCCCTGTGTAGGAGGTTGGGTTCTCTGTATCTCGGTGTAGGAGGTTGGGTTCTGTGTATCCCTGTGTAGGAGGTTGGGTTCTGTGTATCTCTGTGTAGGAGGTTGGGTTCTGTGTATCCCTGTGTAGGAGGTTGGGTTCTGTGTATCTCTGTGTAGGAGGTTGGGTTCTCTGTATCTCGGTGTAGGAGGTTGGGTTCTCTGTATCTCGGTGTAGGAGGTTGGGTTCTGTGTATCTCGGTGTAGGAGGTTGGGTTCTGTGTATCCCTGTGTAGGAGGTTGGGTTCTGTGTATCTCTGTGTAGGAGGTTGGGTTCTCTGTATCTCAGTGTAGGAGGTTGGGTTCTCTGTATCTCGGTGTAGGAGTTTGGGATCTCTGTATCTCTGTGTAGGAGGTTGGGTTCTGTGTATCTCGGTGTAGGAGGTTGGGTTCTGTGTATCCCTGTGTAGGAGGTTGGGTTCTGTGTATCTCTGTGTAGGAGGTTGGGTTCTCTGTATCTCGGTGTAGGAGGTTGGGTTCTCTGTATCTCGGTGTAGGAGGTTGGGTTCTCTGTATCTCGGTGTAGGAGGTTGGGTTCTCTGTATCTCGGTGTAGGAGGTTGGGTTCTGTGTATCTCGGTGTAGGAGGTTGGGTTCTCTGTATCACGTTGTAGGAGGTTGGGTTCTCTGTATCCCTGTGTAGAAGGTTGGGTTCTCTGTATCTCTGTGTAGGAGGTTGGGTTCTCTGTATCTCTGTGTAGGAGGTTGGGTTCTCTGTATCTCTGTGTAAGAGGTTGGGTTCTCTGTATCCCTGTGTAGGAGGTTGGGTTCTGTGTATCCCTGTGTAGGGGGTTGGGTTCTGTGTAGGAGGTTGGGTTCTGTGTATCTCGGTGTAGGAGGTTGGGTTCTGTGTATCCCTGTGTAGGAGGTTGGGTTCTGTGTATCTCTGTGTAGGAGGTTGGGTTCTCTGTATCTCGGTGTAGGAGGTTGGGTTCTCTGTATCTCTGTGTAGGAGGTTGGGTTCTGTGTATCTCTGTGTAGGAGGTTGGGTTCTGTGTATCTCGATGTAGGAGGTTGGGTTCTCTGTATCTCTGTGTAGGAGGTTGGGTTCTCTGTATCTCTGTGTAGGAGGTTGGGTTCTCTGTATCTCGGTGTAGGAGGTTGGGTTCTCTGTATCTCGGTGTAGGAGGTTGGGTTCTCTGTATCTCGGTGTAGGAGGTTGGGTTCTCTGTATCTCGGTGTAGGAGGTTGGGTTCTCTGTATCTCGGTGTAGGAGGTTGGGTTCTGTGTATCTCGGTGTAGAAGGTTGGGTTCTCTGTATCACGTTGTATGAGGTTGGGTTCTCTGTATCCCTGTGTAGAAGGTTGGGTTCTCTGTATCTCTGTGTAGGAGGTTGGGTTCTCTGTATCTCTGTGTAGGAGGTTGGGTTCTCTGTATCCCTGTGTAGGAGGTTGGGTTCTCTGTATCCCTGTGTAGGAGGTTGGGTTCTGTGTATCTCTGTGTAGGAGGCTGGGTTCTCTGTATCTCTGTGTAGGAGGTTGGGTTCTCTGTATTTCTGTGTAGGAGGTTGGGTTCTCTGTATCCCTGTGTAGGAGGTTGGGTTCTCTGTATCCCTGTGTAGGAGGTTGGGTTCTCTGTATCTCGGTGTAGGAGGTTGGGTTCTCTGTATCTCGGTGTAGGAGGTTGGGTTCTCTGTATCTCGGTGTAGGAGGTTAGGTTCTCTGTATCTCGGTGTAGAAGTTTGGGTTCTGTATATCTCTGTGTAGGAGGTTGGGTTCTGTGTATCTCGGTGTAGGAGGTTGGGTTCTGTGTATCTCTGTGTATGAGGTTGGGTTCTCTGTATCTCGGTGTAGGAGGTTGGGTTCTCTGTATGCCTGTGTAGGAGGTTGGGTTCTCTGTATCTCGGTGTAGGAGGTTGGGTTCTCTGTATCTCGGTGTAGGAGGTTGGGTTCTCTGTATCTCTGTGTAGGAGGTTGGGTTCTGTGTATCTCGGTGTAGGAGGTTGGGTTCTCTGTATCTCGGTGTAGGAGGTTGGGTTCTCTGTATCTCGGTGTAGGAGGTTGGGTTCTCTGTATCTCTGTGTAGGAGGTTGGGTTCTCTGTATCTCGGTGTAGGAGGTTGGGTTCTCTGTATCCCTGTGTAGGAGGTTGGGTTCTCTGTATCTCGGTGTAGGAGGTTGGGTTCTCTGTATCTCGGTGTAGAAGGTTGGGTTCTCTGTATCTCTGTGTAGGAGGGTGGGTTCTGTGTATCTCATTGTAGGAGGTTGGGTTTTCTGTATCTCAGTGTAGGAGGTTGGGTTCTCTGTATCTCGGTGTAGGAGGTTGGGTTCTCTGTATCTCGGTGTAGGAGGTTGGGTTCTGTGTATCTCTGTGTAGGAGGTTGGGTTCTCTGTATCTCGGTGTAGGAGGTTGGGTTCTCTGTATCTCAGTGTAGGAGGTTGGGTTCTCTGTATCTCGGTGTAGGAGGTTGGGTTCTGTGTATCTCGGTGTAGGAGGTTGGGTTCTCTGTATCTCGGTGTAGGAGGTTGGGTTCTGTGTATCTCGGTGTAGGAGGTTGGGTTCTCTGTATCTCGGTGTAGGAGGTTGGGTTCTCTGTATCTCGGTGTAGGAGGTTGGGTTCTCTGTATCTCTGTGTAGGAGGTTGGGTTCTCTGTATCTCGGTGTGGGAGGTTGGGTTCTCTGTATCCCTGTGTAGGAGGTTGGGTTCTCTGTATCTCGGTGTAGGAGGTTGGGTTCTCTGTATCTCGGTGTAGAAGGTTGGGTTCTCTGTATCTCTGTGTAGGAGGTTGGGTTCTCTGTATCTCGGTGTAGGAGGTTGGGTTCTGTGTATCTCTGTGTAGGAGGTTGGGTTCTGTGTATCTTTGTGTAGGAGGTTGGGTTCTGTGTTTCTCTGTGTAGGAGGTTGGGTTCTGTGTATCTCTGTGTAGGAGGTTGGGTTCTCTGTATCTCGGTGTAGGAGGTTGGGTTCTCTGTATGCCTGTGTAGGAGGTTGGGTTCTCTGTATCTCGGTGTAGGAGGTTGGGTTCTCTGTATCTCGGTGTAGGAGGTTGGGTTCTCTGTATCTCGGTGTAGGAGGTTGGGTTCTCTGTATCTCGGTGTAGGAGGTTGGGTTCTGTGTATCTCGGTGTAGGAGGTTGGGTTCTCTGTATCTCTGTGTAGGAGGTTGGGTTCTGTGTATCTCGGTGTAGGAGGTTGGGTTCTCTGTATCTCGGTGTAGGAGGTTGGGTTCTCTGTATCTCGGTGTAGGAGGTTGGGTTCTCTGTATCTCTGTGTAGGAGGTTGGGTTCTCTGTATCTCGGTGTGGGAGGTTGGGTTCTCTGTATCCCTGTGTAGGAGGTTGGGTTCTCTGTATCTCGGTGTAGGAGGTTGGGTTCTCTGTATCTCGGTGTAGGAGGTTGGGTTTTCTGTATCTCGGTGTAGGAGGTTGGGTTCTCTGTATCTCGGTGTAGGAGGTTGGGTTCTCTGTATCTCGGTGTAGGAGGTTGGGTTCTCTGTATGCCTGTGTAGGAGGTTGGGTTCTGTGTATCTCGGTGTAGGAGGTTGGGTTCTCTGTATCTCGGTGTAGGGAGTTGGGTTCTCTGTATCTCTGTGTAGGAGGTTGGGTTCTGTGTATCTCGGTGTAGGAGGTTGGGTTCTCTGTATCTCGGTGTAGGAGGTTGGGTTCTCTGTATGCCTGTGTAGGAGGTTGGGTTCTCTGTATCTCGGTGTAGGAAGGTTGGGTTCTCTGTATGCCTGTGTAGGAGGTTGGGTTCTGTGTATCTCGGTGTAGGAGGTTGGGTTCTCTGTATCTCGGTGTAGGAGGTTGGGATCTCTGTATCTCGGTGTAGGAGGTTGGGTTCTCTGTATGCCTGTGTAGGAGGTTGGGTTCTCTGTATCTCGGTGTAGAAGGTTGGGTTCTGTGTATCCCTGTGTAGGTGGTTGGGTTCTCTGTATCTCTGTGTAGGAGGTTGGGTTCTCTGTATCCCTGTGTAGGAGGTTGGGTTCTGTGTATCTCTGTGTAGGAGGTTGGGTTCTGTGTATCCCTGTGTAGGAGGTTGGGTTCTGTGTATCTCTGTGTAGGAGGTTGGGTTCTCTGTATTTCGGTGTAGGAGGTTGGGTTCTCTGTATCTCGGTGTAGGAGGTTGGGTTCTCTGTATCTCTGTGTAGGAGGTTGGGTTCTGTGTATCTCGGTGTAGGAGGTTGGGTTCTCTGTATCCCTGTGTAGGAGGTTGGGTTCTCTGTATCTCGGTGTTGGAGGTTGGGTTCTGTGTATCCCTGTGTAGGAGGTTGGGTTCTGTGTATCTCTGTGTAGGAGGTTGGGTTCTGTGTATCCCTGTGTAGGAGGTTGGGTTCTGTGTATCCCTGTGTAGGAGGTTGGGTTCTGTGTATCTCTGTGTTTGAGGTTGGGTTCTCTGTATCTCGGTGTAGGAGGTTGGGTTCTCTGTATCTCTGTGTAGGAGGTTGGGTTCTGTGTATCTCGGTGTAGGAGGTTGGGTTCTGTGTATCCCTGTGTAGGAGGTTAGGTTCTGTGTATCTCTGTGTAGGAGGTTGGGTTCTCTGTATCTCGGTGTAGGAGGTTGGGTTCTCTGTATCTCGGTGTAGGAGTTTGGGATCTCTGTATCTCTGTGTAGGAGGTTGGGTTCTGTGTATCTCGGTGTAGGAGGTTGGGTTCTGTGTATCCCTGTGTAGGAGGTTGGGTTCTGTGTATCTCTGTGTAGGAGGTTGGGTTCTCTGTATCTCGGTGTAGGAGGTTGGGTTCTCTGTATCTCTGTGTAGGAGGTTGGGTTCTGTGTATCTCTGTGTGGGAGGTTGGGTTCTGTGTATCTCGGTGTAGGAGGTTGGGTTCTCTGTATCTCGGTGTTGGAGGTTGGGTTCTGTGTATCCCTGTGTAGGAGGTTGGGTTCTCTGTATCTCTGTGTAGGAGGTTGGGTTCTCTGTATCTCTGTGTAAGAGGTTGGGTTCTCTGTATCCCTGTGTAGGAGGTTGGGTTCTGTGTATCCCTGTGTAGGAGGTTGGGTTCTGTGTAGGAGGTTGGGTTCTGTGTATCTCGGTGTAGGAGGTTGGGTTCTGTGTATCCCTGTGTAGGAGGTTGGGTTCTGTGTATCTCTGTGTAGGAGGTTGGGTTCTCTGTATCTCGGTGTAGGAGGTTGGGTTCTCTGTATCTCTGTGTAGGAGGTTGGGTTCTGTGTATCTCTGTGTAGGAGGTTGGGTTCTGTGTATCTCTGTGTAGGAGGTTGGGTTCTCTGTATCTCTGTGTAGGAGGTTGGGTTCTCTGTATCTCTGTGTAGGAGGTTGGGTTCTCTGTATCTCGGTGTAGGAGGTTGGGTTCTCTGTATCTCGGTGTAGGAGGTTGGGTTCTCTGTATCTCGGTGTAGGAGGTTGGGCTCTCTGTATCTCGGTGTAGGAGGTTGGGTTCTCTGTATCTCGGTGTAGGAGGTTGGGTTCTCTGTATCTCGGTGTAGGAGGTTGGGTTCTGTGTATCTCGGTGTAGGAGGTTGGGTTCTCTGTATCACGTTGTAGGAGGTTGGGTTCTCTGTATCCCTGTGTAGAAGGTTGGGTTCTCTGTATCTCTGTGTAGGAGGTTGGGTTCTCTGTATCTCTGTGTAGGAGGTTGGGTTCTCCCGTATCCCTGTGTAGGAGGTTGGGTTCTCTGTATCCCTGTGTAGGAGGTTGGGTTCTCTGTATCCCTGTGTAGGAGGTTGGGTTCTGTGTATCTCTGTGTAGGAGGCTGGGTTCTCTGTATCTCTGTGTAGGAGGTTGGGTTCTCTGTATCTCTGTGTAGGAGGTTGGGTTCTCTGTATCCCTGTGTAGGAGGTTGGGTTCTCTGTATCCCTGTGTAGGAGGTTGGGTTCTCTGTATCTCGGTGTAGGAGGTTGGGTTCTCTGTATCTCGGTGTAGGAGGTTGGGTTCTCTGTATCTCGGTGTAGGAGGTTGGGTTCTCTGTATCTCGGTGTAGGAGGTTGGGTTCTGTGTATATCTGTGTAGGAGGTTGGGTTCTGTGTATCTTTGTGTAGGAGGTTGGGTTCTGTGTATCTCTGTGTAGGAGGTTGGGTTCTGTGTATCTCTGTGTAGGAGGTTGGGTTCTCTGTATCTCGGTGTAGGAGGTTGGGTTCTCTGTATGCCTGTGTAGGAGGTTGGGTTCTCTGTATCTCGGTGTAGGAGGTTGGGTTCTCTGTATCTCGGTGTAGGAGGTTGGGTTCTGTGTATCTCTATGTAGGAGGTTGGGTTCTCTGTATCTCGGTGTAGGAGGTTGGGTTCTCTGTATGCCTGTGTAGGAGGTTGGGTTCTCTGTATCTCAGTGTAGGAGGTTGGGTTCTCTGTATCTCGGTGTAGGAGGTTGGGTTCTGTGTATCTCTGTGTAGGAGGTTGGGTTCTCTGTATCTCGGTGTAGGAGGTTGGGTTCTCTGTATCTCGGTGTAGGAGGTTGGGTTCTCTGTATCTCGGTGTAGGAGGTTGGGTTCTGTGTATCTCGGTGTAGGAGGTTGGGTTCTCTGTATCTCTGTGTAGGAGGTTGGGTTCTGTGTATCTCGGTGTAGGAGGTTGGGTTCTCTGTATCTCGGTGTAGGAGGTTGGGTTCTCTGTATCTCGGTGTAGGAGGTTGGGTTCTCTGAATCTCTGTGTAGGAGGTTGGGTTCTCTGTATCTCGGTGTGGGAGGTTGGGTTCTCTGTATCCCTGTGTAGGAGGTTGGGTTCTCTGTATCTCGGTGTAGGAGGATGTGTTCTCTGTATCTCGGTGTAGAAGGTTGGGTTCTCTGTATCTCTGTGTAGGAGGTTGGATTCTCTGTATCTCGGTGTAGGAGGTTGGGTTCTGTGTATCTCTGTGTAGGAGGTTGGGTTCTGTGTATCTTTGTGTAGGAGGTTGGGTTCTGTGTATCTCTGTGTAGGAGGTTGGGTTCTGTGTATCTCTGTGTAGGAGGTTGGGTTCTCTGTATCTCGGTGTAGGAGGTTGGGTTCTCTGTATGCCTGTGTAGGAGGTTGGGTTCTCTCTATCTCGGTGTAGGAGGTTGGGTTCTCTGTATCTCGGTGTAGGAGGTTGGGTTCTGTGTATCTCTGTGTAGGAGGTTGGGTTCTCTGTATCTCTGTGTAGGAGGTTGGGTTCTCTGTATCTCGGTGTAGGAGGTTGGGTTCTCTGTATCTCGGTGTAGGAGGTTGGGTTCTCTGTATCTCGGTGTAGGAGGTTGGGTTCTGTGTATCTCGGTGTAGGAGGTTGGGTTCTCTGTATCTCTGTGTAGGAGGTTGGGTTCTGTGTATCTCGGTGTAGGAGGTTGGGTTCTCTGTATCTCGGTGTAGGAGGTTGGGTTCTCTGTATCTTGGTGTAGGAGGTTGGGTTCTCTGTATCTCTGTGTAGGAGGTTGGGTTCTCTGTATCTCGGTGTGGGAGGTTGGGTTCTCTGTATCCCTGTGTAGGAGGTTGGGTTCTCTGTATCTCGGTGTAGGAGGTTGGGTTCTCTGTATCTCGGTGTAGAAGGTTGGGTTCTCTGTATCTCTGTGTAGGAGGTTGGGTTCTGTGTATCTCGGTGTAGGAGGTTGGGTTTTCTGTATCTCGGTGTAGGAGGTTGGGTTCTCTGTATCTCGGTGTAGGAGGTTGGGTTCTCTGTATCTCGGTGTAGGAGGTTGGGTTCTGTGTATCTCTGTGTAGGAGGTTGGGTTCTCTGTATCTCGGTGTAGGAGGTTGGGTTCTCTGTATCTCGGTGTAGGAGGTTGGGTTCTCTGTATCTCGGTGTAGGAGGTTGGGTTCTGTGTATCTCGGTGTAGGAGGTTGGGTTCTCTGTATCTCTGTGTAGGAGGTTGGGTTCTGTGTATCTCGGTGTAGGAGGTTGGGTTCTCTGTATCTCGGTGTAGGAGGTTGGGTTCTCTGTATCTCGGTGTAGGAGGTTGGGTTCTCTGTATCTCTGTGTAGGAGGTTGGGTTCTCTGTATCTCGGTGTGGGAGGTTGGGTTCTCTGTATCCCTGTGTAGGAGGTTGGGTTCTCTGTATCTCGGTGTAGGAGGTTGGGTTCTCTGTATCTCGGTGTAGAAGGTTGGGTTCTCTGTATCACTGTGTAGGAGGTTGGGTTCTCTGTATCTCGGTGTAGGAGGTTGGGTTCTGTGTATCTCTGTGTAGGAGGTTGGGTTCTGTGTATCTTTGTGTAGGAGGTTGGGTTCTGTGTTTCTCTGTGTAGGAGGTTGGGTTCTGTGTATCTCTGTGTAGGAGGTTGGGTTCTCTGTATCTCGGTGTAGGAGGTTGGGTTCTCTGTATGCCTGTGTAGGAGGTTGGGTTCTCTGTATCTCGGTGTAGGAGGTTGGGTTCTCTGTATCTCGGTGTAGGAGGTTGGGTTCTCTGTATCTCGGTGTAGGAGGTTGGGTTCTGTTTATCTCGGTGTAGGAGGTTGGGTTCTCTGTATCTCTGTGTAGGAGGTTGGGTTCTGTGTATCTCGGTGTAGGAGGTTGGGTTCTCTGTATCTCGGTGTCGGAGGTTGGGTTCTCTGTATCTCGGTGTAGGAGGTTGGGTTCTCTGTATCTCTGTGTAGGAGGTTGGGTTCTCTGTATCTCGGTGTGGGAGGTTGGGTTCTCTGTATCCCTGTGTAGGAGGTTGGGTTCTCTGTATCTCGGTGTAGGAGGTTGGGTTCTCTGTATCTCGGTGTAGAAGGTTGGGTTCTCTGTATCTCTGTGTAGGAGGTTGGGTTCTGTGTATCTCGGTGTAGGAGGTTGGGTTTTCTGTATCTCGGTGTAGGAGGTTGGGTTCTCTGTATCTCGGTGTAGGAGGTTGGGTTCTCTGTATCTCGGTGTAGGAGGTTGGGTTCTCTGTATGCCTGTGTAGGAGGTTGGGTTCTGTGTATCTCGGTGTAGGAGGTTGGGTTCTCTGTATCTCGGTGTAGGAGGTTGGGTTCTCTGTATCTCTGTGTAGGAGGTTGGGTTCTGTGTATCTCGGTGTAGGAGGTTGGGTTCTCTGTATCTCGGTGTAGGAGGTTGGGTTCTCTGTATCTCGGTGAAGGAGGTTGGGTTCTGTGTATCCCTGTGTAGGAGGTTGGGTTCTGTGTATCTCTGTGTAGGAGGTTGGGTTCTCTGTATCTCGGTGTAGGAGGTTGGGTTCTCTGTATCTCGGTGTAGGAGGTTGGGTTCTCTGTATCTCTGTGTAGGAGGTTGGGTTCTGTGTATCTCGGTGTAGGAGGTTGGGTTCTCTGTATCCCTGTGTAGGAGGTTGGGTTCTCTGTATCTCGGTGTTGGAGGTTGGGTTCTGTGTATCCCTGTGTAGGAGGTTGGGTTATGTGTATCTCTGTGTAGGAGGTTGGGTTCTGTGTATCCCTGTGTAGGAGGTTGGGTTCTGTGTATCTCTGTGTAGGAGGTTGGGTTCTCTGTATCTTGGTGTAGGAGGTTGGGTTCTCTGTGTCTCTGTGTAGGAGGTTGGGTTCTGTGTATCTCAGTGTAGGAGGTTGGGTTCTGTGTATCCCTGTGTAGGAGGTTGGGTTCTGTGTATCTCTCTGTAGGAGGTTGGGTTCTCTGTATCTCGGTGTAGGAGGTTGGGTTCTCTGTATCTCGGTGTAGGAGTTTGGGATCTCTGTATCTTTGTGTAGGAGGTTGGGTTCTGTGTATCTCGGTGTAGGAGGTTGGGTTCTGTGTATCCCTGTGTAGGAGGTTGGGTTCTGTGTATCTCTGTGTAGGAGGTTGGGTTCTCTGTATCTCAGTGTAGGAGGTTGGGTTCTCTGTATCTCTGTGTAGGAGGTTGGGTTCTGTGTATCTCTGTGTAGGAGGTTGGGTTCTCTGTATCTCGGTGTAGGAGGTTGGGTTCTCTGTATCTCGGTGTTGGAGGTTGGGTTCTGTGTATCCCTGTGTAGGAGGTTGGGTTCTCTGTATCTCTGTGTAGGAGGTTGGGTTCTCTGTATCTCTGTGTAAGAGGTTGGGTTCTCTGTACCCCTGTGTAGGAGGTTGGGTTCTGTGTATCCCTGTGTAGGAGGTTGGGTTCTGTGTAGGAGGTTGGGTTCTGTGTATCTCGGTGTAGGAGGTTGGGTTCTGTGTATCCCTGTGTAGGAGGTTGGGTTCTGTGTATCTCTGTGTAGGAGGTTGGGTTCTCTGTATCTCGGTGTAGGAGGTTGGGTTCTCTGTATCTCTGTGTAGGAGGTTGGGTTCTGTGTATCTCTGTGTAGGAGGTTGGGTTCTGTGTATCTCTGTGTAGGAGGTTGGGTTCTGTGTATCTCGGTGTAGGAGGTTGGGTTCTCTGTATCTCTGTGTAGGAGGTTGGGTTCTCTGTATCTCTGTGTAGGAGGTTGGGTTCTCTGTATCTCGGTGTAGGAGGTTGGGTTCTCTGTATCTCGGTGTAGGAGGTTGGGTTCTCTGTATCTCGGTGTAGGAGGTTGGGTTCTCTGTATCTCGGTGTAGGAGGTTGGGTTCTCTGTATCTCGGTGTAGGAGGTTGGGTTCTCTGTATCACGGTGTAGGAGGTTGGGTTCTGTGTATCTCGGTGTAGGAGGTTGGGTTCTCTGTATCACGTTGTAAGAGGTTGGGTTCTCTGTATCCCTGTGTAGAAGGTTGGGTTCTCTGTATCTCTGTGTAGGAGGTTGGGTTCTCTGTATCTCTGTGTAGGAGGTTGGGTTCTCCCGTATCCCTGTGTAGGAGGTTGGGTTCTCTGTATCCCTGTGTAGGAGGTTGGGTTCTCTGTATCCCTGTGTAGGAGGTTGGGTTCTGTGTATCTCTGTGTAGGAGGCTGGGTTCTCTGTATCTCTGTGTAGGAGGTTGGGTTCTCTGTATCTCTGTGTAGGAGGTTGGGTTCTCTGTATCCCTGTGTAGGAGGTTCGGTTCTCTGTATCCCTGTGTAGGAGGTTGGGTTCTCTGTATCTCAGTGTAGGAGGTTGGGTTCTCTGTATCTCGGTGTAGGAGGTTGGGTTCTCTGTATCTCTGTGTAGGAGGTTGGGTTCTCTGTATCTCGGTGTAGGAGGTTGGGTTCTCTGTATCTCGGTGTAGGAGGTTGGGTTCTCTGTATCTCGGTGTAGGAGGTTGGGTTCTGTTTATCTTGGTGTAGGAGGTTGGGTTCTCTGTATCTCTGTGTAGGAGGTTGGGATCTGTGTATCTCGGTGTAGGAGGTTGGGTTCTCTGTATCTCGGTGTAGGAGGTTGGGTTCTCTGTATCTCGGTGTAGGAGGTTGGGTTCTCTGTATCTCTGTGTAGGAGGTTGGGTTCTCTGTATCTCGGTGTGGGAGGTTGGGTTCTCTGTATCCCTGTGTAGGAGGTTGGGTTCTCTGTATCTCGGTGTAGGAGGTTGGGTTCTCTGTATCTCTGTGTAGAAGGTTGGGTTCTCTGTATCTCTGTGTAGGAGGTTGGGTTCTGTGTATCTCGGTGTAGGAGGTTGGGTTTTCTGTATCTCGGTGTAGGAGGTTGGGTTCTCTGTATCACGGTGTAGGAGGTTGGGTTCTCTGTATCTCGGTGTAGGAGGTTGGGTTCTCTGTATGCCTGTGTAGGAGGTTGGGTTCTGTGTATCTCGGTGTAGGAGGTTGGGTTCTCTGTATCTCGGTGTAGGAGGTTGGGTTCTCTGTATCTCTGTGTAGGAGGTTGGGTTCTGTGTATCTCGGTGTAGGAGGTTAGGTTCTCTGTATCTCGGTGTAGGAGGTTGGGTTCTCTGTATCTCGGTGAAGGAGGTTGGGTTCTGTGTATCCCTGTGTAGGAGGTTGGGTTCTGTGTATCTCTGTGTAGGAGGTTGGGTTCTCTGTATCTCGGTGTAGGAGGTTGGGTTCTCTGTATCTCGGTGTAGGAGGTTGGGTTCTCTGTATCTCTGTGTAGGAGGTTGGGTTCTGTGTATCTCGGTGTAGGAGGTTGGGTTCTCTGTATCCCTGTGTAGGAGGTTGGGTTCTCTGTATCTCGGTGTTGGAGGTTGGGTTCTGTGTATCCCTGTGTAGGAGGTTGGGTTATGTGTATCTCTGTGTAGGAGGTTGCGTTCTGTTTATCCCTGTGTAGGAGGTTGGGTTCTGTGTATCTCTGTGTAGGAGGTTGGGTTCTCTGTATCTTGGTGTAGGAGGTTGGGTTCTCTGTATCTCTGTGTAGGAGGTTGGGTTCTGTGTATCTCAGTGTAGGAGGTTGGGTTCTGTGTATACCTGTGTAGGAGGTTGGGTTCTGTGTATCTCTCTGTAGGAGGTTGGGTTCTCTGTATCTCGGTGTAGGAGGTTGGGTTCTCTGTATCTCGGTGTAGGAGTTTGGGATCTCTGTATCTTTGTGTAGGAGGTTGGGTTCTGTGTATCTCGGTGTAGGAGGTTGGGTTCTGTGTATCCCTGTGTAGGAGGTTGGGTTCTGTGTATCTCTGTGTAGGAGGTTGGGTTCTCTGTATCTCAGTGTAGGAGGTTGGGTTCTCTGTATCTCTGTGTAGGAGGTTGGGTTCTGTGTATCTCTGTGTAGGAGGTTGGGTTCTGTGTATCTCGGTGTAGGAGGTTGGGTTCTCTGTATCTCGGTGTTGGAGGTTGGGTTCTGTGTATCCCTGTGTAGGAGGTTGGGTTCTCTGTATCTCTGTGTAGGAGGTTGGGTTCTCTGTATCTCTGTGTAAGAGGTTGGGTTCTCTGTATCCCTGTGTAGGAGGTTGGGTTCTGTGTATCCCTGTGTAGGAGGTTGGGTTCTGTGTAGGAGGTTGGGTTCTGTGTATCTCGGTGTAGGAGGTTGGGTTCTGTGTATCCCTGTGTAGGAGGTTGGGTTCTGTGTATCTCTGTGTAGGAGGTTGGGTTCTCTGTATCTCGGTGTAGGAGGTTGGGTTCTCTGTATCTCTGTGTAGGAGGTTGGGTTCTGTGTATCTCTGTGTAGGAGGTTGGGTTCTGTGTATCTCTGTGTAGGAGGTTGGGTTCTGTGTATCTCGGTGTAGGAGGTTGGGTTCTCTGTATCTCGGTGTAGGAGGTTGGGTTCTCTGTATCTCTGTGTAGGAGGTTGGGTTCTCTGTATCTCGGTGTAGGAGGTTGGGTTCTCTGTATCCCTGTGTAGGAGGTTGGGTTCTGTGTATCCCTGTGTAGGAGGTTGGGTTCTGTGTAGGAGGTTGGGTTCTGTGTATCTCGGTGTAGGAGGTTGGGTTCTGTGTATCCCTGTGTAGGAGGTTGGGTTCTGTGTATCTCTGTGTAGGAGGTTGGGTTCTCTGTATCTCGGTGTAGGAGGTTGGGTTCTCTGTATCTCTGTGTAGGAGGTTGGGTTCTGTGTATCTCTGTGTAGGAGGTTGGGTTCTGTGTATCTCTGTGTAGGAGGTTGGGTTCTGTGTATCCCTGTGTAGGAGGTTGGGTTCTGTGTATCTCTGTGTAGGAGGTTGGGTTCTCTGTATCTCAGTGTAGGAGGTTGGGTTCTCTGTATCTCTGTGTAGGAGGTTGGGTTCTGTGTATCTCTGTGTAGGAGGTTGGGTTCTGTGTATCTCGGTGTAGGAGGTTGGGTTCTCTGTATCTCGGTGTTGGAGGTTGGGTTCTGTGTATCCCTGTGTAGGAGGTTGGGTTCTCTGTATCTCTGTGTAGGAGGTTGGGTTCTCTGTATCTCTGTGTAAGAGGTTGGGTTCTCTGTATCCCTGTGTAGGAGGTTGGGTTCTGTGTATCCCTGTGTAGGAGGTTGGGTTCTGTGTAGGAGGTTGGGTTCTGTGTATCTCGGTGTAGGAGGTTGAGTTCTGTGTATCCCTGTGTAGGAGGTTGGGTTCTGTGTATCTCTGTGTAGGAGGTTGGGTTCTCTGTATCTCGGTGTAGGAGGTTGGGTTCTCTGTATCTCTGTGTAGGAGGTTGGGTTCTGTGTAACTCTGTGTAGGAGGTTGGGTTCTGTGTATCTCTGTGTAGGAGGTTGGGTTCTGTGTATCTCGGTGTAGGAGGTTGGGTTCTCTGTATCTCTGTGTAGGAGGTTGGGTTCTCTGTATCTCTGTGTAGGAGGTTGGGTTCTCTGTATCTCGGTGTAGGAGGTTGGGTTCTCTGTATCCCTGTGTAGGAGGTTGGGTTCTGTGTATCCCTGTGTAGGAGGTTGGGTTCTGTGTAGGAGGTTGGGTTCTGTGTATCTCGGTGTAGGAGGTTGGGTTCTGTGTATCCCTGTGTAGGAGGTTGGGTTCTGTGTATCTCTGTGTAGGAGGTTGGGTTCTCTGCATCTCGGTGTAGGAGGTTGGGTTCTCTGTATCTCTGTGTAGGAGGTTGGGTTCTGTGTATCTCTGTGTAGGAGGTTGGGTTCTGTGTATCTCTGTGTAGGAGGTTGGGTTCTGTGTATCTCGGTGTAGGAGGTTGGGTTCTCTGTATCTCTGTGTAGGAGGTTGGGTTCTCTGTATCTCTGTGTAGGAGGTTGGGTTCTCTGTATCTCGGTGTAGGAGGTTGGGTTCTCTGTATCTCGGTGTAGGAGGTTGGGTTCTCTGTATCTCGGTGTAGGAGGTTGGGTTCTCTGTATCTCGGTGTAGGAGGTTGGGTTCTCTGTATCTCGGTGTAGGAGGTTGGGTTCTCTGTATCACGGTGTAGGAGGTTGGGTTCTGTGTATTTCGGTGTAGGAGGTTGGGTTCTCTGTATCACGTTGTAAGAGGTTGGGTTCTCTGTATCCCTGTGTAGAAGGTTGGGTTCTCTGTATCTCTGTGTAGGAGGTTGGGTTCTGTGTATCCCTGTGTAGGAGGTTGGGTTCTGTGTAGGAGGTTGGGTTCTGTGTATCCCTGTGTAGGAGGTTGGGTTCTCTGTATCCCTGTGTAGGAGGTTGGGTTCTGTGTATCTCTGTGTAGGAGGCTGGGTTCTCTGTATCTCTGTGTAGGAGGTTGGGTTCTCTGTATCTCTGTGTAGGAGGTTGGGTTCTCTGTATCCCTGTGTAGGAGGTTCGGTTCTCTGTATCCCTGTGTAGGAGGTTGGGTTCTCTGTATCTCGGTGTAGGAGGTTGGGTTCTCTGTATCTCGGTGTAGGAGGTTGGGTTCTCTGTATCTCGGTGTAGGAGGTTGGGTTCTCTGTATCTCGGTGTAGGAGGTTGGGTTCTGTGTATCTCTGTGTAGGAGGTTGGGTTCTGTGTATCTCTGTGTAGGAGGTTGGGTTCTGTGTATCTCTGTGTAGGAGGTTGGGTTCTGTGTATCTCTGTGTAGGAGGTTGGGTTCTCTGTATCTCTGTGTAGGAGGTTGGGTTCTCTGTATCTCGGTGTAGGAGGTTGGGTTCTCTGTATGCCTGTGTAGGAGGTTGGGTTCTCTGTATCTCGGTGTAGGAGGTTGGGTTCTCTGTATCTCGGTGTAGGAGGTTGGGTTCTGTGTATCTCTGTGTAGGAGGTTGGGTTCTCTGTATCTCGGTGTAGGAGGTTGGGTTCTCTGTATGCCTGTGTAGGAGGTTGGGTTCTCTGTATCTCGGTGTAGGAGGTTGGGTTCTCTGTATCTCGGTGTAGGAGGTTGGGTTCTGTGTATCTCTGTGTAGGAGGTTGGGTTCTCTGTATCTCTGTGTAGGAGGTTGGGTTCTCTGTATCTCGGTGTAGGAGGTTGGGTTCTCTGTATCTCGGTGTAGGAGGTTGGGTTCTCTGTATCTCGGTGTAGGAGGTTGGGATCTGTGTATCTCGGTGTAGGAGGTTGGGTTCTCTGTATCTCTGTGTAGGAGGTTGGGTTCTGTGTATCTCGGTGTAGGAGGTTGGATTCTCTGTATCTCGGTGTAGGAGGTTGGGTTCTCTGTATCTCGGTGTAGGAGGTTGGGTTCTCTGTATCTCTGTGTAGGAGGTTGGGTTCTCTGTATCTCGGTGTGGGAGGTTGGGTTCTCTGTATCCCTGTGTAGGAGGTTGGGTTCTCTGTATCTCGGTGTAGGAGGTTGGGTTCTCTGTATCTCGGTGTAGAAGGTTGGGTTCTCTGTATCTCTGTGTAGGAGGTTGGGTTCTCTGTATCTCGGTGTAGGAGGTTGGGTTCTGTGTATCTCTGTGTAGGAGGTTGGGTTCTGTGTATCTTTGTGTAGGAGGTTGGGTTCTGTGTATCTCTGTGTAGGAGGTTGGGTTCTGTGTATCTCTGTGTAGGAGGTTGGGTTCTCTGTTTCTCGGTGTAGGAGGTTGGGTTCTCTGTATGCCTGTGTAGGAGGTTGGGTTCTCTGTATCTCGGTGTAGGAGGATGGGTTCTCTGTATCTCGGTGTAGAAGGTTGGATTCTCTGTATCTCGGTGTAGGAGGTTGGGTTCTGTGTATCTCTGTGTAGGAGGTTGGGTTCTCTGTATCTCGGTGTAGGAGGTTGGGTTCTCTGTATCCCTGTGTAGGAGGTTGGGTTCTCTGTATCTCGGTGTAGGAGGATGGGTTCTCTATATCTCGGTGTAGAAGGTTGGATTCTCTGTATCTCGGTGTAGGAGGTTGGGTTCTGTGTATCTCTGTGTAGGAGGTTGGGTTCTGTGTATCTTTGTGTAGGAGGTTGGGTTCTGTGTATCTCTGTGTAGGAGGTTGGGTTCTGTGTATCTCTGTGTAGGAGGTTGGGTTCTCTGTATCTCGGTGTAGGAGGTTGGGTTCTCTGTATGCCTGTGTAGGAGGTTGGGTTCTCTCTATCTCGGTGTAGGAGGTTGGGTTCTCTGTATCTCGGTGTAGGAGGTTGGGTTCTGTGTATCTCTGTGTAGGAGGTTGGGTTCTCTGTATCTCTGTGTAGGAGGTTGGGTTCTCTGTATCTCGGTGTAGGAGGTTGGGTTCTCTGTATCTCGGTGTAGGAGGTTGGGTTCTCTGTATCTCGGTGTAGGAGGTTGGGTTCTGTGTATCTCGGTGTAGGAGGTTGGGTTCTCTGTATCTCTGTGTAGGAGGTTGGGTTCTGTGTATCTCGGTGTAGGAGGTTGGGTTCTCTGTATCTCGGTGTAGGAGGTTGGGTTCTCTGTATCTTGGTGTAGGAGGTTGGGTTCTCTGTATCTCTGTGTAGGAGGTTGGGTTCTCTGTATCTCGGTGTGGGAGGTTGGGTTCTCTGTATCCCTGTGTAGGAGGTTGGGTTCTCTGTATCTCGGTGTAGGAGGTTGGGTTCTCTGTATCTCGGTGTAGAAGGTTGGGTTCTCTGTATCTCTGTGTAGGAGGTTGGGTTCTGTGTATCTCTCGGTGTAGGAGGTTGGGTTTTCTGTATCTCGGTGTAGGAGGTTGGGTTCTCTGTATCTCGGTGTAGGAGGTTGGGTTCTCTGTATCTCAGTGTAGGAGGTTGGGTTCTGTGTATCTCTGTGTAGGAGGTTGGGTTCTCTGTATCTCGGTGTAGGAGGTTGGGTTCTCTGTATCTCGGTGTAGGAGGTTGGGTTCTCTGTATCTCGGTGTAGGAGGTTGGGTTCTGTGTATCTCGGTGTAGGAGGTTGGGTTCTCTGTATCTCTGTGTAGGAGGTTGGGTTCTGTGTATCTCGGTGTAGGAGGTTGGGTTCTCTGTATCTCGGTGTAGGAGGTTGGGTTCTCTGTATCTCGGTGTAGGAGGTTGGGTTCTCTGTATCTCTGTGTAGGAGGTTGGGTTCTCTGTATCTCGGTGTGGGAGGTTGGGTTCTCTGTATCCCTGTGTAGGAGGTTGGGTTCTCTGTATCTCGGTGTAGGAGGTTGGGTTCTCTGTATCTCGGTGTAGAAGGTTGGGTTCTCTGTATCACTGTGTAGGAGGTTGGGTTCTCTGTATCTCGGTGTAGGAGGTTGGGTTCTGTGTATCTCTGTGTAGGAGGTTGGGTTCTGTGTATCTTTGTGTAGGAGGTTGGGTTCTGTGTTTCTCTGTGTAGGAGGTTGGGTTCTGTGTATCTCTGTGTAGGAGGTTGGGTTCTCTGTATCTCGGTGTAGGAGGTTGGGTTCTCTGTATGCCTGTGTAGGAGGTTGGGTTCTCTGTATCTCGGTGTAGGAGGTTGGGTTCTCTGTATCTCAGTGTAGGAGGTTGGGTTCTGTGTATCTCTGTGTAGGAGGTTGGGTTCTCTGTATCTCTGTGTAGGAGGTTGGGTTCTCTGTATCTCGGTGTAGGAGGTTGGGTTCTCTGTATCTCGGTGTAGGAGGTTGGGTTCTCTGTATCTCGGCGTAGGAGGTTGGGTTCTGTGTATCTCGGTGTAGGAGGTTGGGTTCTCTGTATCTCTGTGTAGGAGGTTGGGTTCTGTGTATCTCGGTGTAGGAGGTTGGGTTCTCTGTATCTCGGTGTAGGAGGTTGGGTTCTCTGTATCTCGGTGTAGGAGGTTGGGTTCTCTGTATCTCTGTGTAGGAGGTTGGGTTCTCTGTATCTCGGTGTGGGAGGTTGGGTTCTCTGTATCCCTGTGTAGGAGGTTGGGTTCTCTGTATCTCGGTGTAGGAGGTTGGGTTCTCTGTATCTCGGTGTAGAAGGTTGGGTTCTCTGTATCTCTGTGTAGGAGGTTGGGTTCTGTGTATCTCGGTGTAGGAGGTTGGGTTTTCTGTATCTCGGTGTAGGAGGTTGGGTTCTCTGTATCTCGGTGTAGGAGGTTGGGTTCTCTGTATCTCGGTGTAGAAGGTTGGGTTCTCTGTATCTCTGTGTAGGAGGTTGGGTTCTGTGTATCTCGGTGTAGGAGGTTGGGTTTTCTGTATCTCGGTGTAGGAGGTTGGGTTCTCTGTATCTCGGTGTAGGAGGTTGGGTTCTCTGTATCTCGGTGTAGGAGGTTGGGTTCTCTGTATCTCGGTGTAGGAGGTTGGGTTCTCTGTATGCCTGTGTAGGAGGTTGGGTTCTGTGTATCTCGGTGTAGGAGGTTGGGTTCTCTGTATCTCGGTGTAGGAGGTTGGGTTCTCTGTATCTCTGTGTAGGAGGTTGGGTTCTGTGTATCTCGGTGTAGGAGGTTGGGTTCTCTGTATCTCGGTGTAGGAGGTTGGGTTCTCTGTATGCCTGTGTAGGAGGTTGGGTTCTCTGTATCTCGGTGAAGGAGGTTGGGTTCTGTGTATCCCTGTGTAGGAGGTTGGGTTCTGTGTATCTCTGTGTAGGAGGTTGGGTTCTCTGTATCTCGGTGTAGGAGGTTGGGTTCTCTGTATCTCGGTGTAGGAGGTTGGGTTCTCTGTATCTCTGTGTAGGAGGTTGGGTTCTGTGTATCTCGGTGTAGGAGGTTGGGTTCTCTGTATCCCTGTGTAGGAGGTTGGGTTCTCTGTATCTCGGTGTTGGAGGTTGGGTTCTGTGTATCCCTGTGTAGGAGGTTGGGTTATGTGTATCTCTGTGTAGGAGGTTGGTTTCTGTGTATCCCTGTGTAGGAGGTTGGGTTCTGTGTATCTCTGTGTAGGAGCTTGGGTTCTCTGTATCTTGGTGTAGGAGGTTGGGTTCTCTGTATCTCTGTGTAGGAGGTTGGGTTCTGTGTATCTCGGTGTAGGAGGTTGGGTTCTGTGTTTCCCTGTGTAGGAGGTTGGGTTCTGTGTATCTCTGTGTAGGAGGTTGGGTTCTCTGTATCTCGGTGTAGGAGGTTGGGTTCTCTGTATCTCGGTGTAGGAGTTTGGGATCTCTGTATCTTTGTGTAGGAGGTTGGGTTCTGTGTATCTCGGTGTAGGAGGTTGGGTTCTGTGTATCCCTGTGTAGGAGGTTGGGTTCTGTGTATCTCTGTGTAGGAGGTTGGGTTCTCTGTATCTCGGTGTAGAAGGTTGGGTTCTCTGTATCACTGTGTAGGAGGTTGGGTTCTCTGTATCTCGGTGTAGGAGGTTGGGTTCTGTGTATCTCTGTGTAGGAGATTGGGTTCTGTGTATCTTTGTGTAGGAGGTTGGGTTCTGTGTTTCTCTGTGTAGGAGGTTGGGTTCTGTGTATCTCTGTGTAGGAGGTTGGGTTCTCTGTATCTCGGTGTAGGAGGTTGGGTTCTCTGTATGCCTGTGTAGGAGGTTGGGTTCTCTGTATCTCGGTGTAGGAGGTTGGGTTCTCTGTATCTCAGTGTAGGAGGTTGGGTTCTGTGTATCTCTGTGTAGGAGGTTGGGTTCTCTGTATCTCTGTGTAGGAGGTTGGGTTCTCTGTATCTCGGTGTAGGAGGTTGGGTTCTCTGTATCTCGGTGTAGGAGGTTGGGTTCTCTGTATCTCAGTGTAGGAGGTTGGGTTCTGTGTATCTCGGTGTAGGAGGTTGGGTTCTCTGTATCTCTGTGTAGGAGGTTGGGTTCTGTGTATCTCGGTGTAGGAGGTTGGGTTCTCTGTATCTCGGTATAGGAGGTTGGGTTCTCTGTATCTCGGTGTAGGAGGTTGGGTTCTCTGTATCTCTGTGTAGGAGGTTGGGTTCTCTGTATCTCGGTGTGGGAGGTTGGGTTCTCTGTATCCCTGTGTAGGAGGTTGGGTTCTCTGTATCTCGGTGTAGGAGGTTGGGTTCTCTGTATCTCGGTGTAGAAGGTTGGGTTCTCTGTATCTCTGTGTAGGAGGTTGGGTTCTGTGTATCTCGGTGTAGGAGGTTGGGTTTTCTGTATCTCGGTGTAGGAGGTTGGGTTCTCTGTATCTCGGTGTAGGAGGTTGGGTTCTCTGTATCTCGGTGTAGAAGGTTGGGTTCTCTGTATCTCTGTGTAGGAGGTTGGGTTCTGTGTATCTCGGTGTAGGAGGTTGGGTTTTCTGTATCTCGGTGTAGGAGGTTGGGTTCTCTGTATCTCGGTGTAGGAGGTTGGGTTCTCTGTATCACTGTGTAGGAGGTTGGGTTCTCTGTATCTCGGTGTAGGAGGTTGGGTTCTGTGTATCTCTGTGTAGGAGGTTGGGTTCTGTGTATCTCGGTGTAGGAGGTTGGGTTTTCTGTATCTCGGTGTAGGAGGTTGGGTTCTCTGTATCTCGGTGTAGAAGGTTGGGTTCTCTGTATCACTGTGTAGGAGGTTGGGTTCTCTGTATCTCGGTGTAGGAGGTTGGGTTCTGTGTATCTCTGTGTAGGAGGTTGGGTTCTGTGTATCTTTGTGTAGGAGGTTGGGTTCTGTGTTTCTCTGTGTAGGAGGTTGGGTTCTGTGTATCTCTGTGTAGGAGGTTGGGTTCTCTGTATCTCGGTGTAGGAGGTTGGGTTCTCTGTATGCCTGTGTAGGAGGTTGGGTTCTCTGTATCTCGGTGTAGGAGGTTGGGTTCTCTGTATCTCAGTGTAGGAGGTTGGGTTCTGTGTATCTCTGTGTAGGAGGTTGGGTTCTCTGTATCTCTGTGTAGGAGGTTGGGTTCTCTGTATCTCGGTGTAGGAGGTTGGGTTCTCTGTATCTCGGTGTAGGAGGTTGGGTTCTCTGTATCTCGGTGTAGGAGGTTGGGTTCTGTGTATCTCGGTGTAGGAGGTTGGGTTCTCTGTATCTCTGTGTAGGAGGTTGGGTTCTGTGTATCTCGGTGTAGGAGGTTGGGTTCTCTGTATCTCGGTGTAGGAGGTTGGGTTCTCTGTATCTCGGTGTAGGAGGTTGGGTTCTCTGTATCTCTGTGTAGGAGGTTGGGTTCTCTGTATCTCGGTGTGGGAGGTTGGGTTCTCTGTATCCCTGTGTAGGAGGTTGGGTTCTCTGTATCTCGGTGTAGGAGGTTGGGTTCTCTGTATCTCGGTGTAGAAGGTTGGGTTCTCTGTATCTCTGTGTAGGAGGTTGGGTTCTGTGTATCTCGGTGTAGGAGGTTGGGTTTTCTGTATCTCGGTGTAGGAGGTTGGGTTCTCTGTATCTCGGTGTAGGAGGTTGGGTTCTCTGTATCTCGGTGTAGAAGGTTGGGTTCTCTGTATCTCTGTGTAGGAGGTTGGGTTCTGTGTATCTCGGTGTAGGAGGTTGGGTTTTCTGTATCTCGGTGTAGGAGGTTGGGTTCTCTGTATCTCGGTGTAGGAGGTTGGGTTCTCTGTATCTCGGTGTAGGAGGTTGGGTTCTCTGTATCTCGGTGTAGGAGGTTGGGTTCTCTGTATGCCTGTGTAGGAGGTTGGGTTCTGTGTATCTCGGTGTAGGAGGTTGGGTTCTCTGTATCTCGGTGTAGGAGGTTGGGTTCTCTGTATCTCTGTGTACGAGGTTGGGTTCTGTGTATCTCGGTGTAGGAGGTTGGGTTCTCTGTATCTCGGTGTAGGAGGTTGGGTTCTCTGTATGCCTGTGTAGGAGGTTGGGTTCTCTGTATCTCGGTGAAGGAGGTTGGGTTCTGTGTATCCCTGTGTAGGAGGTTGGGTTCTGTGTATCTCTGTGTAGGAGGTTGGGTTCTCTGTATCTCGGTGTAGGAGGTTGGGTTCTCTGTATCTCGGTGTAGGAGGTTGGGTTCTCTGTATCTCTGTGTAGGAGGTTGGGTTCTGTGTATCTCGGTGTAGGAGGTTGGGTTCTCTGTATCCCTGTGTAGGAGGTTGGGTTCTCTGTATCTCGGTGTTGGAGGTTGGGTTCTGTGTATCCCTGTGTAGGAGGTTGGGTTATGTGTATCTCTGTGTAGGAGGTTGGTTTCTGTGTATCCCTGTGTAGGAGGTTGGGTTCTGTGTATCTCTGTGTAGGAGGTTGGGTTCTCTGTATCTTGGTGTAGGAGGTTGGGTTCTCTGTATCTCTGTGTAGGAGGTTGGGTTCTGTGTATCTCGGTGTAGGAGGTTGGGTTCTGTGTTTCCCTGTGTAGGAGGTTGGGTTCTGTGTATCTCTGTGTAGGAGGTTGGGTTCTCTGTATCTCGGTGTAGGAGGTTGGGTTCTCTGTATCTCGGTGTAGGAGTTTGGGATCTCTGTATCTTTGTGTAGGAGGTTGGGTTCTGTGTATCTCGGTGTAGGAGGTTGGGTTCTGTGTATCCCTGTGTAGGAGGTTGGGTTCTGTGTATCTCTGTGTAGGAGGTTGGGTTCTCTGTATCTCGGTGTAGAAGGTTGGGTTCTCTGTATCACTGTGTAGGAGGTTGGGTTCTCTGTATCTCGGTGTAGGAGGTTGGGTTCTGTGTATCTCTGTGTAGGAGGTTGGGTTCTGTGTATCTTTGTGTAGGAGGTTGGGTTCTGTGTTTCTCTGTGTAGGAGGTTGGGTTCTGTGTATCTCTGTGTAGGAGGTTGGGTTCTCTGTATCTCGGTGTAGGAGGTTGGGTTCTCTGTATGCCTGTGTAGGAGGTTGGGTTCTCTGTATCTCGGTGTAGGAGGTTGGGTTCTCTGTATCTCAGTGTAGGAGGTTGGGTTCTGTGTATCTCTGTGTAGGAGGTTGGGTTCTCTGTATCTGTGTGTAGGAGGTTGGGTTCTCTGTATCTCGGTGTAGGAGGTTGGGTTCTCTGTATCTCGGTGTAGGAGGTTGGGTTCTCTGTATCTCAGTGTAGGAGGTTGGGTTCTGTGTATCTCGGTGTAGGAGGTTGGGTTCTCTGTATCTCTGTGTAGGAGGTTGGGTTCTGTGTATCTCGGTGTAGGAGGTTGGGTTCTCTGTATCTCGGTGTAGGAGGTTGGGTTCTCTGTATCTCGGTGTAGGAGGTTGGGTTCTCTGTATCTCTGTGTAGGAGGTTGGGTTCTCTGTATCTCGGTGTGGGAGGTTGGGTTCTCTGTATCCCTGTGTAGGAGGTTGGGTTCTCTGTATCTCGGTGTAGGAGGTTGGGTTCTCTGTATCTCGGTGTAGAAGGTTGGGTTCTCTGTATCTCTGTGTAGGAGGTTGGGTTCTGTGTATCTCGGTGTAGGAGGTTGGGTTTTCTGTATCTCGGTGTAGGAGGTTGGGTTCTCTGTATCTCGGTGTAGGAGGTTGGGTTCTCTGTATCTCGGTGTAGAAGGTTGGGTTCTCTGTATCTCTGTGTAGGAGGTTGGGTTCTGTGTATCTCGGTGTAGGAGGTTGGGTTTTCTGTATCTCGGTGTAGGAGGTTGGGTTCTCTGTATCTCGGTGTAGGAGGTTGGGTTCTCTGTATCTCGGTGTAGGAGGTTGGGTTCTCTGTATCTCGGTGTAGGAGGTTGGGTTCTCTGTATGCCTGTGTAGGAGGTTGGGTTCTGTGTATCTCGGTGTAGGAGGTTGGGTTCTCTGTATCTCGGTGTAGGAGGTTGGGTTCTCTGTATCTCTGTGTAGGAGGTTGGGTTCTGTGTATCTCGGTGTAGGAGGTTGGGTTCTCTGTATCTCGGTGTAGGAGGTTGGGTTCTCTGTATGCCTGTGTAGGAGGTTGGGTTCTCTGTATCTCGGTGAAGGAGGTTGGGTTCTGTGTATCCCTGTGTAGGAGGTTGGGTTCTGTGTATCTCTGTGTAGGAGGTTGGGTTCTCTGTATCTCGGTGTAGGAGGTTGGGTTCTCTGTATCTCGGTGTAGGAGGTTGGGTTCTCTGTATCTCTGTGTAGGAGGTTGGGTTCTGTGTATCTCGGTGTAGGAGGTTGGGTTCTCTGTATCCCTGTGTAGGAGGTTGGGTTCTCTGTATCTCGGTGTTGGAGGTTGGGTTCTGTGTATCCCTGTGTAGGAGGTTGGGTTATGTGTATCTCTGTGTAGGAGGTTGGGTTCTGTGTATCCCTGTGTAGGAGGTTGGGTTCTGTGTATCTCTGTGTAGGAGGTTGGGTTCTCTGTATCTTGGTGTAGGAGGTTGGGTTCTCTGTATCTCTGTGTAGGAGGTTGGGTTCTGTGTATCTCGGTGTAGGAGGTTGGGTTCTGTGTTTCCCTGTGTAGGAGGTTGGGTTCTGTGTATCTCTGTGTAGGAGGTTGGGTTCTCTGTATCTCGGTGTAGGAGGTTGGGTTCTCTGTATCTCGGTGTAGGAGGTTGGGTTCTCTGTATCTCGGTGTAGGAGTTTGGGATCTCTGTATCTTTGTGTAGGAGGTTGGGTTCTGTGTATCTCGGTGTAGGAGGTTGGGTTCTGTGTATCCCTGTGTAGGAGGTTGGGTTCTGTGTATCTCTGTGTAGGAGGTTGTGTTCTCTGTATCTCAGTGTAGGAGGTTGGGTTCTCTGTATCTCTGTGTAGGAGGTTGGGCTCTGTGTATCTCTGTGTAGGAGGTTGGGTTCTGTGTATCTCGGTGTAGGAGGTTGGGTTCTCTGTATCTCGGTGTTGGAGGTTGGGTTCTGTGTATCCCTGTGTAGGAGGTTGGGTTCTCTGTATCTCTGTGTAGGAGGTTGGGTTCTCTGTATCTCTGTGTAAGAGGTTGGGTTCTCTGTATCCCTGTGTAGGAGGTTGGGTTCTGTGTATCCCTGTGTAGGAGGTTGGGTTCTGTGTAGGAGGTTGGGTTCTGTGTATCTCGGTGTAGGAGGTTGGGTTCTGTGTATCCCTGTGTAGGAGGTTGGGTTCTGTGTATCTCTGTGTAGGAGGTTGGGTTCTCTGTATCTCGGTGTAGGAGGTTGGGTTCTCTGTATCTCTGTGTAGGAGGTTGGGTTCTGTGTATCTCTGTGTAGGAGGTTGGGCTCTGTGTAGGAGGTTGGGTTCTGTGTATCTCGGTGTAGGAGGTTGGGTTCTCTGTATCTCTGTGTAGGAGGTTGGGTTCTCTGTATCTCTGTGTAGGAGGTTGGGTTCTCTGTATCTCGGTGTAGGAGGTTGGGTTCTCTGTATCTCGGTGTAGGAGGTTGGGTTCTCTGTATCTCGGTGTAGGAGGTTGGGTTCTCTGTATCTCGGTGTAGGAGGTTGGGTTCTCTGTATCTCGGTGTAGGAGGTTGGGTTCTCTGTATCACGGTGTAGGAGGTTGGGTTCTGTGTATCTCGGTGTAGGAGGTTGGGTTCTCTGTATCACGTTGTAAGAGGTTGGGTTCTCTGTGTCCCTGTGTAGAAGGTGGGGTTCTCTGTATCTCTGTGTAGGAGGTTGGGTTCTCTGTATCTCTGTGTAGGAGGTTGGGTTCTCCCGTATCCCTGTGTAGGAGGTTGGGTTCTCTGTATCCCTGTGTAGGAGGTTGGGTTCTCTGTATCCCTGTGTAGGAGGTTGGGTTCTGTGTATCTCTGTGTAGGAGGCTGGGTTCTCTGTATCTCTGTGTAGGAGGTTGGGTTCTCTGTACCTCTGTGTAGGAGGTTGGGTTCTCTGTATCCCTGTGTAGGAGGTTCGGTTCTCTGTATCCCTGTGTAGGAGGTTGGGTTCTCTGTATCTCGGTGTAGGAGGTTGGGTTCTCTGTATCTCGGTGTAGGAGGTTGGGTTCTCTGTATCTCGGTGTAGGAGGTTGGGTTCTCTGTATCTCGGTGTAGGAGGTTGGGTTCTGTGTATCTCTGTGTAGGAGGTTGGGTTCTGTGTATCTTTGTGTAGGAGGTTGGGTTCTGTGTATCTCTGTGTATGAGGTTGGGTTCTGTGTATCTCTGTGTAGGAGGTTGGGTTCTCTGTATCTCGGTGTAGGAGGTTGGGTTCTCTGTATGCCTGTGTAGGAGGTTGGGTTCTCTGTATCTCGGTGTAGGAGGTTGGGTTCTCTGTATCTCGGTGTAGGAGGTTGGGTTCTGTGTATCTCTGTGTAGGAGGTTGGGTTCTCTGTATCTCGGTGTAGGAGGTTGGGTTCTCTGTATGCCTGTGTAGGAGGTTGGGTTCTCTGTATCTCGGTGTAGGAGGTTGGGTTCTCTGTATCTCGGTGTAGGAGGTTGGGTTCTGTGTATCTCTGTGTAGGAGGTTGGGTTCTCTGTATCTCTGTGTAGGAGGTTGGGTTCTCTGTATCTCGGTGTAGGAGGTTGGGTTCTCTGTATCTCGGTGTAGGAGGTTGGGTTCTCTGTATCTCGGTGTAGGAGGTTGGGTTCTGTGTATCTCGGTGTAGGAGGTTGGGTTCTCTGTATCTCTGTGTAGGAGGTTGGGTTCTGTGTATCTCGGTGTAGGAGGTTGGATTCTCTGTATCTCGGTGTAGGAGGTTGGGTTCTCTGTATCTCGGTGTAGGAGGTTGGGTTCTCTGTATCTCTGTGTAGGAGGTTGGGTTCTCTGTATCTCGGTGTGGGAGGTTGGGTTCTCTGTATCCCTGTGTAGGAGGTTGGGTTCTCTGTATCTCAGTGTAGGAGGTTGGGTTCTGTGTATCTCGGTGTAGGAGGTTGGGTTCTCTGTATCTCTGTGTAGGAGGTTGGGTTCTGTGTATCTCGGTGTAGGAGGTTGGGTTCTCTGTATCTCGGTGTAGGAGGTTGGGTTCTCTGTATCTCGGTGTAGGAGGTTGGGTTCTCTGTATCTCTGTGTAGGAGGTTGGGTTCTCTGTATCTCGGTGTGGGAGGTTGGGTTCTCTGTATCCCTGTGTAGGAGGTTGGGTTCTCTGTATCTCGGTGTAGGAGGTTGGGTTCTCTGTATCTCGGTGTAGAAGGTTGGGTTCTCTGTATCTCTGTGTAGGAGGTTGGGTTCTGTGTATCTCGGTGTAGGAGGTTGGGTTTTCTGTATCTCGGTGTAGGAGGTTGGGTTCTCTGTATCTCGGTGTAGGAGGTTGGGTTCTCTGTATCTCGGTGTAGAAGGTTGGGTTCTCTGTATCTCTGTGTAGGAGGTTGGGTTCTGTGTATCTCGGTGTAGGAGGTTGGGTTTTCTGTATCTCGGTGTAGGAGGTTGGGTTCTCTGTATCTCGGTGTAGGAGGTTGGGTTCTCTGTATCTCGGTGTAGGAGGTTGGGTTCTCTGTATCTCGGTGTAGGAGGTTGGGTTCTCTGTATGCCTGTGTAGGAGGTTGGGTTCTGTGTATCTCGGTGTAGGAGGTTGGGTTCTCTGTATCTCGGTGTAGGAGGTTGGGTTCTCTGTATCTCTGTGTAGGAGGTTGGGTTCTGTGTATCTCGGTGTAGGAGGTTGGGTTCTCTGTATCTCGGTGTAGGAGGTTGGGTTCTCTGTATGCCTGTGTAGGAGGTTGGGTTCTCTGTATCTCGGTGAAGGAGGTTGGGTTCTGTGTATCCCTGTGTAGGAGGTTGGGTTCTGTGTATCTCTGTGTAGGAGGTTGGGTTCTCTGTATCTCGGTGTAGGAGGTTGGGTTCTCTGTATCTCGGTGTAGGAGGTTGGGTTCTCTGTATCTCTGTGTAGGAGGTTGGGTTCTGTGTATCTCGGTGTAGGAGGTTGGGTTCTCTGTATCCCTGTGTAGGAGGTTGGGTTCTCTGTATCTCGGTGTTGGAGGTTGGGTTCTGTGTATCCCTGTGTAGGAGGTTGGGTTATGTGTATCTCTGTGTAGGAGGTTGGGTTCTGTGTATCCCTGTGTAGGAGGTTGGGTTCTGTGTATCTCTGTGTAGGAGGTTGGGTTCTCTGAATCTTGGTGTAGGAGGTTGGGTTCTCTGTATCTCTGTGTAGGAGGTTGGGTTCTGTGTATCTCGGTGTAGGAGGTTGGGTTCTGTGTTTCCCTGTGTAGGAGGTTGGGTTCTGTGTATCTCTGTGTAGGAGGTTGGGTTCTCTGTATCTCGGTGTAGGAGGTTGGGTTCTCTGTATCTCGGTGTAGGAGGTTGGGTTCTCTGTATCTCGGTGTAGGAGTTTGGGATCTCTGTATCTTTGTGTAGGAGGTTGGGTTCTGTGTATCTCGGTGTAGGAGGTTGGGTTCTGTGTATCCCTGTGTAGGAGGTTGGGTTCTGTGTATCTCTGTGTAGGAGGTTGTGTTCTCTGTATCTCAGTGTAGGAGGTTGGGTTCTCTGTATCTCTGTGTAGGAGGTTGGGTTCTGTGTATCTCTGTGTAGGAGGTTGGGTTCTGTGTATCTCGGTGTAGGAGGTTGGGTTCTCTGTATCTCGGTGTTGGAGGTTGGGTTCTGTGTATCCCTGTGTAGGAGGTTGGGTTCTCTGTATCTCTGTGTAGGAGGTTGGGTTCTCTGTATCTCTGTGTAAGAGGTTGGGTTCTCTGTATCCCTGTGTAGGAGGTTGGGTTCTGTGTATCCCTGTGTAGGAGGTTGGGTTCTGTGTAGGAGGTTGGGTTCTGTGTATCTCGGTGTAGGAGGTTGGGTTCTGTGTATCCCTGTGTAGGAGGTTGGGTTCTGTGTATCTCTGTGTAGGAGGTTGGGTTCTCTGTATCTCGGTGTAGGAGGTTGGGTTCTCTGTATCTCTGTGTAGGAGGTTGGGTTCTGTGTATCTCTGTGTAGGAGGTTGGGCTCTGTGTAGGAGGTTGGGTTCTGTGTATCTCGGTGTAGGAGGTTGGGTTCTCTGTATCTCTGTGTAGGAGGTTGGGTTCTCTGTATCTCTGTGTAGGAGGTTGGGTTCTCTGTATCTCGGTGTAGGAGGTTGGGTTCTCTGTATCTCGGTGTAGGAGGTTGGGTTCTCTGTATCTCGGTGTAGGAGGTTGGGTTCTCTGTATCTCGGTGTAGGAGGTTGGGTTCTCTGTATCTCGGTGTAGGAGGTTGGGTTCTCTGTATCACGGTGTAGGAGGTTGGGTTCTGTGTATCTCGGTGTAGGAGGTTGGGTTCTCTGTATCACGTTGTAAGAGGTTGGGTTCTCTGTGTCCCTGTGTAGAAGGTGGGGTTCTCTGTATCTCTGTGTAGGAGGTTGGGTTCTCTGTATCTCTGTGTAGGAGGTTGGGTTCTCCCGTATCCCTGTGTAGGAGGTTGGGTTCTCTGTATCCCTGTGTAGGAGGTTGGGTTCTCTGTATCCCTGTGTAGGAGGTTGGGTTCTGTGTATCTCTGTGTAGGAGGCTGGGTTCTCTGTATCTCTGTGTAGGAGGTTGGGTTCTCTGTATCTCTGTGTAGGAGGTTGGGTTCTCTGTATCCCTGTGTAGGAAGTTCGGTTCTCTGTATCCCTGTGTAGGAGGTTGGGTTCTCTGTATCTCGGTGTAGGAGGTTGGGTTCTCTGTATCTCGGTGTAGGAGGTTGGGTTCTCTGTATCTCGGTGTAGGAGGTTGGGTTCTGTGTATCTCTGTGTAGGAGGTTGGGTTCTGTGTATCTTTGTGTAGGAGGTTGGGTTCTGTGTATCTCTGTGTAGGAGGTTGGGTTCTGTGTATCTCTGTGTAGGAGGTTGGGTTCTCTGTATCTCGGTGTAGGAGGTTGGGTTCTCTGTATGCCTGTGTAGGAGGTTGGGTTCTCTGTATCTCGGTGTAGGAGGTTGGGTTCTCTGTATCTCGGTGTAGGAGGTTGGGTTCTGTGTATCTCTGTGTAGGAGGTTGGGTTCTCTGTATCTCGGTGTAGGAGGTTGGGTTCTCTGTATGCCTGTGTAGGAGGTTGGGTTCTCTGTATCTCGGTGTAGGAGGTTGGGTTCTCTGTATCTCGGTGTAGGAGGTTGGGTTCTGTGTATCTCTGTGTAGGAGGTTGGGTTCTCTGTATCTCTGTGTAGGAGGTTGGGTTCTCTGTATCTCGGTGTAGGAGGTTGGGTTCTCTGTATCTCGGTGTAGGAGGTTGGGTTCTCTGTATCTCGGTGTAGGAGGTTGGGTTCTGTGTATCTCGGTGTAGGAGGTTGGGTTCTCTGTATCTCTGTGTAGGAGGTTGGGTTCTGTGTATCTCGGTGTAGGAGGTTGGATTCTCTGTATCTCGGTGTAGGAGGTTGGGTTCTCTGTATCTCGGTGTAGGAGGTTGGGTTCTCTGTATCTCTGTGTAGGAGGTTGGGTTCTCTGTATCTCGGTGTGGGAGGTTGGGTTCTCTGTATCCCTGTGTAGGAGGTTGGGTTCTCTGTATCTCGGTGTAGGAGGTTGGGTTCTCTGTATCTCGGTGTAGAAGGTTGGGTTCTCTGTATCTCTGTGTAGGAGGTTGGGTTCTCTGTATCTCGGTGTAGGAGGTTGGGTTCTGTGTATCTCTGTGTAGGAGGTTGGGTTCTGTGTAACTTTGTGTAGGAGGTTGGGTTCTGTGTATCTCTGTGTAGGAGGTTGGGTTCTGTGTATCTCTGTGTAGGAGGTTGGGTTCTCTGTATCTCGGTGTAGGAGGTTGGGTTCTCTGTATGCCTGTGTAGGAGGTTGGGTTCTCTCTATCTCGGTGAAGGAGGTTGGGTTCTCTGTATCTCGGTGTAGGAGGTTGGGTTCTGTGTATCTCTGTGTAGGAGGTTGGGTTCTCTGTATCTCTGTGTAGGAGGTTGGGTTCTCTGTATCTCGGTGTAGGAGGTTGGGTTCTCTGTATCTCGGTGTAGGAGGTTGGGTTCTCTGTATCTCGGTGTAGGAGGTTGGGTTCTGTGTATCTCGGTGTAGGAGGTTGGGTTCTCTGTATCTCTGTGTAGGAGGTTGGGTTCTGTGTATCTCGGTGTAGGAGGTTGGGTTCTCTGTATCTCGGTGTAGGAGGTTGGGTTCTCTGTATCTCGGTGTAGGAGGTTGGGTTCTCTGTATCTCGGTGTAGGAGGTTGGGTTCTCTGTATCACGGTGTAGGAGGTTGGGTTCTGTGTATCTCGGTGTAGGAGGTTGGGTTCTCTGTATCACGTTGTAAGAGGTTGGGTTCTCTGTATCCCTGTGTAGAAGGTTGGGTTCTCTGTATCTCTGTGTAGGAGGTTGGGTTCTCTGTATCTCTGTGTAGGAGGTTGGGTTCTCCCGTATCCCTGTGTAGGAGGTTGGGTTCTCTGTATCCCTGTGTAGGAGGTTGGGTTCTCTGTATCCCTGTGTAGGAGGTTGGGTTCTGTGTATCTCTGTGTAGAAGGCTGGGTTCTCTGTATCTCTGTGTAGGAGGTTGGGTTCTCTGTATCTCTGTGTAGGAGGTTGGGTTCTCTGTATCCCTGTGTAGGAGGTTCGGTTCTCTGTATCCCTGTGTAGGAGGTTGGGTTCTCTGTATCTCGGTGTAGGAGGTTGGGTTCTCTGTATCTCGGTGTAGGAGGTTGGGTTCTCTGTATCTCTGTGTAGGAGGTTGGGTTCTCTGTATCTCGGTGTAGGAGGTTGGGTTCTCTGTATCTCGGTGTAGGAGGTTGGGTTCTCTGTATCTCGGTGTAGGAGGTTGGGTTCTGTTTATCTCGGTGTAGGAGGTTGGGTTCTCTGTATCTCTGTGTAGGAGGTTGGGTTCTGTGTATCTCGGTGTAGGAGGTTGGGTTCTCTGTATCTCGGTGTAGGAGGTTGGGTTCTCTGTATCTCGGTGTAGGAGGTTGGGTTCTCTGTATCTCTGTGTAGGAGGTTGGGTTCTCTGTATCTCGGTGTGGGAGGTTGGGTTCTCTGTATCCCTGTGTAGGAGGTTGGGTTCTCTGTATCTCGGTGTAGGAGGTTGGGTTCTCTGTATCTCTGTGTAGAAGGTTGGGTTCTCTGTATCTCTGTGTAGGAGGTTGGGTTCTGTGTATCTCGGTGTAGGAGGTTGGGTTTTCTGTATCTCGGTGTAGGAGGTTGGGTTCTCTGTATCTCGGTGTAGGAGGTTGGGTTCTCTGTATCTCGGTGTAGGAGGTTGGGTTCTCTGTATGCCTGTGTAGGAGGTTGGGTTCTGTGTATCTCGGTGTAGGAGGTTGGGTTCTCTGTATCTCGGTGTAGGAGGTTGGGTTCTCTGTATCTCTGTGTAGGAGGTTGGGTTCTGTGTATCTCGGTGTAGGAGGTTGGGTTCTCTGTATCTCGGTGTAGGAGGTTGGGTTCTCTGTATCTCGGTGAAGGAGGTTGGGTTCTGTGTATCCCTGTGTAGGAGGTTGGGTTCTGTGTATCTCTGTGTAGGAGGTTGGGTTCTCTGTATCTCGGTGTAGGAGGTTGGGTTCTCTGTATCTCGGTGTAGGAGGTTGGGTTCTCTGTATCTCTGTGTAGGAGGTTGGGTTCTGTGTATCTCGGTGTAGGAGGTTGGGTTCTCTGTATCCCTGTGTAGGAGGTTGGGTTCTCTGTATCTCGGTGTTGGAGGTTGGGTTCTGTGTATCCCTGTGTAGGAGGTTGGGTTATGTGTATCTCTGTGTAGGAGGTTGGGTTCTGTGTATCCCTGTGTAGGAGGTTGGGTTCTGTGTATCTCTGTGTAGGAGGTTGGGTTCTCTGTATCTTGGTGTAGGAGGTTGGGTTCTCTGTATCTCTGTGTAGGAGGTTGGGTTCTGTGTATCTCAGTGTAGGAGGTTGGGTTCTGTGTATACCTGTGTAGGAGGTTGGGTTCTGTGTATCTCTCTGTAGGAGGTTGGGTTCTCTGTATCTCGGTGTAGGAGGTAGGGTTCTCTGTATCTCGGTGTAGGAGTTTGGGATCTCTGTATCTTTGTGTAGGAGGTTGGGTTCTGTGTATCTCGGTGTAGGAGGTTGGGTTCTGTGTATCCCTGTGTAGGAGGTTGGGTTCTGTGTATCTCTGTGTAGGAGGTTGGGTTCTCTGTATCTCAGTGTAGGAGGTTGGGTTCTCTGTATCTCTGTGTAGGAGGTTGGGTTCTGTGTATCTCTGTGTAGGAGGTTGGGTTCTGTGTATCTCGGTGTAGGAGGTTGGGTTCTCTGTATCTCGGTGTTGGAGGTTGGGTTCTGTGTATCCCTGTGTAGGAGGTTGGGTTCTCTGTATCTCTGTGTAGGAGGTTGGGTTCTCTGTATCTCTGTGTAAGAGGTTGGGTTCTCTGTATCCCTGTGTAGGAGGTTGGGTTCTGTGTAGGAGGTTGGGTTCTGTGTATCTCGGTGTAGGAGGTTGGGTTCTGTGTATCCCTGTGTAGGAGGTTGGGTTCTGTGTATCTCTGTGTAGGAGGTTGGGTTCTCTGTATCTCGGTGTAGGAGGTTGGGTTCTCTGTATCTCTGTGTAGGAGGTTGGGTTCTGTGTATCTCTGTGTAGGAGGTTGGGTTCTGTGTATCTCTGTGTAGGAGGTTGGGTTCTGTGTATCTCGGTGTAGGAGGTTGGGTTCTCTGTATCTCTGTGTAGGAGGTTGGGTTCTCTGTATCTCTGTGTAGGAGGTTGCGTTCTCTGTATCTCGGTGTAGGAGGTTGGGTTCTCTGTATCCCTGTGTAGGAGGTTGGGTTCTGTGTATCCCTGTGTAGGAGGTTGGGTTCTGTGTATCTCTGTGTAGGAGGTTGGGTTCTCTGTATCTCGGTGTAGGAGGTTGGGTTCTCTGTATCTCTGTGTAGGAGGTTGGGCTCTGTGTATCTCTGTGTAGGAGGTTGGGTTCTGTGTATCTCTGTGTAGGAGGTTGGGTTCTGTGTATCCCTGTGTAGGAGGTTGGGTTCTGTGTATCTCTGTGTAGGAGGTTGGGTTCTCTGTATCTCAGTGTAGGAGGTTGGGTTCTCTGTATCTCTGTGTAGGAGGTTGGGTTCTGTGTATCTCTGTGTAGGAGGTTGGGTTCTGTGTATCTCGGTGTAGGAGGTTGGGTTCTCTGTATCTCGGTGTTGGAGGTTGGGTTCTGTGAATCCCTGTGTAGGAGGTTGGGTTCTCTGTATCTCTGTGTAGGAGGTTGGGTTCTCTGTATCTCTGTGTAAGAGGTTGGGTTCTCTGTATCCCTGTGTAGGAGGTTGGGTTCTGTGTATCCCTGTGTAGGAGGTTGGGTTCTGTGTAGGAGGTTGGGTTCTGTGTATCTCGGTGTAGGAGGTTGGGTTCTGTGTATCCCTGTGTAGGAGGTTGGGTTCTGTGTATCTCTGTGTAGGAGGTTGGGTTCTCTGTATCTCGGTGTAGGAGGTTGGGTTCTCTGTATCTCTGTGTAGGAGGTTGGGTTCTGTGTATCTCTGTGTAGGAGGTTGGGTTCTGTGTATCTCTGTGTAGGAGGTTGGATTCTGTGTATCTCGGTGTAGGAGGTTGGGTTCTCTGTATCTCTGTGTAGGAGGTTGGGTTCTCTGTATCTCTGTGTAGGAGGTTGGGTTCTCTGTATCTCGGTGTAGGAGGTTGGGTTCTCTGTATCCCTGTGTAGGAGGTTGGGTTCTGTGTATCCCTGTGTAGGAGGTTGGGTTCTGTGTAGGAGGTTGGGTTCTGTGTATCTCGGTGTAGGAGGTTGGGTTCTGTGTATCCCTGTGTAGGAGGTTGGGTTCTGTGTATCTCTGTGTAGGAGGTTGGGTTCTCTGTATCTCGGTGTAGGAGGTTGGGTTCTCTGTATCTCTGTGTAGGAGGTTGGGTTCTGTGTATCTCTGTGTAGGAGGTTGGGTTCTGTGTATCTCTGTGTAGGAGGTTGGGTTCTGTGTATCTCGGTGTAGGAGGTTGGGTTCTCTGTATCTCGGTGTAGGAGGTTGGGTTCTCTGTATCTCGGTGTAGGAGGTTGGGTTCTCTGTATCACGGTGTAGGAGGTTGGGTTCTGTGTATTTCGGTGTAGGAGGTTGGGTTCTCTGTATCACGTTGTAAGAGGTTGGGTTCTCTGTATCCCTGTGTAGAAGGTTGGGTTCTCTGTATCTCTGTGTAGGAGGTTGGGTTCTGTGTATCTCGGTGTAGGAGGTTGGGTTCTCTGTATCTCGGTGTAGGAGGTTGGGTTCTCTGTATCTCGGTGTAGGAGGTTGGGTTCTCTGTATCTCGGTGTAGGAGGTTGGGTTCTCTGTATCTCGGTGTAGGAGGTTGGGTTCTCTGTATCACGGTGTAGGAGGTTGGGTTCTGTGTATCTCGGTGTAGGAGGTTGGGTTCTCTGTATCACGTTGTAAGAGGTTGGGTTCTCTGTATCCCTGTGTAGAAGGTTGGGTTCTCTGTATCTCTGTGTAGGAGGTTGGGTTCTCTGTATCTCTGTGTAGGAGGTTGGGTTCTCCCGTATCCCTGTGTAGGAGGTTGGGTTCTCTGTATCCCTGTGTAGGAGGTTGGGTTCTCTGTATCCCTGTGTAGGAGGTTGGGTTCTGTGTATCTCTGTGTAGGAGGCTGGGTTCTCTGTATCTCTGTGTAGGAGGTTGGGTTCTCTGTATCTCTGTGTAGGAGGTTGGGTTCTCTGTATCCCTGTGTAGGAGGTTCGGTTCTCTGTATCCCTGTGTAGGAGGTTGGGTTCTCTGTATCTCGGTGTAGGAGGTTGGGTTCTCTGTATCTCGGTGTAGGAGGTTGGGTTCTCTGTATCTCTGTGTAGGAGGTTGGGTTCTCTGTATCTCGGTGTAGGAGGTTGGGTTCTCTGTATCTCGGTGTAGGAGGTTGGGTTCTCTGTATCTCGGTGTAGGAGGTTGGGTTCTGTTTATCTCGGTGTAGGAGGTTGGGTTCTCTGTATCTCTGTGTAGGAGGTTGGGTTCTGTGTATCTCGGTGTAGGAGGTTGGGTTCTCTGTATCTCGGTGTAGGAGGTTGGGTTCTCTGTATCTCGGTGTAGGAGGTTGGGTTCTCTGTATCTCTGTGTAGGAGGTTGGGTTCTCTGTATCTCGGTGTGGGAGGTTGGGTTCTCTGTATCCCTGTGTAGGAGGTTGGGTTCTCTGTATCTCGGTGTAGGAGGTTGGGTTCTCTGTATCTCTGTGTAGAAGGTTGGGTTCTCTGTATCTCTGTGTAGGAGGTTGGGTTCTGTGTATCTCGGTGTAGGAGGTTGGGTTTTCTGTATCTCGGTGTAGGAGGTTGGGTTCTCTGTATCTCGGTGTAGGAGGTTGGGTTCTCTGTATCTCGGTGTAGGAGGTTGGGTTCTCTGTATGCCTGTGTAGGAGGTTGGGTTCTGTGTATCTCGGTGTAGGAGGTTGGGTTCTCTGTATCTCGGTGTAGGAGGTTGGGTTCTCTGTATCTCTGTGTAGGAGGTTGGGTTCTGTGTATCTCGGTGTAGGAGGTTGGGTTCTCTGTATCTCGGTGTAGGAGGTTGGGTTCTCTGTATCTCGGTGAAGGAGGTTGGGTTCTGTGTATCCCTGTGTAGGAGGTTGGGTTCTGTGTATCTCTGTGTAGGAGGTTGGGTTCTCTGTATCTCGGTGTAGGAGGTTGGGTTCTCTGTATCTCGGTGTAGGAGGTTGGGTTCTCTGTATCTCTGTGTAGGAGGTTGGGTTCTGTGTATCTCGGTGTAGGAGGTTGGGTTCTCTGTATCCCTGTGTAGGAGGTTGGGTTCTCTGTATCTCGGTGTTGGAGGTTGGGTTCTGTGTATCCCTGTGTAGGAGGTTGGGTTATGTGTATCTCTGTGTAGGAGGTTGGGTTCTGTGTATCCCTGTGTAGGAGGTTGGGTTCTGTGTATCTCTGTGTAGGAGGTTGGGTTCTCTGTATCTTGGTGTAGGAGGTTGGGTTCTCTGTATCTCTGTGTAGGAGGTTGGGTTCTGTGTATCTCAGTGTAGGAGGTTGGGTTCTGTGTATACCTGTGTAGGAGGTTGGGTTCTGTGTATCTCTCTGTAGGAGGTTGGGTTCTCTGTATCTCGGTGTAGGAGGTTGGGTTCTCTGTATCTCGGTGTAGGAGTTTGGGATCTCTGTATCTTTGTGTAGGAGGTTGGGTTCTGTGTATCTCGGTGTAGGAGGTTGGGTTCTGTGTATCCCTGTGTAGGAGGTTGGGTTCTGTGTATCTCTGTGTAGGAGGTTGGGTTCTCTGTATCTCAGTGTAGGAGGTTGGGTTCTCTGTATCTCTGTGTAGGAGGTTGGGTTCTGTGTATCTCTGTGTAGGAGGTTGGGTTCTGTGTATCTCGGTGTAGGAGGTTGGGTTCTCTGTATCTCGGTGTTGGAGGTTGGGTTCTGTGTATCCCTGTGTAGGAGGTTGGGTTCTCTGTATCTCTGTGTAGGAGGTTGGGTTCTCTGTATCTCTGTGTAAGAGGTTGGGTTCTCTGTATCCCTGTGTAGGAGGTTGGGTTCTGTGTATCCCTGTGTAGGAGGTTGGGTTCTGTGTAGGAGGTTGGGTTCTGTGTATCTCGGTGTAGGAGGTTGGGTTCTGTGTATCCCTGTGTAGGAGGTTGGGTTCTGTGTATCTCTGTGTATGAGGTTGGGTTCTCTGTATCTCGGTGTAGGAGGTTGGGTTCTCTGTATCTCTGTGTAGGAGGTTGGGTTCTGTGTATCTCTGTGTAGGAGGTTGGGTTCTGTGTATCTCTGTGTAGGAGGTTGGGTTCTGTGTATCTCGGTGTAGGAGGTTGGGTTCTCTGTATCTCTGTGTAGGAGGTTGGGTTCTCTGTATCTCTCTGTAGGAGGTTGGGTTCTCTGTATCTCGGTGTAGGAGGTTGGGTTCTCTGTATCCCTGTGTAGGAGGTTGGGTTCTGTGTATCCCTGTGTAGGAGGTTGGGTTCTGTGTAGGAGGTTGGGTTCTGTGTATCTCGGTGTAGGAGGTTGGGTTCTGTGTATCCCTGTGTAGGAGGTTGGGTTCTGTGTATCTCTGTGTAGGAGGTTGGGTTCTCTGTATCTCGGTGTAGGAGGTTGGGTTCTCTGTATCTCTGTGTAGGAGGTTGGGCTCTGTGTATCTCTGTGTAGGAGGTTGGGTTCTGTGTATCTCTGTGTAGGAGGTTGGGTTCTGTGTATCCCTGTGTAGGAGGTTGGGTTCTGTGTATCTCTGTGTAGGAGGTTGGGTTCTCTGTATCTCAGTGTAGGAGGTTGGGTTCTCTGTATCTCTGTGTAGGAGGTTGGGTTCTGTGTATCTCTGTGTAGGAGGTTGGGTTCTGTGTATCTCGGTGTAGGAGGTTGGGTTCTCTGTATCTCGGTGTTGGAGGTTGGGTTCTGTGTATCCCTGTGTAGGAGGTTGGGTTCTCTGTATCTCTGTGTAGGAGGTTGGGTTCTCTGTATCTCTGTGTAAGAGGTTGGGTTCTCTGTATCCCTGTGTAGGAGGTTGGGTTCTGTGTATCCCTGTGTAGGAGGTTGGGTTCTGTGTAGGAGGTTGGGTTCTGTGTATCTCGGTGTAGGAGGTTGGGTTCTGTGTATCCCTGTGTAGGAGGTTGGGTTCTGTGTATCTCTGTGTAGGAGGTTGGGTTCTCTGTATCTCGGTGTAGGAGGTTGGGTTCTCTGTATCTCTGTGTAGGAGGTTGGGTTCTGTGTATCTCTGTGTAGGAGGTTGGGTTCTGTGTATCTCTGTGTAGGAGGTTGGGTTCTGTGTATCTCGGTGTAGGAGGTTGGGTTCTCTGTATCTCTGTGTAGGAGGTTGGGTTCTCTGTATCTCTGTGTAGGAGGTTGGGTTCTCTGTATCTCGGTGTAGGAGGTTGGGTTCTCTGTATCCCTGTGTAGGAGGTTGGGTTCTGTGTATCCCTGTGTAGGAGGTTGGGTTCTGTGTAGGAGGTTGGGTTCTGTGTATCTCGGTGTAGGAGGTTGGGTTCTGTGTATCCCTGTGTAGGAGGTTGGGTTCTGTGTATCTCTGTGTAGGAGGTTGGGTTCTCTGTATCTCGGTGTAGGAGGTTGGGTTCTCTGTATCTCTGTGTAGGAGGTTGGGTTCTGTGTATCTCTGTGTAGGAGGTTGGGTTCTGTGTATCTCTGTGTAGGAGGTTGGGTTCTGTGTATCTCGTTGTAGGAGGTTGGGTTCTCTGTATCTCGGTGTAGGAGGTTGGGTTCTCTGTATCTCGGTGTAGGAGGTTGGGTTCTCTGTATCACGGTGTAGGAGGTTGGGTTCTGTGTATTTCGGTGTAGGAGGTTGGGTTCTCTGTATCACGTTGTAAGAGGTTGGGTTCTCTGTATCCCTGTGTAGAAGGTTGGGTTCTCTGTATCTCTGTGTAGGAGGTTGGGTTCTCTGTATCCCTGTGTAGGAGGTTGGGTTCTGTGTAGGAGGTTGGGTTCTGTGTATCCCTGTGTAGGAGGTTGGGTTCTCTGTATCCCTGTGTAGGAGGTTGGGTTCTGTGTATCTCTGTGTAGGAGGCTGGGTTCTCTGTATCTCTGTGTAGGAGGTTGGGTTCTCTGTATCTCTGTGTAGGAGGTTGGGTTCTCTGTATCCCTGTGTAGGAGGTTCGGTTCTCTGTATCCCTGTGTAGGAGGTTGGGTTCTCTGTATCTCGGTGTAGGAGGTTGGGTTCTCTGTATCTCGGTGTAGGAGGTTGGGTTCTCTGTATCTCGGTGTAGGAGGTTGGGTTCTCTGTATCTCGGTGTAGGAGGTTGGGTTCTGTGTATCTCTGTGTAGGAGGTTGGGTTCTGTGTATCTCTGTGTAGGAGGTTGGGTTCTGTGTATCTTTGTGTAGGAGGTTGGGTTCTGTGTATCTCTGTGTAGGAGGTTGGGTTCTGTGTATCTCTGTGTAGGAGGTTGGGTTCTCTGTATCTCGGTGTAGGAGGTTGGGTTCTCTGTATGCCTGTGTAGGAGGTTGGGTTCTCTGTATCTCGGTGTAGGAGGTTGGGTTCTCTGTATCTCGGTGTAGGAGGTTGGGTTCTGTGTATCTCTGTGTAGGAGGTTGGGTTCTCTGTATCTCGGTGTAGGAGGTTGGGTTCTCTGTATGCCTGTGTAGGAGGTTGGGTTCTCTGTATCTCGGTGTAGGAGGTTGGGTTCTCTGTATCTCGGTGTAGGAGGTTGGGTTCTGTGTATCTCTGTGTAGGAGGTTGGGTTCTCTGTATCTCTGTGTAGGAGGTTGGGTTCTCTGTATCTCGGTGTAGGAGGTTGGGTTCTCTGTATCTCGGTGTAGGAGGTTGGGTTCTCTGTATCTCGGTGTAGGAGGTTGGGTTCTGTGTATCTCGGTGTAGGAGGTTGGGTTCTCTGTATCTCTGTGTAGGAGGTTGGGTTCTGTGTATCTCGGTGTAGGAGGTTGGATTCTCTGTATCTCGGTGTAGGAGGTTGGGTTCTCTGTATCTCGGTGTAGGAGGTTGGGTTCTCTGTATCTCTGTGTAGGAGGTTGGGTTCTCTGTATCTCGGTGTGGGAGGTTGGGTTCTCTGTATCCCTGTGTAGGAGGTTGGGTTCTCTGTATCTCGGTGTAGGAGGTTGGGTTCTCTGTATCTCGGTGTAGAAGGTTGGGTTCTCTGTATCTCTGTGTAGGAGGTTGGGTTCTCTGTATCTCGGTGTAGGAGGTTGGGTTCTGTGTATCTCTGTGTAGGAGGTTGGGTTCTGTGTATCTTTGTGTAGGAGGTTGGGTTCTGTGTATCTCTGTGTAGGAGGTTGGGTTCTGTGTATCTCTGTGTAGGAGGTTGGGTTCTCTGTTTCTCGGTGTAGGAGGTTGGGTTCTCTGTATGCCTGTGTAGGAGGTTGGGTTCTCTGTATCTCGGTGTAGGAGGATGGGTTCTCTGTATCTCGGTGTAGAAGGTTGGATTCTCTGTATCTCGGTGTAGGAGGTTGGGTTCTGTGTATCTCTGTGTAGGAGGTTGGGTTCTCTGTATCTCGGTGTAGGAGGTTGGGTTCTCTGTATCCCTGTGTAGGAGGTTGGGTTCTCTGTATCTCGGTGTAGGAGGATGGGTTCTCTATATCTCGGTGTAGAAGGTTGGATTCTCTGTATCTCGGTGTAGGAGGTTGGGTTCTGTGTATCTCTGTGTAGGAGGTTGGGTTCTGTGTATCTTTGTGTAGGAGGTTGGGTTCTGTGTATCTCTGTGTAGGAGGTTGGGTTCTGTGTATCTCTGTGTAGGAGGTTGGGTTCTCTGTATCTCGGTGTAGGAGGTTGGGTTCTCTGTATGCCTGTGTAGGAGGTTGGGTTCTCTCTATCTCGGTGTAGGAGGTTGGGTTCTCTGTATCTCGGTGTAGGAGGTTGGGTTCTGTGTATCTCTGTGTAGGAGGTTGGGTTCTCTGTATCTCTGTGTAGGAGGTTGGGTTCTCTGTATCTCGGTGTAGGAGGTTGGGTTCTCTGTATCTCGGTGTAGGAGGTTGGGTTCTCTGTATCTCGGTGTAGGAGGTTGGGTTCTGTATATCTCGGTGTAGGAGGTTGGGTTCTCTGTATCTCTGTGTAGGAGGTTGGGTTCTGTGTATCTCGGTGTAGGAGGTTGGGTTCTCTGTATCTCGGTGTAGGAGGTTGGGTTCTCTGTATCTTGGTGTAGGAGGTTGGGTTCTCTGTATCTCTGTGTAGGAGGTTGGGTTCTCTGTATCTCGGTGTGGGAGGTTGGGTTCTCTGTATCCCTGTGTAGGAGGTTGGGTTCTCTGTATCTCGGTGTAGGAGGTTGGGTTCTCTGTATCTCGGTGTAGAAGGTTGGGTTCTCTGTATCTCTGTGTAGGAGGTTGGGTTCTGTGTATCTCGGTGTAGGAGGTTGGGTTTTCTGTATCTCGGTGTAGGAGGTTGGGTTCTCTGTATCTCGGTGTAGGAGGTTGGGTTCTCTGTATCTCAGTGTAGGAGGTTGGGTTCTGTGTATCTCTGTGTAGGAGGTTGGGTTCTCTGTATCTCGGTGTAGGAGGTTGGGTTCTCTGTATCTCGGTGTAGGAGGTTGGGTTCTCTGTATCTCGGTGTAGGAGGTTGGGTTCTGTGTATCTCGGTGTAGGAGGTTGGGTTCTCTGTATCTCTGTGTAGGAGGTTGGGTTCTGTGTATCTCGGTGTAGGAGGTTGGGTTCTCTGTATCTCGGTGTAGGAGGTTGGGTTCTCTGTATCTCGGTGTAGGAGGTTGGGTTCTCTGTATCTCTGTGTAGGAGGTTGGGTTCTCTGTATCTCGGTGTGGGAGGTTGGGTTCTCTGTATCCCTGTGTAGGAGGTTGGGTTCTCTGTATCTCGGTGTAGGAGGTTGGGTTCTCTGTATCTCGGTGTAGAAGGTTGGGTTCTCTGTATCACTGTGTAGGAGGTTGGGTTCTCTGTATCTCGGTGTAGGAGGTTGGGTTCTGTGTATCTCTGTGTAGGAGGTTGGGTTCTGTGTATCTTTGTGTAGGAGGTTGGGTTCTGTGTTTCTCTGTGTAGGAGGTTGGGTTCTGTGTATCTCTGTGTAGGAGGTTGGGTTCTCTGTATCTCGGTGTAGGAGGTTGGGTTCTCTGTATGCCTGTGTAGGAGGTTGGGTTCTCTGTATCTCGGTGTAGGAGGTTGGGTTCTCTGTATCTCAGTGTAGGAGGTTGGGTTCTGTGTATCTCTGTGTAGGAGGTTGGGTTCTCTGTATCTCTGTGTAGGAGGTTGGGTTCTCTGTATCTCGGTGTAGGAGGTTGGGTTCTCTGTATCTCGGTGTAGGAGGTTGGGTTCTCTGTATCTCGGTGTAGGAGGTTGGGTTCTGTGTATCTCGGTGTAGGAGGTTGGGTTCTCTGTATCTCTGTGTAGGAGGTTGGGTTCTGTGTATCTCGGTGTAGGAGGTTGGGTTCTCTGTATCTCGGTGTAGGAGGTTGGGTTCTCTGTATCTCGGTGTAGGAGGTTGGGTTCTCTGTATCTCTGTGTAGGAGGTTGGGTTCTCTGTATCTCGGTGTGGGAGGTTGGGTTCTCTGTATCCCTGTGTAGGAGGTTGGGTTCTCTGTATCTCGGTGTAGGAGGTTGGGTTCTCTGTATCTCGGTGTAGAAGGTTGGGTTCTCTGTATCTCTGTGTAGGAGGTTGGGTTCTGTGTATCTCGGTGTAGGAGGTTGGGTTTTCTGTATCTCGGTGTATGAGGTTGGGTTCTCTGTATCTCGGTGTAGGAGGTTGGGTTCTCTGTATCTCGGTGTAGAAGGTTGGGTTCTCTGTATCTCTGTGTAGGAGGTTGGGTTCTGTGTATCTCGGTGTAGGAGGTTGGGTTTTCTGTATCTCGGTGTAGGAGGTTGGGTTCTCTGTATCTCGGTGTAGGAGGTTGGGTTCTCTGTATCTCGGTGTAGGAGGTTGGGTTCTCTGTATCTCGGTGTAGGAGGTTGGGTTCTCTGTATGCCTGTGTAGGAGGTTGGGTTCTGTGTATCTCGGTGTAGGAGGTTGGGTTCTCTGTATCTCGGTGTAGGAGGTTGGGTTCTCTGTATCTCTGTGTAGGAGGTTGGGTTCTGTGTATCTCGGTGTAGGAGGTTGGGTTCTCTGTATCTCGGTGTAGGAGGTTGGGTTCTCTGTATGCCTGTGTAGGAGGTTGGGTTCTCTGTATCTCGGTGAAGGAGGTTGGGTTCTGTGTATCCCTGTGTAGGAGGTTGGGTTCTGTGTATCTCTGTGTAGGAGGTTGGGTTCTCTGTATCTCGGTGTAGGAGGTTGGGTTCTCTGTATCTCGGTGTAGGAGGTTGGGTTCTCTGTATCTCTGTGTAGGAGGTTGGGTTCTGTGTATCTCGGTGTAGGAGGTTGGGTTCTCTGTATCCCTGTGTAGGAGGTTGGGTTCTCTGTATCTCGGTGTTGGAGGTTGGGTTCTGTGTATCCCTGTGTAGGAGGTTGGGTTATGTGTATCTCTGTGTAGGAGGTTGGGTTCTGTGTATCCCTGTGTAGGAGGTTGGGTTCTGTGTATCTCTGTGTAGGAGGTTGGGTTCTCTGTATCTTGGTGTAGGAGGTTGGGTTCTCTGTATCTCTGTGTAGGAGGTTGGGTTCTGTGTATCTCGGTGTAGGAGGTTGGGTTCTGTGTTTCCCTGTGTAGGAGGTTGGGTTCTGTGTATCTCTGTGTAGGAGGTTGGGTTCTCTGTATCTCGGTGTAGGAGGTTGGGTTCTCTGTATCTCGGTGTAGGAGTTTGGGATCTCTGTATCTTTGTGTAGGAGGTTGGGTTCTGTGTATCTCGGTGTAGGAGGTTGGGTTCTGTGTATCCCTGTGTAGGAGGTTGGGTTCTGTGTATCTCTGTGTAGGAGGTTGGGTTCTCTGTATCTCGGTGTAGAAGGTTGGGTTCTCTGTATCACTGTGTAGGAGGTTGGGTTCTCTGTATCTCGGTGTAGGAGGTTGGGTTCTGTGTATCTCTGTGTAGGAGGTTGGGTTCTGTGTATCTTTGTGTAGGAGGTTGGGTTCTGTGTTTCTCTGTGTAGGAGGTTGGGTTCTGTGTATCTCTGTGTAGGAGGTTGGGTTCTCTGTATCTCGGTGTAGGAGGTTGGGTTCTCTGTATGCCTGTGTAGGAGGTTGGGTTCTCTGTATCTCGGTGTAGGAGGTTGGGTTCTCTGTATCTCAGTGTAGGAGGTTGGGTTCTGTGTATCTCTGTGTAGGAGGTTGGGTTCTCTGTATCTCTGTGTAGGAGGTTGGGTTCTCTGTATCTCGGTGTAGGAGGTTGGGTTCTCTGTATCTCGGTGTAGGAGGTTGGGTTCTCTGTATCTCGGTGTAGGAGGTTGGGTTCTGTGTATCTCGGTGTAGGAGGTTGGGTTCTCTGTATCTCTGTGTAGGAGGTTGGGTTCTGTGTATCTCGGTGTAGGAGGTTGGGTTCTCTGTATCTCGGTGTAGGAGGTTGGGTTCTCTGTATCTCGGTGTAGGAGGTTGGGTTCTCTGTATCTCTGTGTAGGAGGTTGGGTTCTCTGTATCTCGGTGTGGGAGGTTGGGTTCTCTGTATCCCTGTGTAGGAGGTTGGGTTCTCTGTATCTCGGTGTAGGAGGTTGGGTTCTCTGTATCTCGGTGTAGAAGGTTGGGTTCTCTGTATCTCTGTGTAGGAGGTTGGGTTCTGTGTATCTCGGTGTAGGAGGTTGGGTTTTCTGTATCTCGGTGTAGGAGGTTGGGTTCTCTGTATCTCGGTGTAGGAGGTTGGGTTCTCTGTATCTCGGTGTAGAAGGTTGGGTTCTCTGTATCTCTGTGTAGGAGGTTGGGTTTTGTGTATCTCGGTGTAGGAGGTTGGGTTTTCTGTATCTCGGTGTAGGAGGTTGGGTTCTCTGTATCTCGGTGTAGGAGGTTGGGTTCTCTGTATCTCGGTGTAGGAGGTTGGGTTCTCTGTATCTCGGTGTAGGAGGTTGGGTTCTCTGTATGCCTGTGTAGGAGGTTGGGTTCTGTGTATCTCGGTGTAGGAGGTTGGGTTCTCTGTATCTCGGTGTAGGAGGTTGGGTTCTCTGTATCTCTGTGTAGGAGGTTGGGTTCTGTGTATCTCGGTGTAGGAGGTTGGGTTCTCTGTATCTCGGTGTAGGAGGTTGGGTTCTCTGTATGCCTGTGTAGGAGGTTGGGTTCTCTGTATCTCGGTGAAGGAGGTTGGGTTCTGTGTATCCCTGTGTAGGAGGTTGGGTTCTGTGTATCTCTGTGTAGGAGGTTGGGTTCTCTGTATCTCGGTGTAGGAGGTTGGGTTCTCTGTATCTCGGTGTAGGAGGTTGGGTTCTCTGTATCTCTGTGTAGGAGGTTGGGTTCTGTGTATCTCGGTGTAGGAGGTTGGGTTCTCTGTATCCCTGTGTAGGAGGTTGGGTTCTCTGTATCTCGGTGTTGGAGGTTGGGTTCTGTGTATCCCTGTGTAGGAGGTTGGGTTATGTGTATCTCTGTGTAGGAGGTTGGGTTCTGTGTATCCCTGTGTAGGAGGTTGGGTTCTGTGTATCTCTGTGTAGGAGGTTGGGTTCTCTGTATCTTGGTGTAGGAGGTTGGGTTCTCTGTATCTCTGTGTAGGAGGTTGGGTTCTGTGTATCTCGGTGTAGGAGGTTGGGTTCTGTGTTTCCCTGTGTAGGAGGTTGGGTTCTGTGTATCTCTGTGTAGGAGGTTGGGTTCTCTGTATCTCGGTGTAGGAGGTTGGGTTCTCTGTATCTCGGTGTAGGAGGTTGGGTTCTCTGTATCTCGGTGTAGGAGTTTGGGATCTCTGTATCTTTGTGTAGGAGGTTGGGTTCTGTGTATCTCGGTGTAGGAGGTTGGGTTCTGTGTATCCCTGTGTAGGAGGTTGGGTTCTGTGTATCTCTGTGTAGGAGGTTGGGTTCTCTGTATCTCAGTGTAGGAGGTTGGGTTCTCTGTATCTCTGTGTAGGAGGTTGGGTTCTGTGTATCTCTGTGTAGGAGGTTGGGTTCTGTGTATCTCGGTGTAGGAGGTTGGGTTCTCTGTATCTCGGTGTTGGAGGTTGGGTTCTGTGTATCCCTGTGTAGGAGGTTGGGTTCTCTGTATCTCTGTGTAGGAGGTTGGGTTCTCTGTATCTCTGTGTAAGAGGTTGGGTTCTCTGTATCCCTGTGTAGGAGGTTGGGTTCTGTGTATCCCTGTGTAGGAGGTTGGGTTCTGTGTAGGAGGTTGGGTTCTGTGTATCTCGGTGTAGGAGGTTGGGTTCTGTGTATCCCTGTGTAGGAGGTTGGGTTCTGTGTATCTCTGTGTAGGAGGTTGGGTTCTCTGTATCTCGGTGTAGGAGGTTGGGTTCTCTGTATCTCTGTGTAGGAGGTTGGGTTCTGTGTATCTCTGTGTAGGAGGTTGGGCTCTGTGTAGGAGGTTGGGTTCTGTGTATCTCGGTGTAGGAGGTTGGGTTCTCTGTATCTCTGTGTAGGAGGTTGGGTTCTCTGTATCTCTGTGTAGGAGGTTGGGTTCTCTGTATCTCGGTGTAGGAGGTTGGGTTCTCTGTATCTCGGTGTAGGAGGTTGGGTTCTCTGTATCTCGGTGTAGGAGGTTGGGTTCTCTGTATCTCGGTGTAGGAGGTTGGGTTCTCTGTATCACAGTGTAGGAGGTTGGGTTCTGTGTATCTCGGTGTAGGAGGTTGGGTTCTCTGTATCACGTTGTAAGAGGTTGGGTTCTCTGTGTCCCTGTGTAGAAGGTGGGGTTCTCTGTATCTCTGTGTAGGAGGTTGGGTTCTCTGTATCTCTGTGTAGGAGGTTGGGTTCTCCCGTATCCCTGTGTAGGAGGTTGGGTTCTCTGTATCCCTGTGTAGGAGGTTGGGTTCTCTGTATCCCTGTGTAGGAGGTTGGGTTCTGTGTATCTCTGTGTAGGAGGCTGGGTTCTCTGTATCTCTGTGTAGGAGGTTGGGTTCTCTGTATCTCTGTGTAGGAGGTTGGGTTCTCTGTATCCCTGTGTAGGAGGTTCGGTTCTCTGTATCCCTGTGTAGGAGGTTGGGTTCTCTGTATCTCGGTGTAGGAGGTTGGGTTCTCTGTATCTCGGTGTAGGAGGTTGGGTTCTCTGTATCTCGGTGTAGGAGGTTGGGTTCTCTGTATCTCGGTGTAGGAGGTTGGGTTCTGTGTATCTCTGTGTAGGAGGTTGGGTTCTGTGTATCTTTGTGTAGGAGGTTGGGTTCTGTGTATCTCTGTGTAGGAGGTTGGGTTCTGTGTATCTCTGTGTAGGAGGTTGGGTTCTCTGTATCTCGGTGTAGGAGGTTGGGTTCTCTGTATGCCTGTGTAGGAGGTTGGGTTCTCTGTATCTCGGTGTAGGAGGTTGGGTTCTCTGTATCTCGGTGTAGGAGGTTGGGTTCTGTGTATCTCTGTGTAGGAGGTTGGGTTCTCTGTATCTCGGTGTAGGAGGTTGGGTTCTCTGTATGCCTGTGTAGGAGGTTGGGTTCTCTGTATCTCGGTGTAGGAGGTTGGGTTCTCTGTATCTCGGTGTAGGAGGTTGGGTTCTGTGTATCTCTGTGTAGGAGGTTGGGTTCTCTGTATCTCGGTGTAGGAGGTTGGGTTCTCTGTATCTCGGTGTAGGAGGTTGGGTTCTCTGTATCTCGGTGTAGGAGGTTGGGTTCTCTGTATCTCGGTGTAGGAGGTTGGGTTCTGTGTATCTCGGTGTAGGAGGTTGGGTTCTCTGTATCTCTGTGTAGGAGGTTGGGTTCTGTGTATCTCGGTGTAGGAGGTTGGATTCTCTGTATCTCGGTGTAGGAGGTTGGGTTCTCTGTATCTCGGTGTAGGAGGTTGGGTTCTCTGTATCTCTGTGTAGGAGGTTGGGTTCTCTGTATCTCAGTGTGGGAGGTTGGGTTCTCTGTATCCCTGTGTAGGAGGTTGGGTTCTCTGTATCTCGGTGTAGGAGGTTGGGTTCTCTGTATCTCGGTGTAGAAGGTTGGGTTCTCTGTATCTCTGTGTAGGAGGTTGGGTTCTCTGTATCTCGGTGTAGGAGGTTGGGTTCTGTGTATCTCTGTGTAGGAGGTTGGGTTCTGTGTATCTTTGTGTAGGAGGTTGGGTTCTGTGTATCTCTGTGTAGGAGGTTGGGTTCTGTGTATCTCTGTGTAGGAGGTTGGGTTCTCTGTATCTCGGTGTAGGAGGTTGGGTTCTCTGTATGCCTGTGTAGGAGGTTGGGTTCTCTCTATCTCGGTGAAGGAGGTTGGGTTCTCTGTATCTCGGTGTAGGAGGTTGGGTTCTGTGTATCTCTGTGTAGGAGGTTGGGTTCTCTGTATCTCTGTGTAGGAGGTTGGGTTCTCTGTATCTCGGTGTAGGAGGTTGGGTTCTCTGTATCTCGGTGTAGGAGGTTGGGTTCTCTGTATCTCGGTGTAGGAGGTTGGGTTCTGTGTATCTCGGTGTAGGAGGTTGGGTTCTCTGTATCTCTGTGTAGGAGGTTGGGTTCTGTGTATCTCGGTGTAGGAGGTTGGGTTCTCTGTATCTCGGTGTAGGAGGTTGGGTTCTCTGTATCTCGGTGTAGGAGGTTGGGTTCTCTGTATCTCTGTGTAGGAGGTTGGGTTCTCTCTATCTCGGTGTGGGAGGTTGGGTTCTCTGTATCCCTGTGTAGGAGGTTGGGTTCTCTGTATCTCGGTGTAGGAGGTTGGGTTCTCTGTATCTCGGTGTAGAAGGTTGGGTTCTCTGTATCTCTGTGTAGGAGGTTGGGTTCTGTGTATCTCGGTGTAGGAGGTTGGGTTTTCTGTATCTCGGTGTAGGAGGTTGGGTTCTCTGTATCTCGGTGTAGGAGGTTGGGTTCTCTGTATCTCGGTGTAGGAGGTTGGGTTCTGTGTATCTCTGTGTAGGAGGTTGGGTTCTCTGTATCTCGGTGTAGGAGGTTGGGTTCTCTGTATCTCGGTGTAGGAGGTTGGGTTCTCTGTATCTCGGTGTAGGAGGTTGGGTTCTCTGTATCTCTGTGTAGGAGGTTGGGTTCTGTGTATCTCTGTGTAGGAGGTTGGGTTCTGTGTATCTCGGTGTAGGAGGTTGGGTTCTCTGTATCTCGGTGTTGGAGGTTGGGTTCTGTGTATCCCTGTGTAGGAGGTTGGGTTCTGTGTATCTCTGTGTAGGAGGTTGGGTTCTCTGTATCTCGGTGTAGGAGGTTGGGTTCTCTGTATGCCTGTGTAGGAGGTTGGGTTCTGTGTATCTCGGTGTAGGAGGTTGGGTTCTCTGTATCTCGGTGTAGGAGGTTGGGTTCTCTGTATCTCTGTGTAGGAGGTTGGGTTCTGTGTATCTCGGTGTAGGAGGTTGGGTTCTCTGTATCTCGGTGTAGGAGGTTGGGTTCTCTGTATGCCTGTGTAGGAGGTTGGGTTCTCTGTATCTCGGTGAAGGAGGTTGGGTTCTGTCTATCCCTGTGTAGGAGGTTGGGTTCTGTGTATCTCTGTGTAGGAGGTTGGGTTCTCTGTATCTCGGTGTAGGAGGTTGGGTTCTCTGTATCTCGGTGTAGGAGGTTGGGTTCTCTGTATCTCTGTGTAGGAGGTTGGGTTCTGTGTATCTCGGTGTAGGAGGTTGGGTTCTCTGTATCCCTGTGTAGGAGGTTGGGTTCTCTGTATCTCGGTGTTGGAGGTTGGGTTCTGTGTATCCCTGTGTAGGAGGTTGGGTTATGTGTATCTCTGTGTAGGAGGTTGGGTTCTGTGTATCCCTGTGTAGGAGGTTGGGTTCTGTGTATCTCTGTGTAGGAGGTTGGGTTCTCTGTATCTTGGTGTAGGAGGTTGGGTTCTCTGTATCTCTGTGTAGGAGGTTGGGTTCTGTGTATCTCGGTGTAGGAGGTTGGGTTCTGTGTTTCCCTGTGTAGGAGGTTGGGTTCTGTGTATCTCTGTGTAGGAGGTTGGGTTCTCTGTATCTCGGTGTAGGAGGTTGGGTTCTCTGTATCTCGGTGTAGGAGTTTGGGATCTCTGTATCTTTGTGTAGGAGGTTGGGTTCTGTGTATCTCGGTGTAGGAGGTTGGGTTCTGTGTATCCCTGTGTAGGAGGTTGGGTTCTGTGTATCTCTGTGTAGGAGGTCGGGTTCTCTGTATCTCAGTGTAGGAGGTTGGGTTCTCTGTATCTCTGTGTAGGAGGTTGGGTTCTGTGTATCTCTGTGTAGGAGGTTGGGTTCTGTGTATCTCGGTGTAGGAGGTTGGGTTCTCTGTATCTCTGTGTTGGAGGTTGGGTTCTGTGTATCCCTGTGTAGGAGGTTGGGTTCTCTGTATCTCTGTGTAGGAGGTTGGGTTCTCTGTATCTCTGTGTAAGAGGTTGGGTTCTCTGTATCCCTGTGTAGGAGGTTGGGTTCTGTGTATCCCTGTGTAGGAGGTTGGGTTCTGTGTAGGAGGTTGGGTTCTGTGTATCTCGGTGTAGGAGGTTGGGTTCTGTGTATCCCTGTGTAGGAGGTTGGGTTCTGTGTATCTCTGTGTAGGAGGTTGGGTTCTCTGTATCTCGGTGTAGGAGGTTGGGTTCTCTGTATCTCTGTGTAGGAGGTTGGGTTCTGTGTATCTCTGTGTAGGAGGTTGGGTTCTGTGTATCTCTGTGTAGGAGGTTGGGTTCTGTGTATCTCGGTGTAGGAGGTTGGGTTCTCTGTATCTCTGTGTAGGAGGTTGGGTTCTCTGTATCTCTGTGTAGGTGGTTGGGTTCTCTGTATCTCGGTGTAGGAGGTTGGGTTCTCTGTATCTCGGTGTAGGAGGTTGGGTTCTCTGTATCTCGGTGTAGGAGGTTGGGTTCTCTGTATCTCGGTGTAGGAGGTTGGGTTCTCTGTATCTCGGTGTAGGAGGTTGGGTTCTCTGTATCACGGTGTAGGAGGTTGGGTTCTGTGTATCTCGGTGTAGGAGGTTGGGTTCTCTGTATCACGTTGTAAGAGGTTGGGTTCTCTGTGTCCCTGTGTAGAAGGTGGGGTTCTCTGTATCTCTGTGTAGGAGGTTGGGTTCTCTGTATCTCTGTGTAGGAGGTTGGGTTCTCCCGTATCCCTGTGTAGGAGGTTGGGTTCTCTGTATCCCTGTGTAGGAGGTTGGGTTCTCTGTATCCCTGTGTAGGAGGTTGGGTTCTGTGTATCTCTGTGTAGGAGGCTGGGTTCTCTGTATCTCTGTGTAGGAGGTTGGGTTCTCTGTATCTCTGTGTAGGAGGTTGGGTTCTCTGTTTCCCTGTGTAGGAGGTTCGGTTCTCTGTATCCCTGTGTAGGAGGTTGGGTTCTCTGTATCTCGGTGTAGGAGGTTGGGTTCTCTGTATCTCGGTGTAGGAGGTTGGGTTCTCTGTATCTCGGTGTAGGAGGTTGGGTTCTCTGTATCTCGGTGTAGGAGGTTGGGTTCTGTGTATCTCTGTGTAGGAGGTTGGGTTCTGTGTATCTTTGTGTAGGAGGTTGGGTTCTGTGTATCTCTGTGTAGGAGGTTGGGTTCTGTGTATCTCTGTGTAGGAGGTTGGGTTCTCTGTATCTCGGTGTAGGAGGTTGGGTTCTCTGTATGCCTGTGTAGGAGGTTGGGTTCTCTGTATCTCGGTGTAGGAGGTTGGGTTCTCTGTATCTCTGTGTAGGAGGTTGGGTTCTGTGTATCTCTGTGTAGGAGGTTGGGTTCTCTGTATCTCGGTGTAGGAGGTTGGGTTCTCTGTATGCCTGTGTAGGAGGTTGGGTTCTCTGTATCTCGGTGTAGGAGGTTGGGTTCTCTGTATCTCGGTGTAGGAGGTTGGGTTCTGTGTATCTCTGTGTAGGAGGTTGGGTTCTCTGTATCTCTGTGTAGGAGGTTGGGTTCTCTGTATCTTGGTGTAGGAGGTTGGGTTCTCTGTATCTCGGTGTAGGAGGTTGGGTTCTCTGTATCTCGGTGTAGGAGGTTGGGTTCTGTGTATCTCGGTGTAGGAGGTTGGGTTCTCTGTATCTCTGTGTAGGAGGTTGGGTTCTGTGTATCTCGGTGTAGGAGGTTGGATTCTCTGTATCTCGGTGTAGGAGGTTGGGTTCTCTGTATCTCGGTGTAGGAGGTTGGGTTCTCTGTATCTCTGTGTAGGAGGTTGGGTTCTCTGTATCTCGGTGTGGGAGGTTGGGTTCTCTGTATCCCTGTGTAGGAGGTTGGGTTCTCTGTATCTCGGTGTAGGAGGTTGGGTTCTCTGTATCTCGGTGTAGAAGGTTGGGTTCTCTGTATCTCTGTGTAGGAGGTTGGGTTCTCTGTATCTCGGTGTAGGAGGTTGGGTTCTGTGTATCTCTGTGTAGGAGGTTGGGTTCTGTGTATCTTTGTGTAGGAGGTTGGGTTCTGTGTATCTCTGTGTAGGAGGTTGGGTTCTGTGTATCTCTGTGTAGGAGGTTGGGTTCTCTGTATCTCGGTGTAGGAGGTTGGGTTCTCTGTATGCCTGTGTAGGAGGTTGGGTTCTCTCTATCTCGGTGAAGGAGGTTGGGTTCTCTGTATCTCTGTGTAGGAGGTTGGGTTCTGTGTATCTCTGTGTAGGAGGTTGGGTTCTCTGTATCTCTGTGTAGGAGGTTGGGTTCTCTGTATCTCGGTGTAGGAGGTTGGGTTCTCTGTATCTCGGTGTAGGAGGTTGGGTTCTCTGTATCTCGGTGTAGGAGGTTGGGTTCTGTGTATCTCGGTGTAGGAGGTTGGGTTCTCTGTATCTCTGTGTAGGAGGTTGGGTTCTGTGTATCTCGGTGTAGGAGGTTGGGTTCTCTGTATCTCGGTGTAGGAGGTTGGGTTCTCTGTATCTCGGTGTAGGAGGTTGGGTTCTCTGTATCTCTGTGTAGGAGGTTGGGTTCTCTCTATCTCGGTGTGGGAGGTTGGGTTCTCTGTATCCCTGTGTAGGAGGTTGGGTTCTCTGTATCTCGGTGTAGGAGGTTGGGTTCTCTGTATCTCGGTGTAGAAGGTTGGGTTCTCTGTATCTCTGTGTAGGAGGTTGGGTTCTGTGTATCTCGGTGTAGGAGGTTGGGTTTTCTGTATCTCGGTGTATGAGGTTGGGTTCTCTGTATCTCGGTGTAGGAGGTTGGGTTCTCTGTATCTCGGTGTAGGAGGTTGGGTTCTGTGTATCTCTGTGTAGGAGGTTGGGTTCTCTGTATCTCGATGTAGGAGGTTGGGTTCTCTGTATCTCGGTGTAGGAGGTTGGGTTCTCTGTATCTCGGTGTAGGAGGTTGGGTTCTCTGTATCTCTGTGTAGGAGGTTGGGTTCTGTGTATCTCTGTGTAGGAGGTTGGGTTCTGTGTATCTCGGTGTAGGAGGTTGGGTTCTCTGTATCTCGGTGTTGGAGGTTGGGTTCTGTGTATCCCTGTGTAGGAGGTTGGGTTCTGTGTATCTCTGTGTAGGAGGTTGGGTTCTCTGTATCTCGGTGTAGGAGGTTGGGTTCTCTGTATCTCGGTGTAGGAGTTTGGGATCTCTGTATCTCTGTGTAGGAGGTTGGGTTCTGTGTATCTCGGTGTAGGAGGTTGGGTTTTCTGTATCTCGGTGTAGGAGGTTGGGTTCTCTGTATCTCGGTGTAGGAGGTTGGGTTCTCTGTATCTCGGTGTAGGAGGTTGGGTTCTCTGTATCTCTGTGTAGGAGGTTGGGTTCTGTGTATCTCTGTGTAGGAGGTTGGGTTCTGTGTATCTCGGTGTAGGAGGTTGGGTTCTCTGTATCTCGGTGTTGGAGGTTGGGTTCTGTGTATCCCTGTGTAGGAGGTTGGGTTCTCTGTATCTCAGTGTAGGAGGTTGGGTTCTCTGTATCTCTGTGTAAGAGGTTGGGTTCTCTGTATCCCTGTGTAGGAGGTTGGGTTCTGTGTATCTCTGTGTAGGAGGTTGGGTTCTGTGTATCTCGGTGTAGGAGGTTGGGTTCTCTGTATCTCGGTGTTGGAGGTTGGGTTCTGTGTATCCCTGTGTAGGAGGTTGGGTTCTCTGTATCTCAGTGTAGGAGGTTGGGTTCTCTGTATCTCTGTGTAAGAGGTTGGGTTCTCTGTATCCATGTGTAGGAGGTTGGGTTCTGTGTATCCCTGTGTAGGAGGTTGGGTTCTGTGTAGGAGGTTGGGTTCTGTGTATCTCGGTGTAGGAGGTTGGGTTCTGTGTATCCCTGTGTAGGAGGTTGTGTTCTGTGTATCTCTGTGTAGGAGGTTGGGTTCTCTGTATCTCGGTGTAGGAGGTTGGGTTCTCTGTATCTCTGTGTAGGAGGTTGGGTTCTGTGTATCTCTGTGTAGGAGGTTGGGTTCTGTGTATCTCGGTGTAGGAGGTTGGGTTCTCTGTATCTCTGTGTAGGAGGTTGGGTTCTCTGTATCTCTGTGTAGGAGGTTGGGTTCTCTGTATCTCGGTGTAGGAGGTTGGGTTCTCTGTATCTCGGTGTAGGAGGTTGGGTTCTCTGTATCTCGGTGTAGGAGGTTGGGTTCTCTGTATCTCGGTGTAGGAGGTTGGGTTCTCTGTATCTCGGTGTAGGAGGTTGGGTTCTGTGTATCTCGGTGTAGGAGGTTGGGTTCTCTATATCACGTTGTAGGAGGTTGGGTTCTCTGTATCCCTGTGTAGAAGGTTGGGTTCTCTGTATCTCTGTGTAGGAGGTTGGGTTCTCTGTATCTCTGTGTAGGAGGTTGGGTTCTCCCGTATCCCTGTGTAGGAGGTTGGGTTCTCTGTATCCCTGTGTAGGAGGTTGGGTTCTCTGTATCCCTGTGTAGGAGGTTGGGTTCTGTGTATCTCTGTGTAGGAGGCTGGGTTCTCTGTATCTCTGTGTAGGAGGTTGGGTTCTCTGTATCTCTGTGTAGGAGGTTGGGTTCTCTGTATCCCTGTGTAGGAGGTTGGGTTCTCTGTATCCCTGTGTAGGAGGTTGGGTTCTCTGTATCTCGGTGTAGGAGGTTGGTGTGACAGAACCCACTGTCACTGTGTGCTTTGGAAGGGACTGAGGGCGGGCCTCCTACCCGCAGATTATGGCCCAGAGGAGACTGGAGACTCGGGGAGAAGCTGGCATTGAGATAATGTAATGTAATGCTACATCCCTTCTCCCCCACCCCCCCCCTCTTGTTGCTGTGTTTAGCTGTGTTGGTTCATGGCACACAGACAATGGTCTGGACTGCAGACATCTCTCCGCAGGGGATGTGTATTGAGGGGTTGCCTGCTTACCATAATCCCTTTATGTTTATCTGTAGTCTCTGTTTCAATGTACAAGTGTTCAGTTCCCATTGATTCTTCCTTGTCCCCTACCCCCCCTCTATGACAAGGCTAAGGGGAGTGTCCCTAACTGTGTGTAAAAGTGTATGTTTTGGATTTAATAAACAGTTGATGCTCTGCATGTTTAACCCTCAACACCTGTGTGGATTGTCTCGTGATTGAGGGGTTAAGGGCTGGTTATGGCGAATCTGCAGGCTGCTGGTGCGTTTGGAGGACAGGAGACACAAGTCTGGCGGATGTGCCCATCTGGGGTATCTGAGATCCGTTACAGTGTTGGCAGCGGTGGGATGTCTCCTGCAGTCCGGGCCATCCAAACCACCACCAGGATTCAAGATCTGGGCAGCCGTCGAGGAGCAATACGGGGACCAGCCAGCATGAGAGCGGAGTTTGAGAGGAGGCTGCAAGGCATGCGGAAGCAACATCGGGGACCAGCGACAGAGCGCACCATGCTCGGCTGGGAGGATGTGATCCGCTGGCAACTCTGGCATGAAACGCTAAGCCACGAGCGGCGCCATCAGGGGAAGATCCTTCCCTCCTCCACAGAGATGTACTGGACGCAGTACCATGCGCGAGAGGTGTTCCTGAGGGAACGACCGCGAGATGAGTGGAAGACAGAGCTCGGAAGATTGGTCCAGGAGGAGATGAGGCTGGACGCCAGCTACAGAGCCCTCCGGTGGTTCGCGGCTCAACTGTGGCCAAATACAGCAGACGGCAGCCCGACAGAAGGCGTTGGCTACGGCGGCGTGGGGCTGCTCCATCAAAAAATGTACGGAGACCCAGACTTTGGGAGCGATGAGGAGTGGCGGCTGGAAAACATCCTGGACTTCCGAGATGAGGTGCTGGACCTCCCTGAAGAGGCGTGTGACCTGGAGGAATTGGAGTTCCTGGTTGAGCAGGAATGGGAGCTCGAGATTGCCTACAAGCGGCTGTTTGACGGTGATCAGCAGCCTGGCATGGCTCCCGTTGCCTGGGACTGTCCTGGAGAAATAGCGGACAGTCACGAAGATGCGGAGCAAATGGGGCCAGGAGTGCCCCTACGTTTTCCCGTCCTAACCGCAATGGAAGAAGCGGCGATGATACAGAGGGCACTGCGAGTGCTAGAATGCCGGAACGCACCAGAGGTTCCCCAAGCAGAGAGACAAGATAATAGCATAGAGGTCTCAGAAGGGGAAGTTGAGACTGGCGCTGGAAGGCTGGTAAATGGTGATCAGCAGCAAGTCGAGAGTATCGCATCCGGTGCCCCAGCAGAAGCGCTGGCTACAGGGCAGAGTGCCACTAGCCTCTGCCCAGCATCAGAAAAAGAGTTGGATCCGGAGAGTCTGAGAGATGATTTTCGTGAGCCGTTTCCCCAACAGCAGATATCCCCAACGGGAGTGGAGGAAGCAATTCTCCCTCCCCAGCAATTGGACATTACCCCAATGTTCATCCCCCCAGCAGAAGCGCTGACTGCAGGGCAGAGTGCCGCTGGCCTCTGCCCACCCTCAGGGTTGGATCCAGGGAGTCCGAGGGATGACCTCAGTGAGCTGGTTGCCCAGCACTTGGACACTACCCCAGTGTATATCCCCCCAGCAGAAGCACTGGCTGCATGGCAGAGTGTTACCGGCCCCGACCCAGCCCTCAGTAGATTTTCCTTTTCCTTTTCCTGGTTGCCTGGGGTGGAAGTTTGCGACTAACGCAGGTCCAGACCAGTTCGGGGTCAGGAACCTGGTTAGTCTGTTTTTAAAAGGGGAGAAATGTGACAGAACCCACTGTCACTGTGTGCTTTGGAAGGGACTGAGGGCGGGCCATAATCTGTGGGTAGGAGGCCCGCCCTCAGTCCCTTCCAAAGCACACAGTGACAGTGGGTTCTGTCACAGTTGGGTTCTCTGTATCTCGGTGTAGGAGGTTGGCTTCTCTGTATCTCGGTGTAGGAGGTTGGGTTCTCTGTATCTCGGTGTAGGAGGTTGGGTTCTGTGTATCTCTGTGTAGGAGGTTGGGTTCTGTGTATCTTTGTGTAGGAGGTTGGGTTCTGTGTATCTCTGTGTAGGAGGTTGGGTTCTGTGTATCTCTGTGTAGGAGGTTGGGTTCTCTGTATCTCGGTGTAGGAGGTTGGGTTCTCTGTATGCCTGTGTAGGAGGTTGGGTTCTCTGTATCTCGGTGTAGGAGGTTGGGTTCTCTGTATCTCGGTGTAGGAGGTTGGGTTCTGTGTATCTCTGTGTAGGAGGTTGGGTTCTCTGTATCTCGGTGTAGGAGGTTGGGTTCTCTGTATGCCTGTGTAGGAGGTTGGGTTCTCTGTATCTCGGTGTAGGAGGTTGGGTTCTCTGTATCTCGGTGTAGGAGGTTGGGTTCTGTGTATCTCTGTGTAGGAGGTTGGGTTCTCTGTATCTCTGTGAAGGAGGTTGGGTTCTCTGTATCTCGGTGTAGGAGGTTGGGTTCTCTGTATCTCGGTGTAGGAGGTTGGGTTCTCTGTATCTCGGTGTAGGAGGTTGGGTTCTGTGTATCTCGGTGTAGGAGGTTGGGTTCTCTGTATCTCTGTGTAGGAGGTTGGGTTCTGTGTATCTCGGTGTAGGAGTTTGGATTCTCTGTATCTCGATGTAGGAGGTTGGGTTCTCTGTATCTCGGTGTAGGAGGTTGGGTTCTCTGTATCTCTGTGTAGGAGGTTGGGTTCTCTGTATCTCGGTGTGGAAGGTTGGGTTCTCTGTATCCCTGTGTAGGAGGTTGGGTTCTCTGTATCTCGGTGTAGGAGGTTGGGTTCTCTGTATCTCGGTGTAGAAGGTTGGGTTCTCTGTATCTCTGTGTAGGAGGTTGGGTTCACTGTATCTCGGTGTAGGAGGTTGGGTTCTGTGTATCTCTGTGTAGGAGGTTGGGTTCTGTGTATCTTTGTGTAGGAGGTTGGGTTCTGTGTATCTCTGTGTAGGAGGTTGGGTTCTGTGTATCTCGGTGTAGGAGGTTGGGTTCTCTGTATGCCTGTGTAGGAGGTTGGGTTCTCTCTATCTCGGTGTAGGAGGTTGGGTTCTCTGTATCTCGGTGTAGGAGGTTGGGTTCTGTGTATCTCTGTGTAGGAGGTTGGGTTCTCTGTATCTCTGTGTAGGAGGTTGGGTTCTCTGTATCTCGGTGTAGGAGGTTGGGTTCTCTGTATCTCGGTGTAGGAGGTTGGGTTCTCTGTATCTCGGTGTAGGAGGTTGGGTTCTGTGTATCTCGGTGTAGGAGGTTGGGTTCTCTGTATCTCTGTGTAGGAGGTTGGGTTCTGTGTATCTCGGTGTAGGAGGTTGGGTTCTCTGTATCTCGGTGTAGGAGGTTGGGTTCTCTGTATCTCGGTGTAGGAGGTTGGGTTCTCTGTATCTCTGTGTAGGAGGTTGGGTTCTCTGTATCTCGGTGTGGGAGGTTGGGTTCTCTGTATCCCTGTGTAGGAGGTTGGGTTCTCTGTATCTCGGTGTAGGAGGTTGGGTTCTCTGTATCTCGGTGTATAAGGTTGGGTTCTCTGTATCTCTGTGTAGGAGGTTGGGTTCTGTGTATCTCGGTGTAGGAGGTTGGGTTTTCTGTATCTCGGTGTAGGAGGTTGGGTTCTCTGTATCTCGGTGTAGGAGGTTGGGTTCTCTGTATCTCGGTGTAGGAGGTTGGGTTCTGTGTATCTCTGTGTAGGAGGTTGGGTTCTCTGTATCTCGGTGTAGGAGGTTGGGTTCTCTGTATCTCGGTGTAGGAGGTTGGGTTCTCTGTATCTCGGTGTAGGAGGTTGGGTTCTGTGTATCTCGGTGTAGGAGGTTGGGTTCTCTGTATCTCTGTGTAGGAGGTTGGGTTCTGTGTATCTCTGTGTAGGAGGTTGGGTTCTCTGTATTTCGGTGTAGGAGGTTGGGTTCTCTGTATCTTGGTGTAGGAGGTTGGGTTCTCTGTATCTCTGTGTAGGAGGTTGGGTTCTCTGTATCTCGGTGTGGGAGGTTGGGTTCTCTGTATCTCGGTGTAGGAGGTTGGGTTCTCTGTATCTCGGTGTAGAAGGTTGGGTTCTGTGTATCTCTGTGTAGGAGGTTGGGTTCTGTGTATCTCGGTGTAGGAGGTTGGGTTTTCTGTATCTCGGTGTAGGAGGTTGGGTTCTCTGTATCTCGGTGTAGGAGGTTGGGTTCTCTGTATCTCGGTGTAGGAGGTTGGGTTCTCTGTATGCCTGTGTAGGAGGTTGGGTTCTGTGTATCTCGGTGTAGGAGGTTGGGTTCTCTGTATCTCGGTGTAGGAGGTTGGGTTCTCTGTATCTCTGTGTAGGAGGTTGGGTTCTGTGTATCTCGGTGTAGGAGGTTGGGTTCTCTGTATCTCGGTGTAGGAGGTTGGGTTCTCTGTATGCCTGTGTAGGAGGTTGGGTTCTCTGTATCTCCGTGTAGGAAGGTTGGGTTCTCTGTATGCCTGTGTAGGAGGTTGGGTTCTGTGTATCTCGGTGTAGGAGGTTGGGTTCTCTGTATGCCTGTGTAGGAGGTTGGGTTCTCTGTATCTCGGTGTAGAAGGTTGGGTTCTGTGTATCTCGGTGTAGGAGGTTGGGTTTTCTGTATCTCGGTGTAGGAGGTTGGGTTCTCTGTATCTCGGTGTAGGAGGTTGGGTTCTCTGTATCTCGGTGTAGGAGGTTGGGTTCTCTGTATGCCTGTGTAGGAGGTTGGGTTCTGTGTATCTCGGTGTAGGAGGTTGGGTTCTCTGTATCTCAGTGTAGGAGGTTGGGTTCTCTGTATCTCTGTGTAGGAGGTTAGGTTCTCTGTATCTCGGTTTAGGAGGTTGGGTTCTCTGTATGCCTGTGTAGGAGGTTGGGTTCTCTGTATCTCTGTGTAGGAGGTTGGGTTCTCTGTATCCCTGTGTAGGAGGTTGGGTTCTCTGTATGCCTGTGTAGGAGGTTGGGTTCTCTGTATCTCGGTGTAGAAGGTTGGGTTCTGTGTATCTCGGTGTAGGAGGTTGGGTTTTCTGTATCTCGGTGTAGGAGGTTGGGTTCTCTGTATCTCGGTGTAGGAGGTTGGGTTCTCTGTATCTCGGTGTAGGAGGTTGGGTTCTCTGTATGCCTGTGTAGGAGGTTGGGCTCTGTGTATCTCGGTGTAGGAGGTTGGGTTCTCTGTATCTCGGTGTAGGAGGTTGGGTTCTCTGTATCTCTGTGTAGGAGGTTGGGTTCTCTGTATCTCGGTTTAGGAGGTTGGGTTCTCTGTATGCCTGTGTAGGAGGTTGGGTTCTCTGTATCTCTGTGTAGGAGGTTGGGTTCTCTGTATCCCTGTGTAGGAGGTTGGGTTCTCTGTATGCCTGTGTAGGAGGTTGGGTTCTCTGTATGCTTGTTAGTGATGAGCCGAACACCCCCGGGTTCGGTTCGCACCAGAACCCGCGAACGGACCGAAAGTTCGTACGAACATTAGAACCCTATTAAATACAATGGATGCGAACGTTCGAATTCTAAAGTGCTAATTATAACGACTATTATGCATGTTATTGTCCTAAAAAGGGTTTGGGAACCCGGGTTCTGCACCAGGGGACATGTATCAATGCAAAAAGAAGTTTTAAAAACGGTCGTTTTTCGGGAGCAGTCATTTTAATGATGCATAAAGTGAAAAAAAAAAGTCAAATATTCCTTTAAATATCGTACCTGGGGGGTGTCTAAAGTATGCCTGTGAAGTGCCACGTGTTTCCCGTCTTTATAACTGTCCCTGCACAAAATGACACTTCTAAAGGAAAAAAAAGCCATTTAAAACTGCTTGCGGCTTTAATGTAATGTCTGGTCCCGGTAATATGGATGAAAATCTTTAAGAAAAATGGCATAGCTACCCCATGACCCCCCCCCTACCCCAGCCCATTACCAGCCCCTTTGGGTCTTGTATGGATATTAAGGGGAACACCGCACACAAAATAAAAAAGGCCCTATATACTCTGAACAGCCGTATACAGGCGGTGCATACAAGACAGGGACTGTAGGTTTGTTCTTATGTAGAATCTGTTTGTAATTTTGAACAGGTACATTGTTTAAGTGTAGCTCCAGCCCAAAAATCTATTTTTAAACTTTTTGGAAAACATAGGTAAGGGTTATCACCCCTGTAACATTTGTTTTGCTGTCTGTGCCCCTGTTCAGAACATTTCACCTCACTTTCCGTCCCAATGACAACTGTTTTTGAAATGTGGTGTTTTTCTTGAAACAAGGATTGGTGATAAAGCTTCAGTACAGAGGAGACACCTTTCTCCCATATTATTGTTACAGGAGAGAATTTTCCTTCCAAGGGGTAGATTTCCTCTCACTTCCTGTTGTCTTCTTGCGTTTGCAAGTAGGAGTCGTTTGTAAGTTGGATGTTTGAAAGTAGGGACCTGCCGTATATACTCTGCAGAAATAGGCCCCTTAGTTGTTGGTGTTGGCACAACACTGTAAGCACTCACAGTTACTCTTGGTTGGTGCTGGAACGCCCTGCTGTCAACTATTATATCAGGAATTGTAATTACATATAATTGTTGAACAGTGGTAGTAAAAATTGGGCCTTTGATGGTGGTGCTGGTGCCACAACACTGTAAGCCCTGACAGTTACTCTTGGTGGGTGCAGCAATGGGCCCTGCTGTGAATTATTAGATCAAGAATTGTAATTGCATGCCCCTGTTGAACAGGGGCTGAAAAATTGGGCCTTTCGTGGTGGTGTTGCCACAACACTGTAAGCCCTCAGAGTTACTCTTGGTGGGTGCAGGAATGGGCCCTGCTGTGAATTATTAGATCAAGAATTGTAATTACATGCCCCTTTTGAACAGGGGCTGAAAAATTGGGCCTTTCGTGGTGGTGGTGGTGGTGGCGTTGCCACAACACTGTAAGCCCTCAGAGTTACTCTTGGTGGGTGCAGCAATGGGCCCTGCTGTGAATTATTAGATCAAGAATTGTAATTACATGCCCCTGTTGAACAGGGGCTGAAAAATTGGGCCTTAGGCACTGGTGGTACAACACTGCAACCCCTCACAGATACTGTACTTGGAGCACAGCAATGAGCCCTGTTGCAAAGTATTGCTTCAAAAATTGTAATGACACGCCCCTGTTAAACAGGGGCTGAAAAATTGGGCCTTAGGCACTGGTGGCACAACACTCCAACCCCTCACAGATACTGTACTTGGAGCACAGCAATGAGCCCTGTTGCAAAGTATTGCTTCAAAAATTGTAATTACACGCCCCTGTTAAACAGGGGCTGAAAAATTGGGCCTTAGCCACTGGTGGCGGAACCCATAAACAAAAATGATCTTCCAAGCTATCATCATCAATCGTATCATTGAGGACTCGGAGGAGGAGGATAGCCAGTCAACATAACAGCACAGGCACTCAGCATCAGCATCAGTCTTGAAGGGATGTGACATGTTAAAATCAATTAGTCTGTTATATCAGCATCAGGTGTGTGGTAGCTGGTGGTGATCCAAGACTGGTTCATCTTGATGAAAGTCAGTCGATCAACCGAGTCGGTGGACAGGCGCACCCTGTGATCCGTGACAAATCCTCCAGCAGCACTGAATGTGCGTTCCGAAAGAACGCTGGATGCAGGACAGGCCAGTAGCTCAATTGCATACTGTGCAAGCTCTGGCCAGTGATCCATCCTCAAGACCCAGTAAGCCAGAGGATTTTCGGTGGGGAAGGTGTCCAAGTCTGACCTTGCCCCTAGATATTCCTGCACCATGTTTATCAGACGCTGGCGATGGTTGCTGGAACCGATCATACTTTGGGGCTGCGGACTAAAGAATTGTCTGAACGCATCGGTCAGACGGCCACCTTCCCCACCGCTCCTTCTTTGACTGGCCGAAGCCTCAGCAACTCGTTGTCCAGGACCAGGAGTTTGTAACCTCCCAGTCTCTGGGAACGCGTTGCACAGACCTTTCTGCAAGGCCTCCCGGAGTTGTCTCATCCTCTGCTCCCTCTGCGACGGTAACATAAGGTCCGCAACCTTACCCTTGTACCGTGGATCAAGGAGAGTGGCCAGCCAGTAATGGTCCCTCTCCTTGATCCGAAGAATACGAGGATCCTTCCGCAGACTTTGCAGGATCAGGGAGGCCATGCAGCGTAGGTTAGCTGAGGCATTCGGTCCGGAGTCCTCTGGGTCACTAAGGACGACATGATCCGCTGCCACCTCCTCCCAGCCACGTACAAGTCCACTGGTTTCTTGGGACTGTAAATCATCCCTAAAAGACTGCTGCTGATGATGCTGAGTGCCAGCCTCCACCTCCATGCTGACACAATCCTCCTCCTCCTCCTCCTCCTCCTCTTCCTGTGCGATGGGTGGGACAGAAGGAACACTGTCTGGGTAAAGGGGGCCTTGAGAGGCAAGGAAGTCCTCCTCTTCCTGCCTCTGTTCTGCCTCAAGTGCCCTGTCCATTATTCCACGCAGCGTGTGCTCCAACAGGTGGACAAGAGGTACAGTGTCACTGATGCATGCACTGTCACTGCTCACCATCCTCGTGGCCTCCTCAAATGGTGTCAGGACAGTGCATGCATCCCTGATCATGCCCCACTGGCGTGGAGAAAAAAAACCAAGCTCCCCTGACCCTGTCCTGGTGCCGTAGTCGCACAGGTACTCATTGATGGCCCTCTGCTGTGTGTGCAGCCGCTGCAGCATGGCCAACGTTGAGTTCCACCTGGTGGGCATGTCACATATAAGGCGGTTCTTGGGCAGGTTCAACTCCTTTTGCAGCTCAGCCAGGCGAGCACTGGCATTATAAGATCTGCGGAAATGCACACAGACTTTCCTGGCCTGCCTCAGGACATCCTGTAAGCCCGGGTACCTGCCCAAGAACCGCTGCACCACCAGGTTAAGGACGTGAGCCACACAGGGCACATGGGTCAGTTGTCCCTGTCGGAGGGCGGAGAGGAGGTTGGTGCCATTGTCGCAAACCACCATTCCTGGCTTAAGCTGGCGTGGCGTCAACCACCTCTCGGCCTGGCCCTGCAGAGCAGACAGGACCTCTGCCCCAGTGTGGCTTCTGTCCCCCAAACACACCAGCGCAAGCACGGCATGGCATCTTTTTGCCTGCGTACTTGCGTAGCCCCTTGAACGCCTACGGAGCACCGCTGGTTCAGAGGACAAAGCACAGGAAGAGGCCATGGAGGAAGAAGAAGAGGAGGGGGTGGAGGAGAGAGGTGTGTCACAACCAGTAGTAGCATTTTGGAGGCGTGGTGGTGGAACAACCTCCAACACTACTGCACCTTGTCCTGCATCCTTCCCAGCTGCCAAAAGAGTGACCCAATGGGCCGTGAAAGAAAGGTAACGTCCCTGTCCATGCCTGCTGGACCATGAGTCAGCGGTAATATGCACCTTACCGCTGACCGCCCTGTCCAGCGAGGCCAAGACATTGCCTTCCACATGCCGGTAGAGAGCCGGAATAGCCTTCCGTGAGAAAAAGTGGCGTTTGGGAACCTGCCACTGAGGAACCGCACATTGCACAAACTCACGGAAGGGGGCCGAGTCTACCAACTGAAAAGGCAGCAGTTGAAGCGCTAGCAATTTAGCCAAGCTAGCATTCAACCGCTGGGCATGTGGATGGCTGGGAGTGAACTTCTTTCGACGGTCCAGCAGCTGGGGCAGGGAAATTTGCCTGCTAGAATCGGACGTCGGTGTACTGCTAGCAGAGTGGCCGCAAGCACTTGGCTGTGACACACCTAATTCTACACCTTCATTCCTCTCAGTGCATGTTTCAGAGAGGACTGAAGTTATAGTGGGGTTGGAGATCCCAGCTGATGCGGTGCAAGGAGAGGTCCGCTTTGTTCTTTGGTGTGGGTCTTTGAGGTAGGCTTGCCAACGAGCTGCATGGCAGGTCAACATATGTCTGGTCAGGCATGTGGTACCCAAGCGGCTGATGTTTTGGCCACGCGATATACGCTTGAGACATATGTTGCAAACAGCAGCTGTGCGATCTGATGCACTAGCCTCAAAAAAGGCCCACACCAAAGAACTTTTTGAATGACGGGCAGAGGCAGCGCCCTGCACAGGCGGAGCTCTGCGGTGTGATTCCGTCAGTGTACTGCCCTTACGCTGGCCACCAAAGGGCATCCTGCCTCGTTGGAGATGTGCCTCCTCCTTATCCTCCTCCTCCTCCTCTCTCCTATTAGGCACCCACGTGGAGTCAGTGACCTCATCATCCCCTCCCTCCTCATCACTGGAGCCAATCTGGCAGTATGCTGCAGCTGCTGGAACATGACTGCCAGATTGGTGTCCTTCTTGAGCATCCCCTCTGTCTGCTCTCACGCTACTGCCTTCCTGTAGCTGGGTTTCATCATCAGACCCTTCGAAACGCTGGGCATCCTCCTGGAGCATGTACCCAACACTGTGCTCAAACAGTTCGGGGGACTCCTCAGGAGGAGGACATGGTGGGTCTAGGGAAGGAGTGACTGATGATGAGTCTGACATTGATACCAGGGAAGAGGACGCTTTGGCAGCTGCTTTGCCAGTACCCTGAGCCTGGGTGAGAGAGGATGAGGAGGAGGAGGAGGGCTTGGTCATCCACTCTACCAAGTCTTCGGCATGATGTGGCTCAACATGTCCAGCTGCCGAAAAGAAGGACAAGCGTGTCCCATGGCCATGTGCTGATGACAATGCACCGCGTCCACGACCAGCACTGTTGCCCCCAGACACAGAGCCTGCTTGCCCTCTTTTATTGCCTCCTGACTGTCTGCCTCTCCTTGTTTGCCTTCCAGACATTCTAATGGATGGCCTGCAGGGAGATGGGAAAAAAGCAATAAGGGCTACCTTCAGGTGTCCTTCTCTGTCCCTTTACTTAAGGATTTCTAAATATGGTTAAGGATGATTGCTTTCGCACAGAATAGCACAACGACAATTTCCCTGACTGTCCAAAAAACAAGGATTTCAAAGATGGTTGATGAGGAATGCTTTAGCACAGTATAGCACAAGGAAAATTTCCCTCACTGTCCTTCCCTGTCCCTACAAACAAGGATTAGCACAGTAAAACACACTGACACTCTCCCTACCTATAGTTTTCTGTCCCTATAAAAAATGTTTTTTTAAAGATGGTTGATGATCAATGTTTTAGCACACTATAGCACAAGGAGAATTTCCCTCACTGTCCTTCCCTGTCCCTACAAACAAGGATTAGCACAGTAAAACACACTGACACTCTCCCTACCTATAGTTTTCTGTCCCTATAAAAAATGTTTTTTTAAAGATGGTTGATGATCAATGCTTTAGCACACTATAGCACAAGGAGAATTTCCCTCACTGTCCTTCCCTGTCCCTACAAACAAGGATTAGCACAGTAAAACACACTGACACTCTCCCTACCTATAGTTTTCTGTCCCTATAAAAAAAATTTTTTAAAGATGGTTGATGATCAATGCTTTAGCACACTATAGCACAAGGAGAATTTCCCTCACTGTCCTTCCCTGTCCCTACAAACAAGGATTAGCACAGTAAAACACACTGACACTCTCCCTACCTATAGTTTTCTGTCCCTATAAAAAATGTTTTTTTAAAGATGGTTGATGATCAATGCTTTAGCACACTATAGCACAAGGAGAATTTCCCTCACTCTCGTTCCCTGTCCCTACAAACAAGGATTAGCACAGTAAAACACACTGACACTCTCCCTACCTATAGTTTTCTGTCCCTATAAAAAAATGTTTTTTTAAAGATGGTTGATGATCAATGCTTTAGCACACTATAGCACAAGGAGAATTTCCCTCACTGTCGTTCCCTGTCCCTACAAACAAGGATTAGCACAGTAAAACACACTGACACTCTCCCTACCTATAGTTTTCTGTCCCTATAAAAAATGTTTTTTTAAAGATGGTTGATGATCAATGCTTTAGCACACTATAGCACAAGGAGAATTTCCCTCACTGTCCTTCCCTGTCCCTAGAAACAAGGATTAGCACAGTGAAAGAAACTGACACTCTCCCTACCTATAGTTTTCTGTCCCTAGAAAAAATGTTTTTTTAAAGATGGTTGATGATCAATGCTTTAGCACACTATAGCACAAGGAGAATTTCCCTCACTGTCCTTCCCTGTCCCTACAAACAAGGATTAGCACAGTAAAACACACTGACACTCTCCCTACCTATAGTTTTCTGTCCCTATAAAAAATGTTTTTTTAAAGATGGTTGATGATCAATGCTTTAGCACACTATAGCACAAGGAGAATTTCCCTCACTGTCCTTCCCTGTCCCTACAAACAAGGATTAGCACAGTAAAACACACTGACACTCTCCCTACCTATAGTTTTCTGTCCCTATAAAAAATGTTTTTTTAAAGATGGTTGATGATCAATGCTTTAGCACACTATAGCACAAGGAGAATTTCCCTCACTGTCCTTCCCTGTCCCTACAAACAAGGATTAGCACAGTAAAACACACTGACACTCTCCCTACCTATAGTTTTCTGTCCCTATAAAAAATTGTTTTTTAAAGATGGTTGATGATCAATGCTTTAGCACACTATAGCACAAGGAGAATTTCCCTCACTGTCCTTCCCTGTCCCTACAAACAAGGATTAGCACGGTAAAACACACTGACACTCTCCCTACCTATAGTTTTCTGTCCCTATAAAAAATGTTTTTTTAAAGATGGTTGATGATCAATGCTTTAGCACACTATAGCACAAGGAGAATTTCCCTCACTGTCCTTCCCTGTCCCTACAAACAAGGATTAGCACAGTAAAACACACTGACACTCTCCCTACCTATAGTTTTCTGTCCCTATAAAAAATGTTTTTTTAAAGATGGTTGATGATCAATGCTTTAGCACACTATAGCACAAGGAGAATTTCCCTCACTGTCCTTCCCTGTCCCTACAAACAAGGATTAGCACAGTAAAACACACTGACACTCTCCCTACCTATAGTTTTCTGTCCCTATAAAAAATTGTTTTTTAAAGATGGTTGATGATCAATGCTTTAGCACACTATAGCACAAGGAGAATTTCCCTCACTGTCCTTCCCTGTCCCTACAAACAAGGATTAGCACAGTAAAACACACTGACACTCTCCCTACCTATAGTTTTCTGTCCTTATAAAAAATGTTTTTTTAAAGATGGTTGATGATCAATGCTTTAGCACACTATAGCACAAGGAGAATTTCCCTCACTGTCCTTCCCTGTCCCTACAAACAAGGATTAGCACAGTAAAACACACTGACACTCTCCCTACCTATAGTTTTCTGTCCCTATAAAAAATGTTTTTTTAAAGATGGTTGATGATCAATGCTTTAGCACACTATAGCACAAGGAGAATTTCCCTCACTGTCCTTCCCTGTCCCTACAAACAAGGATTAGCACAGTAAAACACACTGACACTCTCCCTACCTATAGTTTTCTGTCCCTATAAAAAATGTTTTTTTAAAGATGGTTGATGATCAATGTTTTAGCACACTATAGCACAAGGAGAATTTCCCTCACTGTCCTTCCCTGTCCCTACAAACAAGGATTGGCACAGTAAAACACACTGACACTCTCCCTACCTATAGTTTTCTGTCCCTATAAAAAATGTTTTTTTAAAGATGGTTGATGATCAATGCTTTAGCACACTATAGCACAAGGAGAATTTCCCTCACTGTCCTTCCCTGTCCCTACAAACAAGGATTAGCACAGTAAAACACACTGACACTCTCCCTACCTACAGTTTTCTGTCCCTATAAAAATTTTTTTTTAAAGATGGTTGATGATCAATGCTTTAGCACACTATAGCACAAGGAGAATTTCCCTCACTGTCCTTCCCTGTCCCTACAAACAAGGATTAGCACAGTAAAACACACTGACACTCTCCCTACCTATAGTTTTCTGTCCCTATAAAAAATGTTTTTTTAAAGATGGTTGATGATCAATGCTTTAGCACACTATAGCACAAGGAGAATTTCCCTCACTCTCGTTCCCTGTCCCTACAAACAAGGATTAGCACAGTAAAACACACTGACACTCTCCATACCTATAGTTTTCTGTCCCTATAAAAAAATGTTTTTTTAAAGATGGTTGATGATCAATGCTTTAGCACACTATAGCACAAGGAGAATTTCCCTCACTGTCGTTCCCTGTCCCTACAAACAAGGATTAGCACAGTAAAACACACTGACACTCTCCCTACCTATAGTTTTCTGTCCCTATAAAAAATGTTTTTTTAAAGATGGTTGATGATCAATGCTTTAGCACACTATAGCACAAGGAGAATTTCCCTCACTGTCCTTCCCTGTCCCTAGAAACAAGGATTAGCACAGTGAAAGAAACTGACACTCTCCCTACCTATAGTTTTCTGTCCCTAGAAAAAATGTTTTTTTAAAGATGGTTGATGATCAATGCTTTAGCACACTATAGCACAAGGAGAATTTCCCTCACTGTCCTTCCCTGTCCCTACAAACAAGGATTAGCACAGTAAAACACACTGACACTCTCCCTACCTATAGTTTTCTGTCCCTATAAAAAATGTTTTTTTAAAGATGGTTGATGATCAATGCTTTAGCACACTATAGCACAAGGAGAATTTCCCTCACTGTCCTTCCCTGTCCCTACAAACAAGGATTAGCACAGTAAAACACACTGACACTCTCCCTACCTATAGTTTTCTGTCCCTATAAAAAATGTTTTTTTAAAGATGGTTGATGATCAATGCTTTAGCACACTATAGCACAAGGAGAATTTCCCTCACTGTCCTTCCCTGTCCCTACAAACAAGGATTAGCACAGTAAAACACACTGACACTCTCCCTACCTATAGTTTTCTGTCCCTATAAAAAATTGTTTTTTAAAGATGGTTGATGATCAATGCTTTAGCACACTATAGCACAAGGAGAATTTCCCTCACTGTCCTTCCCTGTCCCTACAAACAAGGATTAGCACGGTAAAACACACTGACACTCTCCCTACCTATAGTTTTCTGTCCCTATAAAAAATGTTTTTTTAAAGATGGTTGATGATCAATGCTTTAGCACACTATAGCACAAGGAGAATTTCCCTCATTGTCCTTCCCTGTCCCTACAAACAAGGATTAGCACAGTAAAACACACTGACACTCTCCCTACCTATAGTTTTCTGTCCCTATAAAAAATGTTTTTTTAAAGATGGTTGATGATCAATGCTTTAGCACACTATAGCACAAGGAGAATTTCCCTCACTGTCCTTCCCTGTCCCTACAAACAAGGATTAGCACAGTAAAACACACTGACACTCTCCCTACCTATAGTTTTCTGTCCCTATAAAAAATTGTTTTTTAAAGATGGTTGATGATCAATGCTTTAGCACACTATAGCACAAGGAGAATTTCCCTCACTGTCCTTCCCTGTCCCTACAAACAAGGATTAGCACAGTAAAACACACTGACACTCTCCCTACCTATAGTTTTCTGTCCCTATAAAAAATGTTTTTTTAAAGATGGTTGATGATCAATGCTTTAGCACACTATAGCACAAGGAGAATTTCCCTCACTGTCCTTCCCTGTCCCTACAAACAAGGATTAGCACAGTAAAACACACTGACACTCTCCCTACCTATAGTTTTCTGTCCCTATAAAAAATTGTTTTTTAAAGATGGTTGATGATCAATGCTTTAGCACACTATAGCACAAGGAGAATTTCCCTCACTGTCGTTCCCTGTCCCTACAAACAAGGATTAGCACAGTAAAACACACTGACACTCTCCCTACCTATAGTTTTCTGTCCCTATAAAAAATGTTTTTTTAAAGATGGTTGATGATCAATGCTTTAGCACACTATAGCACAAGGAGAATTTCCCTCACTGTCCTTCCCTGTCCCTACAAACAAGGATTAGCACAGTAAAACACACTGACACTCTCCCTACCTATAGTTTTCTGTCCCTATAAAAAATTGTTTTTTAAAGATGGTTGATGATCAATGCTTTAGCACACTATAGCACAAGGAGAATTTCCCTCACTGTCCTTCCCTGTCCCTACAAACAAGGATTAGCACAGTAAAACACACTGACACTCTCCCTACCTATAGTTTTCTGTCCCTATAAAAAATGTTTTTTTAAAGATGGTTGATGATCAATGCTTTAGCACACTATAGCACAAGGAGAATTTCCCTCACTGTCCTTCCCTGTCCCTACAAACAAGGATTAGCACAGTAAAACACACTGACACTCTCCCTACCTATAGTTTTCTGTCCCTATAAAAAATGTTTTTTTAAAGATGGTTGATGATCAATGCTTTAGCACACTATAGCACAAGGAGAATTTCCCTCACTGTCCTTCCCTGTCCCTACAAACAAGGATTAGCACAGTAAAACACACTGACACTCTCCCTACCTATAGTTTTCTGTCCCTATAAAAAATTGTTTTTTAAAGATGGTTGATGATCAATGCTTTAGCACACTATAGCACAAGGAGAATTTCCCTCACTGTCCTTCCCTGTCCCTACAAACAAGGATTAGCACAGTAAAACACACTGACACTCTCCCTACCTATAGTTTTCTGTCCCTATAAAAAATGTTTTTTTAAAGATGGTTGATGATCAATGCTTTAGCACACTATAGCACAAGGAGAATTTCCCTCACTGTCCTTCCCTGTCCCTACAAACAAGGATTAGCACAGTAAAACACACTGACACTCTCCCTACCTATAGTTTTCTGTCCCTATAAAAAATGTTTTTTTAAAGATGGTTGATGATCAATGCTTTAGCACACTATAGCACAAGGAGAATTTCCCTCACTGTCCTTCCCTGTCCCTACAAACAAGGATTAGCACAGTAAAACACACTGACACTCTCCCTACCTATAGTTTTCTGTCCCTATTAAAAATTGTTTTTTAAAGATGGTTGATGATCAATGCTTTAGCACACTATAGCACAAGGAGAATTTCCCTCACTGTCCTTCCCTGTCCCTACAAACAAGGATTAGCACAGTAAAACACACTGACACTCTCCCTACCTATAGTTTTCTGTCCCTATAAAAAATGTTTTTTTAAAGATGGTTGATGATCAATGCTTTAGCACACTATAGCACAAGGAGAATTTCCCTCACTGTCCTTCCCTGTCCCTACAAACAAGGATTAGCACAGTAAAACACACTGACACTCTCCCTACCTATAGTTTTCTGTCCCTATAAAAAATTGTTTTTTAAAGATGGTTGATGATCAATGCTTTAGCACACTATAGCACAAGGAGAATTTCCCTCACTGTCCTTCCCTGTCCCTACAAACAAGGATTAGCACAGTAAAACACACTGACACTCTCCCTACCTATAGTTTTCTGTCCCTATAAAAAATGTTTTTTTAAAGATGGTTGATGATCAATGCTTTAGCACACTATAGCACAAGGAGAATTTCCCTCACTGTCCTTCCCTGTCCCTACAAACAAGGATTAGCACAGTAAAACACACTGACACTCTCCCTACCTATAGTTTTCTGTCCCTATAAAAAATGTTTTTTTAAAGATGGTTGATGATCAATGCTTTAGCACACTATAGCACAAGGAGAATTTCCCTCACTGTCCTTCCCTGTCCCTACAAACAAGGATTAGCACAGTAAAACACACTGACACTCTCCCTACCTATAGTTTTCTGTCCCTATAAAAAATGTTTTTTTAAAGATGGTTGATGATCACTGCTTTAGCACACTATAGCACAAGGAGAATTTCCCTCACTGTCCTTCCCTGTCCCTACAAACAAGGATTAGCACAGTAAAACACACTGACACTCTCCCTACCTATAGTTTTCTGTCCCTATAAAAAATGTTTTTTTAAAGATGGTTGATGATCAATGCTTTAGCACAGTATAGCACAAGGAGAATTTCCCTCACTGTCCTTCCCTGTCCCTACAAACAAGGATTAGCACAGTAAAACACACTGACACTCTCCCTACCTATAGTTTTGTGTCCCTATAAAAAATTTTTTTTTAAAGATGGTTGATGATCAATGCTTTAGCACAGTATAGCACAAGGAGAATTTCCCTCACTGTCCTTCCCTGTCCCTACAAACAAGGATTAGCACAGTAAAACACACTGACACTCTCCCTACCTATAGTTTTGTGTCCCTATAAAAATTTTTTTTTTAAAGATGGTTGATGATCAATGCTTTAGCACAGTATAGCACAAGGAGAATTTCCCTCACTGTCCTTCCCTGTCCCTACAAACAAGGATTAGCACAGTAAAACACACTGACACTCTCCCTACCTATCCTTCTCTTTCCCTAAACTAAAGGAATCCAGGTTAAGCAAGAAAAAAAAATGTCACTGTCCCTGCCTATGCTTCTCTTTCCCTGCTCCGGAACACACTACACTAGGCCGCCGTGCTGGCGGCCTTTTATAGTGTGGGGCGTGTACTAAACACCCTCAGCAATAATTGGCCACAGGCATCCTGCCTGTGGCCAATCATTGCTCTCCTCGCTGCCGGCGCTGTGATTGGCCAAGCATGCGGGGTCACAGTGCATGCTTGGCCAATCACAGCGCCTGGATGACACTGCGATGGCGTAGTGCATTGTGGGCCGTTCGCGTCACTCGAATTAGGCGCGAACGGCCCAAATCGTTCGATCTTCGTCGAACGATCGAACAGCCGATGTTCGAGTCGAACGTATGTTCGACTCGAACACCGAGCTCATCCCTAATCAGGTATTGTAATAACATATAATTGTTGAACAGTGGTAGTAAAAATTGGGCCTTTGATGGTGGTGCTGGTGCCACAACACTGTAAGGCCTGACAGTTACTCTTGGTGGGTGCAGGAATGGGCCCTGCTGTGAATCATTAGATCAATAATTATAATTGCATGCCCCTGTTGAACAGGGGCTGAAAAATTGGGCCTTTGGTGGTGGTGGTGGTGGTGGTGGTGGTGGTGGTGGTGTTGACACAACACTGTAAGGCCTGACAGTTACTCTTGGTGGGCGCAGCAATGGGCCCTGCTGTGAATTATTAGATCAATAATTATAATTGCATGCCCCTGTTGAACAGGGGCTGAAAAATTGGGCCTTAGGCACTGGTGGCTCAACACTGCAACCCCTCACAGATACTGTACTTGGAGCACAGCAATGAGGCCTGTTGCAAAGTATTGCATCAAAAATTGTAATTACACGCCCCTGTTAAACAGGGGCTGAAAAGTTGGGCCTTAGCCACTGGTGGCGGCACCCATAAACCAAAATGATCTTCCAAGCTATCATCATTAATCGGATCATTGAGGAGGAGGAGGAGGATAGCCAGTCAACATAACAGCACAGGCACTCAGCATCAGCATCAGTCTTGAAGGGATGTGACATTTTAAAATCAATTAGTCTGTTACATCAGCATCAGGTGTGTGGTAGCTGGTGGTGATCCAAGACTGGTTCATCTTGATGAAAGTCAGTCGATCAACCGAGTCGGTGGACAGGCGCACCCTGTGATCCGTGACAAATCCTCCAGCAGCACTGAATGTGCGTTCTGAAAGAACGCTGGATGCAGGACAGGCCAGTAGCTCAATTGCATACTGTGCAAGCTCTGGCCAGTGATCCATCCTCAAGACCCAGTAAGCCAGAGGATTTTCGGTGGGGAAGGTGTCCAAGTCTGACCTTGCCCCTAGGTATTCCTGCACCATGTATATCAGACGCTGGCGATGGTTGCTGGAACCGATCATACTTTGGGGCTGCGGACTAAAGAATTGTCTGAACGCATCGGTCAGACGGCCACCTTCCCCACCGCTCCTTCTTTGACTGCCCGAAGCCTCAGCAACTCGTTGTCCAGGACCAGGAGTTTGTAACCTCCCAGTCTCTGGGAACGCGTTGCACAGACCTTTCTGCAAGGCCTCCCGGAGTTGTCTCATCCTCTGCTCCCTCTGCGACGGTAAGATAAGGTCCGCAACCTTACCCTTGTACCGTGGATCAAGGAGAGTGGCCAGCCAGTAATGGTCCCTCTCCTTGATCCGAAGAATACGAGGATCCTTCCGCAGACTTTGCAGGATCAGGGAGGCCATGCAGCGTAGGTTAGCTGAGGCATTCAGTCCGGAGTCCTCTGGGTCACTAAGGACGACATGATCCGCAGCCACCTCCTCCCAGCCACGTACAAGTCCACTGGTTTCTTGGGACTGTAAATCATCCCTAAAAGACTGCTGCTGATGATGCTGAGTGCCAGCCTCCACCTCCATGCTGACACAATCCTCCTCCTCCTCCTCCTCCTCTTCCTGTGCGATGGGTGGGACAGAAGGAACACTGTCTGGGTAAAGGGGGCCTTGAGAGGCAAGGAAGTCCTCCTCTTCCTGCCTCTGTTCTGCCTCAAGTGCCCTGTCCATTATTCCACGCAGCGTGTGCTCCAACAGGTGGACAAGAGGTACAGTGTCACTGATGCATGCACTGTCACTGCTCACCATCCTCGTGGCCTCCTCAAATGGTGCCAGGACAGTGCATGCATCCCTGATCATGCCCCACTGGCGTGGTGAAAAAAACCCGAGCTCCCCTGACCCTGTCCTGGTGCCATAGTCGCACAGGTACTCATTGATGGCCTTCTGCTGTGTGTGCAGCCGCTGCAGCATGGCCAACGTTGAGTTCCACCTGGTGGGCATGTCACATATAAGGCGGTTCTTGGGCAGGTTCAACTCCTTTTGCAGCTCAGCCAGGCGAGCACTGGCATTATAAGATCTGCGGAAATGCACACAGACTTTCCTGGCCTGCCTCAGGACATCCTGTAAGCCCGGGTACCTGCCCAAGAACCGCTGCACCACCAGGTTAAGGACGTGAGCCATACAGGGCACATGGGTCAGTTGTCCCTGTCGGAGGGCGGAGAGGAGGTTGGTGCCATTGTCGCAAACCACCATTCCTGGCTTAAGCTGGCGTGGCGTCAACCACCTCTCGGCCTGCCCCTGCAGAGCAGACAGGACCTCTGCCCCAGTGTGGCTCCTGTCCCCCAAACACACCAGCGCAAGCACGGCATGGCATCTTTTTGCCTGCGTACTTGCGTAGCCCCTTGAACGCCTACGGAGCACCGCTGGTTCCGAGGACAAAGCACAGGAAGAGGCCATGGAGGCAGAAGAAGAGGAGGGGGTGGAGGAGAGAGGTGTGTCACAACCAGTAGTAGCATTTTGGAGGCGTGGAGGTGGAACAACCTCCAACACTACTGCACCTTGTCCTGCATCCTTCCCAGCTGCCAAAAGAGTGACCCAATGGGCCGTGAAAGAAAGGTAACGTCCCTGTCCATGCCTGCTGGACCATGAGTCAGCGGTAATATGCACCTTACCGCTGACCGCCCTGTCCAGCGAGGCCAAGACATTGCCTTCCACATGCCTGTAGAGAGCCGGAATCGCCTTCCGTGAGAAAAAGTGGCATTTGGGAACCTGCCACTGAGGAACCGCACATTGCACAAACTCACGGAAGGGGGCCGAGTCTACCAACTGAAAAGGCAGCAGTTGAAGCGCTAGCAATTTAGCCAAGCTAGCATTCAACCGCTGGGCATGTGGATGGCTGGGAGTGAACTTCTTTCGACGGTCCAGCAGCTGGGGCAGGGAAATTTGCCTGCTAGAATCGGACGTTGGTGTACTGCTAGCAGAGTGGCCGCAAGCACTTGGCTGTGACACACCTAATTCTACACCTTCATTCCTCTCAGTGCAGGTTTCAGAGAGGACTGAAGTTATAGTGGGGTTGGAGATCCCAGCTGATGCGGTGCAAGAAGAGGTCAGCTTTGTTCTTTGGTGTGGGTCTTTAAGGTAGGCTTGCCAACGAGCTGCATGGCAGGTCAACATATGTCTGATCAAGCATGTGGTGCCCAAGCGGCTGATGTTTTGGCCACGCGATATACGCTTAAGACATATGTTGCAAACAGCAGCTGTGCGATCTGATGCACTAGCCTCAAAAAAGGCCCACACCAAAGAACTTTTTGAATGACGGGCAGAGGCAGCGCCCTGCACAGGCGGAGCTCTGCGGTGTGATTCCGTCGGTGTGCTGCCCATACGCTGGCCACTCAAGGGCATCCTGCCTCGTTGGAGATGTGCCTCCTCCTCATCCTCCTCCTCCTCCTCTCTCCTATTAGGCACCCACGTGGAGTCAGTGACCTCATCATCCCCTCCCTCCTCATCACTGGAGCCAATCTGGCAGTAAGCTGCAGCTGCTGGAGCATGACTGCCAGACTGGTGTCCTTCTTGAGCATCCCCTCTCTCTGCTCTCACGCTACTGCCTTCCTGTAGGTGGGTATCATCATCAGATCCTTCGAAACGCTGGGCATCCTCCTGGAGCATGTACCCAACACTGTGCTCAAACAGTTCGGGGGACTCCTCAGGAAGGATTGACTAATGAAGATAATGATACCAGAGAAGAGGACGCTTTGGCAGCTGCTTTGCCAGTACCCTGAGCCTGGGTGAGAGAGGATGAGGAGGATGAGGTGGGCTTGGTCATCCACTCTACCAAGTCTTCGGCATGATGTGGCTCAACATGTCCAGCTGCCGAAAAGAAGGACAAGCGTGTCCCATGGCCATGTGCTGATGACAATGCACCGCGTCCACGACCAGCACTGTTGCCCCCAGACACAGAGCCTGCTTGCCCTCTTTTTTTGCCTCCTGACTGTCTGCCTCTCCTTGTTTGCCTTCCAGACATTTTAATGGATGGCCTGCAGGGAGATGGGAAAAACAGCAATAAGGGCTACCTTCAGGTGTATACTGTGCAGGAGGCTTAGCAACAATGACACTGACACTGTCCCCTGCCTATCCTTCTCTGTCCCTAAACACAAGGATTTCAAATATGGTTCAGCAAGATTGGTTTAGCACAGAATAGCACACTGACAGTTTCCCTCACTCTCCTTCTCTGTCCCTACAAACAAGATTTAGCACAGAATAGCACACTGATAGTTTCCACGAGTGTCCTTCTCTGTCCCTAAACTCAAGGATTTCAAATATGGTTCAGCAAGATTGGCTTAGAACAGAATAGCACACTGACAGTTTCCCTCACTGTCCTTCTCTGTCCCTACAAACAAGATTTAGAACAGAATAGCACACTGACACTTTCCCTCACTGTACCTCTCTGTCCCTACAAACAAGATTTAGAACAGAATAGCACACTGACACTTTCCCTCACTGTACCTCTCTGTCCCTAAACTCAAGGATTTCAAATATGGTTCAGCAAGATTGGTTTAGCACAGAATAGCACACTGTCAGTTTCCCTCACTGTCCTTCTCTGTCCCTACAAACAAGATTTAGAACAGAATAGCACACTGACACTTTCCCTCACTGTACCTCTCTGTCCCTACAAACAAGGTTTAGCACAGAATAACACACTGACACTCTCCCTACCTATCCTTCTCTGTCCCTAAACACAAGGAATCCAGGATTAGTAAAGGAAAAATAATGACACTGTCCCTGCCTATGCTTCTCTTTCCCTGCTCCGGAACACACTACACAAGGCCGCCGCGCTGGCGGCCTTTTATAGTGTGGGGCGTGTACTAAACCCCCTCAGCAATAATTGGCCACAGGCATCCTGCCTGTGGCCAATCATTGCTCTCCTCGCTGTCAGCGCTGTGATTGGCCAAGCATGCGGGGTCACAGTGCATGCTTGGCCAATCACAGCGCCTGGACGACACTGCGATGGCGTAGTGCATTGTGGGCCGTTCGCGTCACTCGAATTTGGCGCGAACGGCCCAAATCGTTCGTTCTCCGTCGAACGATCGAACAGCCGATGTTCGACTCGAACACAAAGCTCATCCCTAATGCCTGTGTAGGAGGTTGGGTTCTGTGTATCTCTGTGTAGGAGGTTGGGTTCTCTGTATCTCGGTGCAGGAGGTTGGGTTCTGTGTATCTCTGTGTAGGAGGTTGGGCTCTCTGTATCTCTGTGTAGGAGGTTGGGTTCTGTGTATCTCTGTGTAGGAGGTTGGGTTCTCTGTATCTCTGTGTAGGAGGTTGGGTTCTCTGTATCCCTGTGTAGGAGGTTGGGTTCTGTGTATCTCGGTGTAGGAGGTTGGGTTCTCTGTATCCCTGTGTAGGAGGTTGGGTTCTGTGTATCTCTGTGTAGGAGGTTGGGTTCTCTGTATCTCGGTGTAGGAGGTTGGGTTCTCTGTATCTCGGTGTAGGAGGTTGGGTTCTCTGTATCTCTGTGTAGGAGGTTGGGTTCTCTGTATCTCTGTGTAGGAGGTTGGGTTCTCTGTATCTCGGTGTAGGAGGTTGGGTTCTCTGTATCTCGGTGTAGGAGGTTGGGTTCTCTGTATCTCGGTGTAGGAGGTTGGGTTCTCTGTATCTCGGTGTAGGAGGTTGGGTTCTCTGTATCTCGGTGTAGGAAGGTTGGGTTCTCTGTATCCCTGTGTAGGAGGTTGGGTTCTCTGTATCTCGGTGCAGGAGGTTGGGTTCTGTGTATCTCTGTGTAGGAGGTTGGGTTCTCTGTATCTCTGTGTAGGAGGTTGGGTTCTGTGTATCTCTGTGTAGGAGGTTGGGTTCTCTGTATCTCTGTGTAGGAGGTTGGGTTCTCTGTATCTCGGTGTAGGAGGTTGGGTTCTCTGTATCCCTGTGTAGGAGGTTGGGTTCTGTGTATCTCTGTGTAGGAGGTTGGGTTCTCTGTATCTCGGTGTAGGAGGTTGGGTTCTCTGTATCTCGGTGTAGGAGGTTGGGTTCTGTGTATCTCGGTGTAGGAGGTTGGGTTCTCTGTATCTCTGTGTAGGAGGTTGGGTTCTCTGTATCTCGGTGTAGGAGGTTGGGTTCTCTGTATCTCGGTGTAGGAGGTTGGGTTCTCTGTATCTCGGTGTAGGAGGTTGGGTTCTCTGTATCTCGGTGTAGGAGGTTGGGTTCTCTGTATCTCGGTGTAGGAGGTTGGGTTCTCTGTATCTCTGTGTAGGAGGTTGGGTTCTCTGTATCTTGGTGCAGGAGGTTGGGTTCTCTGTATGCCTGTGTAGGAGGTTGGGTTCTCTGTATCTCGGTGTAGGAGGTTGGGTTCTCTGTATCTCGGTGTAGGAGGTTGGGTTCTCTGTATCTCGGTGTAGGAGGTTGGGTTCTCTGTATCTCGGTGTAGGAAGGTTGGGTTCTCTGTATGCCTGTGTAGGAGGTTGGGTTCTGTGTATCTCGGTGTAGGAGGTTGGGTTCTCTGTATCTCGGTGTAGGAGGTTGGGTTCTCTGTATCTCGGTGTAGGAGGTTGGGTTCTGTGTATCCCTGTGTAGGAGGTTGGGTTCTCTGTATCTCGGTGTAGGAGGTTGGGTTCTCTGTATCTCGGTGTAGGAGGTTGGGTTCTCTGTATCTCGGTTTAGGAGGTTGGGTTCTCTGTATCTCGGTTTAGGAGGTTGGTTGGACGTTGTGTTGAGCACATCCAGGGGACACATACAAAGGCAAACTCTATTTATAAGCCCCTCCGCCATAGAAATAACTGAAGCAATGGTGGAGGGAGCAGCTGGGAATGACGGTTCTATAGCAGTGAAAGGATCATCTCCACCCTGGAGAACCCGACTGCCCCCAACATAGATCATCATTAGAGGGAATGTCCATCAGAGCAGCAGGAGCCCCGACAGACCCCACAGGAACATTGGGGGGGGGGGGGGGACACCTGTCAGAATTGCATGCTGTATACATGGGATGGGGGGGGGGAGGCGAGACACCTGTCAGTTCATCATGCTGCAAACTCGGGGGGGGGGGGGCTTTAAGTTCATCATTTGTACCGTATCTGACAAAAGTAAGTACACCCCTAAGTGAAAATGTCCAAATTGGGCCCAATTAGCCATTTTCCCTCCCCGGGGGTGGTTGTGTCCTATGGAATGTGAGTCATTGTCCGGTTATAGATGGTGATCCACATCCCAGCCTCACACACTTCAGCTCAGGAAAGCGCCCCCCCTCCCCCACATGTTACCCTCTGTGTGTCCCGGCATATCGGAGGTTAGAGGCAAACAAAAATAAATAGAAATAAATATTCAGGAGGGCAGCGTTTGTGCATAAAAAACACTCAGAATCTCCTAAATACACATAAACGTACATAAACGCGCGGTGCGTTCCCATCTTAATGCATTCTAATGACTAGAATTCCAACCAATAGAATGTACAAGACGGGGGGGGGGGGGGTAATCCTTATGCTGCCATCATTTGTAAATAGATAGGAAGGAGATTCGATTTACTGCTTTTATTTATTTATTTATTTTTTTCAGTCACTTCCTGGTTTCTGGCCTAGGCCACAATGATGTCATACATCCCAGGAGACTTCATCGGAGGCGGGGCTTTCACGGCTAAGCCACACCCTTCTGCAGAGGCGGCTCTAGGCTTTGTGAGACATTAGGTCCCTTTATTATGGTCCCACAGCGGGGCCCTTTCACATGTTCTGCAGTGGGTCCCTTTCCTGCCCTCACATTAGAATCCCCCCTTACATCAGAGTTCCCAGTATTCCCAGAGCCCCCTTTACATCAGAGTTCCCAGTATTCCCAGAGCCCCCCTTACATCAGAGTTCCCAGTATTCCCAGAGCCCCCCTTACATCAGAGTTCCCAGTATTCCCAGAGCCCCCCTTACATCAGAGTTCCCAGTATTCACAGAACCCCCCTTACATCAGAGTTCCCAGTATTCCCAGAGCCCTCCTTACATCAGAGTTCCCAGTATTCCCAGAGCCCCCCTTACATCAGAGTTCCCAGTATTCACAGAGCCCCCTTTACATCAAAGTTCCCAGTATTCCCAGAACCCCCCTTACATCAGAGTTCCCAGTATTCCCAGAGCCCGCTTTACATCAGAGTTCCCAGTATTCCCAGAACCCCCTTTACATCAGAGTTCCCAGTATTCCCAGAGCCCCCTTTACATCAAAGTTCCCAGTATTTCCAGAACCTCCCTTACATCAGAGTTCCCAGTATTCCCAGAGCCCCCCTTACATCAGAGTTCCCAGTATTCCCAGAGCCCGCTTTACATCAGAGTTTCCAGTATTTCCAGAACCCCCTTACATCAGAGTTCCCAGTATTCCCAGAGCCCCCTTACATCAGAGTTCCCAGTATTCCCAGAGCCCCCCTTACATCAGAGTTCCCAGTATTCCCAGAGCCCGCTTTACATCAGAGTTCCCAGTATTCCCAGAGCCCCCTTACATCAGAGTTCCCAGTATTCACAGAACCCCCCTTACATCAGAGTTCCCAGTATTCCCAGAGCCCCCCTTACATCAGAGTTCCCAGTATTCCCAGAGCCCGCTTTACATCAGAGTTCCCAGTATTCCCAGAGCCCCCCTTACATCAGAGTTCCCATTATTCACAGAACCCCCCTTACATCAGAGTTCCCAGTATTCCCAGAGCCCCCCTTACATCAGAGTTCCCAGTATTCCCAGAGCCCCCCTTACATCAGAGTTCCCAGTATTCCCAGAGCCCCCTTTACATCAAAGTTCCCAGTATTCCCAGAACCCCCCTTACATCAGAGTTCCCAGTATTCCCAGAGCCCGCTTTACATCAGAGTTCCCAGTATTCCCAGAACCCCCTTTACATCAGAGTTCCCAGTATTCCCAGAGCCCCCTTTACATCAAAGTTCCCAGTATTTCCAGAACCTCCCTTACATCAGAGTTCCCAGTATTCCCAGAGCCCCCCTTACATCAGAGTTCCCAGTATTCCCAGAGCCCGCTTTACATCAGAGTTTCCAGTATTTCCAGAACCCCCTTACATCAGAGTTCCCAGTATTCCCAGAGCCCCCCTTACATCAGAGTTCCCAGTATTCCCAGAGCCCCCCTTACATCAGAGTTCCCAGTATTCCCAGAGCCCGCTTTACATCAGAGTTCCCAGTATTCCCAGAGTCCCCTTACATCAGAGTTCCCAGTATTCCCAGAACCCCCCTTACATCAGAGTTCCCAGTATTCCCAGAGCCCCCTTACATCAGAGTTCCCAGTGTTCCCAGAGCCCCCCTTACATCAGAGTTCCCAGTATTCACAGAGCCCCCTTTACATCAAAGTTCCCAGTATTCCCAGAACCCCCCTTACATCAGAGTTCCCAGTATTCCCAGAGCCCGCTTTACATCAGAGTTCCCAGTATTCCCAGAACCCCCTTTACATCAGAGTTCCCAGTATTCCCAGAGCCCCCTTTACATCAAAGTTCCCAGTATTTCCAGAACCTCCCTTACATCAGAGTTCCCAGTATTCCCAGAGCCCGCTTTACATCAGAGTTCCCAGTATTCCCAGAACCCCCTTTACATCAGAGTTCCCAGTATTCCCAGAGCCCGCTTTACATCAGAGTTCCCAGTATTCCCAGAGCCCCCCTTACATCAGAGTTCCCAGTATTCACAGAACCCCCCTTACATCAGAGTTCCCAGTATTCCCAGAGCCCCCCTTACATCAGAGTTCCCAGTGTTCCCAGAGCCCCCCTTTACATCAGAGTTCCCAGTATTCACAGAGCCCCCTTTACATCAAAGTTCCCAGTATTCCCAGAACCCCCTTACATCAGAGTTCCCAGTATTCCCAGAGCCCGCTTTACATCAGAGTTCCCAGTATTCCCAGAACCCCCTTTACATCAGAGTTCCCAGTATTCCCAGAGCCCCCTTTACATCAAAGTTCTCAGTATTCCCAGAGCCCCCCTTACATCAGAGTTCCCAGTATTCCCATAACCCCCCTTACATCAGAGTTCCCAGTATTCCCAGAGCCCGCTTTACATCAGAGTTCCCAGTATTCCCAGAGCCCCCCCTTACATCAAAGTTCCCAGTATTCCCAGAGCCCCCTTTACATCAGAGTTCCCAGTATTCCCAGAGCCCCCTTTACATCAGAGATCCCAGTATTCCCAGAGCCCCCTTTACATCAGAGTTCCCAGTATTCCCAGAGCCCCCCTTACATCAGAGTTCCCAGTATTCCCAGAGCCCCCCTTACATCAGAGTTCCCAGTATTCCCAGAGCCCCCTTTACATCAGAGTTCCCAGTATTCCCAGAGCCCCCTTTACATCAGAATTCCCAGAGCCCCCTTTACATCAGAGTTCCCAGAGCCCCCTTTACATCAGAGTTCCCAGAGCCGCCTTTACATCAGAGTTCCCAGTATTCCCAGGGCCCCCTTACATCAGAGTTCCCAGTATTCCCAGAGCCCGCTTTACATCAGAGTTTCCAGTATTTCCAGAACCCCCTTACATCAGAGTTCCCAGTATTCCCAGAGCCCCCCTTACATCAGAGTTCCCAGTATTCCCAGAGCCCCCCTTACATCAGAGTTCCCAGTATTCCCAGAGCCCCCCTTACACCAGAGTTCCCAGTATTCCCAGAACCCCCTTACATCAGAGTTCCCAGTATTCCCAGAGCCCGCTTTACATCAGAGTTCCCAGTATTCCCAGAGCCCCCCTTACATCAGAGTTCCCAGTATTCCCAGAACCCCCCTTACATCAGAGTTCCCAGTATTCCCAGAGCCCCCCTTACATCAGAGTTCCCAGTATTCCCAGAGCCCCCTTACATCAGAGTTCCCAGTATTCACAGAGCCCCCTTTACATCAAAGTTCCCAGTATTCCCAGAACCCCCCTTACATCAGACTTCCCAGTATTCCCAGAGCCCGCTTTACATCAGAGTTCCCAGTATTCCCAGAACCCCCTTTACATCAGAGTTCCCAGTATTCCCAGAGCCCCTTTTACATCAAAGTTCCCAGTATTCTCAGAGCCCCCCTTACATCAGAGTTCCCAGTATTCCCATAACCCCCCTTACATCAGAGTTCCCAGTATTCCCAGAGCCCGCTTTACATCAGAGTTCCCAGTATTCCCAGAACCCCCTTACATCAGAGTTCCCAGTATTCCCAGAGCCCGCTTTACATCAGAGTTCCCAGTATTCCCAGAGCCCCCCTTACATCAGAGTTCCCAGTATTCCCAGAACCCCCCTTACATCAGAGTTCCCAGTATTCCCAGAGCCCCCCTTACATCAGAGTTCCCAGTATTCCCAGAGCCCCCTTACATCAGAGTTCCCAGTATTCACAGAGCCCCCTTTACATCAGACTTCCCAGTATTTCCAGAACCCCCCTTACATCAGAGTTCCCAGTATTCCCAGAGCCCGCTTTACATCAGAGTTCCCAGTATTCCCAGAACCCCCTTTACATCAGAGTTCACAGTATTCCCAGAGCCCCCTTTACATCAAAGTTCCCAGTATTCCCAGAGCCCCCCTTACATCAGAGTTCCCAGTATTCCCATAACCCCCCTTACATCAGAGTTCCCAGTATTCCCAGAGCCCGCTTTACATCAGAGTTCCCAGTATTCCCAGAGCCCCCCCTTACATCAAAGTTCCCAGTATTCCCAGGAACCCACCTTACATCAGAGTTCCCAGTATTCCCAGAGCCCCCTTTATATCAGAGTTCCCAGTATTCCTAGAGCCCCCTTTACATCAAAGTTCCCAGTATTCCCAGAGCCCCCCCTTACATAAGAGTTCCCAGTATTCCCAGAGCCCCCCCTTACATCAGAGTTCCCAGTATTCCCAGAGCCCCCTTTACATCAGAGTTCCCAGTATTCCCAGAGCCCGCTTTACATCAGAGTTCCCAGTATTCCCAGAGCCCCCTTTACATCAGAGTTCCCAGTATTCCCAGAGCCCCCTTTACATCAGAGTTCCCAGTATTCTCAGAGCCCGCTTTACATCAGAGTTCCCAGTATTCCCAGAGCCCCCTTTACATCAGAGTTCCCAGTATTCCCAGAGCCCCCTTTACATCAGAGTTCCCAGTATTCTCAGAGCCCGCTTTACATCAGAGTTCCCAGTATTCCCAGAGCCCCCTTTACATCAAAGTTCCCAGTATTCCCAGAACCCCCCTTACATCAGAGTTCCCAGTATTCCCAGAGCCCGCTTTACATCAGAGTTCCCAGTATTCCCAGAACCCCCTTTACATCAGAGTTCCCAGTATTCCCAGAGCCCCCTTTACATCAAAGTTCCCAGTATTTCCAGAACCTCCCTTACATCAGAGTTCCCAGTATTCCCAGAGCCCCCCTTACATCAGAGTTCCCAGTATTCCCAGAGCCCGCTTTACATCAGAGTTTCCAGTATTTCCAGAACCCCCTTACATCAGAGTTCCCAGTATTCCCAGAGCCCCCCTTACATCAGAGTTCCCAGTATTCCCAGAGCCCCCCTTACATCAGAGTTCCCAGTATTCCCAGAGCCCGCTTTACATCAGAGTTCCCAGTATTCCCAGAGCCCCCCTTACATCAGAGTTCCCAGTATTCCCAGAACCCCCCTTACATCAGAGTTCCCAGTATTCCCAGAGCCCCCCTTACATCAGAGTTCCCAGTGTTCCCAGAGCCCCCCTTACATCAGAGTTCCCAGTATTCACAGAGCCCCCTTTACATCAAAGTTCCCAGTATTCCCAGAACCCCCCTTACATCAGAGTTCCCAGTATTCCCAGAGCCCGCTTTACATCAGAGTTCCCAGTATTCCCAGAACCCCCTTTACATCAGAGTTCCCAGTATTCCCAGAGCCCCCTTTACATCAAAGTTCCCAGTATTTCCAGAACCTCCCTTACATCAGAGTTCCCAGTATTCCCAGAGCCCGCTTTACATCAGAGTTCCCAGTATTCCCAGAACCCCCTTTACATCAGAGTTCCCAGTATTCCCAGAGCCCGCTTTACATCAGAGTTCCCAGTATTCCCAGAGCCCCCCTTACATCAGAGTTCCCAGTATTCACAGAACCCCCCTTACATCAGAGTTCCCAGTATTCCCAGAGCCCCCCTTACATCAGAGTTCCCAGTGTTCCCAGAGCCCCCCTTACATCAGAGTTCCCAGTATTCACAGAGCACCCTTTACATCAAAGTTCCCAGTATTCCCAGAACCCCCTTACATCAGAGTTCCCAGTATTCCCAGAGCCCGCTTTACATCAGAGTTCCCAGTATTCCCAGAACCCCCTTTACATCAGAGTTCCCAGTATTCCCAGAGCCCCCTTTACATCAAAGTTCTCAGTATTCCCAGAGCCCCCCTTACATCAGAGTTCCCAGTATTCCCATAACCCCCCTTACATCAGAGTTCCCAGTATTCCCAGAGCCCGCTTTACATCAGAGTTCCCAGTATTCCCAGAGCCCCCCCTTACATCAAAGTTCCCAGTATTCCCAGAGCCCCCTTTACATCAGAGTTCCCAGTATTCCCAGAGCCCCCTTTACATCAGAGATCCCAGTATTCCCAGAGCCCCCTTTACATCAGAGTTCCCAGTATTCCCAGAGCCCCCCTTACATCAGAGTTCCCAGTATTCCCAGAGCCCCCCTTACATCAGAGTTCCCAGTATTCCCAGAGCCCCCTTTACATCAGAGTTCCCAGTATTCCCAGAGCCCCCTTTACATCAGAGTTCCCAGAGCCCCCTTTACATCAGAGTTCCCAGAGCCCCCTTTACATCAGAGTTCCCAGAGCCGCCTTTACATCAGAGTTCCCAGTATTCCCAGGGCCCCCTTACATCAGAGTTCCCAGTATTCCCAGAGCCCGCTTTACATCAGAGTTTCCAGTATTTCCAGAACCCCCTTACATCAGAGTTCCCAGTATTCCCAGAGCCCCCCTTACATCAGAGTTCCCAGTATTCCCAGAGCCCCCCTTACATCAGAGTTCCCAGTATTCCCAGAGCCCCCCTTACACCAGAGTTCCCAGTATTCCCAGAACCCCCTTACATCAGAGTTCCCAGTATTCCCAGAGCCCGCTTTACATCAGAGTTCCCAGTATTCCCAGAGCCCCCCTTACATCAGAGTTCCCAGTATTCCCAGAACCCCCCTTACATCAGAGTTCCCAGTATTCCCAGAGCCCCCCTTACATCAGAGTTCCCAGTATTCCCAGAGCCCCCTTACATCAGAGTTCCCAGTATTCACAGAGCCCCCTTTACATCAAAGTTCCCAGTATTCCCAGAACCCCCCTTACATCAGACTTCCCAGTATTCCCAGAGCCCGCTTTACATCAGAGTTCCCAGTATTCCCAGAACCCCCTTTACATCAGAGTTCCCAGTATTCCCAGAGCCCCCTTTACATCAAAGTTCTCAGTATTCCCAGAGCCCCCCTTACATCAGAGTTCCCAGTATTCCCATAACCCCCCTTACATCAGAGTTCCCAGTATTCCCAGAGCCCGCTTTACATCAGAGTTCCCAGTATTCCCAGAGCCCCTTTTACATCAAAGTTCCCAGTATTTCCAGAACCCCCCTTACATCAGAGTTCCCAGTATTCCCAGAGCCCGCTTTACATCAGAGTTCCCAGTATTCCCAGAACCCCCTTTACATCAGAGTTCACAGTATTACCAGAGCCCCCTTTACATCAAAGTTCCCAGTATTCCCAGAGCCCCCCTTACATCAGAGTTCCCAGTATTCCCATAACCCCCCTTACATCAGAGTTCCCAGTATTCCCAGAGCCCGCTTTACATCAGAGTTCCCAGTATTCCCAGAGCCCCCCCTTACATCAAAGTTCCCAGTATTCCCAGGAACCCACCTTACATCAGAGTTCCCAGTATTCCCAGAGCCCCCTTTATATCAGAGTTCCCAGTATTCCTAGAGCCCCCTTTACATCAAAGTTCCCAGTATTCCCAGAGCCCCCCCTTACATAAGAGTTCCCAGTATTCCCAGAGCCCCCCCTTACATCAGAGTTCCCAGTATTCCCAGAGCCCCCTTTACATCAGAGTTCCCAGTATTCCCAGAGCCCGCTTTACATCAGAGTTCCCAGTATTCCCAGAGCCCCCTTTACATCAGAGTTCCCAGTATTCCCAGAGCCCCCTTTACATCAGAGTTCCCAGTATTCTCAGAGCCCGCTTTACATCAGAGTTCCCAGTATTCCCAGAGCCCCCTTTACATCAGAGTTCCCAGTATTCCCAGAGCCCCCTTTACATCAGAGTTCCCAGTATTCCCAGAGCCCCCTTTACATCAGAGTCCGCTGGGTTTGCCTTACAGTACAAGCGGGAACTCTGCGGACTGTGGTGTAAAGGGGAACTCTGCGGACCGTGGTGTAAAGGGGAACTCTGCAGACCCTGGTGTAAAGGGGAACTCTGCAGACCCTGGTGTAAAGGGGAACTCTGCAGACCCTGGTGTAAAGGGGAACTCTGCTGACCGTCGTGTAAAGGGGAACTCTGCGGACCCTGGTGTAAAGGGGAACTCTGTGGACTGTGGTGTAAAGGGGAACTCTGCGGACCCTGTTGTAAAGGGGAACTCTGAGGACCCTGGTGTAAAGGGGAACTCTGCGGACCCTGGTGTAAAGGGGAACTCTGCAGACCCTGGTGTAAAGGGGAACTCTGCAGACCCTGGTGTAAAGGGGAACTCTGCAGACCCTGGTGTAAAGGGGAACTCTGCAGACCCTGGTGTAAAGGGGAACTCTGTGGACCGTGGTGTAAAGGGGAACTCTGCAGACCCTGGTGTAAAGGGGAACTCTGCGGACCCTGGTGTAAAGGGGAACTCTGAGGACCCTGGTGTAAAGGGGAACTCCGAGGACCCTGGTGTAAAGGGGAACTCCGAGGACCCTGGTGTAAAGGGGAACTCCGAGGACCCTGGTGTAAAGGGGAACTCCGCGGATCCTGGTGTAAAGGGGAACTCTGTGGACCGTGGTGTAAAGGGGAACTCTGCGGACCCTGGTGTAAAGGGGAACTCTGCGGACCGTGGTGTAAAGGGGAACTCTGCGGACCGTGGTGTAAAGGGGAACTCTGCGGACCCTGGTGTAAAGGGGAACTCTGCGGACCCTGGTGTAAGGGGGAACTTTGCAGACCCTGATGTAAGGGGGAACTCTGTGGATCCTGGTGTAAAGGGGAACTCTGCGGACCCTGGTGTAAAGGGGAACTCTGCAGACCCTGGTGTAAAGGGAGACTCTGCGGACCCTGGTGTAAAGGGGAACTCTGCGGTCCCTGATGTAAAGGGAGACTCTGCGGACCCTGGTGTAAAGGGAGACTCTGCGGACCCTGGTGTAAAGGGGAACTCTGCGGTCCCTGATGTAAAGGGAGACTCTGCAGACCCTGGTGTAAAGGGGAACTCTGCAGACCCTGGTGTAAAGGGGAACTCTGCAGACCCTGGTGTAAAGGGGAACACTGCGGACCGTGGTGTAAATGGGAACTCTGCAGACCCTGGTGTAAAGGGGAACTCTGCGGACCCTGGTGTAAAGGGGAGCTCTGCGGACCCTGGTGTAAGGGGGAACTCTGCAGACCCTGGTGTAAAGGGGAACTCCGCGGACCCTGGTGTAAAGGGGAACTCTGTGGACCGTGGTGTAAAGGGGAACTCTGCGGACCCTGGTGTAAAGGGGAACTCTGCGGACCCTGGTGTAAAGGGGAACTCTGCGGACCGTGGTGTAAAGGGGAACTCTGCAGACCCTGGTGTAAGGGGGAACTTTGCAGACCCTGATGTAAGGGGGAACTCTGCGGACCCTGGTGTAAAGGGAACTCTGCGGACCCTGGTGTAAGGGGGAACTCTGCAGACCCTGGTGTAAGGGGGAACTCTGTGGATCCTGATGTAAAGGGGAACTCTGCAGACCTTGGTGTAAAGGGGAACTCTGCGGACCCTGGTGTAAAGGGGAACTCTGCAGACCCTGGTGTAAAGGGGAACGCTGCAGACCCTGGTGTAAAGGGGTACTCTGCGGACCCTGATGTAAAGGGGAACTCTGCGGTCCCTGATGTAAAGGGAGACTCTGCGGACCCTGGTGTAAAGGGAGACTCTGCGGACCCTGATGTAAAGGGAGACTCTGCGGACCCTGGTGTAAAGGGGAACTCTGCGGACCCTGGTGTAAAGGGGAACTCTGCAGACCCTGGTGTAAAGGGGAACGCTGCGAACCCTGGTGTAAAGGGGAACTCTGCGGACCCTGGTGTAAGGGGGAACTCTGCAGACCCTGGTGTAAGGGGGAACTCTGTGGATCCTGATGTAAAGGGGAACTCTGCAGACCTTGGTGTAAAGGGGAACTCTGCGGACCCTGGTGTAAAGGGGAACTCTGCAGACCCTGGTGTAAAGGGGAACGCTGCAGACCCTGGTGTAAAGGGGTACTCTGCGGACCCTGATGTAAAGGGGAACTCTGCGGTCCCTGATGTAAAGGGAGACTCTGCGGACCCTGGTGTAAAGGGAGACTCTGCGGACCCTGATGTAAAGGGGAACTCTGCGGACCCTGGTGTAAAGGGGAACTCTGCAGACCTTGGTGTAAAGGGGAATCCTGCAGACCCTGGTGTAAAGGGGAACGCTGCGAACCCTGGTGTAAAGGGGAACGCTGCAGACCCTGGTGTAAAGGAGTACTCTGCGGACCCTGATGTAAAGGGGAACTCTGCGGACCCTGATGTAAAGGGGAACTCTGCGGTCCCTGATGTAAAGGGAGACTCTGCGGACCCTGGTGTAAAGGGAGACTCTGCGGACCCTGGTGTAAAGGGGAACTCTGCGGTCCCTGATGTAAATGGAGACTCTGCGGACCCTGGTGTAAAGGGAGACTCTGCGGACCCTGGTGTAAAGGGAGACTCTGCGGACCCTGGTGTAAAGGGAGACTCTGCGGACCCTGGTGTAAGGGGGAACTCTGCGGTCCCTGATGTAAAGGGAGACTCTGCGGACCCTGGTGTAAAGGGAGACTCTGCGGACCCTGGTGTAAAGGGAGACTCTGCGGACCCTGGTGTAAGGGGGAACTCTGCGGTCCCTGATGTAAAGGGAGACTCTGCGGACCCTGGTGTAAAGGGGAACTCTGCGGTCCCTGATGTAAAGGGGAACTCTGCGGTCCCTGATGTAAAGGGAGACTCTGCGGACCCTGGTGTAAAGGGAGACTCTGCGGACCCTGGTGTAAAGGGAGACTCTGCGGACCCTGGTGTAAAGGGGAACTCTGCGGACCCTGATGTAAAGGGGAACTCTGCGGTCCCTGATGTAAAGGGAGACTCTGCGGACCCTGGTGTAAAGGGAGACTCTGCGGACCCTGGTGTAAAGGGGAACTCTGCGGTCCCTGATGTAAAGGGAGACTCTGCGGACCCTGGTGTAAAGGGAGACTCTGCGGACCCTGGTGTAAAGGGGAACTCTGCGGACCCTGGTGTAAAGGGGAACTCTGCAGACCTTGGTGTAAAGGGGAACCCTGCAGACCCTGGTGTAAAGGGGAACGCTGCGAACCCTGGTGTAAAGGGGAACGCTGCAGACCCTGGTGTAAAGGAGTACTCTGCGGACCCTGATGTAAAGGGGTACTCTGCGGACCCTGATGTAAAGGGGAACTCTGCGGACCCTGATGTAAAGGGAAATTCTGTGGACCCTGGGGTAGCTACGCATTTCGGAGCATGCACACTCCTTTGTTAAGCGGCAGCAGTGCGCTCCATCGTGGTTCTGGATGTTAGGACGTCATTGATCCCTGTATGAGTCGGCGTCTCCAAGGTACTACATGGATTTATCTGGGGGGACGCTCATGAGATGCAGACACTTTACTCTTTGAAGAGCGCAATTGTTTTTGAAATGTGAGTCGCGCATCGGGGTCCGTGTTACCCTGGGAGGCCCCGCCCCTTTTGTATTTATACGGCATTGGCTCTTACTCATGGAACGCCGGCCATGGTAACGATCTCATAGACTTTAGTGGAATTTTGTACTGAGCCCCCTGAGGACCCCGATACCGGTGTGCGCCGCACTCTGTATTTCCTTCCATTCAGAGGTGGGGTGTCAGTTTTGGGTGGAGGAGATCGGTCACATGGCGGGACTCATATTACGATTATGCCGGGTCCAGCTGCTGGGGGGGGCATTTTCACTCGTTGTCCTCTTACCCCCATCCAGCAGAAGGCTGATGTCAGAAAACGTCTTTTCGGATGGAGAATGCGACATTCCGGGACTGTCACCGGATCCCGTTACCATTCCATGGGAAGAGACGCATTCCAGTCACATGACTCGGCTTCAGCTGTCAAAACGTCGCTAAAAAGACAACTGACAGCCAAACCTCAACCTGACACTGCGACCCGATCTATGTCCGTACTGTGTGTATGGGGGACGTTATCAGAGACGGAGCTATACATGATGGGGTATATAAGAGGAGGGTATAGGGGAGGTATATAGCAATGGGGTATAGGGGAGGGGTATATAGGGATGAGGTATATAAGAGGGGCTTAAAGGAAGTGGTATATAGGAGAGGGGTATATGGAAGGTATAGGGGAGGGATTATAGGAGAGGGGTATATGGAAGTGGTATATAGGAGAGGGGTATAAGGGAGAGGTATATAGGAGAGGGGTATAGGGGGAGGTATTCAGGAATGGGGTATAGGGGAGAGGTATTCAGGAATGGGGTATAGAGGAGAGGTATATAGGAGAGGGGTATAGGGGAGAGGTATATAGGAGAGGGGTATAAGGGAGAGGTATATAGGAATGGGGTATAGGGGAGAGGTATATAGGAGAGGGGTATAAGGGAGAGGTATATAGGAGAGGGGTATAGGGGAGAGGTATATAGGAGAGGGGTATAGGGGGAGGTATATAGGAGAGGGGTATAGGGGGGAGGTATTCAGGAATGGGGTATAGAGGAGACGTATATAGGAGAGGGGTATAGGGGAGAGGTATATAGGAGAGGGGTATAAGGGAGAGGTATATAGGAGAGGGGTATAGGGGAGAGGTATATAGGAGAGGGGTATAGGGGGAGGTATATAGGAGAGGGGTATAGGGGGAGGTATTCAGGAATGGGGTATAGGGGAGAGGTATTCAGGAATGGGGTATAGGGGAGAGGTATATAGGAGAGGGGTATAGGGGGGAGGTATATAGGAATGGGGTATAGGGGAGAGGTATTCAGGAATGGGGTATAGGGGAGAGGTATATAGGAGAGGGGTATAGGGGGAGGTATATAGGAATGGGGTATAGGGGAGTGGTATATAGGAGAGGGGTATAGGGGGAGGTATATAGGAATGGGGTATAGGGGAGTGGTATATAGGAGAGGGGTATATGGAAGGTATAGGGGAGGGATTATAGGAGAGGGGTATATGGAAGTGGTATATAGGAGAGGGGTATAGGGGAGAGGTATTCAGGAATGGGGTATATGGGAGAGGTATATAGGAATGGGGTATATGGGAGAGGTATTCAGGAATGGGGTATAGGGGAGAGGTATTCGGAAATGGGGTATAGGGGAGAGGTATATAGGAATGGGGTATAGGGGAGAGGTATTAAGGAATGGGGTATAGGGGAGAGGTATATAAGAATGGGGTATAGGGGAGAGGTATTCAGGAATGGGGTATAGGGGAGAGGTATTCTGGAATGGGGTATAGGGGAGAGGTATATAGGAATGGGGTATAGGGGAGAGGTATTAAGGAATGGGGTATAGGGGAGAGGTATATAAGAATGGGGTATAGGGGAGAGGTATTCAGGAATGGGGTATAGGGGAGAGGTATTCTGGAATGGGGTATAGGGGAGAGGTATATAGGAATGGGGTATAGGGGAGAGGTATTCAGGAATGGGGTATAAGGGAGAGGTATATAGGAGAGGGGTATAGGGGGAGGTATTCAGGAATGGGGTATAGGGGAGAGGTATTCAGGAATGGGGTATAGAGGAGAGGTATATAGGAGAGGGGTATAGGGGAGAGGTATATAGGAGAGGGGTATAAGGGAGAGGTATATAGGAATGGGGTATAGGGGAGAGGTATATAGGAGAGGGGTATAAGGGAGAGGTATATAGGAGAGGGGTATAGGGGAGAGGTATATAGGAGAGGGGTATAGGGGGAGGTATATAGGAGAGGGGTATAGGGGGGAGGTATTCAGGAATGGGGTATAGAGGAGACGTATATAGGAGAGGGGTATAGGGGAGAGGTATATAGGAGAGGGGTATAAGGGAGAGGTATATAGGAGAGGGGTATAGGGGAGAGGTATATAGGAGAGGGGTATAGGGGGAGGTATATAGGAGAGGGGTATAGGGGGAGGTATTCAGGAATGGGGTATAGGGGAGAGGTATTCAGGAATGGGGTATAGGGGAGAGGTATATAGGAGAGGGGTATAGGGGGGAGGTATATAGGAATGGGGTATAGGGGAGAGGTATTCAGGAATGGGGTATAGGGGAGAGGTATATAGGAGAGGGGTATAGGGGGAGGTATATAGGAATGGGGTATAGGGGAGTGGTATATAGGAGAGGGGTATAGGGGGAGGTATATAGGAATGGGGTATAGGGGAGTGGTATATAGGAGAGGGGTATATGGAAGGTATAGGGGAGGGATTATAGGAGAGGGGTATATGGAAGTGGTATATAGGAGAGGGGTATAGGGGAGAGGTATTCAGGAATGGGGTATATGGGAGAGGTATATAGGAATGGGGTATATGGGAGAGGTATTCAGGAATGGGGTATAGGGGAGAGGTATTCGGAAATGGGGTATAGGGGAGAGGTATATAGGAATGGGGTATAGGGGAGAGGTATTAAGGAATGGGGTATAGGGGAGAGGTATATAAGAATGGGGTATAGGGGAGAGGTATTCAGGAATGGGGTATAGGGGAGAGGTATTCTGGAATGGGGTATAGGGGAGAGGTATATAGGAATGGGGTATAGGGGAGAGGTATTAAGGAATGGGGTATAGGGGAGAGGTATATAAGAATGGGGTATAGGGGAGAGGTATTCAGGAATGGGGTATAGGGGAGAGGTATTCTGGAATGGGGTATAGGGGAGAGGTATATAGGAATGGGGTATAGGGGAGAGGTATTCAGGAATGGGGTATAGGGTAGAGGTATTCAGGAATGGGGTATAGGGGAGAGGTATATAGGAATGGGGTATAGGGGAGAGGTATATAGGAGAGGGGTATAGGGGGAGGTATATAGGAGAGGGGTATAGGGGGAGGTATTCAGGAATGGGGTATAGGGGAGAGGTATTCAGGAATGGGGTATAGGGGAGAGGTATATAGGAAATGGGTATAGGGGAGAGGTATATAGGAGAGGGGTATAGGGGGAGGTATATAGGAATGGGGTATAGGGGAGAGGTATTCAGGAATGGGGTATAGGGGAGAGGTATATAGGAGAGGGGTATAGGTGGAGGTATATAGGAATGGGGTATAGGGGAGAGGTATATAGGAGAGGGGTATATGGAAGGTATAGGGGAGGGATTATAGGAGAGGGGTATATGGAAGTGGTATATAGGAGAGGGGTATAGGGGAGAGGTATTCAGGAATGGGGTATATGGGAGAGGTATATAGGAATGGGGTATATGGGAGAGGTATTCAGGAATGGGGTATAGGGGAGAGGTATTCGGGAATGGGGTATAGGGGAGAGGTATATAGGAATGGGGTATAGGGGAGAGGTATTCAGGAATGGGGTATAGGGGAGAGATATATAGGAATGGGGTATAGGGGAAAGGTATTCAGGAATGGGGTATAGGGGAGAGGTATATAGGAATGGGGTATAGGGGAGAGGTATATAGGAATGGGGTATAGGGGAGAGGTATTCAGGAATGGGGTATAGGGGAGAGGTATATAGGAATGGGGTATAGGGGAAAGGTATTCAGGAATGGGGTATAGGGGAGAGGTATATAGGAATGGGGTATAGGGGAGAGGTATATAGGAATGGGGTATAGGGGAGAGGTATTCAGGAATGGGGTATAGGGGAGAGATATATAGGAATGGGGTATAGGGGAGAGGTATATAGGAATGGGGTATAGGGGAGAGGTATATAGGAGAGGGGTATAGGGGGAGGTATATAGGAATGGGGTATAGGGGAGAGGTATTCAGGAATGGGGTATAGGGGAGAGGTATTCAGGAATGGGGTATAGGGAAGAGGTATTCAGGAATGGAGTATAGGGGAGAGGTATTCAGGAATGGGGTATATGGGAGAGGTATTCTAGAATGGGGTATAGGGGAGAGGTATTCAGGAATGGGGTATATGGGAGAGGTATTCAGGAATGGGGTATAGGGTAGAGGTGTATATAGGAATGGGGTATAGGGGAGAGGTATATAGGAATGGGGTATAGGGGAGAGGTATTCAGGAATGGGGTATAGGGGAGAGGTATTCAGGAATGGGGTATAGGGGAGAGGTATTCAGGAATGGGGTATATGGGAGAGGTATTCAGGAATGGGGTATAGGGGAGAGGTATTCAGGAATGGGGTATAGGGGAGAGGTATATAGGAATGGGGTATAGGGGAGAGGTATATAGGAAATGGGTATAGGGGAGAGGTATATAGGAGAGGGGTATAGGGGGAGGTATATAGGAATGGGGTATAGGGGAGAGGTATTCAGGAATGGGGTATAGGGGAGAGGTATATAGGAGAGGGGTATAGGTGGAGGTATATAGGAATGGGGTATAGGGGAGAGGTATATAGGAGAGGGGTATATGGAAGGTATAGGGGAGGGATTATAGGAGAGGGGTATATGGAAGTGGTATATAGGAGAGGGGTATAGGGGAGAGGTATTCAGGAATGGGGTATATGGGAGAGGTATATAGGAATGGGGTATATGGGAGAGGTATTCAGGAATGGGGTATAGGGGAGAGGTATTCGGGAATGGGGTATAGGGGAGAGGTATATAGGAATGGGGTATAGGGGAGAGGTATTCAGGAATGGGGTATAGGGGAGAGATATATAGGAATGGGGTATAGGGGAAAGGTATTCAGGAATGGGGTATAGGGGAGAGGTATATAGGAATGGGGTATAGGGGAGAGGTATATAGGAATGGGGTATAGGGGAGAGGTATTCAGGAATGGGGTATAGGGGAGAGGTATATAGGAATGGGGTATAGGGGAAAGGTATTCAGGAATGGGGTATAGGGGAGAGGTATATAGGAATGGGGTATAGGGGAGAGGTATATAGGAATGGGGTATAGGGGAGAGGTATTCAGGAATGGGGTATAGGGGAGAGATATATAGGAATGGGGTATAGGGGAGAGGTATATAGGAATGGGGTATAGGGGAGAGGTATATAGGAGAGGGGTATAGGGGGAGGTATATAGGAATGGGGTATAGGGGAGAGGTATTCAGGAATGGGGTATAGGGGAGAGGTATTCAGGAATGGGGTATAGGGAAGAGGTATTCAGGAATGGAGTATAGGGGAGAGGTATTCAGGAATGGGGTATATGGGAGAGGTATTCTAGAATGGGGTATAGGGGAGAGGTATTCAGGAATGGGGTATATGGGAGAGGTATTCAGGAATGGGGTATAGGGTAGAGGTGTATATAGGAATGGGGTATAGGGGAGAGGTATATAGGAATGGGGTATAGGGGAGAGGTATTCAGGAATGGGGTATAGGGGAGAGGTATTCAGGAATGGGGTATAGGGGAGAGGTATTCAGGAATGGGGTATACGGGAGAGGTATTCAGGAATGGGGTATAGGGGAGAGGTATATAGGAATGGGGTATAGGGGAGAGGTATATAGGAATGGGGTATAGGGGAGAGGTATATAGGAGAGGGGTATAGGGGGGAGGTATATAGGAATGGGGTATAGGGGAGAGGTATTTAGGAATGGGGTATAGGTGAGAGGTATTCAGGAATGGGGTATAGGGGAGAGGTATATAGGAATGGGGTATAGGGGAGAGGTATATAGGAGAGGAGTATAGGGGGAGGTATATAGGAGAGGGGTATAGGGGGGAGGTATTCAGGAATGGGGTATAGGGGAGAGGTATTCAGGAATGGGGTATAGGGGAGAGGTATATAGGAGAGGGGTATAGGGGAGAGGTATATAGGAGAGGGGTATAGGGGGGAGGTATATAGGAATGGGGTATAGGGGAGAGGTATTCAGGAATGGGGTATAGGTGAGAGGTATATAGGAGAGGGGTATAGGGGGAGGTATATAGGAATGGGGTATAGGGGAGAGGTATATAGGAGAGGGGTATATGGAAGGTATAGGGGAGGGATTATAGGAGAGGGGTATATGGAAGTGGTATATAGGAGAGGGGTATAGGGGAGAGGTATTCAGGAATGGGGTATATGGGAGAGGTATATAGGAATGGGGTATAGGGGAGAGGTATTCAGGAATGGGGTATAGGGGAGAGGTATTCTGGAATGGGGTATAGGGGAGAGGTATATAGGAATGGGGTATAGGGGAGAGGTATTCAGGAATGGAGTATAGGGTAGAGGTATTCAGGAATGGGGTATAGGGGAGAGGTATATAGGAATGGGGTATAGGGGAGAGGTATATAGGAGAGGGGTATAGGGGGAGGTATATAGGAGAGGGGTATAGGGGGGAGGTATTCAGGAATGGGGTATAGGGGAGAGGTATTCAGGAATGGGGTATAGGGGAGAGGTATATAGGAAATGGGTATAGGGGAGAGGTATATAGGAGAGGGGTATAGGGGGAGGTATATAGGAATGGGGTATAGGGGAGAGGTATTCAGGAATGGGGTATAGGGGAGAGGTATATAGGAGAGGGGTATAGGTGGAGGTATATAGGAATGGGGTATAGGGGAGAGGTATATAGGAGAGGGGTATATGGAAGGTATAGGGGAGGGATTATAGGAGAGGGGTATATGGAAGTGGTATATAGGAGAGGGGTATAGGGGAGAGGTATTCAGGAATGGGGTATATGGGAGAGGTATATAGGAATGGGGTATATGGGAGAGGTATTCAGGAATGGGGTATAGGGGAGAGGTATTCGGGAATGGGGTATAGGGGAGAGGTATATAGGAATGGGGTATAGGGGAGAGGTATTCAGGAATGGGGTATAGGGGAGAGATATATAGGAATGGGGTATAGGGGAAAGGTATTCAGGAATGGGGTATAGGGGAGAGGTATATAGGAATGGGGTATAGGGGAGAGGTATATAGGAATGGGGTATAGGGGAGAGGTATTCAGGAATGGGGTATAGGGGAGATGTATATAGGAATGGGGTATAGGGGAAAGGTATTCAGGAATGGGGTATAGGGGAGAGGTATATAGGAATGGGGTATAGGGGAGAGGTATATAGGAATGGGGTATAGGGGAGAGGTATTCAGGAATGGGGTATAGGGGAGAGATATATAGGAATGGGGTATAGGGGAGAGGTATATAGGAATGGGGTATAGGGGAGAGGTATATAGGAGAGGGGTATAGGGGGAGGTATATAGGAATGGGGTATAGGGGAGAGGTATTCAGAAATGGGGTATAGGGGAGAGGTATTCAGGAATGGGGTATAGGGAAGAGGTATTCAGGAATGGAGTATAGGGGAGAGGTATTCAGGAATGGGGTATATGGGAGAGGTATTCTAGAATGGGGTATAGGGGAGAGGTATTCAGGAATGGGGTATATGGGAGAGGTATTCAGGAATGGGGTATAGGGTAGAGGTGTATATAGGAATGGGGTATAGGGGAGAGGTATATAGGAATGGGGTATAGGGGAGAGGTATTCAGGAATGGGGTATAGGGGAGAGGTATTCAGGAATGGGGTATAGGGGAGAGGTATTCAGGAATGGGGTATATGGGAGAGGTATTCAGGAATGGGGTATAGGGGAGAGGTATATAGGAATGGGGTATAGGGGAGAGGTATATAGGAATGGGGTATAGGGGAGAGGTATATAGGAGAGGGGTATAGGGGGGAGGTATATAGGAATGGGGTATAGGGGGAGGTATATAGGAGAGGGGTATAGGGGGGAGGTATTCAGGAATGGGGTATAGGGGAGAGGTATTCAGGAATGGGGTATAGGGGAGAGGTATATAGGAGAGGGGTATAGGGGAGAGGTATATAGGAGAGGGGTATAGGGGGGAGGTATATAGGAATGGGGTATAGGGGAGAGGTATTCAGGAATGGGGTATAGGGGAGAGGTATATAGGAGAGGGGTATAGGGGGAGGTATATAGGAATGGGGTATAGGGGAGAGGTATATAGGAGAGGGGTATATGGAAGGTATAGGGGAGGGATTATAGGAGAGGGGTATATGGAAGTGGTATATAGGAGAGGGGTATAGGGGAGAGGTATTCAGGAATGGGGTATATGGGAGAGGTATATAGGAATGGGGTATATGGGAGAGGTATTCAGGAATGGGGTATAGGGGAGAGGTATTCGGGAATGGGGTATAGGGGAGAGGTATATAGGAATGGGGTATAGGGGAGAGGTATTCAGGAATGGGGTATAGGGGAGAGATATATAGGAATGGGGTATAGGGGAAAGGTATTCAGGAATGGGGTATAAGGGAGAGGTATATAGGAATGGGGTATAGGGGAGAGGTATATAGGAATGGGGTATAGGGGAGAGGTATTCAGGAATGGGGTATAGGGGAGAGGTATATAGGAATGGGGTATAGGGGAAAGGTATTCAGGAATGGGGTATAGGGGAGAGGTATATAGGAATGGGGTATAGGGGAGAGGTATATAGGAATGGGGTATAGGGGAGAGGTATTCAGGAATGGGGTATAGGGGAGAGGTATATAGGAATGGGGTATAGGGGAGAGGTATATAGGAATGGGGTATAGGGGAGAGGTATATAGGAGAGGGGTATAGGGGGAGGTATATAGGAATGGGGTAAAGGGGAGAGGTATTCAGGAATGGGGTATAGGGGAGAGGTATTCAGGAATGGGGTATAGGGAAGAGGTATTCAGGAATGGGGTATAGGGGAGAGGTATTCAGGAATGGGGTATAGGGGAGAGGTATTCAGGAATGGGGTATATGGGAGAGGTATTCAGGAATGGGGTATATGGGAGAGGTATTCAGGAATGGGGTATAGGGGAGAGGTATATAGGAGAGGGGTATAGGGGAGAGGTATATAGGAATGGGGTATAGGGGAGAGGTATTAAGGAATGGGGTATAGGGGAGAGGTATATAGGAATGGGGTATAGGGGAGAGGTATATAGGAGAGGGGTATAGGGGGGAGGTATATAGGAATGGGGTATAGGGGAGAGGTATTTAGGAATGGGGTATAGGTGAGAGGTATTCAGGAATGGGGTATAGGGGAGAGGTATATAGGAATGGGGTATAGGGGAGAGGTATATAGGAGAGGGGTATAGGGGGGAGGTATTCAGGAATGGGGTATAGGGGAGAGGTATTCAGGAATGGGGTATAGGGGAGAGGTATATAGGAGAGGGGTATAGGGGAGAGGTATATAGGAGAGGGGTATAGGGGGGAGGTATATAGGAATGGGGTATAGGGGAGAGGTATTCAGGAATGGGGTATAGGGGAGAGGTATATAGGAGAGGGGTATAGGGGGAGGTATATAGGAATGGGGTATAGGGGAGAGGTATATAGGAGAGGGGTATATGGAAGGTATAGGGGAGGGATTATAGGAGAGGGGTATATGGAAGTGGTATATAGGAGAGGGGTATAGGGGAGAGGTATTCAGGAATGGGGTATATGGGAGAGGTATATAGGAATGGGGTATATGGGAGAGGTATTCAGGAATGGGGTATAGGGGAGAGGTATTCGGGAATGGGGTATAGGGGAGAGGTATATAGGAATGGGGTATAGGGGAGAGGTATTCAGGAATGGGGTATAGGGGAGAGATATATAGGAATGGGGTATAGGGGAAAGGTATTCAGGAATGGGGTATAGGGGAGAGGTATATAGGAATGGGGTATAGGGGAGAGGTATATAGGAATGGGGTATAGGGGAGAGGTATATAGGAATGGGGTATAGGGGAAAGGTATTCAGGAATGGGGTATAGGGGAGAGGTATATAGGAATGGGGTATAGGGGAGAGGTATATAGGAATGGGGTATAGGGGAGAGGTATTCAGGAATGGGGTATAGGGGAGAGGTATATAGGAATGGGGTATAGGGGAGAGGTATATAGGAATGGGGTATAGGGGAGAGGTATATAGGAGAGGGGTATAGGGGGAGGTATATAGGAATGGGGTATAGGGGAGAGGTATTCAGGAATGGGGTATAGGGGAGAGGTATTCAGGAATGGGGTATAGGGAAGAGGTATTCAGGAATGGGGTATAGGGGAGAGGTATTCAGGAATGGGGTATAGGGTAGAGGTGTATATAGGAATGGGGTATAGGGGAGAGGTATATAGGAATGGGGTATAGGGGAGAGGTATTCAGGAATGGGGTATAGGGGAGAGGTATTCAGGAATGGGGTATAGGGGAGAGGTATTCAGGAATGGGGTATATGGGAGAGGTATTCAGGAATGGGGTATAGGGGAGAGGTATATAGGAATGGGGTATAGGGGAGAGGTATATAGGAATGGGGTATAGGGGAGAGGTATATAGGAATGGGGTATAGGGGAGAGGTATATAGGAGAGGGGTATAGGGGGGAGGTATATAGGAATGGGGTATAGGGGAGAGGTATTTAGGAATGGGGTATAGGTGAGAGGTATTCAGGAATGGGGTATAGGGGAGAGGTATATAGGAATGGGGTATAGGGGAGAGGTATATAGGAGAGGGGTATAGGGGGAGGTATATAGGAGAGGGGTATAGGGGGAGGTATTCAGGAATGGGGTATAGGGGAGAGGTATTCAGGAATGGGGTATAGGGGAGAGGTATATAGGAGAGGGGTATAGGGGAGAGGTATATAGGAGAGGGGTATAGGGGGGAGGTATATAGGAATGGGGTATAGGGGAGAGGTATTCAGGAATGGGGTATAGGGGAGAGGTATATAGGAGAGGGGTATAGGGGGAGGTATATAGGAATGGGGTATAGGGGAGAGGTATATAGGAGAGGGGTATATGGAAGGTATAGGGGAGGGATTATAGGAGAGGGGTATATGGAAGTGGTATATAGGAGAGGGGTATAGGGGAGAGGTATTCAGGAATGGGGTATATGGGAGAGGTATATAGGAATGGGGTATATGGGAGAGGTATTCAGGAATGGGGTATAGGGGAGAGGTATTCGGGAATGGGGTATAGGGGAGAGGTATATAGGAATGGGGTATAGGGGAGAGGTATTCAGGAATGGGGTATAGGGGAGAGATATATAGGAATGGGGTATAGGGGAAAGGTATTCAGGAATGGGGTATAAGGGAGAGGTATATAGGAATGGGGTATAGGGGAGAGGTATATAGGAATGGGGTATAGGGGAGAGGTATTCAGGAATGGGGTATAGGGGAGAGGTATATAGGAATGGGGTATAGGGGAAAGGTATTCAGGAATGGGGTATAGGGGAGAGGTATATAGGAATGGGGTATAGGGGAGAGGTATATAGGAATGGGGTATAGGGGAGAGGTATTCAGGAATGGGGTATAGGGGAGAGGTATATAGGAATGGGGTATAGGGGAGAGGTATATAGGAATGGGGTATAGGGGAGAGGTATATAGGAGAGGGGTATAGGGGGAGGTATATAGGAATGGGGTAAAGGGGAGAGGTATTCAGGAATGGGGTATAGGGGAGAGGTATTCAGGAATGGGGTATAGGGAAGAGGTATTCAGGAATGGGGTATAGGGGAGAGGTATTCAGGAATGGGGTATAGGGGAGAGGTATTCAGGAATGGGGTATATGGGAGAGGTATTCAGGAATGGGGTATATGGGAGAGGTATTCAGGAATGGGGTATAGGGGAGAGGTATATAGGAATGTGGTATAGGGGAGAGGTATTCAGGAATGGGGTATAGGGGAGAGGTATTCAGGAATGGGGTATAGGGGAGAGGTATTCAGGAATGGGGTATAGGGGAGAGGTATATAGGAGAGGGGTATAGGGGAGAGGTATATAGGAATGGGGTATAGGGGAGAGGTATTAAGGAATGGGGTATAGGGGAGAGGTATATAGGAATAGTGTATAGGGGAGAGGTATATAGGAGAGGGGTATAGGTGGGAGGTATATAGGAATGGGGTATAGGGGAGAGGTATTTAGGAATGGGGTATAGGTGAGAGGTATTCAGGAATGGGGTATAGGGGAGAGGTATATAGGAATGGGGTATAGGGGAGAGGTATATAGGAGAGGGGTATAGGGGGGAGGTATTCAGGAATGGGGTATAGGGGAGAGGTATTCAGGAATGGGGTATAGGGGAGAGGTATATAGGAGAGGGGTATAGGGGAGAGGTATATAGGAGAGGGGTATAGGGGGGAGGTATATAGGAATGGGGTATAGGGGAGAGGTATTCAGGAATGGGGTATAGGGGAGAGGTATATAGGAGAGGGGTATAGGGGGAGGTATATAGGAATGGGGTATAGGGGAGAGGTATATAGGAGAGGGGTATATGGAAGGTATAGGGGAGGGATTATAGGAGAGGGGTATATGGAAGTGGTATATAGGAGAGGGGTATAGGGGAGAGGTATTCAGGAATGGGGTATATGGGAGAGGTATATAGGAATGGGGTATATGGGAGAGGTATTCAGGAATGGGGTATAGGGGAGAGGTATTCGGGAATGGGGTATAGGGGAGAGGTATATAGGAATGGGGTATAGGGGAGAGGTATTCAGGAATGGGGTATAGGGGAGAGATATATAGGAATGGGGTATAGGGGAAAGGTATTCAGGAATGGGGTATAGGGGAGAGGTATATAGGAATGGGGTATAGGGGAAAGGTATTCAGGAATGGGGTATAGGGGAGAGGTATATAGGAATGGGGTATAGGGGAGAGGTATATAGGAATGGGGTATAGGGGAGAGGTATTCAGGAATGGGGTATAGGGGAGAGGTATATAGGAATGGGGTATAGGGGAGAGGTATATAGGAATGGGGTATAGGGGAGAGGTATATAGGAGAGGGGTATAGGGGGAGGTATATAGGAATGGGGTATAGGGGAGAGGTATTCAGGAATGGGGTATAGGGGAGAGGTATTCAGGAATGGGGTATAGGGAAGAGGTATTCAGGAATGGGGTATAGGGGAGAGGTATTCAGGAATGGGGTATAGGGGAGAGGTATTCAGGAATGGGGTATATGGGAGAGGTATTCAGGAATGGGGTATATGGGAGAGGTATTCAGGAATGGGGTATAGGGGAGAGGTATATAGGAATGTGGTATAGGGGAGAGGTATTCAGGAATGGGGTATAGGGGAGAGGTATTCAGGAATGGGGTATAGGGGAGAGGTATTCAGGAATGGGGTATAGGGGAGAGGTATATAGGAGAGGGGTATAGTGGAGAGGTATATAGGAATGGGGTATAGGGGAGAGGTATTAAGGAATGGGGTATAGGGGAGAGGTATATAGGAATGGGGTATAGGGGAGAGGTATTCAGGAATGGGGTATAGGAGAGAGGTATTCTGGAATGGGGTATAGGGAAGAGGTATATAGGAATGGGGTATAGGGGAGAGGTATTCAGGAATGGGGTATAGGGGAGAGGTATATAGGAATGGGGTATATGGGAGAGGTATTCAGGAATGGGGTATAGGGGAGAGGTATTCAGGAATGGGGTATAGGGGAGAGGTATTCAGGAATGGGGTATAGGGGAGAGGTATATAGGAATGGGGTATAGGGGAGAGGTATTCAGGAATGCGGTATAGGGGAGAGGTATATAGGAATGGGGTATATGGGAGAGGTATTCAGGAATGGGGTATAGGGGAGAGGTATTCAGGAATGGGGTATAGGGGAGAGGTATTCAGGAATGGGGTATAGGGGGAGGTATATAGGAATGGGGTATAGGGTAGAGGTATATAGGAATGGGGTATATGGGAGAGGTATTCAGGAATGGGGTATATGGGAGAGGTATTCAGGAATGGGGTATATGGGAGAGGTATATAGGAATGGGGTATATGGGAGAGGTATTCAGGAATGGGGTATAGGGGAGAGGTATTCGGGAATGGGGTATAGGGGAGAGGTATATAGGAATGGGGTATAGGGGAGAGGTATTCAGGAATGGGGTATAGGGTAGAGGTATTCAGGAATGGGGTATAGGGGAGAGGTATATAGGAATGGGGTGTAGGGGAGAGGTATATAGGAGAGGGGTATAGGGGGAGGTATATAGGAGAGGGGTATAGGGGGAGGTATTCAGGAATGGGGTATAGGGGAGAGGTATTCAGGAATGGGGTATAGGGGAGAGGTATATAGGAGAGGGGTATAGGGGGGAGGTATATAGGAATGGGGTATAGGGGAGAGGTATTCAGGAATGGGGTATAGGGGAGAGGTATATAGGAGAGGGGTATAGGGGGAGGTATATAGGAATGGGGTATAGGGGAGAGGTATTCGGGAATGGGGTATAGGGGAGAGGTATATAGGAATGGGGTATAGGGGAGAGGTATTCAGGAATGGGGTATAGGGTAGAGGTATTCAGGAATGGGGTATAGGGGAGAGGTATATAGGAATGGGGTATAGGGGAGAGGTATATAGGAGAGGGGTATAGGGGGAGGTATATAGGAGAGGGGTATAGGGGGGAGGTATTCAGGAATGGGGTATAGGGGAGAGGTATTCAGGAATGGGGTATAGGGGAGAGGTATATAGGAGAGGGGTATAGGGGAGAGGTATATAGGAGAGGGGTATAGGGGGGAGGTATATAGGAATGGGGTATAGGGGAGAGGTATTCAGGAATGGGGTATAGGGGAGAGGTATATAGGAGAGGGGTATAGGGGGAGGTATATAGGAATGGGGTATAGGGGAGAGGTATATAGGAGAGGGGTATATGGAAGGTATAGGGGAGGGATTATAGGAGAGGCGTATATGGAAGTGGTATATAGGAGAGGGGTATAGGGGAGAGGTATTCAGGAATGGGGTATATGGGAGAGGTATATAGGAATGGGGTATATGGGAGAGGTATTCAGGAATGGGGTATAGGGGAGAGGTATTCGGGAATGGGGTATAGGGGAGAGGTATATAGGAATGGGGTATAGGGGAGAGGTATTCAGGAATGGGGTATAGGGGAGAGATATATAGGAATGGGGTATAGGGGAAAGGTATTCAGGAATGGGGTATAGGGGAGAGGTATATAGGAATGGGGTATAGGGGAGAGGTATATAGGAATGGGGTATAGGGGAGAGGTATTCAGGAATGGGGTATATGGGAGAGGTATATAGGAATGGGGTATATGGGAGAGGTATTCAGGAATGGGGTATAGGGGAGAGGTATTCGGGAATGGGGTATAGGGGAGAGGTATATAGGAATGGGGTATAGGGGAGAGGTATTCAGGAATGGGGTATAGGGGAGAGATATATAGGAATGGGGTATAGGGGAAAGGTATTCAGGAATGGGGTATAGGGGAGAGGTATATAGGAATGGGGTATAGGGGAGAGGTATATAGGAATGGGGTATAGGGGAGAGGTATTCAGGAATGGGGTATAGGGGAGAGGTATATAGGAATGGGGTATAGGGGAAAGGTATTCAGGAATGGGGTATAGGGGAGAGGTATATAGGAATGGGGTATAGGGGAGAGGTATATAGGAATGGGGTATAGGGGAGAGGTATTCAGGAATGGGGTATAGGGGAGAGGTATATAGGAATGGGGTATAGGGGAGAGGTATATAGGAATGGGGTATAGGGGAGAGGTATTCAGGAATGGGGTATAGGGGAGAGGTATATAGGAATGGGGTATAGGGGAGAGGTATATAGGAATGGGGTATAGGGGAGAGGTATATAGGAGAGGGGTATAGGGGGAGGTATATAGGAATGGGGTATAGGGGAGAGGTATTCAGGAATGGGGTATAGGGGAGAGGTATTCAGGAATGGGGTATAGGGAAGAGGTATTCAGGAATGGGGTATAGGGGAGAGGTATTCAGGAATGGGGTATAGGGGAGAGGTATTCAGGAATGGGGTATATGGGAGAGGTATTCAGGAATGGGGTATATGGGAGAGGTATTCAGGAATGGGGTATAGGGGAGAGGTATATAGGAATGTGGTATAGGGGAGAGGTATTCAGGAATGGGGTATAGGGGAGAGGTATTCAGGAATGGGGTATAGGGGAGAGGTATTCAGGAATGGGGTATAGGGGAGAGGTATATAGGAGAGGGGTATAGGGGAGAGGTATATAGGAATGGGGTATAGGGGAGAGGTATTAAGGAATGGGGTATAGGGGAGAGGTATATAGGAATGGGGTATAGGGGAGAGGTATATAGGAGAGGGGTATAGGGGGGAGGTATATAGGAATGGGGTATAGGGGAGAGGTATTTAGGAATGGGGTATAGGTGAGAGGTATTCAGGAATGGGGTATAGGGGAGAGGTATATAGGAATGGGGTATAGGGGAGAGGTATATAGGAGAGGGGTATAGGGGGAGGTATATAGGAGAGGGGTATAGGGGGGAGGTATTCAGGAATGGGGTATAGGGGAGAGGTATTCAGGAATGGGGTATAGGGGAGAGGTATATAGGAGAGGGGTATAGGGGAGAGGAATATAGGAGAGGGGTATAGGGGGGAGGTATATAGGAATGGGGTATAGGGGAGAGGTATTCAGGAATGGGGTATAGGGGAGAGGTATATAGGAGAGGGGTATAGGGGGAGGTATATAGGAATGGGGTATAGGGGAGAGGTATATAGGAGAGGGGTATATGGAAGGTATAGGGGAGGGATTATAGGAGAGGGGTATATGGAAGTGGTATATAGGAGAGGGGTATAGGGGAGAGGTATTCAGGAATGGGGTATATGGGAGAGGTATATAGGAATGGGGTATATGGGAGAGGTATTCAGGAATGGGGTATAGGGGAGAGGTATTCGGGAATGGGGTATAGGGGAGAGGTATATAGGAATGGGGTATAGGGGAGAGGTATTCAGGAATGGGGTATAGGGGAGAGATATATAGGAATGGGGTATAGGGGAAAGGTATTCAGGAATGGGGTATAGGGGAGAGGTATATAGGAATGGGGTATAGGGGAGAGGTATATAGGAATGGGGTATAGGGGAGAGGTATTCAGGAATGGGGTATAGGGGAGAGGTATATAGGAATGGGGTATAGGGGAAAGGTATTCAGGAATGGGGTATAGGGGAGAGGTATATAGGAATGGGGTATAGGGGAGAGGTATATAGGAATGGGGTATAGGGGAGAGGTATTCAGGAATGGGGTATAGGGGAGAGGTATATAGGAATGGGGTATAGGGGAGAGGTATATAGGAATGGGGTATAGGGGAGAGGTATATAGGAGAGGGGTATAGGGGGAGGTATATAGGAATGGGGTATAGGGGAGAGGTATTCAGGAATGGGGTATAGGGGAGAGGTATTCAGGAATGGGGTATAGGGAAGAGGTATTCAGGAATGGGGTATAGGGGAGAGGTATTCAGGAATGGGGTATAGGGGAGAGGTATTCAGGAATGGGGTATATGGGAGAGGTATTCAGGAATGGGGTATATGGGAGAGGTATTCAGGAATGGGGTATAGGGGAGAGGTATATAGGAATGTGGTATAGGGGAGAGGTATTCAGGAATGGGGAATAGGGGAGAGGTATTCAGGAATGGGGTATAGGGGAGAGGTATTCAGGAATGGGGTATAGGGGAGAGGTATATAGGAGAGGGGTATAGTGGAGAGGTATATAGGAATGGGGTATAGGGGAGAGGTATTAAGGAATGGGGTATAGGGGAGAGGTATATAGGAATGGGGTATAGGGGAGAGGTATTCAGGAATGGGGTATAGGGGAGAGGTATTCAGGAATGGGGTATAGGGGAGAGGTATTCAGGAATGGGGTATAGGGGGAGGTATATAGGAATGGGGTATATGGGAGAGGTATTCAGGAATGGGGTATATGGGAGAGGTATATAGGAATGGGGTATATGGGAGAGGTATTCAGGAATGGGGTATAGGGAAGAGGTATTCGGGAATGGGGTATAGGGGAGAGGTATATAGGAATGGGGTATAGGGGAGAGGTATTCAGGAATGCGGTATAGGGGAGAGGTATATAGGAATGGGGTATATGGGAGAGGTATTCAGGAATGGGGTATAGGGGAGAGGTATTCAGGAATGGGGTATAGGGGAGAGGTATTCAGGAATGGGGTATAGGGGGAGGTATATAGGAATGGGGTATAGGGTAGAGGTATATAGGAATGGGGTATATGGGAGAGGTATTCAGGAATGGGGTATATGGGAGAGGTATTCAGGAATGGGGTATATGGGAGAGGTATATAGGAATGGGGTATATGGGAGAGGTATTCAGGAATGGGGTATAGGGGAGAGGTATTCGGGAATGGGGTATAGGGGAGAGGTATATAGGAATGGGGTATAGGGGAGAGGTATTCAGGAATGGGGTATAGGGTAGAGGTATTCAGGAATGGGGTATAGGGGAGAGGTATATAGGAATGGGGTATAGGGGGAGGTATATAGGAGAGGGGTATAGGGGGGAGGTATTCAGGAATGGGGAATAGGGGAGAGGTATTCAGGAATGGGGTATAGGGGAGAGGTATTCAGGAATGGGGTATAGGGGAGAGATATATAGGAGAGGGGTATAGTGGAGAGGTATATAGGAATGGGGTATAGGGGAGAGGTATTAAGGAATGGGGTATAGGGGAGAGGTATATAGGAATGGGGTATAGGGGAGAGGTATTCAGGAATGGGGTATAGGGGAGAGGTATTCAGGAATGGGGTATAGGGGAGAGGTATTCAGGAATGGGGTATAGGGGGAGGTATATAGGAATGGGGTATATGGGAGAGGTATTCAGGAATGGGGTATATGGGAGAGGTATATAGGAATGGGGTATATGGGAGAGGTATTCAGGAATGGGGTATAGGGAAGAGGTATTCGGGAATGGGTTATAGGGGAGAGGTATATAGGAATGGGGTATAGGGGAGAGGTATTCAGGAATGCGGTATAGGGGAGAGGTATATAGGAATGGGGTATATGGGAGAGGTATTCAGGAATGGGGTATAGGGGAGAGGTATTCAGGAATGGGGTATAGGGGAGAGGTATTCAGGAATGGGGTATAGGGGGAGGTATATAGGAATGGGGTATAGGGTAGAGGTATATAGGAATGGGGTATATGGGAGAGGTATTCAGGAATGGGGTATATGGGAGAGGTATTCAGGAATGGGGTATATGGGAGAGGTATTCAGGAATGGGGTATAGGGGAGAGGTATTCGGGAATGGGGTATAGGGGAGAGGTATATAGGAATGGGGTATAGGGGAGAGGTATTCAGGAATGGGGTATAGGGGAGAGATATATAGGAATGGGGTATAGGGGAAAGGTATTCAGGAATGGGGTATAAGGGAGAGGTATATAGGAATGGGGTATAGGGGAGAGGTATATAGGAATGGGGTATAGGGGAGAGGTATTCAGGAATGGGGTATAGGGGAGAGGTATATAGGAATGGGGTATAGGGGAAAGGTATTCAGGAATGGGGTATAGGGGAGAGGTATATAGGAATGGGGTATAGGGGAGAGGTATATAGGAATGGGGTATAGGGGAGAGGTATTCAGGAATGGGGTATAGGGGAGAGGTATATAGGAATGGGGTATAGGGGAGAGGTATATAGGAATGGGGTATAGGGGAGAGGTATATAGGAGAGGGGTATAGAGGGAGGTATATAGGAATGGGGTAAAGGGGAGAGGTATTCAGGAATGGGGTATAGGGGAGAGGTATTCAGGAATGGGGTATAGGGAAGAGGTATTCAGGAATGGGGTATAGGGGAGAGGTATTCAGGAATGGGGTATAGGGGAGAGGTATTCAGGAATGGGGTATATGGGAGAGGTATTCAGGAATGGGGTATATGGGAGAGGTATTCAGGAATGGGGTATAGGGGAGAGGTATATAGGAATGTGGTATAGGGGAGAGGTATTCAGGAATGGGGTATAGGGGAGAGGTATTCAGGAATGGGGTATAGGGGAGAGGTATTCAGGAATGGGGTATAGGGGAGAGGTATATAGGAGAGGGGTATAGGGGAGAGGTATATAGGAATGGGGTATAGGGGAGAGGTATTAAGGAATGGGGTATAGGGGAGAGGTATATAGGAATGGGGTATAGGGGAGAGGTATATAGGAGAGGGGTATAGGGGGGAGGTATATAGGAATGGGGTATAGGGGAGAGGTATTTAGGAATGGGGTATAGGTGAGAGGTATTCAGGAATGGGGTATAGGGGAGAGGTATATAGGAATGGGGTATAGGGGAGAGGTATATAGGAGAGGGGTATAGGGGGGAGGTATTCAGGAATGGGGTATAGGGGAGAGGTATTCAGGAATGGGGTATAGGGGAGAGGTATATAGGAGAGGGGTATAGGGGAGAGGTATATAGGAGAGGGGTATAGGGGGGAGGTATATAGGAATGGGGTATAGGGGAGAGGTATTCAGGAATGGGGTATAGGGGAGAGGTATATAGGAGAGGGGTATAGGGGGAGGTATATAGGAATGGGGTATAGGGGAGAGGTATATAGGAGAGGGGTATATGGAAGGTATAGGGGAGGGATTATAGGAGAGGGGTATATGGAAGTGGTATATAGGAGAGGGGTATAGGGGAGAGGTATTCAGGAATGGGGTATATGGGAGAGGTATATAGGAATGGGGTATATGGGAGAGGTATTCAGGAATGGGGTATAGGGGAGAGGTATTCGGGAATGGGGTATAGGGGAGAGGTATATAGGAATGGGGTATAGGGGAGAGGTATTCAGGAATGGGGTATAGGGGAGAGATATATAGGAATGGGGTATAGGGGAAAGGTATTCAGGAATGGGGTATAGGGGAGAGGTATATAGGAATGGGGTATAGGGGAAAGGTATTCAGGAATGGGGTATAGGGGAGAGGTATATAGGAATGGGGTATAGGGGAGAGGTATATAGGAATGGGGTATAGGGGAGAGGTATTCAGGAATGGGGTATAGGGGAGAGGTATATAGGAATGGGGTATAGGGGAGAGGTATATAGGAATGGGGTATAGGGGAGAGGTATATAGGAGAGGGGTATAGGGGGAGGTATATAGAAATGGGGTATAGGGGAGAGGTATTCAGGAATGGGGTATAGGGGAGAGGTATTCAGGAATGGGGTATAGGGAAGAGGTATTCAGGAATGGGGTATAGGGGAGAGGTATTCAGGAAAGGGGTATAGGGGAGAGGTATTCAGGAATGGGGTATATGGGAGAGGTATTCAGGAATGGGGTATATGGGAGAGGTATTCAGGAATGGGGTATAGGGGAGAGGTATATAGGAATGTGGTATAGGGGAGAGGTATTCAGGAATGGGGTATAGGGGAGAGGTATTCAGGAATGGGGTATAGGGGAGAGGTATTCAGGAATGGGGTATAGGGGAGAGGTATATAGGAGAGGGGTATAGTGGAGAGGTATATAGGAATGGGGTATAGGGGAGAGGTATTAAGGAATGGGGTATAGGGGAGAGGTATATAGGAATGGGGTATAGGGGAGAGGTATTCAGGAATGGGGTATAGGAGAGAGGTATTCTGGAATGGGGTATAGGGAAGAGGTATATAGGAATGGGGTATAGGGGAGAGGTATTCAGGAATGGGGTATAGGGGAGAGGTATATAGGAATGGGGTATATGGGAGAGGTATTCAGGAATGGGGTATAGGGGAGAGGTATTCAGGAATGGGGTATAGGGGAGAGGTATTCAGGAATGGGGTATAGGGGAGAGGTATATAGGAATGGGGTATAGGGGAGAGGTATTCAGGAATGCGGTATAGGGGAGAGGTATATAGGAATGGGGTATATGGGAGAGGTATTCAGGAATGGGGTATAGGGGAGAGGTATTCAGGAATGGGGTATAGGGGAGAGGTATTCAGGAATGGGGTATAGGGGGAGGTATATAGGAATGGGGTATAGGGTAGAGGTATATAGGAATGGGGTATATGGGAGAGGTATTCAGGAATGGGGTATATGGGAGAGGTATTCAGGAATGGGGTATATGGGAGAGGTATATAGGAATGGGGTATATGGGAGAGGTATTCAGGAATGGGGTATAGGGGAGAGGTATTCGGGAATGGGGTATAGGGGAGAGGTATATAGGAATGGGGTATAGGGGAGAGGTATTCAGGAATGGGGTATAGGGTAGAGGTATTCAGGAATGGGGTATAGGGGAGAGGTATATAGGAATGGGGTGTAGGGGAGAGGTATATAGGAGAGGGGTATAGGGGGAGGTATATAGGAGAGGGGTATAGGGGGAGGTATTCAGGAATGGGGTATAGGGGAGAGGTATTCAGGAATGGGGTATAGGGGAGAGGTATATAGGAGAGGGGTATAGGGGGGAGGTATATAGGAATGGGGTATAGGGGAGAGGTATTCAGGAATGGGGTATAGGGGAGAGGTATATAGGAGAGGGGTATAGGGGGAGGTATATAGGAATGGGGTATAGGGGAGAGGTATTCGGGAATGGGGTATAGGGGAGAGGTATATAGGAATGGGGTATAGGGGAGAGGTATTCAGGAATGGGGTATAGGGTAGAGGTATTCAGGAATGGGGTATAGGGGAGAGGTATATAGGAATGGGGTATAGGGGAGAGGTATATAGGAGAGGGGTATAGGGGGAGGTATATAGGAGAGGGGTATAGGGGGGAGGTATTCAGGAATGGGGTATAGGGGAGAGGTATTCAGGAATGGGGTATAGGGGAGAGGTATATAGGAGAGGGGTATAGGGGAGAGGTATATAGGAGAGGGGTATAGGGGGGAGGTATATAGGAATGGGGTATAGGGGAGAGGTATTCAGGAATGGGGTATAGGGGAGAGGTATATAGGAGAGGGGTATAGGGGGAGGTATATAGGAATGGGGTATAGGGGAGAGGTATATAGGAGAGGGGTATATGGAAGGTATAGGGGAGGGATTATAGGAGAGGCGTATATGGAAGTGGTATATAGGAGAGGGGTATAGGGGAGAGGTATTCAGGAATGGGGTATATGGGAGAGGTATATAGGAATGGGGTATATGGGAGAGGTATTCAGGAATGGGGTATAGGGGAGAGGTATTCGGGAATGGGGTATAGGGGAGAGGTATATAGGAATGGGGTATAGGGGAGAGGTATTCAGGAATGGGGTATAGGGGAGAGATATATAGGAATGGGGTATAGGGGAAAGGTATTCAGGAATGGGGTATAGGGGAGAGGTATATAGGAATGGGGTATAGGGGAGAGGTATATAGGAATGGGGTATAGGGGAGAGGTATTCAGGAATGGGGTATATGGGAGAGGTATATAGGAATGGGGTATATGGGAGAGGTATTCAGGAATGGGGTATAGGGGAGAGGTATTCGGGAATGGGGTATAGGGGAGAGGTATATAGGAATGGGGTATAGGGGAGAGGTATTCAGGAATGGGGTATAGGGGAGAGATATATAGGAATGGGGTATAGGGGAAAGGTATTCAGGAATGGGGTATAGGGGAGAGGTATATAGGAATGGGGTATAGGGGAGAGGTATATAGGAATGGGGTATAGGGGAGAGGTATTCAGGAATGGGGTATAGGGGAGAGGTATATAGGAATGGGGTATAGGGGAAAGGTATTCAGGAATGGGGTATAGGGGAGAGGTATATAGGAATGGGGTATAGGGGAGAGGTATATAGGAATGGGGTATAGGGGAGAGGTATTCAGGAATGGGGTATAGGGGAGAGGTATATAGGAATGGGGTATAGGGGAGAGGTATATAGGAATGGGGTATAGGGGAGAGGTATTCAGGAATGGGGTATAGGGGAGAGGTATATAGGAATGGGGTATAGGGGAGAGGTATATAGGAATGGGGTATAGGGGAGAGGTATATAGGAGAGGGGTATAGGGGGAGGTATATAGGAATGGGGTATAGGGGAGAGGTATTCAGGAATGGGGTATAGGGGAGAGGTATTCAGGAATGGGGTATAGGGAAGAGGTATTCAGGAATGGGGTATAGGGGAGAGGTATTCAGGAATGGGGTATAGGGGAGAGGTATTCAGGAATGGGGTATATGGGAGAGGTATTCAGGAATGGGGTATATGGGAGAGGTATTCAGGAATGGGGTATAGGGGAGAGGTATATAGGAATGTGGTATAGGGGAGAGGTATTCAGGAATGGGGTATAGGGGAGAGGTATTCAGGAATGGGGTATAGGGGAGAGGTATTCAGGAATGGGGTATAGGGGAGAGGTATATAGGAGAGGGGTATAGGGGAGAGGTATATAGGAATGGGGTATAGGGGAGAGGTATTAAGGAATGGGGTATAGGGGAGAGGTATATAGGAATGGGGTATAGGGGAGAGGTATATAGGAGAGGGGTATAGGGGGGAGGTATATAGGAATGGGGTATAGGGGAGAGGTATTTAGGAATGGGGTATAGGTGAGAGGTATTCAGGAATGGGGTATAGGGGAGAGGTATATAGGAATGGGGTATAGGGGAGAGGTATATAGGAGAGGGGTATAGGGGGAGGTATATAGGAGAGGGGTATAGGGGGGAGGTATTCAGGAATGGGGTATAGGGGAGAGGTATTCAGGAATGGGGTATAGGGGAGAGGTATATAGGAGAGGGGTATAGGGGAGAGGAATATAGGAGAGGGGTATAGGGGGGAGGTATATAGGAATGGGGTATAGGGGAGAGGTATTCAGGAATGGGGTATAGGGGAGAGGTATATAGGAGAGGGGTATAGGGGGAGGTATATAGGAATGGGGTATAGGGGAGAGGTATATAGGAGAGGGGTATATGGAAGGTATAGGGGAGGGATTATAGGAGAGGGGTATATGGAAGTGGTATATAGGAGAGGGGTATAGGGGAGAGGTATTCAGGAATGGGGTATATGGGAGAGGTATATAGGAATGGGGTATATGGGAGAGGTATTCAGGAATGGGGTATAGGGGAGAGGTATTCGGGAATGGGGTATAGGGGAGAGGTATATAGGAATGGGGTATAGGGGAGAGGTATTCAGGAATGGGGTATAGGGGAGAGATATATAGGAATGGGGTATAGGGGAAAGGTATTCAGGAATGGGGTATAGGGGAGAGGTATATAGGAATGGGGTATAGGGGAGAGGTATATAGGAATGGGGTATAGGGGAGAGGTATTCAGGAATGGGGTATAGGGGAGAGGTATATAGGAATGGGGTATAGGGGAAAGGTATTCAGGAATGGGGTATAGGGGAGAGGTATATAGGAATGGGGTATAGGGGAGAGGTATATAGGAATGGGGTATAGGGGAGAGGTATTCAGGAATGGGGTATAGGGGAGAGGTATATAGGAATGGGGTATAGGGGAGAGGTATATAGGAATGGGGTATAGGGGAGAGGTATATAGGAGAGGGGTATAGGGGGAGGTATATAGGAATGGGGTATAGGGGAGAGGTATTCAGGAATGGGGTATAGGGGAGAGGTATTCAGGAATGGGGTATAGGGAAGAGGTATTCAGGAATGGGGTATAGGGGAGAGGTATTCAGGAATGGGGTATAGGGGAGAGGTATTCAGGAATGGGGTATATGGGAGAGGTATTCAGGAATGGGGTATATGGGAGAGGTATTCAGGAATGGGGTATAGGGGAGAGGTATATAGGAATGTGGTATAGGGGAGAGGTATTCAGGAATGGGGAATAGGGGAGAGGTATTCAGGAATGGGGTATAGGGGAGAGGTATTCAGGAATGGGGTATAGGGGAGAGGTATATAGGAGAGGGGTATAGTGGAGAGGTATATAGGAATGGGGTATAGGGGAGAGGTATTAAGGAATGGGGTATAGGGGAGAGGTATATAGGAATGGGGTATAGGGGAGAGGTATTCAGGAATGGGGTATAGGGGAGAGGTATTCAGGAATGGGGTATAGGGGAGAGGTATTCAGGAATGGGGTATAGGGGGAGGTATATAGGAATGGGGTATATGGGAGAGGTATTCAGGAATGGGGTATATGGGAGAGGTATATAGGAATGGGGTATATGGGAGAGGTATTCAGGAATGGGGTATAGGGAAGAGGTATTCGGGAATGGGGTATAGGGGAGAGGTATATAGGAATGGGGTATAGGGGAGAGGTATTCAGGAATGCGGTATAGGGGAGAGGTATATAGGAATGGGGTATATGGGAGAGGTATTCAGGAATGGGGTATAGGGGAGAGGTATTCAGGAATGGGGTATAGGGGAGAGGTATTCAGGAATGGGGTATAGGGGGAGGTATATAGGAATGGGGTATAGGGTAGAGGTATATAGGAATGGGGTATATGGGAGAGGTATTCAGGAATGGGGTATATGGGAGAGGTATTCAGGAATGGGGTATATGGGAGAGGTATATAGGAATGGGGTATATGGGAGAGGTATTCAGGAATGGGGTATAGGGGAGAGGTATTCGGGAATGGGGTATAGGGGAGAGGTATATAGGAATGGGGTATAGGGGAGAGGTATTCAGGAATGGGGTATAGGGTAGAGGTATTCAGGAATGGGGTATAGGGGAGAGGTATATAGGAATGGGGTATAGGGGGAGGTATATAGGAGAGGGGTATAGGGGGGAGGTATTCAGGAATGGGGAATAGGGGAGAGGTATTCAGGAATGGGGTATAGGGGAGAGGTATTCAGGAATGGGGTATAGGGGAGAGATATATAGGAGAGGGGTATAGTGGAGAGGTATATAGGAATGGGGTATAGGGGAGAGGTATTAAGGAATGGGGTATAGGGGAGAGGTATATAGGAATGGGGTATAGGGGAGAGGTATTCAGGAATGGGGTATAGGGGAGAGGTATTCAGGAATGGGGTATAGGGGAGAGGTATTCAGGAATGGGGTATAGGGGGAGGTATATAGGAATGGGGTATATGGGAGAGGTATTCAGGAATGGGGTATATGGGAGAGGTATATAGGAATGGGGTATATGGGAGAGGTATTCAGGAATGGGGTATAGGGAAGAGGTATTCGGGAATGGGTTATAGGGGAGAGGTATATAGGAATGGGGTATAGGGGAGAGGTATTCAGGAATGCGGTATAGGGGAGAGGTATATAGGAATGGGGTATATGGGAGAGGTATTCAGGAATGGGGTATAGGGGAGAGGTATTCAGGAATGGGGTATAGGGGAGAGGTATTCAGGAATGGGGTATAGGGGGAGGTATATAGGAATGGGGTATAGGGTAGAGGTATATAGGAATGGGGTATATGGGAGAGGTATTCAGGAATGGGGTATATGGGAGAGGTATTCAGGAATGGGGTATATGGGAGAGGTATATAGGAATGGGGTATATGGGAGAGGTATTCAGGAATGGGGTATAGGGGAGAGGTATTCGGGAATGGGGTATAGGGGAGAGGTATATAGGAATGGGGTATAGGGGAGAGGTATTCAGGAATGGGGTATAGGGTAGAGGTATTCAGGAATGGGGTATAGGGGAGAGGTATATAGGAATGGGGTGTAGGGGAGAGGTATATAGGAGAGGGGTATAGGGGGAGGTATATAGGAGAGGGGTATAGGGGGGAGGTATTCAGGAATGGGGTATAGGGGAGAGGTATTCAGGAATGGGGTATAGGGGAGAGGTATATAGGAGAGGGGTATAGGGGGAGGTATATAGGAATGGGGTATAGGGGAGAGGTATTCGGGAATGGGGTATAGGGGAGAGGTATATAGGAATGGGGTATAGGGGAGAGGTATTCAGGAATGGGGTATAGGGTAGAGGTATTCAGGAATGGGGTATAGGGGAGAGGTATATAGGAATGGGGTATAGGGGAGAGGTATATAGGAGAGGGGTATAGGGGGAGGTATATAGGAGAGGGGTATAGGGGGAGGTATTCAGGAATGGGGTATAGGGGAGAGGTATTCAGGAATGGGGTATAGGGGAGAGGTATATAGGAGAGGGGTATAGGGGAGAGGTATATAGGAGAGGGGTATAGGGGGGAGGTATATAGGAATGGGGTATAGGGGAGAGGTATTCAGGAATGGGGTATAGGGGAGAGGTATATAGGAGAGGGGTATAGGGGGAGGTATATAGGAATGGGGTATAGGGGAGAGGTATATAGGAGAGGGGTATATGGAAGGTATAGGGGAGGGATTATAGGAGAGGCGTATATGGAAGTGGTATATAGGAGAGGGGTATAGGGGAGAGGTATTCAGGAATGGGGTATATGGGAGAGGTATATAGGAATGGGGTATATGGGAGAGGTATTCAGGAATGGGGTATAGGGGAGAGGTATTCGGGAATGGGGTATAGGGGAGAGGTATATAGGAATGGGGTATAGGGGAGAGGTATTCAGGAATGGGGTATAGGGGAGAGATATATAGGAATGGGGTATAGGGGAAAGGTATTCAGGAATGGGGTATAGGGGAGAGGTATATAGGAATGGGGTATAGGGGAGAGGTATATAGGAATGGGGTATAGGGGAGAGGTATTCAGGAATGGGGTATTGGGGAGAGGTATATAGGAATGGGGTATAGGGGAAAGGTATTCAGGAATGGGGTATAGGGGAGAGGTATATAGGAATGGGGTATAGGGGAGAGGTATATAGGAATGGGGTATAGGGGAGAGGTATTCAGGAATGGGGTATAGGGGAGAGGAATATAGGAATGGGGTATAGGGGAGAGGTATATAGGAATGGGGTATAGGGGAGAGGTATATAGGAGAGGGGTATAGGGGGAGGTATATAGGAATGGGGTATAGGGGAGAGGTATTCAGGAATGGGGTATAGGGGAGAGGTATTCAGGAATGGGGTATAGGGAAGAGTTATTCAGGAATGGGGTATAGGGGAGAGGTATTCAGGAATGGGGTATAGGGGAGAGGTATTCTAGAATGGGGTATAGGGGAGAGGTATTCAGGAATGGGGTATATGGGAGAGGTATTCAGGAATGGGGTATAGGGTAGAGGTGTATATAGGAATGGGGTATAGGGGAGAGGTATATAGGAATGGGGTATAGGGGAGAGGTATTCAGGAATGGGGTATAGGGGAGAGGTATTCAGGAATGGGGTATAGGGGAGAGGTATTCAGGAATGGGGTATATGGGAGAGGTATTCAGGAATGGGGTATAGGGGAGAGGTATATAGGAATGGGGTATAGGGGAGAGGTATATAGGAATGGGGTATAGGGGAGAGGTATATAGGAGAGGGGTATAGGGGGGAGGTATATAGGAATGGGGTATAGGGGAGAGGTATTTAGGAATGGGGTATAGGGGAGAGGTATTCAGGAATGGGGTATAGGGGAGAGGTATATAGGAGAGGGGTATAGGGGGAGGTATATAGGAATGGGGTATATGGGAGAGGTATATAGGAGAGGGGTATAGGGGAGAGGTATTCAGGAATGGGGTATATGGGAGAGGTATATAGGAATGGGGTATATGGGAGAGGTATTCAGGAATGGGGTATAGGGGAGAGGTATTCGGGAATGGGGTATAGGGGAGAGGTATTCAGGAATGGGGTATAGGGGAGAGGTATATAGGAATGGGGTATAGGGGAGAGGTATTCAGGAATGGGGTATAGGGGAGAGATATATAGGAATGGGGTATAGGGGAAAGGTATTCAGGAATGGGGTATAGGGGAGAGGTATATAGGAATGGGGTATAGGGGAGAGGTATATAGGAATGGGGTATAGGGGAGAGGTATTCAGGAATGGGGTATAGGGGAGAGGTATATAGGAATGGGGTATAGGGGAAAGGTATTCAGGAATGGGGTATAGGGGAGAGGTATATAGGAATGGGGTATAGGGGAGAGGTATATAGGAATGGGGTATAGGGGAGAGGTATTCAGGAATGGGGTATAGGGGAGAGGTATATAGGAATGGGGTATAGGGGAGAGGTATATAGGAATGGGGTATAGGGGAGAGGTATATAGGAGAGGGGTATAGGGGAGAGGTATATAGGAGAGGGGTATAGGGGGGAGGTATATAGGAATGGGGTATAGGGGAGAGGTATTCAGGAATGGGGTATAGGGGAGAGGTATATAGGAGAGGGGTATAGGGGGAGGTATATAGGAATGGGGTATAGGGGAGAGGTATATAGGAGAGGGGTATATGGAAGGTATAGGGGAGGGATTATAGGAGAGGCGTATATGGAAGTGGTATATAGGAGAGGGGTATAGGGGAGAGGTATTCAGGAATGGGGTATATGGGAGAGGTATATAGGAATGGGGTATATGGGAGAGGTATTCAGGAATGGGGTATAGGGGAGAGGTATTCGGGAATGGGGTATAGGGGAGAGGTATATAGGAATGGGGTATAGGGGAGAGGTATTCAGGAATGGGGTATAGGGGAGAGATATATAGGAATGGGGTATAGGGGAAAGGTATTCAGGAATGGGGTATAGGGGAGAGGTATATAGGAATGGGGTATAGGGGAGAGGTATATAGGAATGGGGTATAGGGGAGAGGTATTCAGGAATGGGGTATTGGGGAGAGGTATATAGGAATGGGGTATAGGGGAAAGGTATTCAGGAATGGGGTATAGGGGAGAGGTATATAGGAATGGGGTATAGGGGAGAGGTATATAGGAATGGGGTATAGGGGAGAGGTATTCAGGAATGGGGTATAGGGGAGAGGAATATAGGAATGGGGTATAGGGGAGAGGTATATAGGAATGGGGTATAGGGGAGAGGTATATAGGAGAGGGGTATAGGGGGAGGTATATAGGAATGGGGTATAGGGGAGAGGTATTCAGGAATGGGGTATAGGGGAGAGGTATTCAGGAATGGGGTATAGGGAAGAGTTATTCAGGAATGGGGTATAGGGGAGAGGTATTCAGGAATGGGGTATAGGGGAGAGGTATTTTAGAATGGGGTATAGGGGAGAGGTATTCAGGAATGGGGTATATGGGAGAGGTATTCAGGAATGGGGTATAGGGTAGAGGTGTATATAGGAATGGGGTATAGGGGAGAGGTATATAGGAATGGGGTATAGGGGAGAGGTATTCAGGAATGGGGTATAGGGGAGAGGTATTCAGGAATGGGGTATAGGGGAGAGGTATTCAGGAATGGGGTATATGGGAGAGGTATTCAGGAATGGGGTATAGGGGAGAGGTATATAGGAATGGGGTATAGGGGAGAGGTATATAGGAATGGGGTATAGGGGAGAGGTATATAGGAGAGGGGTATAGGGGGGAGGTATATAGGAATGGGGTATAGGGGAGAGGTATTTAGGAATGGGGTATAGGGGAGAGGTATTCAGGAATGGGGTATAGGGGAGAGGTATATAGGAGAGGGGTATAGGGGGAGGTATATAGGAATGGGGTATATGGGAGAGGTATATAGGAGAGGGGTATAGGGGAGAGGTATTCAGGAATGGGGTATATGGGAGAGGTATATAGGAATGGGGTATATGGGAGAGGTATTCAGGAATGGGGTATAGGGGAGAGGTATTCGGGAATGGGGTATAGGGGAGAGGTATTCAGGAATGGGGTATAGGGGAGAGGTATATAGGAATGGGGTATAGGGGAGAGGTATTCAGGAATGGGGTATAGGGGAGAGATATATAGGAATGGGGTATAGGGGAAAGGTATTCAGGAATGGGGTATAGGGGAGAGGTATATAGGAATGGGGTATAGGGGAGAGGTATATAGGAATGGGGTATAGGGGAGAGGTATTCAGGAATGGGGTATAGGGGAGAGGTATATAGGAATGGGGTATAGGGGAAAGGTATTCAGGAATGGGGTATAGGGGAGAGGTATATAGGAATGGGGTATAGGGGAGAGGTATATAGGAATGGGGTATAGGGGAGAGGTATTCAGGAATGGGGTATAGGGGAGAGGTATATAGGAATGGGGTATAGGGGAGAGGTATATAGGAATGGGGTATAGGGGAGAGGTATATAGGAGAGGGGTATAGGGGGAGGTATATAGGAATGGGGTATAGGGGAGAGGTATTCAGGAATGGGGTATAGGGGAGAGGTATTCAGGAATGGGGTATAGGGAAGAGGTATTCAGGAATGGGGTATAGGGGAGAGGTATTCAGGAATGGGGTATATGGGAGAGGTATTCTAGAATGGGGTATAGGGGAGAGGTATTCAGGAATGGGGTATATGGGAGAGGTATTCAGGAATGGGGTATAGGGTAGAGGTGTATATAGGAATGGGGTATAGGGGAGAGGTATATAGGAATGGGGTATAGGGGAGAGGTGTTCAGGAATGGGGTATAGGGGAGAGGTATTCAGGAATGGGGTATAGGGGAGAGGTATTCAGGAATGGGGTATATGGGAGAGGTATTCAGGAATGGGGTATAGGGGAGAGGTATATAGGAATGGGGTATAGGGGAGAGGTATTAAGGAATGGGGTATAGGGGAGAGGTATATAGGAATGGGGTATAGGGGAGAGGTATTCAGGAATGGGGTATAGGGGAGAGGTATTCTGGAATGGGGTATAGGGAAGAGGTATATAGGAATGGGGTATAGGGGAGAGGTATTCAGGAATGGGGTATAGGGGAGAGGTATATAGGAATGGGGTATATGGGAGAGGTATTCAGGAATGGGGTATAGGGGAGAGGTATTCAGGAATGGGGTATAGGGGAGAGGTATTCAGGAATGGGGTATAGGGGAGAGGTATATAGGAATGGGGTATAGGGGAGAGGTATTCACGAATGCGGTATAGGGGAGAGATATATAGGAATGGGGTATATGGGAGAGGTATTCAGGAATGGGGTATAGGGGAGAGGTATTCAGGAATGGGGTATAGGGGAGAGGTATTCAGGAATGGGGTATAGGGGGAGGTATATAGGAATGGGGTATAGGGTAGAGGTATATAGGAATGGGGTATATGGGAGAGGTATTCAGGAATGGGGTATATGGGAGAGGTATTCAGGAATGGGGTATATGGGAGAGGTATATAGGAATGGGGTATATGGGAGAGGTATTCAGGAATGGGGTATAGGGGAGAGGTATTCGGGAATGGGGTATAGGGGAGAGGTATATAGGAATGGGGTATAGGGGAGAGGTATTCAGGAATGGGGTATAGGGTAGAGGTATTCAGGAATGGGGTATAGGGGAGAGGTATATAGGAATGGGGTATAGGGGAGAGGTATATAGGAGAGGGGTATAGGGGGAGGTATATAGGAGAGGGGTATAGGGGGGAGGTATTCAGGAATGGGGTATAGGGGAGAGGTATTCAGGAATGGGGTATAGGGGAGAGGTATATAGGAGAGGGGTATAGGGGGGAGGTATATAGGAATGGGGTATAGGGGAGAGGTATTCAGGAATGGGGTATAGGGGAGAGGTATATAGGAGAGGGGTATAGGGGGAGGTATATAGGAATGGGGTATAGGGGAGAGGTATATAGGAGAGGGGTATATGGAAGTGGTATATATGAGAGGGGTATAGGGGAGAGGTATTCAGGAATGGGGTATATGGGAGAGGTATTCAGGAATGGGGTATATGGGAGAGGTATATAGGAATGGGGTATATGGGAGAGGTATTCAGGAATGGGGTATAGGGGAGAGGTATTCGGGAATGGGGTATAGGGGAGAGGTATATAGGAATGGGGTATAGGGGAGAGGTATTCAGGAATGGGGTATAGGGGAGAGATATATAGGAATGGGGTATAGGGGAAAGGTATTCAGGAATGGGGTATAGGGGAGAGGTATATAGGAATGGGGTATAGGGGAGAGGTATATAGGAATGGGGTATAGGGGAGAGGTATTCAGGAATGGGGTATAGGGGAGAGGTATATAGGAATGGGGTATAGGGGAAAGGTATTCAGGAATGGGGTATAGGGGAGAGGTATATAGGAATGGGGTATAGGGGAGAGGTATATAGGAATGGGGTATAGGGGAGAGGTATTCAGGAATGGGGTATAGGGGAGAGGTATATAGGAATGGGGTATAGGGGAGAGGTATATAGGAATGGGGTATAGGGGAGAGGTATATAGGAGAGGGGTATAGGGGGAGGTATATAGGAATGGGGTATAGGGGAGAGGTATTCAGGAATGGGGTATAGGGGAGAGGTATTCAGGAATGGGGTATAGGGAAGAGGTATTCAGGAATGGGGTATAGGGGAGAGGTATTCAGGAATGGGGTATATGGGAGAGGTATTCTAGAATGGGGTATAGGGGAGAGGTATTCAGGAATGGGGTATATGGGAGAGGTATTCAGGAATGGGGTATAGGGTAGAGGTGTATATAGGAATGGGGTATAGGGGAGAGGTATATAGGAATGGGGTATAGGGGAGAGGTATTCAGGAATGGGGTATAGGGGAGAGGTATTCAGGAATGGGGTATAGGGGAGAGGTATTCAGGAATGGGGTATAGGGGAGAGGTATATAGGAATGGGGTATAGGGGAGAGGTATATAGGAATGGGGTATAGGGGAGAGGTATATAGGAGAGGGGTATAGGGGGAGGTATATAGGAATGGGGTATAGGGGAGAGGTATTTAGGAATGGGGTATAGGGGAGAGGTATTCAGGAATGGGGTATAGGGGAGAGGTATATAGGAAAGGGGTATAGGGGAGAGGTATTCAGGAATGGGGTATAGGGGAGAGGTATTCAGGAATGGGGTATAGGGGAGAGGTATATAGGAGAGGGGTATAGGGGAGAGGTATATAGGAATGAAGTATAGGGGAGAGGTATTCAGGAATGGGGTATAGGGGAGAGGTATTCAGGAATGGGGTATAGGGGAGAGGTATTCAGGAATGGGGTATAGGGAAGAGGTATTCAGGCATGGGGTATAGGGGAGAGGTATTCAGGAATGGGGTATAGGGGAGAGGTATATAGGAATGGGGTATAGGGGAGAGGTATTCAGGAATGGGATATATGGGAGAGGTATTCAGGAATGGGGTATAGGGGAAAGGTATTCAGGAATGGGGTATAGGGGAAAGGTATTCAGGAATGGGGTATAGGGGAGAGGTATTCAGGAATGGGGTATAGGGGAGAGGTATATAGGAATGGGGTATAGGGGAGAGGTATATAGGAATGGGGTATAGGGGAGAGGTATATAGGAGAGGGGTATAGGGGAGAGGTATATAGGAATGGGGTATAGGGGAGAGGTATTCAGGAATGGGGTATAGGGGAGAGGTATTCAGGAATGGGGTATAGGGGAGAGGTATTCAGGAATGGGGTATAGGGGAGAGGTATTCAGGAATGGGGTATAGGGGAGAGGTATATAGGAATGGGGTATAGGGGAGAGGTATTCAGGAATGGGGTATATGGGAGAGGTATTCAGGAATGGGGTATAGGGGAAAGGTATTCAGGAATGGGGTATATGGGAGAGGTATTCAGGAATGGGGTATAGGGGAGAGGTATATAGGAGAGGGGTATAGGGGAGGTATATAGGAATGGGGTATAGGGGAGAGGTATTCAGGAATGGGGTATATGGGAGAGGTATTCAGGAAAGGGGTATAGGGTAGAGGTATATAGGAATGGGGTATAGGGGAGAGGTATATTGAAATGGGGTATAGGGGAGAGGTATTCAGGAATGGGGTATAGGGGAGAGGTATTCAGGAATGGGGTATAGGGGAGAGGTATATAGGAGAGGGGTATAGGGGAGAGGTATATAGGAATGGAGTATAGGGGAGAGGTATTCAGGAATGGGGTATAGGGGAGAGGTATATAGGAATGGGGTATAGGGGAGAGGTATATAGGAATGGGGTATAGGGGAGAGGTATATAGGAATGGGGTATAGGGGAAAGGTATTCAGGAATGGGGTATAGGGGAGAGGTATATAGGAATGGGGTATAGGGGAGAGGTATATAGGAATGGGGTATAGGGGAGAGGTATTCAGGAATGGGGTATATGGGAGAGGTATATAGGAATGGGGTATATGGGAGAGGTATTCAGGAATGGGGTATAGGGGAGAGGTATTCGGGAATGGGGTATAGGGGAGAGGTATATAGGAATGGGGTATAGGGGAGAGGTATTCAGGAATGGGGTATAGGGGAGAGATATATAGGAATGGGGTATAGGGGAAAGGTATTCAGGAATGGGGTATAGGGGAGAGGTATATAGGAATGGGGTATAGGGGAGAGGTATATAGGAATGGGGTATAGGGGAGAGGTATTCAGGAATGGGGTATAGGGGAGAGGTATATAGGAATGGGGTATAGGGGAAAGGTATTCAGGAATGGGGTATAGGGGAGAGGTATATAGGAATGGGGTATAGGGGAGAGGTATATAGGAATGGGGTATAGGGGAGAGGTATTCAGGAATGGGGTATAGGGGAGAGGTATATAGGAATGGGGTATAGGGGAGAGGTATATAGGAATGGGGTATAGGGGAGAGGTATATAGGAGAGGGGTATAGGGGGAGGTATATAGGAATGGGGTATAGGGGAGAGGTATTCAGGAATGGGGTATAGGGGAGAGGTATTCAGGAATGGGGTATAGGGAAGAGGTATTCAGGAATGGGGTATAGGGGAGAGGTATTCAGGAATGGGGTATAGGGGAGAGGTATTCAGGAATGGGGTATATGGGAGAGGTATTCAGGAATGGGGTATAGGGGAGAGGTATTCGGGAATGGGTTATAGGGGAGAGGTATATAGGAATGTGGTATAGGGGAGAGGTATTCAGGAATGGGGTATAGGGGAGAGGTATTCAGGAATGGGGTATAGGGGAGAGGTATTCAGGAATGGGGTATAGGGGAGAGGTATATAGGAGAGGGGTATAGGGGAGAGGTATATAGGAATGGGGTATAGGGGAGAGGTATTAAGGAATGGGGTATAGGGGAGAGGTATATAGGAATGGGGTATAGGGGAGAGGTATATAGGAGAGGGGTATAGGGGGGAGGTATATAGGAATGGGGTATAGGGGAGAGGTATTTAGGAATGGGGTATAGGTGAGAGGTATTCAGGAATGGGATATAGGGGAGAGGTATATAGGAATGGGGTATAGGGGAGAGGTATATAGGAGAGGGGTATAGGGGGAGGTATATAGGAGAGGGGTATAGGGGGAGGTATTCAGGAATGGGGTATAGGGGAGAGGTATTCAGGAATGGGGTATAGGGGAGAGGTATATAGGAGAGGGGTATAGGGGAGAGGAATATAGGAGAGGGGTATAGGGGGGAGGTATATAGGAATGGGGTATAGGGGAGAGGTATTCAGGAATGGGGTATAGGGGAGAGGTATATAGGAGAGGGGTATAGGGGGAGGTATATAGGAATGGGGTATAGGGGGGAGGTATATAGGAATGGGGTATAGGGGAGAGGTATTCAGGAATGGGGTATAGGGGAGAGGTATATAGGAGAGGGGTATAGGGGGAGGTATATAGGAATGGGGTATAGGGGAGAGGTATATAGGAGAGGGGTATATGGAAGGTATAGGGGAGGGATTATAGGAGAGGGGTATATGGAAGTGGTATATAGGAGAGGGGTATAGGGGAGAGGTATTCAGGAATGGGGTATATGGGAGAGGTATATAGGAATGGGGTATATGGGAGAGGTATTCAGGAATGGGGTATAGGGGAGAGGTATTCGGGAATGGGGTATAGGGGAGAGGTATATAGGAATGGGGTATAGGCGAGAGGTATTCAGGAATGGGGTATAGGGGAGAGATATATAGGAATGGGGTATAGGGGAAAGGTATTCAGGAATGGGGTATAGGGGAGAGGTATATAGGAATGGGGTATAGGGGAGAGGTATATAGGAATGGGGTATAGGGGAGAGGTATTCAGGAATGGGGTATAGGGGAGAGGTATATAGGAATGGGGTATAGGGGAAAGGTATTCAGGAATGGGGTATAGGGGAGAGGTATATAGGAATGGGGTATAGGGGAGAGGTATATAGGAATGGGGTATAGGGGAGAGGTATTCAGGAATGGGGTATAGGGGAGAGGTATATAGGAATGGGGTATAGGGGAGAGGTATATAGGAATGGGGTATAGGGGAGAGGTATATAGGAGAGGGGTATAGGGGGAGGTATATAGGAATGGGGTATAGGGGAGAGGTATTCAGGAATGGGGTATAGGGGAGAGGTATTCAGGAATGGGGTATAGGGAAGAGGTATTCAGGAATGGGGTATAGGGGAGAGGTATTCAGGAATGGGGTATAGGGGAGAGGTATTCAGGAATGGGGTATATGGGAGAGGTATTCAGGAATGGGGTATATGGGAGAGGTATTCAGGAATGGGGTATAGGGGAGAGGTATATAGGAATGTGGTATAGGGGAGAGGTATTCAGGAATGGGGTATAGGGGAGAGGTATTCAGGAATGGGGTATAGGGGAGAGGTATTCAGGAATGGGGTATAGGGGAGAGGTATATAGGAGAGGGGTATAGTGGAGAGGTATATAGGAATGGGGTATAGGGGAGAGGTATTAAGGAATGGGGTATAGGGGAGAGGTATATAGGAATGGGGTATAGGGGAGAGGTATTCAGGAATGGGGTATAGGGGAGAGGTATTCAGGAATGGGGTATAGGGGAGAGGTATTCAGGAATGGGGTATAGGGGGAGGTATATAGGAATGGGGTATATGGGAGAGGTATTCAGGAATGGGGTATATGGGAGAGGTATATAGGAATGGGGTATATGGGAGAGGTATTCAGGAATGGGGTATAGGGAAGAGGTATTCGGGAATGGGGTATAGGGGAGAGGTATATAGGAATGGGGTATAGGGGAGAGGTATTCAGGAATGCGGTATAGGGGAGAGGTATATAGGAATGGGGTATATGGGAGAGGTATTCAGGAATGGGGTATAGGGGAGAGGTATTCAGGAATGGGGTATAGGGGAGAGGTATTCAGGAATGGGGTATAGGGGGAGGTATATAGGAATGGGGTATAGGGTAGAGGTATATAGGAATGGGGTATATGGGAGAGGTATTCAGGAATGGGGTATATGGGAGAGGTATTCAGGAATGGGGTATATGGGAGAGGTATATAGGAATGGGGTATATGGGAGAGGTATTCAGGAATGGGGTATAGGGGAGAGGTATTCGGGAATGGGGTATAGGGGAGAGGTATATAGGAATGGGGTATAGGGGAGAGGTATTCAGGAATGGGGTATAGGGTAGAGGTATTCAGGAATGGGGTATAGGGGAGAGGTATATAGGAATGGGGTGTAGGGGAGAGGTATATAGGAGAGGGGTATAGGGGGAGGTATATAGGAGAGGGGTATAGGGGGGAGGTATTCAGGAATGGGGTATAGGGGAGAGGTATTCAGGATTGGGGTATAGGGGAGAGGTATATAGGAGAGGGGTATAGGGGGAGGTATATAGGAATGGGGTATAGGGGAGAGGTATTCAGGAATGGGGTATAGGGGAGAGGTATATAGGAGAGGGGTATAGGGGGAGGTATATAGGAATGGGGTATAGGGGAGAGGTATTCGGGAATGGGGTATAGGGGAGAGGTATATAGGAATGGGGTATAGGGGAGAGGTATTCAGGAATGGGGTATAGGGTAGAGGTATTCAGGAATGGGGTATAGGGGAGAGGTATATAGGAATGGGGTATAGGGGAGAGGTATATAGGAGAGGGGTATAGGGGGAGGTATATAGGAGAGGGGTATAGGGGGAGGTATTCAGGAATGGGGTATAGGGGAGAGGTATTCAGGAATGGGGTATAGGGGAGAGGTATATAGGAGAGGGGTATAGGGGAGAGGTATATAGGAGAGGGGTATAGGGGGGAGGTATATAGGAATGGGGTATAGGGGAGAGGTATTCAGGAATGGGGTATAGGGGAGAGGTATATAGGAGAGGGGTATAGGGGAGGTATATAGGAATGGGGTATAGGGGAGAGGTATATAGGAGAGGGGTATATGGAAGGTATAGGGGAGGGATTATAGGAGAGGCGTATATGGAAGTGGTATATAGGAGAGGGGTATAGGGGAGAGGTATTCAGGAATGGGGTATATGGGAGAGGTATATAGGAATGGGGTATATGGGAGAGGTATTCAGGAATGGGGTATAGGGGAGAGGTATTCGGGAATGGGGTATAGGGGAGAGGTATATAGGAATGGGGTATAGGGGAGAGGTATTCAGGAATGGGGTATAGGGGAGAGATATATAGGAATGGGGTATAGGGGAAAGGTATTCAGGAATGGGGTATAGGGGAGAGGTATATAGGAATGGGGTATAGGGGAGAGGTATATAGGAATGGGGTATAGGGGAGAGGTATTCAGGAATGGGGTATTGGGGAGAGGTATATAGGAATGGGGTATAGGGGAAAGGTATTCAGGAATGGGGTATAGGGGAGAGGTATATAGGAATGGGGTATAGGGGAGAGGTATATAGGAATGGGGTATAGGGGAGAGGTATTCAGGAATGGGGTATAGGGGAGAGGAATATAGGAATGGGGTATAGGGGAGAGGTATATAGGAATGGGGTATAGGGGAGAGGTATATAGGAGAGGGGTATAGGGGGAGGTATATAGGAATGGGGTATAGGGGAGAGGTATTCAGGAATGGGGTATAGGGGAGAGGTATTCAGGAATGGGGTATAGGGAAGAGTTATTCAGGAATGGGGTATAGGGGAGAGGTATTCAGGAATGGGGTATAGGGGAGAGGTATTCTAGAATGGGGTATAGGGGAGAGGTATTCAGGAATGGGGTATATGGGAGAGGTATTCAGGAATGGGGTATAGGGTAGAGGTGTATATAGGAATGGGGTATAGGGGAGAGGTATATAGGAATGGGGTATAGGGGAGAGGTATTCAGGAATGGGGTATAGGGGAGAGGTATTCAGGAATGGGGTATAGGGGAGAGGTATTCAGGAATGGGGTATATGGGAGAGGTATTCAGGAATGGGGTATAGGGGAGAGGTATATAGGAATGGGGTATAGGGGAGAGGTATATAGGAATGGGGTATAGGGGAGAGGTATATAGGAGAGGGGTATAGGGGGGAGGTATATAGGAATGGGGTATAGGGGAGAGGTATTTAGGAATGGGGTATAGGGGAGAGGTATTCAGGAATAGGGTATAGGGGAGAGGTATATAGGAGAGGGGTATAGGGGGAGGTATATAGGAATGGGGTATATGGGAGAGGTATATAGGAGAGGGGTATAGGGGAGAGGTATTCAGGAATGGGGTATATGGGAGAGGTATATAGGAATGGGGTATATGGGAGAGGTATTCAGGAATGGGGTATAGGGGAGAGGTATTCGGGAATGGGGTATAGGGGAGAGGTATTCAGGAATGGGGTATAGGGGAGAGGTATATAGGAATGGGGTATAGGGGAGAGGTATTCAGGAATGGGGTATAGGGGAGAGATATATAGGAATGGGGTATAGGGGAAAGGTATTCAGGAATGGGGTATAGGGGAGAGGTATATAGGAATGGGGTATAGGGGAGAGGTATATAGGAATGGGGTATAGGGGAGAGGTATTCAGGAATGGGGTATAGGGGAGAGGTATATAGGAATGGGGTATAGGGGAAAGGTATTCAGGAATGGGGTATAGGGGAGAGGTATATAGGAATGGGGTATAGGGGAGAGGTATATAGGAATGGGGTATAGGGGAGAGGTATTCAGGAATGGGGTATAGGGGAGAGGTATATAGGAATGGGGTATAGGGGAGAGGTATATAGGAATGGGGTATAGGGGAGAGGTATATAGGAGAGGGGTATAGGGGGAGGTATATAGGAATGGGGTATAGGGGAGAGGTATTCAGGAATGGGGTATAGGGGAGAGGTATTCAGGAATGGGGTATAGGGAAGAGGTATTCAGGAATGGGGTATAGGGGAGAGGTATTCAGGAATGGGGTATATGGGAGAGGTATTCTAGAATGGGGTATAGGGGAGAGGTATTCAGGAATGGGGTATATGGGAGAGGTATTCAGGAATGGGGTATAGGGTAGAGGTGTATATAGGAATGGGGTATAGGGGAGAGGTATATAGGAATGGGGTATAGGGGAGAGGTATTCAGGAATGGGGTATAGGGGAGAGGTATTCAGGAATGGGGTATAGGGGAGAGGTATTCAGGAATGGGGTATATGGGAGAGGTATTCAGGAATGGGGTATAGGGGAGAGGTATATAGGAATGGGGTATAGGGGAGAGGTATTAAGGAATGGGGTATAGGGGAGAGGTATATAGGAATGGGGTATAGGGGAGAGGTATTCAGGAATGGGGTATAGGGGAGAGGTATTCTGGAATGGGGTATAGGGAAGAGGTATATAGGAATGGGGTATAGGGGAGAGGTATTCAGGAATGGGGTATAGGGGAGAGGTATATAGGAATGGGGTATATGGGAGAGGTATTCAGGAATGGGGTATAGGGGAGAGGTATTCAGGAATGGGGTATAGGGGAGAGGTATTCAGGAATGGGGTATAGGGGAGAGGTATATAGGAATGGGGTATAGGGGAGAGGTATTCAGGAATGCGGTATAGGGGAGAGGTATATAGGAATGGGGTATATGGGAGAGGTATTCAGGAATGGGGTATAGGGGAGAGGTATTCAGGAATGGGGTATAGGGGAGAGGTATTCAGGAATGGGGTATAGGGGGAGGTATATAGGAATGGGGTATAGGGTAGAGGTATATAGGAATGGGGTATATGGGAGAGGTATTCAGGAATGGGGTATATGGGAGAGGTATTCAGGAATGGGGTATATGGGAGAGGTATATAGGAATGGGGTATATGGGAGAGGTATTCAGGAATGGGGTATAGGGGAGAGGTATTCGGGAATGGGGTATAGGGGAGAGGTATATAGGAATGGGGTATAGGGGAGAGGTATTCAGGAATGGGGTATAGGGTAGAGGTATTCAGGAATGGGGTATAGGGGAGAGGTATATAGGAATGGGGTATAGGGGAGAGGTATATAGGAGAGGGGTATAGGGGGAGGTATATAGGAGAGGGGTATAGGGGGGAGGTATTCAGGAATGGGGTATAGGGGAGAGGTATTCAGGAATGGGGTATAGGGGAGAGGTATATAGGAGAGGGGTATAGGGGGAGGTATATAGGAATGGGGTATAGGGGAGAGGTATTCAGGAATGGGGTATAGGGGAGAGGTATATAGGAGAGGGGTATAGGGGGAGGTATATAGGAATGGGGTATAGGGGAGAGGTATATAGGAGAGGGGTATATGGAAGTGGTATATATGAGAGGGGTATAGGGGAGAGGTATTCAGGAATGGGGTATATGGGAGAGGTATATAGGAATGGGGTATATGGGAGAGGTATTCAGGAATGGGGTATAGGGGAGAGGTATTCGGGAATGGGGTATAGGGGAGAGGTATATAGGAATGGGGTATAGGGGAGAGGTATTCAGGAATGGGGTATAGGGGAGAGATATATAGGAATGGGGTATAGGGGAAAGGTATTCAGGAATGGGGTATAGGGGAGAGGTATATAGGAATGGGGTATAGGGGAGAGGTATATAGGAATGGGGTATAGGGGAGAGGTATTCAGGAATGGGGTATAGGGGAGAGGTATATAGGAATGGGGTATAGGGGAAAGGTATTCAGGAATGGGGTATAGGGGAGAGGTATATAGGAATGGGGTATAGGGGAGAGGTATATAGGAATGGGGTATAGGGGAGAGGTATTCAGGAATGGGGTATAGGGGAGAGGTATATAGGAATGGGGTATAGGGGAGAGGTATATAGGAATGGGGTATAGGGGAGAGGTATATAGGAGAGGGGTATAGGGGGAGGTATATAGGAATGGGGTATAGGGGAGAGGTATTCAGGAATGGGGTATAGGGGAGAGGTATTCAGGAATGGGGTATAGGGAAGAGGTATTCAGGAATGGGGTATAGGGGAGAGGTATTCAGGAATGGGGTATATGGGAGAGGTATTCTAGAATGGGGTATAGGGGAGAGGTATTCAGGAATGGGGTATATGGGAGAGGTATTCAGGAATGGGGTATAGGGTAGAGGTGTATATAGGAATGGGGTATAGGGGAGAGGTATATAGGAATGGGGTATAGGGGAGAGGTATTCAGGAATGGGGTATAGGGGAGAGGTATTCAGGAATGGGGTATAGGGGAGAGGTATTCAGGAATGGGGTATAGGGGAGAGGTATATAGGAATGGGGTATAGGGGAGAGGTATATAGGAATGGGGTATAGGGGAGAGGTATATAGGAGAGGGGTATAGGGGGAGGTATATAGGAATGGGGTATAGGGGAGAGGTATTTAGGAATGGGGTATAGGGGAGAGGTATTCAGGAATGGGGTATAGGGGAGAGGTATTCAGGAATGGGGTATAGGGGAGAGGTATTCAGGAATGGGGTATAGGGGAGAGGTATTCAGGAATGGGGTATAGGGGAGAGGTATTCAGGAATGGGGTATATGGAAGAGGTATTCAGGAATGGGGTATATGGGAGAGGTATTCAGGAATGGGGTATAGGGGAGAGGTATATAGGAAAGGGGTATAGGGGAGAGGTATTCAGGAATGGGGTATAGGGGAGAGGTATTCAGGAATGGGGTATAGGGGAGAGGTATTCAGGAATGGGGTATAGGGGAGAGGTATATAGGAGAGGGGTATAGGGGAGAGGTATATAGGAATGAAGTATAGGGGAGAGGTATTCAGGAATGGGGTATAGGGGAGAGGTATTCAGGAATGGGGTATAGGGGAGAGGTATTCAGGAATGGGGTATAGGGAAGAGGTATTCAGGCATGGGGTATAGGGGAGAGGTATTCAGGAATGGGGTATAGGGGAGAGGTATATAGGAATGGGGTATAGGGGAGAGGTATTCAGGAATGGGATATATGGGAGAGGTATTCAGGAATGGGGTATAGGGGAAAGGTATTCAGGAATGGGGTATAGGGGAAAGGTATTCAGGAATGGGGTATAGGGGAGAGGTATTCAGGAATGGGGTATAGGGGAGAGGTATATAGGAATGGGGTATAGGGGAGAGGTATATAGGAATGGGGTATAGGGGAGAGGTATATAGGAGAGGGGTATAGGGGAGAGGTATATAGGAATGGGGTATAGGGGAGAGGTATTCAGGAATGGGGTATAGGGGAGAGGTATTCAGGAATGGGGTATAGGGGAGAGGTATTCAGGAATGGGGTATAGGGGAGAGGTATTCAGGAATGGGGTATAGGGGAGAGGTATATAGGAATGGGGTATAGGGGAGAGGTATTCAGGAATGGGGTATATGGGAGAGGTATTCAGGAATGGGGTATAGGGGAAAGGTATTCAGGAATGGGGTATATGGGAGAGGTATTCAGGAATGGGGTATAGGGGAGAGGTATATAGGAGAGGGGTATAGGGGAGGTATATAGGAATGGGGTATAGGGGAGAGGTATTCAGGAATGGGGTATATGGGAGAGGTATTCAGGAATGGGGTATAGGGTAGAGGTATATAGGAATGGGGTATAGGGGAGAGGTATATTGAAATGGGGTATAGGGGAGAGGTATTCAGGAATGGGGTATAGGGGAGAGGTATTCAGGAATGGGGTATAGGGGAGAGGTATATAGGAGAGGGGTATAGGGGAGAGGTATATAGGAATGGAGTATAGGGGAGAGGTATTCAGGAATGGGGTATAGGGGAGAGGTATTCAGGAATGGGGTATAGGGGAGAGGTATATAGGAATGGGGTATAGGGGAGAGGTATTCAGGAATGGGGTATAGGGGAGAGGTATTCAGGAATGGGGTATAGGGGAGAGGTATATAGGAATGGGGTATAGGGGAGAGGTATATAGGAATGGGGTATAGGGGAGAGGTATATAGGAGAGGGGTATAGGGGGGAGGTATATAGGAATGGGGTATAGGGGAGAGGTATTCAGGAATGGGGTATAGAGGAGAGTTATTCAGAAATGGGGTATAGGGGAGATGTATTCAGGAATGGGGTATAGGGGAGAGGTATATAGGAGAGGGGTATAGGGGGGAGGTATATAGGAATGGGGTATAGGGAAGAGGTATATAGGAGAGGGGTATATGGGAGAGGTATATAGGAGAGGGGTATAGGGGGGAGGTATATAGGAATGGGGTATAGGGGAGAGGTATTCAGGAATGGGGTATAGGGGAGAGGTATTCAGGAATGGGGTATAGAGGAGAGTTATTCAGGAATGGGGTATAGGGGAGAGGTATATAGGAATGGGGTATAGGGTAGAGGTATATAGGAGAGGGGTATAGGGGAGAGATATATAGGAATGGGGTATAGGGGAAAGGTATTCAGGAATGGGGTATATGGGAGAGGTATTCAGGAATGGGGTATAGGGGAGAGGTATATAGGAATGGGGTATAGGGGAGAGGTATATAGGAATGGGGTATAGGGGAGAGGTATTCAGGAATGGGGTATAGGGGAGAGGTATTCAGGAATGGGGTATAGGGGAGAGGTATTCAGGAATGGGGTATAGGGGAGAGGTATTCATGAATGGGGTATATGGGAGAGGTATATAGGAATGGGGTATAGGGGAGAGGTATATAGGAATGGGGTATAGGGGAGAGGTATATAGGAATGGGGTATAGGGGAGAGGTATATAGGAATGGGGTATAGGGGAGAGGTATTCAGGAATGGGGTATGGGGGAGAGGTATTCAGGAATGGGGTATAGGGGAGAGGTATATAGGAATGGGGTATAGGGGAGAGGTATATAGGAATGGGGTATATGGGAGAGGTATTCTAGAATGGGGTATAGGGGAGAGGTATTCAGGAATGGGGTATAGGGGAGAGGTATTAAGGAATGGGGTATAGGGGAGAGGTATATAGGAATGGGGTATAGGGGAGAGGTATTCAGGAATGGGGTATAGGGGAGAGGTATTCTGGAATGGGGTATAGGGGAGAGGTATATAGGAATGGGGTATAGGGGAGAGGTATTCAGGAATGGGGTATAGGGGAGAGGTATATAGGAATGGGGTATATGGGAGAGGTATTCAGGAATGGGGTATAGGGGAGAGGTATTCAGGAATGGGGTATAGGGGAGAGGTATTCAGGAATGGGGTATAGGGGAGAGGTATATAGGAATGGGGTATAGGGGGAGGTATTCAGGAATGGGGTATAGGGGAGAGGTATATAGGAATGGGGTATATGGGAGAGGTATTCAGGAATGGGGTATATGGGAGAGGTATTCAGGAATGGGGTATATGGGAGAGGTATATAGGAATGGGGTATATGGGAGAGGTATTCAGGAATGGGGTATAGGGGAGAGGTATTCGGGAATGGGGTATAGGGGAGAGGTATATAGGAATGGGGTATAGGGGAGAGATATTCAGGAATGGGGTATAGGGTAGAGGTATTCAGGAATGGGGTATAGGGGAGAGGTATATAGGAATGGGGTATAGGGGAGAGGTATATAGGAGAGGGGTATAGGGGGAGGTATATAGGAGAGGGGTATAGGGGGGGAGGTATTCAGGAATGGGGTATAGGGGAGAGGTATTCAGGAATGGGGTATAGGGGAGAGGTATTCAGGAATGGGGTATAGAGGAGAGTTATTCAGGAATGGGGTATAGGGGAGAGGTATATAGGAATGGGGTATAGGGTAGAGGTATATAGGAGAGGGGTATAGGGGAGAGATATATAGGAATGGGGTATAGGGGAAAGGTATTCAGGAATGGGGTATATGGGAGAGGTATTCAGGAATGGGGTATAGGGGAGAGGTATATAGGAATGGGGTATAGGGGAGAGGTATATAGGAATGGGGTATAGGGGAGAGGTATTCAGGAATGGGGTATAGGGGAGAGGTATTCAGGAATGGGGTATAGGGGAGAGGTATTCAGGAATGGGGTATAGGGGAGAGGTATTCATGAATGGGGTATATGGGAGAGGTATATAGGAATGGGGTATAGGGGAGAGGTATATAGGAATGGGGTATAGGGGAGAGGTATATAGGAATGGGGTATAGGGGAGAGGTATTCAGGAATGGGGTATGGGGGAGAGGTATTCAGGAATGGGGTATAGGGGAGAGGTATATAGGAATGGGGTATAGGGGAGAGGTATATAGGAATGGGGTATATGGGAGAGGTATTCTAGAATGGGGTATAGGGGAGAGGTATTCAGGAATGGGGTATAGGGGAGAGGTATTAAGGAATGGGGTATAGGGGAGAGGTATATAGGAATGGGGTATAGGGGAGAGGTATTCAGGAATGGGGTATAGGGGAGAGGTATTCTGGAATGGGGTATAGGGGAGAGGTATATAGGAATGGGGTATAGGGGAGAGGTATTCAGGAATGGGGTATAGGGGAGAGGTATATAGGAATGGGGTATATGGGAGAGGTATTCAGGAATGGGGTATAGGGGAGAGGTATTCAGGAATGGGGTATAGGGGAGAGGTATTCAGGAATGGGGTATAGGGGAGAGGTATATAGGAATGGGGTATAGGGGGAGGTATTCAGGAATGGGGTATAGGGGAGAGGTATATAGGAATGGGGTATATGGGAGAGGTATTCAGGAATGGGGTATATGGGAGAGGTATTCAGGAATGGGGTATATGGGAGAGGTATATAGGAATGGGGTATATGGGAGAGGTATTCAGGAATGGGGTATAGGGGAGAGGTATTCGGGAATGGGGTATAGGGGAGAGGTATATAGGAATGGGGTATAGGGGAGAGATATTCAGGAATGGGGTATAGGGTAGAGGTATTCAGGAATGGGGTATAGGGGAGAGGTATATAGGAATGGGGTATAGGGGAGAGGTATATAGGAGAGGGGTATAGGGGGAGGTATATAGGAGAGGGGTATAGGGGGGGAGGTATTCAGGAATGGGGTATAGGGGAGAGGTATATGGGAGAGGGGTATAGGGGGAGGTATATAGGAATGGGGTATAGGGGAGAGGTATATAGGAGAGGGGTATAAGGGAGAGGTATATAGGAGAGGGGTATATGGAAGTGGTATATAGGAGAGGGGTATAGGGGAGAGGTATTCAGGAATGGGGTCTATGGGAGAGGTATATAGGAATGGGGTATATGGGAGAGGTATTCAGGAATGGGGTATAGGGGAGAGGTATTCGGGAATGGGGTATAGGGGAGAGGTATATAGGAATGGGGTATAGGGGAGAGGTATTCAGGAATGGGGTATAGGGGAGAGGTATATAGGAATGGGGTATATGGGAGAGGTATTCTAGAATGGGGTATAGGGGAGAGGTATTCAGGAATGGGGTATAGGGGAGAGGTATTAAGGAATGGGGTATAGGGGAGAGGTATATAGGAATGGGGTATAGGGGAGAGGTATTCAGGAATGGGGTATAGGGGAGAGGTATTCTGGAATGGGGTATAGGGGAGAGGTATATAGGAATGGGGTATAGGGGAGAGGTATTCAGGAATGGGGTATAGGGGAGAGGTATATAGGAATGGGGTATATGGGAGAGGTATTCAGGAATGGGGTATAGGGGAGAGGTATTCAGGAATGGGGTATAGGGGAGAGGTATTCAGGAATGGGGTATAGGGGAGAGGTATATAGGAATGGGGTATAGGGGGAGGTATTCAGGAATGGGGTATAGGGGAGAGGTATATAGGAATGGGGTATATGGGAGAGGTATTCAGGAATGGGGTATATGGGAGAGGTATTCAGGAATGGGGTATATGGGAGAGGTATATAGGAATGGGGTATATGGGAGAGGTATTCAGGAATGGGGTATAGGGGAGAGGTATTCGGGAATGGGGTATAGGGGAGAGGTATATAGGAATGGGGTATAGGGGAGAGATATTCAGGAATGGGGTATAGGGTAGAGGTATTCAGGAATGGGGTATAGGGGAGAGGTATATAGGAATGGGGTATAGGGGAGAGGTATATAGGAGAGGGGTATAGGGGGAGGTATATAGGAGAGGGGTATAGGGGGGGAGGTATTCAGGAATGGGGTATAGGGGAGAGGTATATAGGAGAGGGGTATAAGGGAGAGGTATATAGGAGAGGGGTATATGGAAGTGGTATATAGGAGAGGGGTATAGGGGAGAGGTATTCAGGAATGGGGTCTATGGGAGAGGTATATAGGAATGGGGTATATGGGAGAGGTATTCAGGAATGGGGTATAGGGGAGAGGTATTCGGGAATGGGGTATAGGGGAGAGGTATATAGGAATGGGGTATAGGGGAGAGGTATTCAGGAATGGGGTATAGGGGAGAGATATATAGGAATGGGGTATAGGGGAAAGGTATTCAGGAATGGGGTATAGGGGAGAGGTATATAGGAATGGGGTATAGGGGAGAGGTATATAGGAATGGGGTATAGGGGAGAGGTATTCAGGAATGGGGTATAGGGGAGAGGTATATAGGAATGGGGTATAGGGGAAAGGTATTCAGGAATGGGGTATAGGGGAGAGGTATATAGGAATGGGGTATAGGGGAGAGGTATATAGGAATGGGGTATAGGGGAGAGGTATTCAGGAATGGGGTATAGGGGAGAGGTATATAGGAATGGGGTATAGGGGAGAGGTATATAGGAATGGGGTATAGGGGAGAGGTATATAGGAGAGGGGTATAGGGGGGAGGTATATAGGAATGGGGTATAGGGGAGAGGTATTCAGGAATGGGGTATAGGGGAGAGGTATTCAGGAATGGGGTATAGGGTAGAGGTATATAGGAATGGGGTATAGGGGAGAGGTATATAGGAATGGGGTATAGGGGAGAGGTATTCAGGAATGGGGTATAGGGGAGAGGTATTCAGGAATGGGGTATAGGGGAGAGGTATTCAGGAATGGGGTATATGGGAGAGGTATTCTAGAATGGGGTATAGGGGAGAGGTATTCAGGAATGGGGTATATGGGAGAGGTATTCAGGAATGGGGTATAGGGTAGAGGTATATAGGAATGGGGTATAGGGGAGAGGTATATAGGAATGGGGTATAGGGGAGAGGTATTCAGGAATGGGGTATAGGGGAGAGGTATTCAGGAATGGGGTATAGGGGAGAGGTATTCAGGAATGGGGTATATGGGAGAGGTATTCAGGAATGGGGTTTAGGGGAGAGGTATATAGGAATGGGGTATAGGGGAGAGGTATATAGGAATGGGGTATAGGGGAGAGGTATATAGGAGAGGGGTATAGGGGGGAGGTATATAGGAATGGGGTATAGGGGAGAGGTATTTAGGAATGGGGTATAGGGGAGAGGTATTCAGGAATGGGGTATAGGGGAGAGGTATTCAGGAATGGGGTATAGGGGAGAGGTATTCGGGAATGGGGTATATGGGAGAGGTATTCGGGAATGGGGTATATGGGAGAGGTATTCAGGAATGGGGTATAGGGGAGAGGTATATAGGAATGGGGTATAGGGGAGAGGTATTCAGGAATGGGGTATAGGAGAGAGGTATTCAGGAATGGGGTATAGGGGAGAGGTATTAAGGAATGGGGTATAGGGGAGAGGTATATAGGAGAGGGGTATAGGGGAGAGGTATATAGGAATGGGGTATAGGGGAGAGGTATATAGGAATGGGGTATAGGGGAGAGGTATTCAGGAATGGGGTATAGGGGAGAGGTATTCAGGAATGGGGTATAGGGGAGAGGTATTCAGGAATGGGGTATAGGGGAGAGGTATTCAGGAATGGGGTATAGGGAAGAGGTATTCAGGAATGGGGTATAGGGGAGAGGTATTCAGGAATGGGGTATAGGGGAGAGGTATATAGGAATGGGGTATAGGGGAGAGGTATTCAGGAATGGGGTACATGGGAGAGGTATTCAGGAATGGGGTATAGGGGAAAGGTATTCAGGAATGGGGTATAGGGGAAAGGTATTCAGGAATGGGGTATAGAGGAGAGGTATTCAGGAATGGGGTATAGGGGAGAGGTATATAGGAATGGGGTATAGGGGAGAGGTATATAGGAATGGGGTATAGGGGAGAGGTATATAGGAGAGGGGTATAGGGGAGAGGTATATAGGAATGGGGTATAGGGGAGAGGTGTTCAGGAATGGGGTATAGGGGAGAGGTATTCAGGAATGGGGTATAGGGGAGAGGTATTCAGGAATGGGGTATAGGGGAGAGGTATATAGGAATGGGGTATAGGGGAGAGGTATTCAGGAATGGGGTATATTGGAGAGGTATTCAGGAATGGGGTATAGGGGAAAGGTATTCAGGAATGGGGTATATGGGAGAGGTATTCAGGAATGGGGTATAGGGGAGAGGTATATAGGAATGGGGTATAGGGGAGAGGTATATAGGAATGGGGTATAGGGGAGAGGTATATAGGAATGGGGTATAGGGGAGGTATATAGGAATGGGGTATAGGGGAGAGGTATTCAGGAATGGGGTATAGGGGAGAGGTATTCAGGAATGGGGTATAGGGGAGAGGTATTCAGGAATGGGGTATATGGTAGAGGTATTCAGGAATGGGGTATAGGGGAAAGGTATTCAGGAATGGAGTATAGGGGAGAGGTATTCGGGAATGGGGTATAGGGGAGAGGTATTCAGGAATGGGGTATATGGTAGAGGTATTCAGGAATGGGGTATAGGGGAAAGGTATTCAGGAATGGGGTATAGGGGAGAGGTATTCAGGAATGGGGTATAGGGGAGAGGTATTCAGGAATGGGGTATAGGGGAGAGGTATATAGGAATGGTGTATAGGGGAGAGGTATATAGGAATGGGGTATAGGGGAGAGGTATTCAGGAATGGGGTATATGGGAGAGGTATTCTAGAATGGGGTATAGGGGAGAGGTATTCAGGAATGGGGTATATGGGAGAGGTATTCAGGAATGGGGTATAGGGTAGAGGTATATAGGAATGGGGTATAGGGGAGAGGTATATTGGAATGGGGTATAGGGGAGAGGTATTCAGGAATGGGGTATAGGGGAGAGGTATATAGGAATGGGGTATAGGGGGGAGGTATATAGGAATGGGGTATAGGGGAGAGGTATATAGGAATGGGGTATAGGGGAGAGGTATTCAGGAATGGGTTATAGGGGAGAGGTATATAGGAGAGGGGTATAGGGGAGAGGTATATAGGAATGGGGTATAGGGGAGAGGTATATAGGAATGGGGTATAGGGGAGAGGTATATTGGAATGGAGTATAGGGGAGAGGTATTCAGGAATGGGGTATAGGGGAGAGGTATTCAGGAATGGGTTATAGGAGAGAGGTATATAGGAGAGGGGTATAGGGGGAGGTATATAGGAATGGGGTATAGGGGAGAGGTATATAGGAATGGGGTATAGGGGAGAGGTATATTGGAATGGAGTATAGGGGAGAGGTATTCAGGAATGGGGTATAGGGGAGAGGTATTCAGGAATGGGGTATAGGGGAGAGGTATATAGGAATGGGGTATAGGGGAGAGGTATTCAGGAATGGGGTATAGGGGAGAGGTATATAGGAATGGGGTATAGGGGAGAGGTATATAGGAGAGGGGTATAGGGGAGAGGTATTCAGGAATGGGGTATAGGGGAGAGGTATTCAGGAATGGGGTATAGGGGAGAGGTATTCAGGAATGGGGTATAGGGGAGAGGTATATAGGAATTGGGTATAGGGGAGAGGTATTCAGGAATGGGGTATATGGGAGAGGTATTCAGGAATGGGGTATAGGGGAAAGGTATTCAGGAATGGGGTATATGGGAGAGGTATTCAGGAATGGGGTATAGGGGAGAGGTATATAGGAATGGGGTATAGGGGAGCGGTATATAGGAATGGGGTATAGGGGAGAGGTATATAGGAGAGGGGTATAGGGGGAGGTATATAGGAATGGGGTCATGGGGAGAGGTATTCAGGAATGGGGTATAGGGGAGAGGTATTCAGGAATGGGGTATAGGGGAGAGGTATTCAGGAATGGGGTATATGGGAGAGGTATTCTAGAATGGGGTATAGGGGAGAGGTATTCAGGAATGGGGTATATGGGAGAGGTATTCAGGAATGGGGTATAGGGTAGAGGTATATAGGAATGGGGTATAGGGGAGAGGTATATTGGAATGGGGTATAGGGGAGAGGTATTCAGGAATGGGGTATAGGGGAGAGGTATTCAGGAATGGGGTATAGGGGAGAGGTATATAGGAGAGGGGTATAGGGGAGAGGTATATAGGAATGGAGTACAGGGGAGAGGTATTCAGGAATGGGGTATAGGGGAGAGGTATTCAGGAATGGGGTATAGGGGAGAGGTATATAGGAATGGGGTATAGGGGAGAGGTATTCAGGAATGGGGTATAGGGGAGAGGTATATAGGAATGGGGTATAGGGGAGAGGTATTCAGGAATGGGGTATAGGGGAGAGGTATTCAGGAATGGGGTATAGGGGAGAGGTATTCAGGAATGGGGTATATGGGAGAGGTATTCAGGAATGGGGTATAGGGGAGAGGTATATAGGAATGGGGTATAGGGGAGAGGTATATAGGAATGGGGTATAGGGGAGAGGTATATAGGAGAGGGGTATAGGGGGGAGGTATATAGGAATGGGGTATAGGGGAGAGGTATTCAGGAATGGGGTATAGAGGAGAGTTATTCAGAAATGGGGTATAGGGGAGATGTATTCAGGAATGGGGTATAGGGGAGAGGTATATAGGAGAGGGGTATAGGGGGGAGGTATATAGGAATGGGGTATAGGGGAGAGGTATATAGGAGAGGGGTATATGGGAGAGGTATATAGGAGAGGGGTATAGGGGGGAGGTATATAGGAATGGGGTATAGGGGAGAGGTATTCAGGAATGGGGTATAGGGGAGAGTTATTCAGGAATGGGGTATAGGGGAGAGGTATATAGGAATGGGGTATATGGGAGAGGTATATAGGAGAGGGGTATAGGGGAGAGATATATAGGAATGGGGTATAGGGGAAAGGTATTCAGGAATGGGGTATATGGGAGAGGTATTCAGGAATGGGGTATAGGGGAGAGGTATATAGGAATGGGGTATAGGGGAGCGGTATATAGGAATGGGGTTTAGGGGAGAGGTATATAGGAATGGGGTATAGGGGAGAGGTATTCAGGAATGGGGTATAGGGGAGAGGTATTCAGGAATGGGGTATAGGGGAGAGGTATTCAGGAATGGGGTATAGGGGAGAGGTATTCATGAATGGGGTATATGGGAGAGGTATTCTAGAATGGGGTATAGGGGAGAGGTATATAGGAATGGGGAATAGGGGAGAGGTATATAGGAATGGGGTATAGGGGAGAGGTATATAGGAATGGGGTATAGGGGAGAGGTATATAGGAATGGGGTATAGGGGAGAGGTATTCAGGAATGGGGTATAGGGGAGAGGTATATAGGAATGGGGTATAGGGGAGAGGTATATAAGAATGGGGTATATGGGAGAGGTATTCTAGAATGGGGTATAGGGGAGAGGTATTCAGGAATGGGGTATAGGGGAGAGGTATATAGGAATGGGGTATAGGGGAGAGGTATATAGGAATGGGGTATAGGGGAGAGGTATATAGGAATGTGGTATAGGGGAGAGGTATTCAGGAATGGGGTATAGGGGAGAGGTATTCAGGAATGGGGTATAGGGGAGAGGTATTCAGGAATGGGGTATAGGGGAGAGGTATTCATGAATGGGGTATATGGGAGAGGTATTCTAGAATGGGGTATAGGGGAGAGGTATTCAGGAATGGGGTATAGGGTAGAGGTATATAGGAATGGGGTATAGGGGAGAGGTATATAGGAATGGGGTATAGGGGAGAGGTATTCAGGAATGGGGTATAGGGGAGAGGTATTCAGGAATGGGGTATAGGGGAGAGGTATATAGGAGAGGGGTATAGGGGAGAGGTATATAGGAATGGGGTATAGGGGAGAGGTATATAGGAATGGGGTATAGGGGAGAGGTATATAGGAATGGGGTATATGGGAGAGGTATTCAGGAATGGGGTATAGGGGAGAGGTATTCAGGAATGGGGTATATGGGAGAGGTATTCGGGAATGGGATATAGGGGAGAGGTATATAGGAATGGGGTATAGGGGAGAGGTATATAGGAATGGGGTATAGGGGAGAGGTATATAGGAGAGGGGTATAGGGGGAGGTATATAGGAATGGGGTATAGGGGAGAGGTATTCAGGAATGGGGTATAGGGGAGAGGTATTCAGGAATGGGGTATAGGGGAGAGGTATTCAGGAATGGGGTATAGGGGAGAGGTATTCAGGAATGGGGTATATGGGAGAGGTATTCAGGAATGGGGTATAGGGGAGAGGTATATAGGAATGGGGTATAGGGGAGAGGTATTCAGGAATGGGGTATAGGGGAGAGGTATTCAGGAATGGGGTATAGGGGAGAGGTATTCAGGAATGGGGTATAGGGGAGAGGTATATAGGAGAGGGGTATAGGGGAGAGGTATATAGGAATGGGGTATAGGGGAGAGGTATTCAGGAATGGGGTATAGGGGAGAGGTATTCAGGAATGGGGTATAGGGGAGAGGTATTCAGGAATGGGGTATATGGGAGAGGTATTCAGGAATGGGGTATAGGGGAGAGGTATTCAGGAATGGGGTATAGGGGAGAGGTATATAGGAATGGGGTATAGGGGAGAGGTATTCAGGAATGGGGTATATGGGAGAGGTATTCAGGAATGGGGTATAGGGGAAAGGTATTCAGGAATGGGGTATATGGGAGAGGTATTCAGGAATGGGGTATAGGTGAGAGGTATATAGGAATGGGGTATAGGGGAGAGGTATATAGGAATGGGGTATAGGGGAGAGGTATATAGGAGAGGGGTATAGGGGGGAGGTATATAGGAATGGGGTATATGGGAGAGGTATTCAGGAATGGGGTATAGGGGAGAGGTATTCAGGAATGGGGTATAGGGGAGAGGTATTCAGGAATGGGGTATAGGTGAGAGGTATTCAGGAATGGGGTATATGGGAGAGGTATTCTAGAATGGGGTATAGGGGAGAGGTATTCAGGAATGGGGTATATGGGAGAGGTATTCAGGAATGGGGTATAGGGTAGAGGTATATAGGAATGGGGTATAGGGGAGAGGTATATAGGAATGGGGTATAGGGGAGAGGTATTCAGGAATGGGGTATAGGGGAGAGGTATTCAGGAATGGGGTATAGGGGAGAGGTATATAGGAATGGGGTATAGGGGAGAGGTATTCAGGAATGGGGTATATGGGAGAGGTATTCAGGAATGGGGTATAGGGGAAAGGTATTCAGGAATGGGGTATAGGGGAAAGGTATTCAGGAATGGGGTATAGAGGAGAGGTATTCAGGAATGGGGTATAGGGGAGAGGTATATAGGAATGGGGTATAGGGGAGAGGTATATAGGAATGGGGTATAGGGGAGAGGTATATAGGAGAGGGGTATAGGGGAGAGGTATATAGGAATGGGGTATAGGGGAGAGGTATTCAGGAATGGGGTATAGGGGAGAGGTATTCAGGAATGGGGTATAGGGGAGAGGTATTCAGGAATGGGGTATAGGGGAGAGGTATTCAGGAATGGGGTATAGGGGAGAGGTATATAGGAATGGGGTATAGGGGAGAGGTATTCAGGAATGGGGTATATGGGAGAGGTATTCAGGAATGGGGTATAGGGGAAAGGTATTCAGGAATGGGGTATATGGGAGAGGTATTCAGGAATGGGGTATAGGGGAGAGGTATATAGGAATGGGGTATAGGGGAGAGGTATATAGGAATGGGGTATAGGGGAGAGGTATATAGGAGAGGGGTATAGGGGGAGGTATATAGGAATGGGGTATAGGGGAGAGGTATTCAGGAATGGGGTATAGGGGAGAGGTATTCAGGAATGGGGTATAGGGGAGAGGTATTCAGGAATGGGGTATATGGTAGAGGTATTCAGGAATGGGGTATAGGGGAAAGGTATTCAGGAATGGGGTATAGGGGAGAGGTATTCAGGAATGGGGTATAGGGGAGAGGTATTCAGGAATGGGGTATATGGTAGAGGTATTCAGGAATGGGGTATAGGGGAAAGGTATTCAGGAATGGGGTATAGGGGAGAGGTATTCAGGAATGGGGTATAGGGGAGAGGTATTCAGGAATGGGGTATAGGGGAGAGGTATATAGGAATGGTGTATAGGGGAGAGGTATATAGGAATGGGGTATAGGGGAGAGGTATTCAGGAATGGGGTATATGGGAGAGGTATTCTAGAATGTGGTATAGGGGAGAGGTATTCAGGAATGGGGTATATGGGAGAGGTATTCAGGAATGGGGTATAGGGTAGAGGTATATAGGAATGGGGTATAGGGGAGAGGTATATTGGAATGGGGTATAGGGGAGAGGTATTCAGGAATGGGGTATAGGGGAGAGGTATTCAGGAATGGGGTATAGGGGAGAGGTATATAGGAGAGGGGTATAGGGGAGAGGTATATGGGAATGGGGTATAGGAGAGAGGTATATAGGAGAGGGGTATAGGGGGAGGTATATAGGAATGGGGTATAGGGGAGAGGTATATAGGAATGGGGTATAGGGGAGAGGTATATTGGAATGGAGTATAGGGGAGAGGTATTCAGGAATGGGGTATAGGGGAGAGGTATTCAGGAATGGGGTATAGGGGAGAGGTATATAGGAATGGGGTATAGGGGAGAGGTATTCAGGAATGGGGTATAGGGGAGAGGTATATAGGAATTGGGTATAGGGGAGAGGTATATAGGAGAGGGGTATAGGGGAGAGGTATTCAGGAATGGGGTATAGGGGAGAGGTATTCAGGAATGGGGTATAGGGGAGAGGTATTCAGGAATGGGGTATAGGGGAGAGGTATATAGGAATGGGGTATAGGGGAGAGGTATTCAGGAATGGGGTATATGGGAGAGGTATTCAGGAATGGGGTATAGGGGAAAGGTATTCAGGAATGGGGTATATGGGAGAGGTATTCAGGAATGGGGTATAGGGGAGAGGTATATAGGAATGGGGTATAGGGGAGCGGTATATAGGAATGGGGTATAGGGGAGAGGTATATAGGAGAGGGGTATAGGGGGAGGTATATAGGAATGGGGTATAGGGGAGAGGTATTCAGGAATGGGGTATAGGGGAGAGGTATTCAGGAATGGGGTATAGGGGAGAGGTATTCAGGAATGGGGTATATGGGAGAGGTATTCTAGAATGGGGTATAGGGGAGAGGTATTCAGGAATGGGGTATATGGGAGAGGTATTCAGGAATGGGGTATAGGGTAGAGGTATATAGGAATGGGGTATAGGGGAGAGGTATATTGGAATGGGGTATAGGGGAGAGGTATTCAGGAATGGGGTATAGGGGAGAGGTATTCAGGAATGGGGTATAGGGGAGAGGTATATAGGAGAGGGGTATAGGGGAGAGGTATATAGGAATGGGGTATAGGGGAGAGGTATATAGGAATGGAGTACAGGGGAGAGGTATTCAGGAATGGGGTATAGGGGAGAGGTATTCAGGAATGGGGTATAGGGGAGAGGTATATAGGAATGGGGTATAGGGGAGAGGTATTCAGGAATGGGGTATAGGGGAGAGGTATATAGGAATGGGGTATAGGGGAGAGGTATTCAGGAATGGGGTATAGGGGAGAGGTATTCAGGAATGGGGTATAGGGGAGAGGTATATAGGAGAGGGGTATAGGGGAGAGGTATATAGGAATGGGGTATAGGGGAGAGGTATTCAGGAATGGGGTATAGGGGAGAGGTATTCAGGAATGGGGTATATGGGAGAGGTATTCAGGAATGGGGTATAGGGAAGAGGTATATAGGAATGGGGTATAGGGGAGAGGTATATAGGAATGGGGTATAGGGGAGAGGTATATAGGAGAGGGGTATAGGGGGGAGGTATATAGGAATGGGGTATAGGGGAGAGGTATTCAGGAATGGGGTATAGAGGAGAGTTATTCAGAAATGGGGTATAGGGGAGATGTATTCAGGAATGGGGTATAGGGGAGAGGTATATAGGAGAGGGGTATAGGGGGGAGGTATATAGGAATGGGGTATAGGGGAGAGGTATTCAGGAATGGGGTATAGAGGAGAGTTATTCAGAAATGGGGTATAGGGGAGATGTATTCAGGAATGGGGTATAGGGGAGAGGTATATAGGAGAGGGGTATAGGGGGGAGGTATATAGGAATGGGGTATAGGGGAGAGGTATATAGGAGAGGGGTATAGGGGGAGGTATATAGGAATGGGGTATAGGGGAGAGGTATTCAGGAATGGGGTATAGGGGAGAGGTATTCAGGAATGGGGTATAGGGGAGAGGTATTCAGGAATGGGGTATATGGTAGAGGTATTCAGGAATGGGGTATAGGGGAAAGGTATTCAGGAATGGGGTATAGGGGAGAGGTATTCAGGAATGGGGTATAGGGGAGAGGTATTCAGGAATGGGGTATATGGTAGAGGTATTCAGGAATGGGGTATAGGGGAAAGGTATTCAGGAATGGGGTATAGGGGAGAGGTATTCAGGAATGGGGTATAGGGGAGAGGTATTCAGGAATGGGGTATAGGGGAGAGGTATATAGGAATGGTGTATAGGGGAGAGGTATATAGGAATGGGGTATAGGGGAGAGGTATTCAGGAATGGGGTATATGGGAGAGGTATTCTAGAATGTGGTATAGGGGAGAGGTATTCAGGAATGGGGTATATGGGAGAGGTATTCAGGAATGGGGTATAGGGTAGAGGTATATAGGAATGGGGTATAGGGGAGAGGTATATTGGAATGGGGTATAGGGGAGAGGTATTCAGGAATGGGGTATAGGGGAGAGGTATTCAGGAATGGGGTATAGGGGAGAGGTATATAGGAGAGGGGTATAGGGGAGAGGTATATAGGAATGGGGTATAGGAGAGAGGTATATAGGAGAGGGGTATAGGGGGAGGTATATAGGAATGGGGTATAGGGGAGAGGTATATAGGAATGGGGTATAGGGGAGAGGTATATTGGAATGGAGTATAGGGGAGAGGTATTCAGGAATGGGGTATAGGGGAGAGGTATTCAGGAATGGGGTATAGGGGAGAGGTATATAGGAATGGGGTATAGGGGAGAGGTATTCAGGAATGGGGTATAGGGGAGAGGTATATAGGAATTGGGTATAGGGGAGAGGTATATAGGAGAGGGGTATAGGGGAGAGGTATTCAGGAATGGGGTATAGGGGAGAGGTATTCAGGAATGGGGTATAGGGGAGAGGTATTCAGGAATGGGGTATAGGGGAGAGGTATATAGGAATGGGGTATAGGGGAGAGGTATTCAGGAATGGGGTATATGGGAGAGGTATTCAGGAATGGGGTATAGGGGAAAGGTATTCAGGAATGGGGTATATGGGAGAGGTATTCAGGAATGGGGTATAGGGGAGAGGTATATAGGAATGGGGTATAGGGGAGCGGTATATAGGAATGGGGTATAGGGGAGAGGTATATAGGAGAGGGGTATAGGGGGAGGTATATAGGAATGGGGTATAGGGGAGAGGTATTCAGGAATGGGGTATAGGGGAGAGGTATTCAGGAATGGGGTATAGGGGAGAGGTATTCAGGAATGGGGTATATGGGAGAGGTATTCTAGAATGGGGTATAGGGGAGAGGTATTCAGGAATGGGGTATATGGGAGAGGTATTCAGGAATGGGGTATAGGGTAGAGGTATATAGGAATGGGGTATAGGGGAGAGGTATATTGGAATGGGGTATAGGGGAGAGGTATTCAGGAATGGGGTATAGGGGAGAGGTATTCAGGAATGGGGTATAGGGGAGAGGTATATAGGAGAGGGGTATAGGGGAGAGGTATATAGGAATGGGGTATAGGGGAGAGGTATATAGGAATGGAGTACAGGGGAGAGGTATTCAGGAATGGGGTATAGGGGAGAGGTATTCAGGAATGGGGTATAGGGGAGAGGTATATAGGAATGGGGTATAGGGGAGAGGTATTCAGGAATGGGGTATAGGGGAGAGGTATATAGGAATGGGGTATAGGGGAGAGGTATTCAGGAATGGGGTATAGGGGAGAGGTATTCAGGAATGGGGTATAGGGGAGAGGTATATAGGAGAGGGGTATAGGGGAGAGGTATATAGGAATGGGGTATAGGGGAGAGGTATTCAGGAATGGGGTATAGGGGAGAGGTATTCAGGAATGGGGTATATGGGAGAGGTATTCAGGAATGGGGTATAGGGAAGAGGTATATAGGAATGGGGTATAGGGGAGAGGTATATAGGAATGGGGTATAGGGGAGAGGTATATAGGAGAGGGGTATAGGGGGGAGGTATATAGGAATGGGGTATAGGGGAGAGGTATTCAGGAATGGGGTATAGAGGAGAGTTATTCAGAAATGGGGTATAGGGGAGATGTATTCAGGAATGGGGTATAGGGGAGAGGTATATAGGAGAGGGGTATAGGGGGGAGGTATATAGGAATGGGGTATAGGGGAGAGGTATTCAGGAATGGGGTATAGAGGAGAGTTATTCAGAAATGGGGTATAGGGGAGATGTATTCAGGAATGGGGTATAGGGGAGAGGTATATAGGAGAGGGGTATAGGGGGGAGGTATATAGGAATGGGGTATAGGGGAGAGGTATATAGGAGAGGGGTATAGGGGGAGGTATATAGGAATGGGGTATAGGGGAGAGGTATTCAGGAATGGGGTATAGGGGAGAGGTATTCAGGAATGGGGTATAGGGGAGAGGTATATAGTGTGACAGCAGGAAGGTAAAGTCACCTGGTTGCATCCAGGGGGGTAGATATATTTCGCCCAGATTCAGGCTTTACGCCGACTTATACAGCTAGGTGGAGAGTTGTATAAGCCCAGCTGGGGCTAGTGGGCTCATGGATGACTCATACCTCTAGGGAGAGGGCTGGGCGTCGTGCAGGCAGGGAGTTGATGAGACCAGCTGAAGCTTGTCAGCTCATTTAGGCCTCTATAAGAACTCCCAGCTTCATTAGGTGTTTGCTCATGCCTGGACCCAGACCTGTGTGGACTGTCTAGGGAGAGTGAACCCCTGTGCGGTGAGACAAAGCCTGTGTGGCTATTTGCTTGGACATTTAAAACCAGGGACTTAGGGACTAGGACAGCACTAGGCTGATCCCAGTTGTTAGTTAGGAAACCTGTATGTTTAGTTAGAGGTCAAGTTGACCAGGATTTATTTTGTTTATGTTTCTTTTGCTTTGCTGTGTTTTGTCACTGTAAATAGAAAATAAACCGCACCTTTTTGATTTTGAAAACCACAACCTCCGTTTGCTGGGCCTGTTTTTGTGTGGGGAGCCCATCCCGGGGGTCACCCACACCCGCTGCCGAGCTAACCCCCTCACAGTTGGTGGAGAACCAGTGGCAGTTTTTTTTTAAGCCAGCATGGAGGAGATACTGAAACAGCTGGCTCTAGCAAATGCCAATCAACAGCAGACAAATGCAGGTTTGCAAAAGAGCCTTGCAGCTCATCAACAGAGCCTTGCAGCCCAGCAGCAAGCTCATCAACAGAGCCTTGCAGCCCAGCAGCAAGCTCATCAACAGAGCCTTGCAGCCCAGCAGCAGACAAACGCAACTTTGCAACAGAGTTTGGAGGCTCAGCAACAAGCCCAGCAGCAATCTGAGGCCCGCTTCATAGACCTGTTGCAGAAGCAAGAGCAGAGACTACAACAACAGATGGAAGCAGTAATGCAGCAACGTCCGCAGACCAGTGAGGAAAGCCGTCCCACTAATACCGCGTCCTTTGGGGTCAGTCGTTTATTGACAAAAATGACTGGAGAGGATGATCCAGAGGTATTTTTGACCACATTTGAAAGGACTGCTGAAAGAGAAAAGTGGCCTGAGGAGCAGTGGGCTGGACTGGTGGCTCCTCTGTTAACTGGTGAATCGCAGAAGGCTTACTATGACCTAGAGCCTGACCAAGCAAAAGACTATGTGATGCTAAAAGCTGAGATATTGGCAAGGCTGGGTGTCACCCAGGCTGTCCGGGCTCAGCGTGTGCATAACTGGACTTTCCAGCTTGGAAAACCCCCCAGGTCTCAAATGTATGATCTCATTCACCTGAGCAGAAAGTGGCTACAGCCAGAGACTTTGTCCGCACCAAAGATTGTGGAACGTGTTGTAATGGATCGGTTTTTGAGAGCTCTTCCTACGGCCATCCAAAAGTGGGTAAGCCATGGAGACCCAGAGACGGCCGATGGTCTTGTGGATCGTGTGGAGAAATACTTGGCTACAGAGAACCTGACGGCCTCTTCCAGAGACACTCGGACTTTCCACCCTAAGACCAGACCATCCCCAGGGGCGGATAAGAGGATTCCAAGGGGTGAGGGTGGAGAGAGTGAGAGGGTGGGAGCTCTACCCCAAGTTTGGCGAGAACAGCCTGGGAAATCAGCGGCTCAAGAGGCGGCAAGAAGGATCGTTTGCTACCGCTGCCGGCAAGCGGGACATATTGCAGCCAATTGCCCGGTTGTAGAGGAACCCATGCAGTGTGACTTTCTGACGGGCAGACGTCAGTCGCTGTGTGCGACAGTCGCATGCACTGCCATTCGAGGAACTGAGAAACATTTATGCAAAATGTGTGTTAATGGTAGAAATGTTGTGGTATTGCTGGATTCAGGTAGCCTTGTGACCCTGATAAAGGCTGAGTTAGTTAAAACAGAGGTCTCTGGGAATAGCAAGGTAGCTGTTATTTGTGTGCATGGGGACACCCGAGAGTATCCAGTGACTACAGTGTGTTTCGAGACCCCCAAAGGTACCCTCTTTCATCCAGTGGGCTTAGTATCTCAGTTACCGCATGACGCCATTGTGGGAAGGGATTTTCCGAAGTTCTGGGAACTGTGGGATGATCCTGAGCCCCCCACTGGTGCCCCTATGTACCAGGAATGTGATAGCCAGAACTCCCCTGAGAGTGGTGAGGACTCTCCGGAATTTCCCTTATCAGTATTGGCAGGGGAGACTCAAGAAACTGGAGAGGAGCCCACCTCCTCAGACGAAAACCTACCGTCTGTGGAGTTTTCTGATCTTGAGGTTCACAGGGAAAACTTTGCCACAGAACAGTTGAAAGACCCCGCCCTAATAAAGGCACGGGAAAACGTAGTGAAAATAGATGGCGAGTTAGTGAACCCAGATAATACCTGCACTTACCCATACTTCAGCGTAGAGAAGGACCTACTGTATCGGGTGGCAAAAAGGGCAGAAGAAACCGTTGAGCAGCTTGTGGTGCCCAAACCTTACAGGAAGTTGGTGTTGGAGTTGGCTCATGGGCACATTCTTGGAGGTCATCTGGGGACAGAGAAAACCCGAGAGAGGGTATTACAGAGATTCTATTGGCCGGGGGTGATGAAGGACATAGAAAATTATTGTTCCTCCTGCCCTGTGTGTCAGAGGTCGGCCCCGATGCCACATTTCCGTAGCCCGCTGGTCCCTCTACCCATCATTGAGGTCCCGTTTGAGAGGATCGCCATGGATTTGGTAGGTCCTATAATCAAGTCCGCTAGGGGGCACCAGTACATATTAGTTATAATGGACTATGCCACCCGTTATCCAGAAGCGATCCCTCTCCGAAATACCTCGGCCAAAACCATAGCCAAAGAGCTATCTCTTGTGTTTAGCCGGGTGGGTATTTGTAAAGAACTGCTTACGGACCAAGGTACACCCTTTATGTCCCGGGTTATGAAGGAGCTGTGTAAATTGTTCAAAGTGACGCAATTACGTACATCTGTGTATCACCCCCAAACCGATGGGCTGGTTGAAAGATTCAACAAAACCCTAAAACAAATGTTGAAGAAAGTGGTGGATAGAGATGGAAAGGATTGGGACTGTCTACTTCCTTATCTGATGTTTGCTATTAGGGAGGTGCCCCAATCCTCTACGGGATTCTCCCCCTTTGAGTTACTGTATGGGAGACACCCAAGAGGGCTGTTGGATATTGCCAAGGAAACTTGGGAAAGTGAGAGTTCTCCCCACAGGAGTGTGATTGAGCATGTCGCCCTGATGCAAGACCGAATTGCACAGGTAATGCCCATCGTGAAGGAACATTTGGCCCAAGCGCAGTTAGCACAGCAGAGAGTATACAACCGTGGAGCCAAGACCCGTACCTTTTCCCCGGGGGATAGGATACTGGTACTTGTCCCTACGGTTGAAAGTAAATTCCTTGCCAAATGGCAAGGCCCCTACGAGATAATGGAAAAAGTGAGCGAAGTGAATTACAAGGTCAGACAACCAGGAAGGCGAAAGCCCGAACAGATCTATCACGTTAATCTGTTGAAAGCCTGGAGGGATAGAGAGTCCCTAGTCGCAGACACTTGGTCACCAGCTCAAACTGGTTGCGTGATTCCTGAGGTTGGAATAGCAGCCACCTTGTCACAACCCCAACAACAGGAGGTTAAGGAGTTTGTGCTTCGCAACAAGGAGGTATTCTCTGAGCTGCCGGGACAAACATCTGGGGTAGAGCATGACATCATTACCCCGCCCGGTGAAAGGGTGAAGTTAAAACCCTATCGGATCCCAGAGGCCCGACGGGAGGCAATACGGGAGGAAGTACAGAAAATGCTGAACTTAGGGGTGATAGAGGAGTCCCAAAGTGATTGGTCTAGTCCCATTGTGTTGGTGCCTAAACCGGATGGGAGCTGGCGATTTGGTAACGATTTTCGTCAGTTGAACAAAGTTACAAAATTTGACACCTACCCCATGCCACGTATAGATGAGTTGATCGACCGGCTGGGAACAGCCCGATACATGACGACTCTTGACCTCACAAAAGGGTATTGGCAAATCCCCCTGGCCAAGTCGGCCAAAGAGAAAACCGCATTTGTAACCCCAGACGGGGCGTTCCAATATAAAAGAATGCCGTTCGGGTTACAGAATGCGCCGGCCACATTCCAGCGGAAAATGGACCAGATGCTGAGGCCCCATCGGAAGTATGCTGCGGCTTACCTGGATGATGTAATTGTCCATAGCACAGATTGGGCCTCACATCTGCCAAAAGTGCAAGCAGTCCTGGACTCTGTTCGGGAAGCGGGGTTTACGGCTAACCCCAAGAAGTGTACCATTGGGCAGGAGGAGGCCAAATATCTTGGGTACACCATTGGGAGGGGAGTAATAAAACTCCAACTCAACAAAGTCGAGGCCATCCAGAGTTGGCCACGTCCCAACAGCAAGAAGCAGGTACGAGCCTTTCTGGGAATCGCTGGGTATTATCGGCGATTCATTCCCCACTTTGCTTCTAAGGCTGTGCCCCTAACCAACCTGACGAAGGGGAAAGGGTCGGTCATGATTAAATGGACCCCCGAGGCTGAGGCAGCATTCCAATTCTTGAAACAAGCCTTATGTAGCCAGCCAGTGTTGTACTCACCCGACTTCTCTAAAGATTTTGTCGTACAAAGTGATACGTCAGATGTTGGGTTAGGAGCAGTATTGTCCCAGGTCTGGAACGGGGAAGAGCACCCAGTCATTTACCTCAGCAGGAAGTTGAAGTCCCAAGAGGTAAATTACGCCACGGTTGAAAAGGAGTGTTTAGCGGTGAAGTGGGCTCTAGATTCCCTTCGGTACTACCTGCTAGGTAGGCACTTTGACTTGGTTACGGATCACGCTCCGTTAAAGTGGATGGCTCAAAACAAGGAAACAATAGAAGAGTGAATAGGTGGTTCCTGGCCCTCCAGGAATTCAACTTCACAGTAAAGCATCGCCCTGGCGTTCAAATGGGGAATGTGGATGCTTTGTCTCGAGTACATGAATGCCTGATTGCTGGTGTTCCAACCCCGAGGTTAAAACAAGAGGGGGGGGTATGTGACAGCAGGAAGGTAAAGTAACCTGGTTGCATCCAGGGGGGTAGATATATTTCGCCCAGATTCAGGCTTTACGCCGACTTATACAACTAGGCGGAGAGTTGTATAAGCCCAGCTGGGGCTAGTGGGCTCATGGATGACTCATACCTCTAGGGAGAGGGCTGGGCGTCGTACAGACAGGGAGTTGATGAGACCAGCTGAAGCTTGTCAGCTCATTTAGGCCTCTATAAGAACTCCCAGATTCATTAGGTGTTTGCTCATGCCTGGAACCAGACCTGTGTGGACTGTCTAGGGAGAGTGAACCCCTGTGCGGTGAGACAAAGCCTGTGTGGCTATTTGCTTGGACATTTAAAACCAGGGACTTAGGGACTAGGACAGCACTAGGCTGATCCCAGTTGTTAGTTAGGAAACCTGTATGTTTAGTTAGAGGTCAAGTTGACCAGGATTTATTTTGTTTATGTTTCTTTTGCTTTGCTGTGTTTTGTCACTGTAAATAGAAAATAAACCGCACCTTTTTGATTTTGAAAACCACAACCTCCGTTTGCTGGGCCTGTTTTTGTGTGGGGAGCCCATCCCGGGGGTCACCCACACCCGCTGCCGAGCTAACCCCCTCACAATAGGAATGGGGTATAGGGGAGAGGTATTCAGGAATGGGGTATATGGGAGAGGTATTCAGGAATGGGGTATAGGGGAGAGGTATTCAGGAATGGGGTATATGGGAGAGGTATTCAGGAATGGGGTATATGGGAGAGGTATTCAGGAATGGGGTATAGGGGAGAGGTATATAGGAGTGGGGTATAGGGGGAGGTATATAGGAATGGGGTATAGGGGAGAGGTATTCAGGAATGGGGTATAGGGGAGAGGTATTCAGGAATGGGGTATAGAGGAGAGGTATATAGGAATGGGGTATAGAGGAGAGTTATTCAGGAATGGGGTATAGTGGAGAGGTATTCAGGAATGGGGTATATGGGAGAGGTATTCAGGAATGGGGTATAGGGGAGAGGTATATAGGAATGGGGTATAGGGGAGAGGTATATAGGAATGGGGTATAGGGGAGAGGTATATAGGAGAGGGGTATAGGGGAGGTATATAGGAATGGGGTATAGGGGAGAGGTATTCAGGAATGGGGTATAGGGGAGAGGTATTCAGGAATGGGGTATAGGGGAGAGGTATTCAGGAATGGGGTATAGGGGAGAGGTATTCAGGAATGGGGTATATGGGAGAGGTATTCAGGAATGGGGTATATGGGAGAGGTATTCAGGAATGGGGTATAGGGGAGAGGTATATAGGAATGGGGTATAGGGGAGAGGTATTCAGGAATGGGGTATAGGGGAGGGGTATTCAGGAATGGGGTATAGGGGAGAGGTATTCAGGAATGGGGTATAGGGGAGAGGTATTCAGGAATGGGGTATAGGGGAGAGGTATTCAGGAATGGGGTATAGGGGAGAGGTATATAGGAGAGGGGTATAGGGGAGAGGTATTCAGGAATGGGGTATAGGGGAGAGGTATTCAGGAATGGGGTATAGGGGAGAGGTATATAGGAGAGGGGTATAGGGGAGAGGTATATAGGAATGGGGTATAGGGGAGAGGTATATAGGAATGGGGTATAGGGGAGAGGTATATAGGAATGGGGTATATGGGAGAGGTATTCAGGAATGGGGTATAGGGGAGAGGTATTCAGGAATGGGGTATAGGGGAGAGGTATTCAGGAATGGGGTATATGGGAGAGGTATTCGGGAATGGGGTATAGGGGAGAGGTATATAGGAATGGGGTATAGGGGAGAGGTATATATGAATGGGGTATAGGGGAGAGGTATATAGGAGAGGGGTATAGGGGGGAGGTATATAGGAATGGGGTATAGGGGAGAGGTATTCAGGAATGGGGTATAGGGGAGAGGTATTCAGGAATGGGGTATAGGGGAGAGGTATTCAGGAATGGGGTATAGGGGAGAGGTATTCAGGAATGGGGTATATGGGAGAGGTATTCAGGAATGGGGTATAGGGGCGAGGTATATAGGAATGGGGTATAGGGAAGAGGTATATAGGAGAGGGGTATAGGGGGGAGGTATATAGGAATGGGGTATAGGGGAGAGGTATATAGGAATGGGGTATAGGGGAGAGGTATTCAGGAATGTGGTATAGTGGAGAGGTATTCAGGAATGGGGTATAGGGGAGAGGTATATAGGAGAGGGGTATAGGGGAGAGGTATATAGGAATGGGGTATAGGGGAGAGGTATTCAGGAATGGGGTATATGGGAGAGGTATTCAGGAATGGGGTATATGGGAGAGGTATTCAGGAATGGGGTATAGGGGAGAGGTATATAGGAGTGGGGTATAGGGGGAGGTATATAGGAATGGGGTATAGGGGAGAGGTATTCAGGAATGGGGTATAGGGGAGAGGTATTCAGGAATGGGGTATAGAGGAGAGGTATATAGGAATGGGGTATAGAGGAGAGTTATTCAGGAATGGGGTATAGTGGAGAGGTATTCAGGAATGGGGTATATGGGAGAGGTATTCAGGAATGGGGTATAGGGGAGAGGTATATAGGAATGGGGTATAGGGGAGAGGTATATAGGAATGGGGTATAGGGGAGAGGTATATAGGAGAGGGGTATAGGGGGGAGGTATATAGGAATGGGGTATAGGGGAGAGGTATTTAGGAATGGGGTATAGGGGAGAGGTATTCAGGAATGGGGTATAGGGGAGAGGTATTCAGGAATGGGGTATAGGGGAGAGGTATTCAGGAATGGGGTATAGGGGCGAGGTATATAGGAATGGGGTATAGGGGAGAGGTATATAGGAGAGGGGTATAGGGGGGAGGTATATAGGAATGGGGTATAGGGGAGAGGTATATAGGAATGGGGTATAGGGGAGAGGTATTCAGGAATGTGGTATAGTGGAGAGGTATTCAGGAATGGGGTATAGGGGAGAGGTATATAGGAGAGGGGTATAGGGGAGAGGTATATAGGAATGGGGTATAGGGGAGAGGTATTCAGGAATGGGGTATATGGGAGAGGTATTCAGGAATGGGGTATATGGGAGAGGTATTCAGGAATGGGGTATAGGGGAGAGGTATATAGGAGTGGGGTATAGGGGGAGGTATATAGGAATGGGGTATAGGGGAGAGGTATTCAGGAATGGGGTATAGGGGAGAGGTATTCAGGAATGGGGTATAGAGGAGAGGTATATAGGAATGGGGTATAGAGGAGAGTTATTCAGGAATGGGGTATAGTGGAGAGGTATTCAGGAATGGGGTATATGGGAGAGGTATTCAGGAATGGGGTATAGGGGAGAGGTATATAGGAATGGGGTATAGGGGAGAGGTATATAGGAATGGGGTATAGGGGAGAGGTATATAGGAGAGGGGTATAGGGGGGAGGTATATAGGAATGGGGTATAGGGGAGAGGTATTTAGGAATGGGGTATAGGGGAGAGGTATTCAGGAATGGGGTATAGGGGAGAGGTATTCAGGAATGGGGTATAGGGGAGAGGTATTCAGGAATGGGGTATAGGGGAGAGGTATTCAGGAATGGGGTATATGGGAGAGGTATTCAGGAATGGGGTATATGCGAGAGGTATTCAGGAATGGGGTATAGGGGAGAGGTATATAGGAATGGGGTATAGGGGAGAGGTATTCAGGAATGGGGTATAGGGGAGGGGTATTCAGGAATGGGGTATAGGGGAGAGGTATTCAGGAATGGGGTATAGGGGAGAGGTATTCAGGAATGGGGTATAGGGGAGAGGTATTCAGGAATGGGGTATAGGGGAGAGGTATATAGGAGAGGGGTATAGGGGAGAGGTATTCAGGAATGGGGTATAGGGGAGAGGTATTCAGGAATGGGGTATAGGGGAGAGGTATATAGGAGAGGGGTATAGGGGAGAGGTATATAGGAATGGGGTATAGGGGAGAGGTATATAGGAATGGGGTATAGGGGAGAGGTATATAGGAATGGGGTATAGGGGAGAGGTATTCAGGAATGGGGTATAGGGGAGAGGTATTCAGGAATGGGGTATAGGGGAGAGGTATTCAGGAATGGGGTATATGGGAGAGGTATTCGGGAATGGGGTATAGGGGAGAGGTATATAGGAATGGGGTATAGGGGAGAGGTATATAGGAATGGGGTATAGGGGAGAGGTATATAGGAGAGGGGTATAGGGGGGAGGTATATAGGAATGGGGTATAGGGGAGAGGTATTCAGGAATGGGGTATAGGGGAGAGGTATTCAGGAATGGGGTATAGGGGAGAGGTATTCAGGAATGGGGTATAGGGGAGAGGTATTCAGGAATGGGGTATATGGGAGAGGTATTCAGGAATGGGGTATAGGGGAGAGGTATATAGGAATGGGGTATAGGGGAGAGGTATTCAGGAATGGGGTATAGGGGAGAGGTATTCAGGAATGGGGTATAGGGGAGAGGTATTCAGGAATGGGGTATAGGGGAGAGGTATATAGGAATGGGGTATAGGGGAAAGGTATATAGGAATGGGGTATAGGGGAGAGGTATTCAGGAATGGGGTATAGGGGAGAGGTATATAGGAATGGGGTATAGGGGAGAGGTATTCAGGAATGGGGTATAGGGGAAAGGTATTCAGGAATGGGGTATATGGGAGAGGTATTCAGGAATGGGGTATAGGTGAGAGGTATATAGGAATGGGGTATAGGGGAGAGGTATATAGGAATGGGGTATAGGGGAGAGGTATATAGGAGAGGGGTATAGGGGGAGGTATATAGGAATGGGGTATATGGGAGAGGTATTCAGGAATGGGGTATAGGGGAGAGGTATTCAGGAATGGGGTATAGGGGAGAGGTATTCAGGAATGGGGTATAGGGGAGAGGTATTCAGGAATGGGGTATATGGGAGAGGTATTCTAGAATGGCTTATAGGGGAGAGGTATTCAGGAATGGGGTATATGGGAGAGGTATTCAGGAATGGGGTATAGGGTAGAGGTATATAGGAATGGGGTATAGGGGAGAGGTATATAGGAATGGGGTATAGGGGAGAGGTATTCAGGAATGGGGTATAGGGGAGAGGTATTCAGGAATGGGGTATAGGGGAGAGGTATATAGGAGAGGGGTATAGGGGAGAGGTATATAGGAATGGGGTATAGGGGAGAGGTATTCAGGAATGGGGTATAGGGGAGAGGTATATAGGAATGGGGTATTGGGGAGAGGTATTCAGGAATGGGGTATAGGGGAGAGGTATATAGGAATGGGGTATAGGGGAGAGGTATTCAGGAATGGGGTATAGGGGAGAGGTATTCAGGAATGGGGTATAGGGGAGAGGTATATAGGAGTGGGGTATAGGGGGAGGTATATAGGAATGGGGTATAGGGGAGAGGTATTCAGGAATGGGGTATAGGGGAGAGGTATTCAGGAATGGGGTATAGAGGAGAGGTATATAGGAATGGGGTATAGAGGAGAGTTATTCAGGAATGGGGTATAGTGGAGAGGTATTCAGGAATGGGGTATATGGGAGAGGTATTCAGGAATGGGGTATAGGGGAGAGGTATATAGGAATGGGGTATAGGGGAGAGGTATATAGGAATGGGGTATAGGGGAGAGGTATATAGGAGAGGGGTATAGGGGAGGTATATAGGAATGGGGTATAGGGGAGAGGTATTTAGGAATGGGGTATAGGGGAGAGGTATTCAGGAATGGGGTATAGGGGAGAGGTATTCAGGAATGGGGTATAGGGGAGAGGTATTCAGGAATGGGGTATAGGGGAGAGGTATTCAGGAATGGGGTATATGGGAGAGGTATTCAGGAATGGGGTATATGGGAGAGGTATTCAGGAATGGGGTATAGGGGAGAGGTATATAGGAATGGGGTATAGGGGAGAGGTATTCAGGAATGGGGTATAGGGGAGGGGTATTCAGGAATGGGGTATAGGGGAGAGGTATTCAGGAATGGGGTATAGGGGAGAGGTATTCAGGAATGGGGTATAGGGGAGAGGTATTCAGGAATGGGGTATAGGGGAGAGGTATATAGGAGAGGGGTATAGGGGAGAGGTATTCAGGAATGGGGTATAGGGGAGAGGTATTCAGGAATGGGGTATAGGGGAGAGGTATATAGGAGAGGGGTATAGGGGAGAGGTATATAGGAATGGGGTATAGGGGAGAGGTATATAGGAATGGGGTATAGGGGAGAGGTATATAGGAATGGGGTATATGGGAGAGGTATTCAGGAATGGGGTATAGGGGAGAGGTATTCAGGAATGGGGTATAGGGGAGAGGTATTCAGGAATGGGGTATATGGGAGAGGTATTCGGGAATGGGGTATAGGGGAGAGGTATATAGGAATGGGGTATAGGGGAGAGGTATATATGAATGGGGTATAGGGGAGAGGTATATAGGAGAGGGGTATAGGGGGGAGGTATATAGGAATGGGGTATAGGGGAGAGGTATTCAGGAATGGGGTATAGGGGAGAGGTATTCAGGAATGGGGTATAGGGGAGAGGTATTCAGGAATGGGGTATAGGGGAGAGGTATTCAGGAATGGGGTATATGGGAGAGGTATTCAGGAATGGGGTATAGGGGCGAGGTATATAGGAATGGGGTATAGGGGAGAGGTATATAGGAGAGGGGTATAGGGGGGAGGTATATAGGAATGGGGTATAGGGGAGAGGTATATAGGAATGGGGTATAGGGGAGAGGTATTCAGGAATGTGGTATAGGGGAGAGGTATTCAGGAATGGGGTATAGGGGAGAGGTATATAGGAGAGGGGTATAGGGGAGAGGTATATAGGAATGGGGTATAGGGGAGAGGTATTCAGGAATGGGGTATATGGGAGAGGTATTCAGGAATGGGGTATATGGGAGAGGTATTCAGGAATGGGGTATAGGGGAGAGGTATATAGGAGTGGGGTATAGGGGGAGGTATATAGGAATGGGGTATAGGGGAGAGGTATTCAGGAATGGGGTATAGGGGAGAGGTATTCAGGAATGGGGTATAGAGGAGAGGTATATAGGAATGGGGTATAGAGGAGAGTTATTCAGGAATGGGGTATAGTGGAGAGGTATTCAGGAATGGGGTATATGGGAGAGGTATTCAGGAATGGGGTATAGGGGAGAGGTATATAGGAATGGGGTATAGGGGAGAGGTATATAGGAATGGGGTATAGGGGAGAGGTATATAGGAGAGGGGTATAGGGGGGAGGTATATAGGAATGGGGTATAGGGGAGAGGTATTTAGGAATGGGGTATAGGGGAGAGGTATTCAGGAATGGGGTATAGGGGAGAGGTATATAGGAATGGGGTATAGGGGAGAGGTATTCAGGAATGGGGTATATGGGAGAGGTATTCAGGAATGGGGTATATGCGAGAGGTATTCAGGAATGGGGTATAGGGGAGAGGTATATAGGAATGGGGTATAGGGGAGAGGTATTCAGGAATGGGGTATAGGGGAGGGGTATTCAGGAATGGGGTATAGGGGAGAGGTATTCAGGAATGGGGTATAGGGGAGAGGTATTCAGGAATGGGGTATAGGGGAGAGGTATTCAGGAATGGGGTATAGGGGAGAGGTATATAGGAGAGGGGTATAGGGGAGAGGTATTCAGGAATGGGGTATAGGGGAGAGGTATTCAGGAATGGGGTATAGGGGAGAGGTATATAGGAGAGGGGTATAGGGGAGAGGTATATAGGAATGGGGTATAGGGGAGAGGTATATAGGAATGGGGTATAGGGGAGAGGTATATAGGAATGGGGTATAGGGGAGAGGTATATAGGAATGGGGTATAGGGGAGAGGTATTCAGGAATGGGGTATAGGGGAGAGGTATTCAGGAATGGGGTATAGGGGAGAGGTATTCAGGAATGGGGTATATGGGAGAGGTATTCGGGAATGGGGTATAGGGGAGAGGTATATAGGAATGGGGTATAGGGGAGAGGTATATAGGAATGGGGTATAGGGGAGAGGTATATAGGAGAGGGGTATAGGGGGGAGGTATATAGGAATGGGGTATAGGGGAGAGGTATTCAGGAATGGGGTATAGGGGAGAGGTATTCAGGAATGGGGTATAGGGGAGAGGTATTCAGGAATGGGGTATAGGGGAGAGGTATTCAGGAATGGGGTATATGGGAGAGGTATTCAGGAATGGGGTATAGGGGAGAGGTATATAGGAATGGGGTATAGGGGAGAGGTATTCAGGAATGGGGTATAGGGGAGAGGTATTCAGGAATGGGGTATAGGGGAGAGGTATTCAGGAATGGGGTATAGGGGAGAGGTATATAGGAATGGGGTATAGGGGAAAGGTATATAGGAATGGGGTATAGGGGAGAGGTATTCAGGAATGGGGTATAGGGGAGAGGTATATAGGAATGGGGTATAGGGGAGAGGTATTCAGGAATGGGGTATATGGGAGAGGTATTCAGGAATGGGGTATAGGGGAAAGGTATTCAGGAATGGGGTATATGGGAGAGGTATTCAGGAATGGGGTATAGGTGAGAGGTATATAGGAATGGGGTATAGGGGAGAGGTATATAGGAATGGGGTATAGGGGAGAGGTATATAGGAGAGGGGTATAGGGGGAGGTATATAGGAATGGGGTATATGGGAGAGGTATTCAGGAATGGGGTATAGGGGAGAGGTATTCAGGAATGGGGTATAGGGGAGAGGTATTCAGGAATGGGGTATAGGGGAGAGGTATTCAGGAATGGGGTATATGGGAGAGGTATTCTAGAATGGCTTATAGGGGAGAGGTATTCAGGAATGGGGTATATGGGAGAGGTATTCAGGAATGGGGTATAGGGTAGAGGTATATAGGAATGGGGTATAGGGGAGAGGTATATAGGAATGGGGTATAGGGGAGAGGTATTCAGGAATGGGGTATAGGGGAGAGGTATTCAGGAATGGGGTATAGGGGAGAGGTATATAGGAGAGGGGTATAGGGGGAGGTATATAGGAGAGGGGTATAGGGGAGAGGTATATAGGAATGGGGTATAGGGAAGAGGTATTCAGGAATGGGGTATAGGGGAGAGGTATATAGGAATGGGGTATTGGGGAGAGGTATTCAGGAATGGGGTATAGGGGAGAGGTATATAGGAATGGGGTATAGGGGAGAGGTATTCAGGAATGGGGTATAGGGGAGAGGTATTCAGGAATGGGGTATAGGGGAGAGGTATTCAGGAATGGGGTATAGGGGAGAGATATTCAGGAATGGGGTATATGGGAGAGGTATTCAGGAATGGGGTATAGGGGAGAGATATATAGGAATGGGGTATAGGGGAGAGGTATATAGGAATGGGGTATAGGGGAGAGGTATATAGGAGAGGGGTATAGGGGAGAGTAGTGATGAGCCGAACACCCCCGGGTTCGGTTCGCACCAGAACCCGCGAACGGACCGAAAGTTCGAACGAACATTAGAACCCTATTAAATACAATGGATGCGAACGTTCGAATTCTAAAGTGCTAATTATAACAACTATTATGCATGTTATTGTCCTAAAAAGGGTTTGGGAACCCGGGTTCTGCACCAGGGGACATGTATCAATGCAAAAAGAAGTTTTAAAAACGGTCGTTTTTCGGGAGCAGTCATTTTAATGATGCATAAAGTGAAAAAAAAAAAAGTCAAATATTCCTTTAAATATCGTACCTGGGGGGTGTCTAAAGTATGCCTGTGAAGTGCCACGTGTTTCCCGTGTTTAGAACTGTCCCTGCACAAAATGACACTTCTAAAGGAAAAAAAAGCCATTTAAAACTGCTTGCGGCTTTAATGTAATGTCTGGTCCCGGTAATATGGATGAAAATCTTTAAGAAAAATGGCATAGCTACCCCATGACCCCCCCCCCCCCCCCTACCCCAGCCCATTACCAGCCCCTTTGGGTCTTGTATGGATATTAAGGGGAACCCCGCACATAAAATAAAAAAGGCCCTATATACTCTGAACAGCCGTATACAGGCGGTGCATACAAGACAGGGACTGTAGGTTTGTTCTTATGTAGAATCTGTTTGTAATTTTGAACAGGTACATTGTTGAAGTGTAGCTCCAGCCCCAAAATCTATTTTTAAACTTTTTGGGAAACATAGGTAAGGGTTATCACCCCTGTAACATTTGTTTTGCTGTCTGTGCCCCTGTTCAGAACATTTCACCTCACTTTCCGTCCTAATGACAACTGTTTTTGAAATGTGGTGTTTTTCTTGAAACAAGGATTGCTGATAAAGCATCAGTACAGAGGAGACACCTTTCTCCCATATTTATTCTTACAGGAGAGAATTTTCCTTCCTAGTGGTAGATTTCCTCTCACTTCCTGTTGTCTTCTTGCGTTTGCAAGTAGGAGTCGTTTGTAAGTTGGATGTTTGAAAGTAGGGACCTGCCGTATATACTCTGCAGAAATAGGCCCCTTAGTTGTTGGTGTTGGCACAACACTGTAAGCACTCACAGTTACTCTTGGTTGGTGCTGGAACGCCCTGCTGTCAACTATTATATCAGGAATTTTAATTACATATAATTGTTGAACAGTGGTAGTAAAAATTGGGCCTTTGATGGTGGTGCTGGTGCCACAACACTGTAAGCCCTGACAGTTACTCTTGGTGGGTGCAGCAATGGGCCCTGCTGTGAATTATTAGATCAAGAATTGTAATTACATGCCCCTGTTGAACAGGGGCTGAAAAATTGGGCCTTAGGCACTGGTGGCACAACACTGCAACCCCTCACAGATACTGTACTTGGAGCACAGCAATGAGCCCTGTTGCAAAGTATTGCTTCAAAAATTGTAATGACACGCCCCTGTTAAACAGGGGCTGAAAAATTGGGCCTTAGGCACTGGTGGCACAACACTGCAACTCCTCACAGATACTGTACTTGGAGCACACCAATGAGCCCTGTTGCAAAGTATTGCTTCAAAAATTGTAATGACACGCCCCTGTTAAACAGGGGCTGAAAAATTGGGCCTTAGGCACTGGTGGCACAACACTGCAACTCCTCACAGATACTGTACTTGGAGCACAGCAATGAGCCCTGTTGCAAAGTATTGCTTCAAAAATTGTAATGACACGCCCCTGTTAAACAGGGGCTGAAAAATTGGGCCTTAGGCACTGGTGGCACAACACTGCAACTCCTCACAGATACTGTACTTGGAGCACACCAATGAGCCCTGTTGCAAAGTATTGCTTCAAAAATTGTAATGACACGCCCCTGTTAAACAGGGGCTGAAAAATTGGGCCTTAGGCACTGGTGGCACAACACTGCAACTCCTCACAGATACTGTACTTGGAGCACAGCAATGAGCCCTGTTGCAAAGTATTGCTTCAAAAATTGTAATTACACGCCCCTGTTAAACAGGGGCTGAAAAATTGGGCGTTAGGCACTGGTGGCGGCACCCATAAACAAAAATGATCTTACAAGCTATCATCATCAATCGTATCATTGAGGACTCGGAGGAGGAGGATAGCCAGTCAACATAACAGCACAGGCACTCAGCATCAGCATCAGTCTTGAAGGGATGTGACATGTTAAAATCAATTAGTCTGTTATATCAGCATCAGGTGTGTGGTAGCTGGTGGTGATCCAAGACTGGTTCATCTTGATGAAAGTCAGTCGATCAACCGAGTCGGTGGACAGGCGCACCCTGTGATCCATGACAAATCCTCCAGCAGCACTGAATGTGCGTTCCGAAAGAACGCTGGATGCAGGACAGGCCAGTAGCTCAATTGCATACTGTGCAAGCTCTGGCCAGTGATCCATCCTCAAGACCCAGTAAGCCAGAGGATTTTCGGTGGGGAAGGTGTCCAAGTCTGACCTTGCCCCTAGATATTCCTGCACCATGTTTATCAGACGCTGGCGATGGTTGCTGGAACCGATCATACTTTGGGGCTGCGGACTAAAGAATTGTCTGAACGCATCGGTCAGACGGCCACCTTCCCCACCGCTCCTTCTTTGACTGGCCGAAGCCTCAGCAACTCGTTGTCCAGGACCAGGAGTTTGCAACCTCCCAGTCTCTGGGAACGCGTTGCACAGACCTTTCTGCAAGGCCTCCCGGAGTTGTCTCATCCTCTGCTCCCTCTGCGACGGTAACATAAGGTCCGCAACCTTACCCTTGTACCGTGGATCAAGGAGAGTGGCCAGCCAGTAATGGTCCCTCTCCTTGATCCGAAGAATACGAGGATCCTTCCGCAGACTTTGCAGGATCAGGGAGGCCATGCAGCGTAGTTTTGCTGAGGCATTCGCTCCGGAGTCCTCTGGGTCACTAAGGACGACATGATCCGCAGCCACCTCCTCCCAGCCACGTACAAGTCCACTGGTTTCTTGGGACTGTAAATCATCCCTAAAAGACTGCTGCTGATGATGCTGAGTGCCAGCCTCCACCTCCATGCTGACACAATCCTCCTCCTCCTCCTCCTCCTCCTCCTCCTCCTCTTCCTGTGCGATGGGTGGGACAGAAGGAACACTGTCTGGGTAAAGGGGGCCTTGAGAGGCAAGGAAGTCCTCCTCTTCCTGCCTCTGTTCTGCCTCAAGTGCCCTGTCCATTATTCCACGCAGCGTGTGCTCCAACAGGTGGACAAGAGGTACAGTGTCACTGATGCATGCACTGTCACTGCTCACCATCCTCGTGGCCTCCTCAAATGGTGCCAGGACAGTGCATGCATCCCTGATCATGCCCCACTGGCGTGGAGAAAAAAAACCAAGCTCCCCTGACCCTGTCCTGGTGCCGTAGTCGCACAGGTACTCATTGATGGCCCTCTGCTGCGTGTGCAGCCGCTGCAGCATGGCCAACGTTGAGTTCCACCTGGTGGGCATGTCACATATAAGGCGGTTCTTGGGCAGGTTCAACTCCTTTTGCAGCTCAGCCAGGCGAGCACTGGCATTATAAGATCTGCGGAAATGCACACAGACTTTCCTGGCCTGCCTCAGGACATCCTGTAAGCCCGGGTACCTGCCCAAGAAGCGCTGCACCACCAGGTTAAGGACGTGAGCCACACAGGGCACATGGGTCAGTTGTCCCTGTCGGAGGGCGGAGAGGAGGTTGGTGCCATTGTCGCAAACCACCATTCCTGGCTTAAGCTGGCGTGGCGTCAACCACCTCTCGGCCTGGCCCTGCAGAGCAGACAGGACCTCTGCCCCAGTGTGGCTTCTGTCCCCCAAACACACCAGCGCAAGCACGGCATGGCATCTTTTTGCCTGCGTACTTGCGTAGCCCCGTGAACGGCTACGGAGCACCGCTGGTTCATAGGACAAACCACAGGAAGAGGCCATGGAGGAAGAAGAAGAGGAGGGGGTGGAGGAGAGAGGTGTGTCACAACCAGTAGTAGCATTTTGGAGGCGTGGCGGTGGGACAACCTCCAACACTACTGCACCTTGTCCTGAATCCTTCCCAGCTGCCAAAAGAGTGACCCAATGGGCCGTGAAAGAAAGGTAACGTCCCTGTCCATGCCTGCTGGACCATGAGTCAGCGGTAATATGCACCTTACCGCTGACCGCCCTGTCCAGCGAGGCCAAGACATTGCCTTCCACATGCCGGTAGAGAGCCGGAATAGCCTTCCGTGAGAAAAAGTGGCGTTTGGGAACCTGCCACTGAGGAACTGCACATTGCACAAACTCACGGAAGGGGGCCGAGTCTACCAACTGAAAAGGCAGCAGTTGAAGCGCTAGCAATTTAGCCAAGCTAGCATTCAACCGCTGGGCATGTGGATGGCTGGGAGTGAACTTCTTTCGACGGTCCAGCAGCTGGGGCAGGGAAATTTGCCTGCTAGAATCGGACGTCGGTGTACTGCTAGCAGAGTGGGCGCAAGTACTTGGCTGTGACACACCTAATTCTACACCTTCATTCCTCTCAGTGCATGTTTCAGAGAGGACTGAAGTTATAGTGGGGTTGGAGATCCCAGCTGATGCGGTGCAAGGAGAGGTCCGCTTTGTTCTTTGGTGTGGGTCTTTGAGGTAGGCTTGCCAACGAGCTGCATGGCAGGTCAACATATGTCTGGTCAGGCATGTGGTACCCAAGCGGCTGATGTTTTGGCCACGCGATATACGCTTGAGACATATGTTGCAAACAGCAGCTGTGCGATCTGATGCACTAGCCTCAAAAAAGGCCCACACCAAAGAACTTTTTGAATGACGGGCAGAGGCAGCGCCCTGCACAGGCGGAGCTCTGCGGTGTGATTCCGTCGGTGTACTGCCCTTACGCTGGCCACCAAAGGGCATCCTGCCTCGTTGGAGATGTGCCTCCTCCTCATCCTCCTCCTCCTCCTCTCTCCTATTAGGCACCCACGTGGAGTCAGTGACCTCATCATCCCCTCCCTCCTCATCACTGGAGCCAATCTGGCAGTATGCTGCAGCTGCTGGAACATGACTGCCAGATTGGTGTCCTTCTTGAGCATCCCCTCTGTCTGCTCTCACGCTACTGCCTTCCTCTAGCTGGGTTTCATCATCAGACCCTTCGAAACGCTGGGCATCCTCCTGGAGCATGTACCCAACACTGTGCTGAAACAGTTCGGGGGACTCCTCAGGAGGAGGACATGGTGGGTCTAGGGAAGGAGTGACTGATGATTTGTCTGACATTGATACCAGGGAAGACGACGCTTTGGCAGCTGCTTTTCCAGTACCCTGAGCCTGGGTGAGAGAGGATGAGGAGGAGGAGGAGGGCTTGGTCATCCACTCTACCAAGTCTTCGGCATGATGTGGCTCAACATGTCCAGCTGCCGAAAAGAAGGACAAGCGTGTCCCATGGCCATGTGCTGATGACAATGCACCGCGTCCACGACCAGCACTGTTGCCCCCAGACACAGAGCCTGCTTGCCCTCTTTTATTGCCTCCTGACTGTCTGCCTCTCCTTGTTTGCCTTCCAGACATTCTAATAGATGGCCTGCAGGGAGATGGGAAAAAAGCAATAAGGGCTACCTTCAGGTGTCCTTCTCTGTCCCTTGAAACAAGGACTTTCACAGTGAAAGAAACTGACACTCTCCCTACCTACAGTTTTCTGTCCCTAGAATAAATGTTTTTTTTAAGCACAATATAGCACAAGGACAATTCACTCACTGTCCTTCCAGGTCCCTGGAAACAAGGACTTGCAGAGTGAAATAAACTGACACTCTCCCTACCTACAGTTTTCTGTCCCTAGAATAAATGTTTTTTTTAAGCACAATATAGCACAAGGACAATTCACTCACTGTCCTTACAGGTCCCTGGAAACAAGGACTTGCAGAGTGAAAGAAAAAAAACACTCTCCCTACCTACAGTTTTCTGTCCCTAGAAAAAATGTTTTTTTTAATCACAATATAGCACAAGGACAATTCACTCACTGTCCTTCCAGGTCCCTGGAAACAAGGACTTGCAGAGTGAAATAAACTGACACTCTCCCTACCTACAGTTTTCTGTCCCTAGAATAAATGTTTTTTTTAAGCACAATATAGCACAAGGACAATTCACTCACTGTCCTTACAGGTCCCTGGAAACAAGGACTTGCAGAGTGAAAGAAAAAAAACACTCTCCCTACCTACAGTTTTCTGTCCCTAGAAAAAATGTTTTTTTTAATCACAATATAGCACAAGGACAATTCACTCACTGTCCTTCCAGGTCCCTGGAAACAAGGACTTGCAGAGTGAAATAAACTGACACTCTCCCTACCTACAGTTTTCTGTCCCTAGAATAAATGTTTTTTTTAAGCACAATATAGCACAAGGACAATTCACTCACTGTCCTTACAGGTCCCTGGAAACAAGGACTTGCAGAGTGAAAGAAAAAAAACACTCTCCCTACCTACAGTTTTCTGTCCCTAGAAAAAATGTTTTTTTTAATCACAATATAGCACAAGGACAATTCACTCACTGTCCTTCCAGGTCCCTGGAAACAAGGACTTGCAGAGTGAAATAAACTGACACTCTCCCTACCTACAGTTTTCTGTCCCTAGAATAAATGTTTTTTTTAAGCACAATATAGCACAAGGACAATTCACTCACTGTCCTTACAGGTCCCTGGAAACAAGGACTTGCAGAGTGAAAGAAAAAAAACACTCTCCCTACCTACAGTTTTCTGTCCCTAGAAAAAATGTTTTTTTTAATCACAATATAGCACAAGGACAATTCACTCACTGTCCTTACAGGTCCCTGGAAACAAGGACTTGCAGAGTGAAAGAAAAAAAACACTCTCCCTACCTACAGTTTTCTGTCCCTAGAAAAAATGTTTTTTTTAATCACAATATAGCACAAGGACAATTCACTCACTGTCCTTCCAGGTCCCTGGAAACAAGGACTTGCAGAGTGAAATAAACTGACACTCTCCCTACCTACAGTTTTCTGTCCCTAGAATAAATGTTTTTTTTAAGCACAATATAGCACAAGGACAATTCACTCACTGTCCTTACAGGTCCCTGGAAACAAGGACTTGCAGAGTGAAAGAAAAAAAACACTCTCCCTACCTACAGTTTTCTGTCCCTAGAAAAAATGTTTTTTTTAATCACAATATAGCACAAGGACAATTCACTCACTGTCCTTCCAGGTCCCTGGAAACAAGGACTTGCAGAGTGAAATAAACTGACACTCTCCCTACCTACAGTTTTCTGTCCCTAGAATAAATGTTTTTTTTAAGCACAATATAGCACAAGGACAATTCACTCACTGTCCTTACAGGTCCCTGGAAACAAGGACTTGCAGAGTGAAAGAAAAAAAACACTCTCCCTACCTACAGTTTTCTGTCCCTAGAAAAAATGTTTTTTTTAATCACAATATAGCACAAGGACAATTCACTCACTGTCCTTACAGGTCCCTGGAAACAAGGACTTGCAGAGTGAAATAAACTGACACTCTCCCTACCTACAGTTTTCTGTCCCTAGAATAAATGTTTTTTTTAAGCACAATATAGCACAAGGACAATTCACTCACTGTCCTTACAGGTCCCTGGAAACAAGGACTTGCAGAGTGAAAGAAAAAAAACACTCTCCCTACCTACAGTTTTCTGTCCCTAGAAAAAATGTTTTTTTTAATCACAATATAGCACAAGGACAATTCACTCACTGTCCTTCCAGGTCCCTGGAAACAAGGACTTGCAGAGTGAAAGAAACTGACACTCTCCCTACCTACAGTTTTCTGTCCCTAGAATAAATGTTTTTTTTAAGCACAATATAGCACAAGGACAATTCACTCACTGTCCTTACAGGTCCCTGGAAACAAGGACTTGCAGAGTGAAAGAAAAAAAACACTCTCCCTACCTACAGTTTTCTGTCCCTAGAAAAAATGTTTTTTTTAATCACAATATAGCACAAGGACAATTCACTCACTGTCCTTCCAGGTCCCTGGAAACAAGGACTTGCAGAGTGAAATAAACTGACACTCTCCCTACCTACAGTTTTCTGTCCCTAGAATAAATGTTTTTTTAAGCACAATATAGCACAAGGACAATTCACTCACTGTCCTTACAGGTCCCTGGAAACAAGGACTTGCAGAGTGAAAGAAAAAAAACACTCTCCCTACCTACAGTTTTCTGTCCCTAGAAAAAATGTTTTTTTTAATCACAATATAGCACAAGGACAATTCACTCACTGTCCTTCCAGGTCCCTGGAAACAAGGACTTGCAGAGTGAAATAAACTGACACTCTCCCTACCTACAGTTTTCTGTCCCTAGAATAAATGTTTTTTTTAAGCACAATATAGCACAAGGACAATTCACTCACTGTCCTTACAGGTCCCTGGAAACAAGGACTTGCAGAGTGAAAGAAAAAAAACACTCTCCCTACCTACAGTTTTCTGTCCCTAGAAAAAATGTTTTTTTTAATCACAATATAGCACAAGGACAATTCACTCACTGTCCTTCCAGGTCCCTGGAAACAAGGACTTGCAGAGTGAAATAAACTGACACTCTCCCTACCTACAGTTTTCTGTCCCTAGAATAAATGTTTTTTTTAAGCACAATATAGCACAAGGACAATTCACTCACTGTCCTTACAGGTCCCTGGAAACAAGGACTTGCAGAGTGAAAGAAAAAAAACACTCTCCCTACCTACAGTTTTCTGTCCCTAGAAAAAATGTTTTTTTTAATCACAATATAGCACAAGGACAATTCACTCACTGTCCTTACAGGTCCCTGGAAACAAGGACTTGCAGAGTGAAAGAAAAAAAACACTCTCCCTACCTACAGTTTTCTGTCCCTAGAAAAAATGTTTTTTTTAATCACAATATAGCACAAGGACAATTCACTCACTGTCCTTCCAGGTCCCTGGAAACAAGGACTTGCAGAGTGAAAGAAACTGACACTCTCCCTACCTACAGTTTTCTGTCCCTAGAATAAATGTTTTTTTTAATCACAATATAGCACAAGGACAATTCACTCACTGTCCTTCCAGGTCCCTGGAAACAAGGACTTGCAGAGTGAAATAAACTGACACTCTCCCTACCTACAGTTTTCTGTCCCTAGAATAAATGTTTTTTTTAAGCACAATATAGCACAAGGACAATTCACTCACTGTCCTTACAGGTCCCTGGAAACAAGGACTTGCAGAGTGAAAGAAAAAAAACACTCTCCCTACCTACAGTTTTCTGTCCCTAGAAAAAATGTTTTTTTTAAGCACAATATAGCACAAGGACAATTCACTCACTGTCCTTACAGGTCCCTGGAAACAAGGACTTGCAGAGTGAAAGAAACTGACACTGTCCCTACCTACAGTTTTCTGTCCCTAGAATAAATGTTTTTTTTAAGCACAATATAGCACAAGGAGAATTCACTCACTGTCCTTCCAGGTCCCTGGAAACAAGGACTTGCAGAGTGAAATAAACTCACACTCTCCCTACCTACAGTTTTCTGTCCCTAGAATAAATGTTTTTTTTAAGCACAATATAGCACAAGGACAATTCACTCACTGTCCTTACAGGTCCCTGGAAACAAGGACTTGCAGAGTGAAAGAAACTGACACTCTCCCTACCTACAGTTTTCTGTCCCTAGAATAAATGTTTTTTTAAGCACAATATAGCACAAGGACAATTCACTCACTGTCCTTCCAGGTCCCTGGAAACAAGGACTTGCAGAGTGAAAGAAACTGACACTGTCCCTACCTACAGTTTTCTGTCCCTAGAATAAATGTTTTTTTTAAGCACACTATAGCACAAGCACAAAACACACTGACACTCTCCCTACCTATCCTTCTCTTTCCCTAAACTAAAGGAATCCAGGTTAAGCAAGAAAGAAATAACAGTCACTGTCCCTGCCTATGCTGCTCTATCCCTGCTCCGGAACACACTACACTAGGCCGCCGTGCTGGCGGCCTTTTATAGTGTGGGGCGTGTACTAAACACCCTCAGCAATAATTGGCCACAGGCATCCTGCCTGTGGCCAATCATTGCTCTCCTCGCTGCCGGCGCTGTGATTGGCCAAGCATGCGGGGTCACAGTGCATGCTTGGCCAATCACAGCGCCTGGATGACACTGCGATGGCGTAGTGCATTGTGGGCCGTTCGCGTCACTCGAATTTGGCGCGAACGGCCCAAATCGTTCGATCTTCGTCGAACGATCGAACAGCCGATGTTCGAGTCGAACGTATGTTCGACTCGAACACGAAGCTCATCCCTAGGGGAGAGGTATTCAGGAATGGGGTATAGGGGAGAGGTATTCAGGAATGGGGTATAGGGGGAGGTATATAGGAATGGGGTATAGGGGAGAGGTATTCAGGAATGGGGTATAGGGGAGAGGTATTCAGGAATGGGGTATAGGGGAGAGGTATTCAGGAATGGGGTATAGGGGAGAGGTATTCAGGAATGGGGGATAGGGGAGAGGTATTCAGGAATGGGGGATAGGGGAGAGGTATATAGGAATGGGGTATATGGGAAAGGTATTCAGGAATGGGGTATAGGGGAAAGGTATTCAGGAATGGGGTATATGGGAGAGGTAATCAAGAATGGGGTATAGGGGAGAGGTATTCAGGAATGGGGTATACGGGAGAGGTATTCTAGAATGGGGTATAGGGGAGAGGTATTCAGGAATGGGGTATATGGGAAAGGTATTCAGGAATGGGGTATAGGGGAAAGGTATTCAGGAATGGGGTATATGGGAGAGGTATTCAGGAATGGGGTATAGGGGAGAGGTATTCAGGAATGGGGTATATGGGAGAGGTATTCTAGAATGGGGTATAGGGGAGAGGTATTCAGGAATGGGGTATAGGGGAGAGGTATTCAGGAATGGGGTATATGGGAGAGGTATTCAGGAATAGGGTATAGGGGAGAGGTATATAGGAATGGGGTATTGGGGAGAGGTATTCAGGAATGGGGTATATGGGAGAGGTATTCAGGAATGGGGTATATGGGAGAGGTATTCAGGAATGGGGTATAGGGGAGAGGTATATAGGAATGGGGTATAGGGTAGAGGTATTCAGGAATGGGGTATAGGGGAGAGGTATTCAGGAATGGGGTATAGGGGAGAGGTATTCAGGAATGTGGTATAGGGGAGAGGTATATAGGAGAGGGGTATAGGGGAGAGGTATATAGGAATGGGGTATATCGGAGAGGTATATAGGAATGGGGTATAGGGAGAGGTATTCAGGAATGGGGTATAGGTGAGAGGTATATAGGAATGGGGTATAGGGGAGAGGTATTCAGGAATGGGGTATATGGGAGAGGTATTCAGGAATGGGGTATAGGGGAGAGGTATTCAGGAATGGGGTATAGGGGAGAGGTATATAGGAATGGGGTATAGGGGAGAGGTATTCAGAAATGGGGTATAGGGGAGAGGTATATAGGAATGGGGTATTGGGGAGAGGGGTATAGGGGGGAGGTATATAGGAATGGGGTATAGGGGAGAGGTATTCAGGAATGGGGTATAGGGGAGAGGTATTCAGGAATGGGGTATAGGGGAGAGGTATTCAGGAATGGGGTATAGAGGAGAGTTATTCAGGAATGGGGTATAGGGGAGAGGTATTCAGGAATGGGGTATAGGGGAGAGGTATTCAGGAATGGGGTATATGGGAGAGGTATTCAGGAATGGGGTATAGGGGAGAGGTATATAGGAATGGGGTATAGGGGAGAGGTATTCAGGAATGGGGTATATGGGAGAGGTATTCAGGAATGGGGTATAGGGGAGAGGTATATAGGAATGGGGTATAGGGGAGAGGTATTCAGGAATGGGGTATAGGGTAGAGGTATATAGGAATGGGGTATAGGGGAGAGGTATATAGGAGAGGGGTATAGGGGAGATGTATATAGGAATGGGGTATAGGGGAGAGGTATATAGGAATGGGGTATAGGGGAGAGGTATTCAGGAATGGGGTATAGGGGAGAGGTATATAGGAATGGGGTATAGGGGAGAGGTATTCAGGAATGGGGTATATGGGAGAGGTATTCAGGAATGGGGTATATGGGAGAGGTATTCAGGAATGGGGTATAGGGGAGAGGTATATAGGAATGGGGTATAGGGGAGAGGTATTCAGGAATGGGGTATAGGGGAGAGGTATATAGGAATGGGGTATAGGGGAGAGGTATTCAGGAATGGGGTATAGGGGAGAGGTATTCAGGAATGGGGTATAGGGGAGAGGTATTCAGGAATGGGGTATAGGGGAGAGGTATATAGGAATGGGGTATAGGGGAGAGGTATTCAGGAATGGGGTATATGGGAGAGGTATTCAGGAATGGGGTATAGGGGAGGGGTATATAGGAATGGGGTATAGGGGAGAGGTATTCAGGAATGGGGTATAGGGGAGAGGTATATAGGAGAGGGGTATAGGGGAGAGGTATATAGGAATGGGGTATAGGGGAGAGGTATTCAGGAATGGGGTATAGGGGAGAGGTATTCAGGAATGGGGTATAGGGGAGAGGTATTCAGGAATGGGGTATAGGGGAGAGGTATATAGGAATGGGGTATAGGGGCGAGGTATTCAGGAATGGGGTATAGGGGAGAGGTATTCAGGAATGGGGTATAGGGGAGAGGTATTCAGGAATGGGGTATAGGGGAGAGGTATTCAGGAATGGGGTATAGGGGAGAGGTATTCAGGAATGGGGTATAGGGGAGAGGTATTCAGGAATGGGGTATAGGGGAGAGGTATTCAGGAATGGGGTATAGGGGAGAGGTATTCAGGAATGGGGTATAGGGGAGAGGTATTCAGAAATGGGGTATAGGGGAGAGGTATATAGGAGAGGGGTATAGGGGAGAGGTATATAGGAATGGGGTATAGGGGAGAGGTATTCAGGAATGGGGTATAGGGGAGAGGTATTCAGGAATGGGGTATATGGGAGAGGTATTCAGGAATGGGGTATAGGGGAGAGGTATTCAGGAATGGGGTATATGGGAGAGGTATTCAGGAATGGGGTATAGGGGAGAGGTATTCAGGAATGGGGTATAGGGGAGAGGTATTCAGGAATGGGGTATAGGGGAGAGGTATTCAGGAATGGGGTATAGGGGAGAGGTATATAGGAGAGGGGTATAGGGGAGAGGTATTCAGGAATGGGGTATAGGGGAGAGGTATATAGGAATGGGGTATAGGGGAGAGGTATATAGGAATGGGGTATAGGGGAGAGGTATATAGGAATGGGGTATAGGGGAGAGGTATATAGGAGAGGGGTATAGGGGGACGTATATAGGAATGGGGTATAGGGGAGAGGTATTCAGGAATGGGGTATAGGGGAGAGGTATTCAGGAATTGGGTATAGGGGAGAGGTATTCAGGAATGGGGTATAGGGGAGAGGTATTCAGGAATGGGGTATAGGGGAGAGGTATTCAGGAATGGGGTATATGGGAGAGGTATTCAGGAATGGGGTATATGGGAGAGGTATTCAGGAATGGGGTATATGGGAGAGGTATTCAGGAATGGGGTATAGGGGAGAGGTATTCAGGAATGTGGTATAGGGGAGAGGTATATAGGAATGGGGTATAGGGTAGAGGTATATAGGAATGGGGTATAGGGGAGAGGTATATAGGAATGGGGTATAGGGGAGAGGTATTCAGGAATGGGGTATAGGGGAGAGGTATTCAGGAATGGGGAATAGGGGAGAGGTATTCAGGAATGGGGTATAGGGGAGAGGTATATAGGAATGGGGTATAGGGGAGAGGTATTCAGGAATGGGGTATAGGGGAAAGGTATATAGGAATGGGGTATAGGGGAGAGGTATTCAGGAATGGGGTATAGGGGAGAGGTATATAGGAGAGGGGTATATAGGAATGGGGTATAGGGGAGAGGTATTCAGGAATGGGGTATAGGGGAGAGGTATTCAGGAATGGGGTATAGGGGAGAGGTATTCAGGAATGGGGTACAGGGGAGAGGTATATAGGAATGGGGTATAGGGGAGAGGTATTCAGAAATGGGGTATATGGGAGAGGTATTCAGGAATGGGGTATATGGGAGAGGTATTCAGAAATGGGGTATATGGGAGAGGTATTCAGGAATGGGGTATAGGGGAGAGGTATATAGGAGAGGGGTATAGGGGAGAGGTATATAGGAATGGGGTATAGGGGAGAGGTATTCAGGAATTGGGTATAGGGGAGAGGTATTCAGGAATGGGGTATATGGGAGAGGTATTCAGGAATGGGGTATAGGGGAGAGGTATATAGGAATGGGTATAGGGGAGAGGTATATAGGAGAGGGGTATAGGGGAGAGGTATTCAGGAATGGGGTATAGGGGAGAGGTATATAGGAATGGGGTATAGGGGAGAGGTATATAGGAATGGGGTATAGGGGAGAGGTATATAGGAATGGGGTATAGGGGAGAGGTATAAAGGAGAGGGGTATAGGGGAGGGGTATTCAGGAATGGGGTATAGGGGAGAGGTATTCAGGAATGGGGTACAGGGGAGAGGTATATAGGAATGGGGTATAGGGGAGAGGTATTCAGAAATGGGGTATATGGGAGAGGTATTCAGGAATGGGGTATATGGGAGAGGTATTCAGAAATGGGGTATATGGGAGAGGTATTCAGGAATGGGGTATAGGGGAGAGGTATATAGGAGAGGGGTATAGGGGAGAGGTATATAGGAATGGGGTATAGGGGAGAGGTATTCAGGAATGGGGTATAGGGGAGAGGTATTCAGGAATGGGGTATATGGGAGAGGTATTCAGGAATGGGGTATAGGGGAGAGGTATATAGGAATGGGTATAGGGGAGAGGTATATAGGAGAGGGGTATAGGGGAGAAGTATTCAGGAATGGGGTATAGGGGAGAGGTATATAGGAATGGGGTATAGGGGAGAGGTATATAGGAATGGGGTATAGGGGAGAGGTATATAGGAATGGGGTATAGGGGAGAGGTATAAAGGAGAGGGGTATAGGGGAGAGGTATTCAGGAATGGGGTATAGGGGAGAGGTATTCAGGAATGGGGTATAGGGGAGAGGTATTCAGGAATGGGGTATAGGGGAGAGGTATTCAGGAATGGGGTATATGGGAGAGGTATTCAGGAATGGGGTATATGGGAGAGGTATTCAGGAATGGGGTATATGGGAGAGGTATTCAGGAATGGGGTATAGGGGAGAGGTATATAGGAATGGGGTATAGGGGAGAGGTATATAGGAGAGGGGTATAGGGGGGAGGTATATAGGAATGGGGTATAGGGAGAGGTATTCAGGAATGGGGTATAAGGGAGAGGTATTCAGGAATGGGGTATAGGGGAGAGGTATTCAGGAATGGGGTATAGGGGAGAGGTATTCAGGAATGGGGTATATGGGAGAGGTATTCAGGAATGGGGTATAGGGGAGAGGTATATAGGAATGGGGTATAGGGGAGAGGTATTCAGGAATGGGGTATATGGGAGAGGTATTCAGGAATGGGGTATAGGGGAGAGGTATTCAGGAATGGGGTATAGGGAGAGGTATTCAGGAATGGGGTATATGGGAGAGGTATTCAGGAATGGGGTATAGGGGAGAGGTATATAGGAATGGGGTATAGGGGAGAGGTATTCAGGAATGGGGTATATGGGAGAGGTATTCAGGAATGGGGTATAGGGGAGAGGTATATAGGAATGGGGTATAGGGGAGAGGTATTCAGGAATGGGGTATATGGGAGAGGTATTCAGGAATGGGGTATAGGGGAGAGGTATATAGGAATGGGGTATAGGGGAGAGGTATTCAGGAATGTGGTATAGGGGAGAGGTATTCAGGAATGGGGTATAGGGGAGAGGTATATAGGAGAGGGGTATAGGGGGAGGTATATAGGAATGGGGTATAGGGGAGAGGTATTCAGGAATGGGGTATAGGGGAGAGGTATTCAGGAATGGGGTATAGGGGAGAGGTATATAGGAATGGGGTATAGGGGAGAGGTATTCAGGAATGGGGTATATGGGAGAGGTATTCAGGAATGGGGTATATGGGAGAGGTATTCAGGAATGGGGTATAGGGGAGAGGTATATAATAGTGGGGTATAGGGGGAGGTATATAGGAATGGGGTATAGGGGAGAGGTATTCAGGAATGGGGTATAGGGGAGAGGTATTCAGGAATGGGGTATAGAGGAGAGGTATATAGGAATGGGGTATAGAGGAGAGTTAATCAGGAATGGGGTATAGGGGAGAGGTATTCAGGAATGGGGTATAGGGGAGAGGTATTCAGGAATGGGGTATAGGGGAGAGGTATTCAGGAATGGGGTATAGGGGAGAGGTATTCAGGAATGGGGTATATGGGAGAGGTATTCAGGAATGGGGTATAGGGGTGAGGTATTCAGGAATGGGGTATATGGGAGAGGTATTCAGGAATGGGGTATAGGGGAGAGGTATTCAGGAATGGGGTATAGGGGAGAGGTATATAGGAAATAGGAATGGGGTATAGGGGAGAGGTATATAGGAGAGGGGTATAGGGGGAGGTATATAGGAATGGGGTATAGGGGAGAGGTATTCAGGAATGGGGTATAGGGGAGAGGGATATAGGAATGGGGTATAGGGGAGAGGTATTCAGGAATGGGGTATAGGGGAGAGGTATTCAGGAATGGGGTATAGGGGAGAGGTATTCAGGAATGGGGTATAGGGGAGAGGTATTCAGGAATGGGGTATAGGGGAGAGGTATTCAGGAATGGGGTATATGGGAGAGGTAATCAGGAATGGGGTATAGGGGAGAGGTATTCAGGAATGGGGTATAGGGGAGAGGTATATAGGAAATAGGAATGGGGTATAGGGGAGAGGTATATAGGAGAGGGGTATAGGGGGAGGTATATAGGAATGGGGTATAGAGGAGAGGTATTCAGGAATGGGGTATAGGGGAGAGGTATATAGGAATGGGGTATAGGGGAGAGGTATTCAGGAATGGGGTATAGGGGAGAGGTATTCAGGAATGGGGTATAGGGGAGAGGTATTCAGGAATGGGGTATAGGGGAGAGGTATTCAGGAATGGGGTATATGGGAGAGGTATTCAGGAATGGGGTATAGGGGAGAGGTATTCAGGAATGGGGTATATGGGAGAGGTATTCAGGAATGGGGTATAGGGTAGAGGTATATAGGAATGGGGTATAGGGGAGAGGTATATAGGAATGGGGTATAGGGGAGAGGTATTCAGGAATGGGGTATAGGGGAGAGGTATTCAGGAATGGGGTATAGGGGAGAGGTATTCAGGAATGGGGTATAGGGGAGAGGTATATAGGAATAGGGTATAGGGGAGAGGTATATAGGAGAGGGGTATAGGGGAGAGGTATATAGGAATGGGGTATAGGGGAGAGGTATTCAGGAATGGGGTATAGGGGAGAAGTATTCAGGAATGGGGTATAGGGGAGAGGTATTCAGGAATGGGGTATAGGGGAGAGGTATTCAGGAATGGGGTATAGGGGAGAGGTATATAGGAATAGGGTATAGGGGAGAGGTATATAGGAGAGGGGTATAGGGGAGAGGTATTCAGGAATGGGGTATAGGGGAGAGGTATTCAGGAATGGGGTATAGGGGAGAGGTATATAGGAATGGGGTATAGGGGAGAGGTATTCAGGAATGGGGTATATGGGAGAGGTATTCAGGAATGGGGTATAGGGGAGAGGTATTCAGGAATGGGGTATAGGGGAGAGGTATTCAGGAATGGGGTATATGGGAGAGGTATTCAGGAATGGGGTATAGGGGAGAGGTATATAGGAATGGGGTATAGGGGAGAGGTATTCAGGAATGGGGTATAGGGGAGAGGTATTCAGGAATGGGGTATAGGGGAGAGGTATATAGGAATGGGGTATAGGGCAGAGGTATTCAGGAATGGGGTATAGGGGAGAGGTATTCAGGAATGGGGTATAGGGGAGAGGTATATAGGAATGGGGTATAGGGGAGAGGTATATAGGAATGGGGTATATGGGAGAGGTATATAGGAATGGGGTATAGGGGAGAGGTATATAGGAATGGGGTATATGGGAGAGGTATTCAGGAATGGGGTATAGGGGAGAGGTATTCAGGAATGGGGTATAGGGGAGAGGTATTCAGGAATGGGGTATAGGGGAGAGGTATTCAGGAATGGGGTATATGGGAGAGGTATTCAGGAATGGGGTATAGGGGAGAGGTATTCAGGAATGGGGTATATGGGAGAGGTATTCAGGAATGGGGTATAGGGGAGAGGTATATAGGAATGGGGTATAGGGGAGAGGTATTCAGGAATGGGGTATAGGGGAGAGGTATTCAGGAATGGGGTATAGGGGAGAGGTATATAGGAGAGGGGTATAGGGGAGAGGTATATAGGAATGGGGTATAGGGGAGAGGTATTCAGGAATGGGGTATAGGGGAGAGGTATTCAGGAATGGGGTATAGGGGAGAGGTATATAGGAGAGGGGAATAGGGGAGAGGTAAATAGGAATGGGGTATAGGGGAGAGGTATTCAGGAATGGGGTATATGGGAGAGGTATTCAGGAATGGGGTATAGGGGAGAGGTATATAGGAATGGGGTATAGGGGAGAGGTATATAGGAGAGGGGTATAGGGGAGAGGTATTCAGGAATGGGGTATAGGGGAGAGGTATTCAGGAATGGGGTATAGGGGAGAGGTATATAGGAATGGGTTATAGGGGAGAGGTATTCAGGAATGGGGTATAGGGGAGAGGTATTCGGGAATGGGGTATAGGGGAGAGGTATATAGGAATGGGGTATTGGGGAGAGGTATATAGGAGAGGGGTATAGGGGAGAGGTATTCAGGAATGGGGTATAGGGGAGAGGTATTCAGGAATGGGGTATAGGGGAGAGGTATATAGGAATGGGGTATAGGGGAGAGGTATTCAGGAATGGGGTATAGGGGAGAGGTATTCAGGAATGGGGTATATGGGAGAGGTATTCAGGAATGGGGTATAGGGGAGAGGTATTCAGGAATGGGGTATAGGGGAGAGGTATTCAGGAATGGGGTATAGGGGAGAGGTATTCAGGAATGGGGTATAGGGGAGAGGTATTCAGGAATGGGGTATATGGGAGAGGTATTCAGGAATGGGGTATAGGGGAGAGGTATTCAGGAATGGGGTATAGGGGAGAGGTATTCAGGAATGGGGTATATGGGAGAGGTATTCAGGAATGGGGTATAGGGGAGAGGTATTCAGGAATGGGGTATATGGGAGAGGTATTCAGGAATGGGGTATAGGGGAGAGGTATATAGAAATGGGGTATAGGGGAGAGGTATTCAGGAATGGGGTATAGGGGAGAGGTATTCAGGAATGGGGTATAGGGGAGAGGTATATAGGAATGGGGTATAGGGGAGAGGTATTCAGGAATGGGGTATAGGGGGAGGTATATAGGAATGGGGTATAGGGGGGAGGTATTCAGGAATGGGGTATAGGGGAGAGGTATTCAGGAATGGGGTATAGAGGAGAGTTATTCAGGAATGGGGTATAGGGGAGAGGTATTCAGGAATGGGGTATAGGGGAGAGGTATATAGGAATGGGGTATAGGGGAGAGGTATTCCAGGAATGGGGTATATGGGAGAGGTATTCAGGAATGGGTTATAGGGGAGAGGTAAATAGGAATGGGGTATAGGGTAGAGGTATATAGGAATGGGGTATAGGGGAGAGGTATATAGGAATGGGGTATAGGGGAGAGGTATTCAGGAATGGGGTATAGGGGAGAGGTATTCAGGAATGGGGTATAGGGGAGAGGTATATAGGAATGGGGTATAGGGGAGAGGTATTCAGGAATGGGGTATAGGGGAGAGGTATTTAGGAATGGGGTATAGGGGAGAGGTATTCAGGAATGGGGTATAGGGGAGAGGTATTCAGGAATGGGGTATAGGGGAGAGGTATTCAGGAATGGGGTATAGGGGAGAGGTATTCAGGAATGGTGTATAGGGGAGAGGTATATAGGAATGGGGTATAGGGGAGAGGTATTCAGGAATGGGGTATAGGGGAGAGATATATAGGAATGGGGTATAGGGGAGAGGTATTCAGGAATGGGGTATATGGGAGAGGTATATAGGAATGGGGTATAGGGGAGAGGTATTCAGGAATGGGGTATAGGGGAGAGGTATTCAGGAATGGGGTATAGGGGAGAGGTATATAGGAATGGGGTATAGGGGGGAGGTATTCAGGAATGGGGTATATGGGAGAGGTATTCAGGAATGGGGTATAGGGGAGAGGTATATAGGAATGGGGTATAGGGGAGAGGTATTCAGGAATGGGGTATAGGGGAGAGGTATTCAGGAATGGGGTATAGGGGAGAGGTATTCAGGAATGGGGTATAGGGGAGAGATATATAGGAATGGGGTATAGGGGAGAGGTATTCAGGAATGGGGTATAGGGGAGAGGTATTCAGGAATGGGGTATAGGGGAGAGGTATTCAGGAATGGGGTATAAGGGAGAGGTATTCAGGAATGGGGTATAGGGGAGAGGTATTCAGGAATGGGGTATAGGGGAGAGGTATTCAGGAATGGGGTATAGGGGAGAGATATATAGGAATGGGGTATAGGGGAGAGGTATTCAGGAATGGGGTATATGGGAGAGGTATTCAGGAATGGGGTATAGGGGAGAGGTATATAGGAATGGGGTATATGGGAGAGGTATTCAGGAATGGGGTATAGGGGAGAGGTATTCAGGAATGGGGTATAGGGGAGAGATATATAGGAATGGGGTATAAGGGAGAGATATATAGGAATGGGGTATATGGGAGAGGTATTCAGGAATGGGGTATAGGGGAGAGGTATTCAGGAATGGGGTATAGGGGAGAGGTATATAGGAATGGGGTATATGGGAGAGGTATTCAGGAATGGGGTATAGGGGAGAGGTATTCAGGAATGGGGTATAGGGGAGAGGTATTCAGGAATGGGGTATAGGGGAGAGATATATAGGAATGGGGTATATGGGAGAGGTATTCAGGAATGGGGTATAGGGGAGAGGTATTCAGGAATGGGGTATATGGGAGAGGTATTCAGGAATGGGTTATAGGGGAGAGGTATATAGGAATGGGGTATATGGGAGAGGTATTCAGGAATGGGGTATAAGGGAGAGGTATTCAGGAATGGGGTATAGGGGAGAGGTATTCAGGAATGGGGTATAGGGGAGAGGTATTCAGGAATGGGGTATAGGGGAGAGATATATAGGAATGGGGTATAGGGGAGAGGTATTCAGGAATGGGGTATAAGGGAGAGGTATTCAGGAATGGGGTATAGGGGAGAGGTATTCAGGAATGGGGTATAGGGGAGAGGTATTCAGGAATGGGGTATAGGGGAGAGATATATAGGAATGGGGTATAGGGGAGAGGTATTCAGGAATGGGGTATATGGGAGAGGTATTCAGGAATGGGGTATAGGGGAGAGATATATAGGAATGGGGTATAGGGGAGAGGTATTCAGGAATGGGGTATAAGGGAGAGGTATTCAGGAATGGGGTATAGGGGAGAGGTATTCAGGAATGGGGTATAGGGGAGAGATATATAGGAATGGGGTATAGGGGAGAGGTATATGGGAGAGGTATATAGGAATGGGGTATAGGGGAGAGATATATAGGAATGGGGTATAGGGGAGAGATATATAGGAATGGGGTATAGGGGAGAGATATATAGGAATGGGGTATATGGGAGAGGTATTCAGGAATGGGGTATAGGGGAGAGGTATTCAGGAATGGGGTATAGGGGAGAGGTATATAGGAGAGGGGTATAGGGGAGAGGTATTCAGGAATGGGGTATAGAGGAGAGTTATTCAGGAATGGGGTATAGGGGAGAGGTATTCAGGAATGGGGTATAGGGGAGAGGTATATAGGAATGGGGTATATGGGAGAGGTATTCAGGAATGGGGTATAGGGGAGAGGTATTCAGGAATGGGGTATAGGGGAGAGATATATAGGAATGGGGTACATGGGAGAGGTATTCAGGAATGGGGTATAGGGGAGAGGTATTCAGGAATGGGGTATAGGGGAGAGGTATTCAGGAATGGGGTATAGGGGAGAGATATATAGGAATGGGGTATATGGGAGAGGTATTCAGGAATGGGGTATAGGGGAGAGGTATTCAGGAATGGGGTATATGGGAGAGGTATTCAGGAATGGGTTATAGGGGAGAGGTATATAGGAATGGGGTATATGGGAGAGGTATATAGGAATGGGGTATAGGGGAGAGGTATTCAGGAATGGGGTATAGGGGAGAGGTATATAGGAATGGGGTATAGGGGAGAGGTATATAGGAATGGGGTATAGGGGAGAGGTATTCAGGAATGGGGTATAGGGGAGAGGTATATAGGAATGGGGTATAGGGGAGAGGTATTCAGGAATGGGGTATATGGGAGAGGTATTCAGGAATGGGGTATAGGGGAGAGGTATATAGGAATGGGGTATAGGGGAGAGGTATTCAGGAATGGGGTATAGGGGAGAGGTATTCAGGAATGGGGTATAGGGGAGAGGTATTCAGGAATGGGGTATATGGGAGAGGTATTCAGGAATGGGGTATAGGGGAGAGGTATATAGGAATGGGGTATAGGGGAGAGATATATAGGAATGGGGTATATGGGAGAGGTATTCAGGAATGGGGTATAGGGGAGAGGTATTCAGGAATGGGGTATATGGGAGAGTTATTCAGGAATGGGGTATAGGGGAGAGGTATATAGGAATGGGGTATAGGGGAGAGGTATTACAAACAAATTTGACTTAAGATCACACCTGCAGTCCCTAGCTCATTCGTAACTCGGGGGGGGGGCGCCTATAACATTATCTGGGGGGGTCCCAATCCTGCGGGTGAAGGGGGTCATCTCTGTACAGGAAGTGCTGTAGCGGCGCTGACATCTACAAAGGAATGAAATCTTCAAATTGCCAACAAATGACATTTCATTGTCGGCTTAGTGAGCGGTGACATTGGATGTCGGGTCTTCAATGGGAACTTGCTGCCCACAGAGATTATTACTTTGGGAGATTCTAGACAGAAAGTTCTCATCACATTCGCCGGGAACTGATTGCAGACATTTCACCCCCCTGAGACCCATCGGAGGGGAGAACAGAGCCCGAGTGGTGAGCCTTGCAGCACTGGGGTCCTCCATTCATATCCTGACCAGGACCCCTATCTGCATGGAGTTTGCATGTCCTCCCTGTGCTTGTGTGGGTTTCCTCCGGGTACTCCGGTTTCCTCCCACCCTACAAAGACACGCTGGGAGGTTAATTAGCTCCAGGGCCGTCTTTAATGTTGATTGGACCCGGGGCAAAAAAAAATTCTTCCAGCCCCCCCCCCCCCCCCAATGCAATTTTGCTCTCCACCTACTCTGAGACATACAATAAATATCAGCTAGACATAAAATCAGTTTACTGTATCAGATCAGGCAGCGAATGCGATTGGTTGCCAGAGGTTACAGCTTATCATTACCACTTAATGACTGGTTGCTAGAGGTTACAGCATATCATTACCACTTACTGACTGGTTGCTAGAGGTTACAGCACACATTACGGCTCACTGATTAGTTGTTAGAGGTTACCGCACATGATTTCTTCTTGTTGAGTGGTTGCTAGAGATTGCTGTACAGTAATACTGCTCACTGATTGGTTGCTAGAGGTTACAGCACATCATCCCTTCACTGCAGAGGGGCATGATATACATATGAATGCTCCCGTTATTTACTTATGAATGACGGTTATTTACATGTAAACACTGGGTCTGCAGGTGAGTCATCTGCACACAACAATAGGGCAGAGCTGGGCAGCATTAGTAGCAGCACTTCACACTGAGATATCAGGACACAGCACATGACTAGGATTTCAAGGGACAAGGGAATTTAAACTGGGATAGGCAGCTGCTTTGGGCCCAGGGCCGCCATCAGGGGGTACAGGCAGTACACCTGTAAGGGGCCCGGAGGTCCCCAGGGGCCCAGGTGGCAACCCCCCCTTTTTTTTGTAAGGGGCCCAGTGGTCCCCAGGGCCCCAGATGGCAACCCCCCTTTTTTTATATATAAAAAAAATGTGAATTTTTTTTTTTTTTTTTGTAAGGGGCTCAGAGGTCCCCAGGGGCCCAGATGGCAACCTCCCTTTTTTAAATTTTAAATTTTTCTTTTTATATATAAGGGGCCCAGAAGCCCGGAGGTCCCCAAGGGGCCCGGATGGCAACCCCCACTTTTTTTTTTGTAAGGGGCCCAGGGGTCCCCAGAGGCCCGGAGGTGCCCAAGGGCCCAGATGGCAACCCCCGACCTCAATAATTTGCGGCGGCAGCACCTCGCTTCTCAATTCGTGCCCCCCCCGGTTCTCTGCTCCAGGGGGCCCATGCCTGAAGCTGTGTAAGGGGTCCCAAAATTCCTGATGGCGGCCCTGTTTGGGCCCCACAACAATGACAGGGCCCCAGGGCAGCTGCCCCTTTTGCCCTGCCTTAAAGACGACCCTGATTGGCTCTGGTCTTAGTTGTCTCTAATATGTGTGTGTGAGATAGAGAGCTTAGAGTGTCAGCTCCTTGGGGCAGGGACTGATGTCAATGTAGGATATGGAAAACTCTTCATAAATGGTGGTGATATATAAACTCCTCCGTCATCGGATACATTTTGTCCCTGACAAGTGCAGCGTTCCTTTCTGGTCGGTGATCCCGTTATTGTGACATGTCAGGAATGTGCTGACGCTGTGAAGACAATGAAGTGTGATTAGGCCCCGCCTCTTTCTCTGCGTTGAGGCGTGTTCTGTCGCACGTTAACATGTGTTGCGTTATGGCAGCCCATTCATTTGCACAGGAAGCCGAATTCACCAATAAGGAGCGTGATCAGCAATGTCCTGACCCCCCGGTGTGCGTTGGGAGAATTGCCCTGGGGGGCAATGGTTTATTGAAGGGATGGGGGAGGCCCTGACTTTGCCCTGGGCGCTGGATGACCTTGTCCCGGCACTGATGGCACCAACATGGGTTACCGTATCCCAGAGGGGTCACTACTAATAGGAGAAAAGAAACACTGCCACCCGGGCCATCCCGTTTTCCCTCATTGAACAAGGGGGCGCTGTCTCTTTAAGAGGTGCCGCACACATACCGTCACCGCGAAACTTCAACCAATGCCAAAAAATCCTCCAATCTTCATGAAGGGTTCCTCCAATCAGAGCCGCTCTCTGCCAATGAATCACCCGTCACACCCGACCGTCCAAACAAACGTCCTCTCTGCCCATCTGGCAGCGATCGGCTCCACTGCAAACACCAGAAAACCAGTTCCTGCCATCCTCTCCTTCTCGGCCGGAGTCCCTCCTTTCATCCAATCACATTGGACAGTGTGTGGGGGCGGAGTGACGCGATCGTTATCTGATTATCAAAGATCGCCATCGGAGACTATGACGGCGCTCCCACCCCGACCTCTGATGTCATAGACTTGTACAGTCATGTGCTTCATTCCGATGGCTGATGAGGAACTTCGGGATAATAAATCCATTCATCCGGAATCTTCCCCCAGATCTGTGCAGTCATCCAATGTGAGACTTCCTCTAATAAAGACCGATCACTCCTCATGCAGGGGGACTGGTCTTGACTCCGCCCACCTCCTGTAGTAGGTGGAGCCTGCTGGGCCCCTTCCACAGCTCTGCTCTCTCTCCTTGTGCAGGGGACTGGTCTTGTCTCCGCCCCCTCATGTAGTAGGTGGAGCCTGCTGGGCCCCTCCCACAGCTCTGCTCTCTCTCCTTGTGCAGGGGGACTGGTCTTGTCTCCGCCCACCTCCTGTAGTAGGTGGAGCCTGCTGGGCCCCTCTCACAGCTTTGCTCTCTCTCCTTGTGCAGGGGGACTGGTCTCGTCTCCACCCACCTCCTGTAGTAGGTGGAGCCTGCTGGGCCCCTCCCACAGCTTTGCTCTCTCTACCTTGTGCAGGAGGACTGGTCTTGTCTCCGCCCTCCTCCTCCTGTAGTAGGTGGAGCCTGCTGGGTCCCTCCCACAGCTCTGCTCTCTCTCCTTGTGCAGTGTGACTGGTCTTGTTTCCACCCCCTCCTGCAGTAGGTGGAGCCTGCTGGGCCCCTCCCACAGTTTTGCTCTCTCTCCTTGTGCAATGTGACTGATCTGGTCTCCGCCCCCTCATGTAGTAGGTGGAGCCTGCTGGGCCCCTCCCACAGCTCTGCTCTCTCTCCTTGTGCAGGGGGCTGGTCTTGTCTCCGCCCCCTTCTGCAGTAGGTGGAGCCTGCTGGGCCCCTCCCACAGCTTTGCTCTCTCTACCTTGTGCAGGGGGACTGGTCTGGTCTCTGCCCTCTTCTGTAGTAGGTGGAGCCTGCTGGCCTCTCCCACCACTCTGCTGAGGCTATGTACAGCACAGTGCGTATGTCTGCCATACAGTGCCTTGAAAAAGTATTCATACCCCTCTATATACAGCGCCTTGAAAAAGTATTCATACCTCTCTATATACAGTGCCTTGAAAAAGTATTCATACCCCTTGAAATTCCCCACATCTTCTCATGTTACAACCAAAAACATAAATGTATTTTATTGGGATTTTATGTGATAAACCAACACAAAGTGTCACATAATTGTGAAGTGGAAGGAAAATGATAAATGATACAAATAAATATGTGAAAAGTGTGGGGGGGGCATTTGTATGGCGCCCCCCTGAGTCAATACTTTGTAGAACCCCCTTTCTCTACAAGTCTTTTGGGGGTGTCTCTACCAGCTTTGCACATCTAGAGAGGGACATTTCTGCCCATTCTTCTTTGTAAAATATCTCAAGCTCTGTCAGATTGGATGGAGAGCGTCTGTGATCAGCAATTTTCAAGTCTTGCCACAGATTCTCAATGTGATTTAGGTCTGGACTGTGACTGGGCCATTCTAACACATGAATATGCTTTGATCTAAACCATTCCATTGTAGCTCTGGCTGTACTTTAGGGTCGTTGTCCTGCTGGAAGGTGAACCTCCGCCACGGTCTCAAGTCTTTTGCAGGTTTTCTTCTAAGATTGTCCTGTATTTGTCTCCATCCATCTTCCCATCAACTCTGACCAGCTTCCCTGTCCCTGCTGAAGAAAAGCATCCCCACCACATGATGCTGCCACCACCATGTTTCACAGTGGGGAAGGTGTGTTCAGGGTGATGTGCAGTGTTAGTTTGTTCCCCACACATAGCGTTTTGCTTTTAGGCCAAAAAGTTGCATTTTGGTCTCATCTGACCAGAGCACCTTCTTCCACATGATTGCTGTGTCCCCCACATGATTGCTGTGTCCCCCACATGATTGCCGTGTCCCCCACATGGCTTCTCACAAACTACAAACAGGACTTCTTATGACTTTCTTTCACCAATGTCTTTCTTCTTGTCACTCTTCCATAAAGGGCAGATTTGTGGAGAAGCACACAGTTGTCCTGTGGACAGATTCTCCCCCCTGAGCTGTGGATCTCTGCAGCTCCTCCAGAGTTACCATGGGGCCTCTTGGCTGCTTCTCTGATGAATGTTCTCCTTGCCCGGCATGGTCAGTTTAGGTGGACGGCCATGTCTTGGTAGGTTTGCAGTTGTGCCATACTCATTACCTTTTTCCGATGATGGATTGAACAGAGCTCCGTGAGATGATCAAAGCTTGGAAGATTTTTTTATAACCTAACCCTGCTTTATACTTCTCCACAACTTTATCCCTGACCTGTCTGGTGTGTTCCTTGGCCTTCATGATGCTGTTTGTTCACTAAGGTTCTCTAACAAACCTCTGAGGGCTTCACAGAACAGCTGTATTTATACTGAGATTGAATGACACACAGGTGGACTCTATTTACTAATTAGGTGACTTCTGAAGGCAATTGGTTCCACTAGATTTTAGTTATCAGAGTAAAGGGGGCTGAATACAAATGAGCCCCCCCCCCCCCACACTTTTTACATGTTTATTTGTATTATTTATCATTTTCCTTCCACTTCACAATTATGTGACACTTTGTGTTGGTCCATCACATAAAATCCCAATAAAATACATTTACGTTTTTGGATGTAACATAACAAAATGTGGGAAATTTCAAGGGGTATGAATACTTTTTCAAGGCACTGTATCTGCAGAGGGAATAGAGAAGTCAGGATGATATCTGCGGAGGGAATAGAGAAGTGGGGATGATATCTGCGGAGGGAATAGAGAAGTCGGGATGATATCTGCGGAGGGAATAGAGAAGTTGGGATGATATCTGCGGAGGGAATAGAGAAGTGGGGATGATATCTGCGGAGGGAATAGAGAAGTCGGGATGATATCGGCGGAGGGAATAGAGAAGTCGGGATGATATCTGCGGAGGGAATAGAGAAGTCGGGATGATATCGGCGGAGGGGATAGAGCAGTCGGGATGATATCTGCGGAGGGGATAGAGAAGTCGGGATGATATCTGCGGAGGGAATAGAGAAGTCGGGATGATATCTGCGGAGGGAATAGAGAAGTCGGGATGATATCTGCGGAGGGGATAGAGAAGTTGGGATGATATCTGCGGAGGGAATAGAGAAGTCGGGATGATATCTGCGGAGGGGATAGAGAAGTCGGGATGATATCGGCGGAGGGAATAGAGAAGTCGGGATGATATCTGCGGAGGGAATAGAGAAGTCGGGATGATATCTGCGGAGGGAATAGAGAAGTCGGGATGATATCGGCGGAGGGAATAGAGAAGTCGGGATGATATCTGCGGAGGGAATAGAGAAGTCGGGATGATATCGGCGGAGGGGATAGAGCAGTCGGGATGATATCTGCGGAGGGGATAGAGAAGTCGGGATGATATCTGCGGAGGGAATAGAGAAGTCGGGATGATATCTGCGGAGGGAATAGAGAAGTCGGGATGATATCTGCGGAGGGAATAGAGAAGTCGGGATGATATCTGCGGAGGGAATAGAGAAGTCGGGATGATATCTGCGGAGGGAATAGAGAAGTCGGGATGATATCGGCGGAGGGAATAGAGAAGTCGGGATGATATCTGCGGAGGGAATAGAGAAGTTGGGATGATATCTGCGGAGGGGATAGAGAAGTCAGGATGATATCTGCGGAGGGGATAGAGAAGTGGGGATGATATCGGCGGAGGGAATAGAGAAGTCGGGATGATATCTGCGGAGGGAATAGAGAAGTCGGGATGATATCTGCGGAGGGAATAGAGAAGTTGGGATGATATCTGCGGAGGGAATAGAGAAGTCGGGATGATATCTGCGGAGGGACTAGAGAAGTCGGGATGATATCGGCGGAGGGAATAGAGAAGTCGGGATGATATCGGCGGAGGGAATAGAGAAGTCGGGATGATATCGGCGGAGGGGATAGAGAAGTCGGGATGATATCTGCAGAGGGAATAGAGAAGTCGGGATGATATCGGCGGAGGGAATAGAGAAGTGGGGATGATATCTGCGGAGGGAATAGAGAAGTCGGGATGATATCTGCGGAGGGAATAGAGAAGTCGGGATGATATCTGCGGAGGGGATAGAGAAGTCAGGATTATATCGGCGGAGGGAATAGAGAAGTGGGGATGATATCTGCGGAGGGAATAGAGAAGTGGGGATGATATCTGCGGAGGGAATAGAGAAGTCGGGATGATATCTGCGGAGGGAATAGAGAAGTCGGGATGATATCTGCAGAGGGGATAGAGAAGTCGGGATGATATCGGCGGAGGGAATAGAGAAGTCGGAATGATATCTGCGGAGGGAATAGAGAAGTCGGGATGATATCTGCAGAGGGGATAGAGAAGTCGGGATGATATCTGCGGAGGGAATAGAGAAGTCGGGATGATATCTGCGGAGGGAATAGAGAAGTCGGGATGATATCTGCGGAGGGAATAGAGAAGTCGGGATGATATCTGCGGAGGGAATAGAGAAGTCGGGATGATATCTGCGGAGGGAATAGAGAAGTCGGGATGATATCTGCGGAGGGAATAGAGAATTCGGGATGATATCGGCGGAGGGAATAGAGCAGTCGGGATGATATCTGCGGAGGGAATAGAGAAGTCGGGATGATATCTGCGGAGGGAATAGAGAAGTCGGGATGATATCTGCGGAGGGAATAGAGAAGTTGGGATGATATCTGCAGAGGGAATAGAGAAGTCGGGATGATATCGGCGGAGGGAATAGAGAAGTCGGGATGATATCTGCGGAGGGAATAGAGAAGTCGGGATGATATCTGCGGAGGGAATAGAGAAGTTGGGATGATATCTGCGGAGGGGATAGAGAAGTCGGGATGATATCTGCGGAGGGAATAGAGAAGTCGGGATGATATCTGCGGAGGGAATAGAGAAGTCGGGATGATATCTGCGGAGGGAATAGAGAAGTCGGGATGATATCTGCGGAGGGGATAGAGAAGTCGGGATGATATCGGCGGAGGGGATAGAGAAGTCGGGATGATATCTGCAGAGGGAATAGAGAAGTCGGGATGATATCTGCAGAGGGAATAGAGAAGTCGGGATGATATCTGCGGAGGGAATAGAGAAGTCGGGATGATATCTGCGGAGGGAATAGAGAAGTCGGGATGATATCTGCGGAGGGGATAGAGAAGTCAGGATGATATCGGCGGAGGGGATAGAGAAGTCGGGATGATATCTGCGGAGGGAATAGAGAAGTCGGGATGATATCTGCGGAGGGGATAGAGAAGTCGGGATGATATCTGCGGAGGGAATAGAGAAGTCGGGATGATATCTGCAGAGGGAATAGAGAAGTCGGGATGATATCTGCAGAGGGAATAGAGAAGTCGGGATGATATCTGCAGAGGGAATAGAGAAGTCGGGATGATATCTGCGGAGGGAATAGAGAAGTTGGGATGATATCTGCGGAGGGAATAGAGAAGTCGGGATGATATCTGCGGAGGGAATAGAGAAGTTGGGATGATATCTGCGGAGGGAATAGAGAAGTGGGGATGATATCTGCGGAGGGAATAGAGAAGTCGGGATGATATCTGCAGAGGGAATAGAGAAGTTGGGATGATATCTGCGGAGGGAATAGAGAAGTTGGGATGATATCTGCGGAGGGAATAGAGAAGTCGGGATGATATCGGCGGAGGGAATAGAGAAGTCGGGATGATATCTGCAGAGGGGATAGAGAAGTGGGGATGATATCTGCGGAGGGGATAGAGAAGTCGGGATGATATCTGCGGAGGGAATAGAGAAGTCGGGATGATATCTGCGGAGGGGATAGAGAAGTCGGGATGATATCGGTGGAGGGGATAGAGAAGTGGGGATGATATCTGCGGAGGGGATAGAGAAGTCGGGATGATATCGGCGGAGGGAACAGAGAAGTGGGGATGATATCGGTGGAGGGAATAGAGAGGTCGGGATGATATCTGCGGAGGGAATAGAGAAGTTGGGATGATATCTGCGGAGGGAATAGAGAAGTCGGGATGATATCTGCGGAGGGGATAGAGAAGTCGGGATGATATCGGCGGAGGGAACAGAGAAGTGGGGATGATATCGGTGGAGGGAATAGAGAGGTCGGGATGATATCTGCGGAGGGAATAGAGAAGTCGGGATGATATCTGCGGAGGGAATAGAGAAGTCGGGATGATATCGGCGGAGGGAATAGAGAAGTGGGGATGATATCTGCGGAGGGAATAGAGAAGTCGGGATGATATCTGCGGAGGGAATAGAGAAGTCGGGATGATATCTGCGGAGGGGATAGAGAAGTCAGGATTATATCGGCGGAGGGAATAGAGAAGTGGGGATGATATCTGCGGAGGGAATAGAGAAGTGGGGATGATATCTGCGGAGGGAATAGAGAAGTCGGGATGATATCTGCGGAGGGAATAGAGAAGTCGGGATGATATCTGCAGAGGGGATAGAGAAGTCGGGATGATATCGGCGGAGGGAATAGAGAAGTCGGAATGATATCTGCGGAGGGAATAGAGAAGTCGGGATGATATCTGCAGAGGGGATAGAGAAGTCGGGATGATATCTGCGGAGGGAATAGAGAAGTCGGGATGATATCTGCGGAGGGAATAGAGAAGTCGGGATGATATCTGCGGAGGGAATAGAGAAGTCGGGATGATATCTGCGGAGGGAATAGAGAAGTCGGGATGATATCTGCGGAGGGAATAGAGAAGTCGGGATGATATCTGCGGAGGGAATAGAGAATTCGGGATGATATCGGCGGAGGGAATAGAGCAGTCGGGATGATATCTGCGGAGGGAATAGAGAAGTCGGGATGATATCTGCGGAGGGAATAGAGAAGTCGGGATGATATCTGCGGAGGGAATAGAGAAGTTGGGATGATATCTGCAGAGGGAATAGAGAAGTCGGGATGATATCGGCGGAGGGAATAGAGAAGTCGGGATGATATCTGCGGAGGGAATAGAGAAGTCGGGATGATATCTGCGGAGGGAATAGAGAAGTTGGGATGATATCTGCGGAGGGGATAGAGAAGTCGGGATGATATCTGCGGAGGGAATAGAGAAGTCGGGATGATATCTGCGGAGGGAATAGAGAAGTCGGGATGATATCTGCGGAGGGAATAGAGAAGTCGGGATGATATCTGCGGAGGGGATAGAGAAGTCGGGATGATATCGGCGGAGGGGATAGAGAAGTCGGGATGATATCTGCAGAGGGAATAGAGAAGTCGGGATGATATCTGCAGAGGGAATAGAGAAGTCGGGATGATATCTGCGGAGGGAATAGAGAAGTCGGGATGATATCTGCGGAGGGAATAGAGAAGTCGGGATGATATCTGCGGAGGGGATAGAGAAGTCAGGATGATATCGGCGGAGGGGATAGAGAAGTCGGGATGATATCTGCGGAGGGAATAGAGAAGTCGGGATGATATCTGCGGAGGGGATAGAGAAGTCGGGATGATATCTGCGGAGGGAATAGAGAAGTCGGGATGATATCTGCAGAGGGAATAGAGAAGTCGGGATGATATCTGCAGAGGGAATAGAGAAGTCGGGATGATATCTGCGGAGGGAATAGAGAAGTCGGGATGATATCTGCGGAGGGAATAGAGAAGTCGGGATGATATCTGCGGAGGGAATAGAGAAGTCGGGATGATATCTGCGGAGGGAATAGAGAAGTCGGGATGATATCGGCGGAGGGAATAGAGCAGTCGGGATGATATCTGCGGAGGGAATAGAGAAGTCGGGATGATATCTGCGGAGGGAATAGAGAAGTCGGGATGATATCTGCAGAGGGAATAGAGAAGTCGGGATGATATCTGCGGAGGGAATAGAGAAGTCGGGATGATATCTGCGGAGGGAATAGAGAAGTCGGGATGATATCTGCAGAGGGAATAGAGAAGTTGGGATGATATCTGCGGAGGGAATAGAGAAGTTGGGATGATATCTGCGGAGGGAATAGAGAAGTCGGGATGATATCGGCGGAGGGAATAGAGAAGTCGGGATGATATCTGCAGAGGGGATAGAGAAGTCGGGATGATATCTGCGGAGGGAATAGAGAAGTGGGGATGATATCTGCGGAGGGAATAGAGAAGTCGGGATGATATCTGCAGAGGGGATAGAGAAGTCGGGATGATATCTGCGGAGGGAATAGAGAAGTTGGGATGATATCTGCGGAGGGAATAGAGAAGTTGGGATGATATCTGCGGAGGGAATAGAGAAGTCGGGATGATATCGGCGGAGGGAATAGAGAAGTCGGGATGATATCTGCAGAGGGAATAGAGAAGTCGGGATGATATCTGCGGAGGGAATAGAGAAGTGGGGATGATATCTGCGGAGGGAATAGAGAAGTCGGGATGATATCTGCAGAGGGAATAGAGAAGTTGGGATGATATCTGCGGAGGGAATAGAGAAGTTGGGATGATATCTGCGGAGGGAATAGAGAAGTCGGGATGATATCGGCGGAGGGAATAGAGAAGTCGGGATGATATCTGCAGAGGGGATAGAGAAGTGGGGATGATATCTGCGGAGGGGATAGAGAAGTCGGGATGATATCTGCGGAGGGAATAGAGAAGTCGGGATGATATCTGCGGAGGGGATAGAGAAGTCGGGATGATATCGGCGGAGGGGATAGAGAAGTGGGGATGATATCTGCGGAGGGGATAGAGAAGTCGGGATGATATCGGCGGAGGGAACAGAGAAGTGGGGATGATATCGGTGGAGGGAATAGAGAGGTCGGGATGATATCTGCGGAGGGAATAGAGAAGTTGGGATGATATCTGCGGAGGGAATAGAGAAGTCGGGATGATATCTGCGGAGGGAATAGAGAAGTCGGGATGATATCTGCGGAGGGAATAGAGAAGTCGGGATGATATCTGCGGAGGGAATAGAGAAGTCGGGATGATATCTGCGGAGGGAATAGAGAAGTCGGGATGATATCGGCGGAGGGAATAGAGCAGTCGGGATGATATCTGCGGAGGGAATAGAGAAGTCGGGATGATATCTGCGGAGGGAATAGAGAAGTCGGGATGATATCTGCGGAGGGAATAGAGAAGTCGGGATGATATCTGCGGAGGGAATAGAGAAGTCGGGATGATATCGGCGGAGGGAATAGAGCAGTCGGGATGATATCTGCGGAGGGAATAGAGAAGTCGGGATGATATCTGCGGAGGGAATAGAGAAGTCGGGATGATATCGGCGGAGGGAATAGAGAAGTCGGGATGATATCTGCAGAGGGGATAGAGAAGTGGGGATGATATCTGCGGAGGGGATAGAGAAGTCGGGATGATATCTGCGGAGGGAATAGAGAAGTCGGGATGATATCTGCGGAGGGGATAGAGAAGTCGGGATGATATCGGCGGAGGGGATAGAGAAGTGGGGATGATATCTGCGGAGGGGATAGAGAAGTCGGGATGATATCGGCGGAGGGAACAGAGAAGTGGGGATGATATCGGTGGAGGGAATAGAGAGGTCGGGATGATATCTGCGGAGGGAATAGAGAAGTTGGGATGATATCTGCGGAGGGAATAGAGAAGTCGGGATGATATCTGCGGAGGGAATAGAGAAGTCGGGATGATATCTGCGGAGGGAATAGAGAAGTCGGGATGATATCTGCGGAGGGAATAGAGAAGTCGGGATGATATCTGCGGAGGGAATAGAGAATTCGGGATGATATCGGCGGAGGGAATAGAGCAGTCGGGATGATATCTGCGGAGGGAATAGAGAAGTCGGGATGATATCTGCGGAGGGAATAGAGAAGTCGGGATGATATCTGCGGAGGGAATAGAGAAGTCGGGATGATATCTGCAGAGGGAATAGAGAAGTCGGGATGATATCGGCGGAGGGAATAGAGAAGTCGGGATGATATCTGCGGAGGGAATAGAGAAGTCGGGATGATATCTGCGGAGGGAATAGAGAAGTCGGGATGATATCTGCGGAGGGAATAGAGAAGTCGGGATGATATCGGCGGAGGGAATAGAGCAGTCGGGATGATATCTGCGGAGGGAATAGAGAAGTCGGGATGATATCTGCGGAGGGAATAGAGAAGTCGGGATGATATCTGCGGAGGGAATAGAGAAGTCGGGATGATATCTGCGGAGGGAATAGAGAAGTCGGGATGATATCGGCGGAGGGAATAGAGCAGTCGGGATGATATCTGCGGAGGGAATAGAGAAGTCGGGATGATATCTGCGGAGGGAATAGAGAAGTCGGGATGATATCGGCGGAGGGAATAGAGAAGTCGGGATGATATCTGCAGAGGGGATAGAGAAGTGGGGATGATATCTGCGGAGGGGATAGAGAAGTCGGGATGATATCTGCGGAGGGAATAGAGAAGTCGGGATGATATCTGCGGAGGGGATAGAGAAGTCGGGATGATATCGGCGGAGGGGATAGAGAAGTGGGGATGATATCTGCGGAGGGGATAGAGAAGTCGGGATGATATCGGCGGAGGGAACAGAGAAGTGGGGATGATATCGGTGGAGGGAATAGAGAGGTCGGGATGATATCTGCGGAGGGAATAGAGAAGTTGGGATGATATCTGCGGAGGGAATAGAGAAGTCGGGATGATATCTGCGGAGGGAATAGAGAAGTCGGGATGATATCTGCGGAGGGAATAGAGAAGTCGGGATGATATCTGCGGAGGGAATAGAGAAGTCGGGATGATATCTGCGGAGGGAATAGAGAATTCGGGATGATATCGGCGGAGGGAATAGAGCAGTCGGGATGATATCTGCGGAGGGAATAGAGAAGTCGGGATGATATCTGCGGAGGGAATAGAGAAGTCGGGATGATATCTGCGGAGGGAATAGAGAAGTCGGGATGATATCTGCAGAGGGAATAGAGAAGTCGGGATGATATCGGCGGAGGGAATAGAGAAGTCGGGATGATATCTGCGGAGGGAATAGAGAAGTCGGGATGATATCTGCGGAGGGAATAGAGAAGTTGGGATGATATCTGCGGAGGGGATAGAGAAGTCGGGATGATATCTGCGGAGGGAATAGAGAAGTCGGGATGATATCTGCGGAGGGAATAGAGAAGTCGGGATGATATCTGCGGAGGGAATAGAGAAGTCGGGATGATATCTGCGGAGGGGATAGAGAAGTCGGGATGATATCGGCGGAGGGGATAGAGAAGTCGGGATGATATCTGCAGAGGGAATAGAGAAGTCGGGATGATATCTGCAGAGGGAATAGAGAAGTCGGGATGATATCTGCGGAGGGAATAGAGAAGTCGGGATGATATCTGCGGAGGGAATAGAGAAGTCGGGATGATATCTGCGGAGGGGATAGAGAAGTCAGGATGATATCGGCGGAGGGGATAGAGAAGTCGGGATGATATCTGCGGAGGGAATAGAGAAGTCGGGATGATATCTGCGGAGGGGATAGAGAAGTCGGGATGATATCTGCGGAGGGAATAGAGAAGTCGGGATGATATCTGCAGAGGGAATAGAGAAGTCGGGATGATATCTGCAGAGGGAATAGAGAAGTCGGGATGATATCTGCAGAGGGAATAGAGAAGTCGGGATGATATCTGCGGAGGGAATAGAGAAGTTGGGATGATATCTGCGGAGGGAATAGAGAAGTCGGGATGATATCTGCGGAGGGAATAGAGAAGTTGGGATGATATCTGCGGAGGGAATAGAGAAGTGGGGATGATATCTGCGGAGGGAATAGAGAAGTCGGGATGATATCTGCAGAGGGAATAGAGAAGTTGGGATGATATCTGCAGAGGGAATAGAGAAGTCGGGATGATATCTGCGGAGGGAATAGAGAAGTCGGGATGATATCTGCGGAGGGAATAGAGAAGTCGGGATGATATCTGCGGAGGGAATAGAGAAGTTGGGATGATATCTGCGGAGGGAATAGAGAAGTGGGGATGATATCTGCGGAGGGAATAGAGAAGTCGGGATGATATCGGCGGAGGGAATAGAGAAGTCGGGATGATATCTGCAGAGGGGATAGAGAAGTGGGGATGATATCTGCGGAGGGGATAGAGAAGTCGGGATGATATCTGCGGAGGGAATAGAGAAGTCGGGATGATATCTGCGGAGGGGATAGAGAAGTCAGGATGATATCTGCGGAGGGGATAGAGAAGTGGGGATGATATCGGCGGAGGGAATAGAGAAGTCGGGATGATATCTGCGGAGGGAATAGAGAAGTCGGGATGATATCTGCGGAGGGAATAGAGAAGTTGGGATGATATCTGCGGAGGGAATAGAGAAGTCGGGATGATATCGGCGGAGGGAATAGAGAAGTCGGGATGATATCTGCGGAGGGAATAGAGAAGTCGGGATGATATCTGCAGAGGGAATAGAGAAGTCGGGATGATATCGGCGGAGGGAATAGAGAAGTCGGGATGATATCGGCGGAGGGAATAGAGAAGTCGGGATGATATCGGCGGAGGGGATAGAGAAGTCGGGATGATATCTGCGGAGGGGATAGAGAAGTCGGGATGATATCTGCGGAGGGAATAGAGAAGTCGGGATGATATCGGCGGAGGGAATAGAGAAGTCGGGATGATATCTGCGGAGGGAATAGAGAAGTCGGGATGATATCGGCGGAGGGGATAGAGAAGTCGGGATGATATCTGCAGAGGGAATAGAGAAGTCGGGATGATATCTGCGGAGGGAATAGAGAAGTCGGGATGATATCTGCGGAGGGAATAGAGAAGTCGGGATGATATCTGCGGAGGGAATAGAGAAGTCGGGATGATATCTGCGGAGGGAATAGAGAAGTCGGGATGATATCTGCGGAGGGAATAGAGAAGTGGGGATGATATCGGCGGAGGGGATAGAGAAGTCGGGATGATATCTGCGGAGGGAATAGAGAAGTTGGGATGATATCTGCGGAGGGAATAGAGAAGTCGGGATGATATCTGCGGAGGGAATAGAGAAGTCGGGATGATATCTGCGGAGGGAATAGAGAAGTGGGGATGATATCTGCGGAGGGGATAGAGAAGTCGGGATGATATCTGCGGAGGGAATAGAGAAGTCGGGATGATATCGGCGGAGGGAATAGAGAAGTCGGGATGATATCTGCGGAGGGAATAGAGAAGTCGGGATGATATCTGCGGAGGGAATAGAGAAGTCGGGATGATATCTGCGGAGGGAATAGAGAAGTTGGGATGATATCTGCGGAGGGACTAGAGAAGTCTGGATGATATCTGCGGAGGGAATAGAGAAGTCGGGATGATATCTGCGGAGGGAATAGAGAAGTCGGGATGATATCTGCGGAGGGGATAGAGAAGTCGGGATGATATCTGCAGAGGGAATAGAGAAGTCGGGATGATATCGGCGGAGGGAATAGAGAAGTGGGGATGATATCTGCGGAGGGAATAGAGAAGTCGGGATGATATCTGCGGAGGGAATAGAGAAGTGGGGATGATATCTGCGGAGGGGATAGAGAAGTCGGGATGATATCTGCGGAGGGAATAGAGAAGTCGGGATGATATCGGCGGAGGGAATAGAGAAGTCGGGATGATATCTGCGGAGGGAATAGAGAAGTCGGGATGATATCTGCGGAGGGAATAGAGAAGTCGGGATGATATCTGCGGAGGGAATAGAGAAGTTGGGATGATATCTGCGGAGGGACTAGAGAAGTCGGGATGATATCTGCGGAGGGAATAGAGAAGTCGGGATGATATCTGCGGAGGGAATAGAGAAGTCGGGATGATATCTGCGGAGGGGATAGAGAAGTCGGGATGATATCTGCAGAGGGAATAGAGAAGTCGGGATGATATCGGCGGAGGGAATAGAGAAGTGGGGATGATATCTGCGGAGGGAATAGAGAAGTCGGGATGATATCTGCGGAGGGAATAGAGAAGTCGGGATGATATCTGCGGAGGGGATAGAGAAGTCAGGATTATATCGGCGGAGGGAATAGAGAAGTGGGGATGATATCTGCAGAGGGAATAGAGAAGTCGGGATGATATCGGCGGAGGGAATACAGAAGTCGGGATGATATCGGCGGAGGGAATAGAGATGTCGGGATGATATCTGCAGAGGGAATAGAGAAGTCGGGATGATATCTGCGGAGGGAATAGAGAAGTCGGGATGATATCTGCGGAGGGAATAGAGAAGTGGGGATGATATCTGCGGAGGGAATAGAGAAGTCGGGATGATATCTGCGGAGGGAATAGAGAAGTCGGGATGATATCTGCAGAGGGGATAGAGAAGTCGGAATGATATCTGCGGAGGGAATAGAGAAGTCGGGATGATATCTGCAGAGGGGATAGAGAAGTCGGGATGATATCTGCGGAGGGAATAGAGAAGTCGGGATGATATCTGCGGAGGGAATAGAGAAGTCGGGATGATATCTGCGGAGGGAATAGAGAAGTCGGGATGATATCTGCGGAGGGAATAGAGAAGTCGGGATGATATCTGCGGAGGGAATAGAGAAGTCGGGATGATATCTGCGGAGGGAATAGAGAATTCGGGATGATATCGGCGGAGGGAATAGAGCAGTCGGGATGATATCTGCGGAGGGAATAGAGAAGTCGGGATGATATCTGCGGAGGGAATAGAGAAGTCGGGATGATATCTGCGGAGGGAATAGAGAAGTTGGGATGATATCTGCAGAGGGAATAGAGAAGTCGGGATGATATCGGCGGAGGGAATAGAGAAGTCGGGATGATATCTGCGGAGGGAATAGAGAAGTCGGGATGATATCTGCGGAGGGAATAGAGAAGTTGGGATGATATCTGCGGAGGGGATAGAGAAGTCGGGATGATATCTGCGGAGGGAATAGAGAAGTCGGGATGATATCTGCGGAGGGAATAGAGAAGTCGGGATGATATCTGCGGAGGGAATAGAGAAGTCGGGATGATATCTGCGGAGGGAATAGAGAAGTCGGGATGATATCGGCGGAGGGGATAGAGAAGTCGGGATGATATCTGCAGAGGGAATAGAGAAGTCGGGATGATATCTGCAGAGGGAATAGAGAAGTCGGGATGATATCTGCGGAGGGGATAGAGAAGTCAGGATGATATCGGCGGAGGGAATAGAGAAGTTGGGATGATATCTGCAGAGGGGATAGAGAAGTCGGGATGATATCGGCGGAGGGGATAGAGAAGTCGGGATGATATCTGCGGAGGGAATAGAGAAGTCGGGATGATATCTGCGGAGGGGATAGAGAAGTCGGGATGATATCTGCGGAGGTAATAGAGAAGTCGGGATGATATCGGCGGAGGGAATAGAGCAGTCAGGATGATATCTGCGGAGGGAATAGAGAAGTCGGGATGATATCTGCGGAGGGAATAGAGAAGTTGGGATGATATCTGCAGAGGGAATAGAGAAGTCGGGATGATATCTGCGGAGGGAATAGAGAAGTTGGGATGATATCTGCGGAGGGAATAGAGAAGTGGGGATGATATCTGCGGAGGGAATAGAGAAGTCGGGATGATATCTGCAGAGGGAATAGAGAAGTTGGGATGATATCTGCGGAGGGAATAGAGAAGTTGGGATGATATCTGCGGAGGGAATAGAGAAGTCGGGATGATATCGGCGGAGGGAATAGAGAAGTCGGGATGATATCTGCAGAGGGGATAGAGAAGTGGGGATGATATCTGCGGAGGGAATAGAGAAGTCGGGATGATATCTGCGGAGGGGATAGAGAAGTCGGGATGATATCGGCGGAGGGGATAGAGAAGTGGGGATGATATCTGCGGAGGGGATAGAGAAGTCGGGATGATATCGGCGGAGGGAATAGAGAAGTCGGGATGATATCTGCGGAGGGGATAGAGAAGTCGGGATGATATCGGCGGAGGGGATAGAGAAGTGGGGATGATATCTGCGGAGGGGATAGAGAAGTCGGGATGATATCGGCGGAGGGAACAGAGAAGTGGGGATGATATCGGTGGAGGGAATAGAGAGGTCGGGATGATATCTGCGGAGGGAATAGAGAAGTTGGGATGATATCTGCGGAGGGAATAGAGAAGTCGGGATGATATCTGCGGAGGGAATAGAGAAGTCGGGATGATATCTGCGGAGGGAATAGAGAAGTCGGGATGATATCTGCGGAGGGAATAGAGAAGTCGGGATGATATCTGCGGAGGGAATAGAGAAGTCGGGATGATATCGGCGGAGGGAATAGAGCAGTCGGGATGATATCTGCGGAGGGAATAGAGAAGTCGGGATGATATCTGCGGAGGGAATAGAGAAGTCGGGATGATATCTGCGGAGGGAATAGAGAAGTTGGGATGATATCTGCGGAGGGAATAGAGAAGTCGGGATGATATCTGCGGAGGGAATAGAGAAGTTGGGATGATATCTGCAGAGGGAATAGAGAAGTCGGGATGATATCTGCGGAGGGAATAGAGAAGTCGGGATGATATCGGCGGAGGGGATAGAGAAGTGGGGATGATATCTGCGGAGGGGATAGAGAAGTCGGGATGATGTCGGCGGAGGGAACAGAGAAGTGGGGATGATATCGGTGGAGGGAATAGAGAGGTCGGGATGATATCTGCGGAGGGAATAGAGAAGTTGGGATGATATCTGCGGAGGGAATAGAGAAGTCGGGATGATATCTGCGGAGGGAATAGAGAAGTCGGGATGATATCTGCGGAGGGAATAGAGAAGTCGGGATGATATCTGCGGAGGGAATAGAGAAGTCGGGATGATATCTGCGGAGGGAATAGAGAAGTCGGGATGATATCGGCGGAGGGAATAGAGCAGTCGGGATGATATCTGCGGAGGGAATAGAGAAGTCGGGATGATATCTGCGGAGGGAATAGAGAAGTCGGGATGATATCTGCGGAGGGAATAGAGAAGTCGGGATGATATCTGCGGAGGGAATAGAGAAGTCGGGATGATATCTGCGGAGGGAATAGAGAAGTCGGGATGATATCTGCGGAGGGAATAGAGAAGTCGGGATGATATCTGCGGAGGGAATAGAGAAGTCGGGATGATATCTGCGGAGGGAATAGAGAAGTCGGGATGATATCGGCGGAGGGAATAGAGCAGTCGGGATGATATCTGCGGAGGGAATAGAGAAGTCGGGATGATATCTGCGGAGGGAATAGAGAAGTCGGGATGATATCTGCGGAGGGAATAGAGAAGTGGGGATGATATCTGCGGAGGGAATAGAGAAGTCGGGATGATATCTGCAGAGGGGATAGAGAAGTGGGGATGATATCTGCGGAGGGGATAGAGAAGTCGGGATGATATCTGCGGAGGGAATAGAGAAGTCGGGATGATATCTGCGGAGGGGATAGAGAAGTCGGGATGATATCGGCGGAGGGGATAGAGAAGTGGGGATGATATCGGCGGAGGGAACAGAGAAGTGGGGATGATATCGGTGGAGGGAATAGAGAGGTCGGGATGATATCTGCGGAGGGAATAGAGAAGTTGGGATGATATCTGCGGAGGGAATAGAGAAGTGGGGATGATATCTGCGGAGGGAATAGAGAAGTGGGGATGATATCTGCGGAGGGAATAGAGAAGTGGGGATGATATCTGCGGAGGGAATAGAGAAGTCGGGATGATATCTGCGGAGGGAATAGAGAAGTGGGGATGATATCTGCAGAGGGAATAGAGAAGTTGGGATGATATCTGCAGAGGGAATAGAGAAGTCGGTGTGATATCTGCAGAGGGAATAGAGAAGTCGGGATGATATCTGCGGAGGGAATAGAGAAGTCGGGATGATATCGGCGGAGGGAATAGAGAAGTCGGGATGATATCTGCAGAGGGGATAGAAAAGTCGGGATGATATCGGCGGAGGGAATAGAGAAGTCGGGATGATATCTGCGGAGGGGATAGAGAAGTCGGGATGATATCTGCGGAGGGAATAGAGAAGTCGGGATGATATCTGCGGAGGGAATAGAGAAGTCGGGATGATATCTGCGGAGGGAATAGAGAAGTCGGGATGATATCTGCGGAGGGAATAGAGAAGTCGGGATGATATCTGCGGAGGGAATAGAGAAGTCGGGATGATATCTGCGGAGGGGATAGAGAAGTCGGGATGATATCGGCGGAGGGAATAGAGAAGTGGGGATGATATCTGCGGAGGGAATAGAGAAGTGGGGACGATATCTGCGGAGGGAATAGAGAAGTCGGGATGATATCTGCGGAGGGAATAGAGAAGTGGGGATGATATCTGCGGAGGGAATAGAGAAGTCGGGATGATATCTGCGGAGGGAATAGAGAAGTTGGGATGATATCGGCGGAGGGAATAGAGAAGTCGGGATGATATCTGCAGAGGGGATAGAGAAGTCGGGATGATATCTGCGGAGGGAATAGAGAAGTCGGGATGATATCTGCGGAGGGGATAGAGAAGTCGGGATGATATCTGCGGAGGGAATAGAGAAGTCGGGATGATATCTGCGGAGGGAATAGAGAAGTCGGGATGATATCTGCGGAGGGAATAGAGAAGTCGGGATGATATCGGCGGAGGGAATAGAGAAGTCGGGATGATATCTGCGGAGGGAATAGAGAAGTCGGGATGATATCTGCGGAGGGAATAGAGAAGTCGGGATGATATCGGCGGAGGGAATAGAGCAGTCGGGATGATATCTGCGGAGGGAATAGAGAAGTCGGGATGATATCTGCGGAGGGAATAGAGAAGTCGGGATGATATCTGCGGAGGGAATAGAGAAGTCGGGATGATATCTGCGGAGGGAATAGAGAAGTCGGGATGATATCTGCGGAGGGAATAGAGAAGTCGGGATGATATCTGCGGAGGGAATAGAGAAGTCGGGATGATATCTGCGGATTGAATAGAGAAGTCGGGATGATATCTGCGGAGGGAATAGAGAAGTCGGGATGATATCGGCGGAGGGAATAGAGCAGTCGGGATGATATCTGCGGAGGGAATAGAGAAGTCGGGATGATATCTGCGGAGGGAATAGAGAAGTCGGGATGATATCTGCGGAGGGAATAGAGAAGTGGGGATGATATCTGCGGAGGGAATAGAGAAGTCGGGATGATATCTGCAGAGGGGATAGAGAAGTGGGGATGATATCTGCGGAGGGGATAGAGAAGTCGGGATGATATCTGCGGAGGGAATAGAGAAGTCGGGATGATATCTGCGGAGGGGATAGAGAAGTCGGGATGATATCGGCGGAGGGGATAGAGAAGTGGGGATGATATCGGCGGAGGGAACAGAGAAGTGGGGATGATATCGGTGGAGGGAATAGAGAGGTCGGGATGATATCTGCGGAGGGAATAGAGAAGTTGGGATGATATCTGCGGAGGGAATAGAGAAGTGGGGATGATATCTGCGGAGGGAATAGAGAAGTGGGGATGATATCTGCGGAGGGAATAGAGAAGTGGGGATGATATCTGCGGAGGGAATAGAGAAGTCGGGATGATATCTGCGGAGGGAATAGAGAAGTGGGGATGATATCTGCAGAGGGAATAGAGAAGTTGGGATGATATCTGCAGAGGGAATAGAGAAGTCGGTGTGATATCTGCAGAGGGAATAGAGAAGTCGGGATGATATCTGCGGAGGGAATAGAGAAGTCGGGATGATATCGGCGGAGGGAATAGAGAAGTCGGGATGATATCTGCAGAGGGGATAGAAAAGTCGGGATGATATCGGCGGAGGGAATAGAGAAGTCGGGATGATATCTGCGGAGGGGATAGAGAAGTCGGGATGATATCTGCGGAGGGAATAGAGAAGTCGGGATGATATCTGCGGAGGGAATAGAGAAGTCGGGATGATATCTGCGGAGGGAATAGAGAAGTCGGGATGATATCTGCGGAGGGAATAGAGAAGTCGGGATGATATCTGCGGAGGGAATAGAGAAGTCGGGATGATATCTGCGGAGGGGATAGAGAAGTCGGGATGATATCGGCGGAGGGAATAGAGAAGTGGGGATGATATCTGCGGAGGGAATAGAGAAGTGGGGACGATATCTGCGGAGGGAATAGAGAAGTCGGGATGATATCTGCGGAGGGAATAGAGAAGTGGGGATGATATCTGCGGAGGGAATAGAGAAGTCGGGATGATATCTGCGGAGGGAATAGAGAAGTTGGGATGATATCGGCGGAGGGAATAGAGAAGTCGGGATGATATCTGCAGAGGGGATAGAGAAGTCGGGATGATATCTGCGGAGGGAATAGAGAAGTCGGGATGATATCTGCAGAGGGGATAGAGAAGTCGGGATGATATCTGCGGAGGGAATAGAGAAGTCGGGATGATATCTGCGGAGGGAATAGAGAAGTCGGGATGATATCTGCGGAGGGAATAGAGAAGTCGGGATGATATCGGCGGAGGGAATAGAGAAGTCGGGATGATATCTGCGGAGGGAATAGAGAAGTCGGGATGATATCTGCGGAGGGGATAGAGAAGTCAGGATTATATCGGCGGAGGGAATAGAGAAGTGGGGATGATATCTGCGGAGGGAATAGAGAAGTCGGGATGATATCTGCGGAGGGAATAGAGAAGTCGGGATGATATCTGCAGAGGGGATAGAGAAGTCGGGATGATATCTGCGGAGGGAAGAGAAGTTGGGATGATATCTGCGGAGGGAATAGAGAAGTCGGGATGATATCTGCGGAGGGAAGAGAAGTCGGGATGATATCTGCGGAGGGAATAGAGAAGTCGGGATGATATCTGCGGAGGGAATAGAGAAGTCGGGATGATATCTGCGGAGGGAATAGAGAAGTCGGGATGATATCTGCGGAGGGAATAGAGAAGTCGGGATGATATCTGCGGAGGGAATAGAGAAGTCGGGATGATATCTGCGGAGGGAATAGAGAAGTCGGGATGATATCTGCGGAGGGAATAGAGAAGTCGGGATGATATCTGCGGAGGGAATAGAGAAGTCGGGATGATATCTGCGGAGGGAATAGAGAAGTCGGGATGATATCGGCGGAGGGAATAGAGCAGTCGGGATGATATCTGCGGAGGGGATAGAGAAGTCGGGATGATATCTGCAGAGGGAATAGAGAAGTCGGGATGATATCTGCGGAGGGAATAGAGAAGTTGGGATGATATCTGCGGAGGGAATAGAGAAGTCGGGATGATATCTGCGGAGGGAATAGAGAAGTTGGGATGATATCTGCGGAGGGAATAGAGAAGTTGGGATGATATCTGCGGAGGGAATAGAGAAGTCGGGATGATATCGGCGGAGGGAATAGAGAAGTCGGGATGATATCTGCGGAGGGAATAGAGAAGTGGGGATGATATCTGCGGAGGGAATAGAGAAGTCGGGATGATATCTGCGGAGGGGATAGAGAAGTCGGGATGATATCTGCGGAGGGAATAGAGAAGTCGGGATGATATCTGCGGAGGGGATAGAGAAGTCGGGATGATATCGGCGGAGGGGATAGAGAAGTGGGGATGATATCTGCGGAGGGGATAGAGAAGTCGGGATGATATCGGCGGAGGGAACAGAGAAGTGGGGATGATATCGGTGGAGGGAATAGAGAGGTCGGGATGATATCTGCGGAGGGAATAGAGAAGTTGGGATGATATCTGCGGAGGGAATAGAGAAGTGGGGATGATATCTGCGGAGGGAATAGAGAAGTGGGGATGATATCTGCGGAGGGAATAGAGAAGTGGGGATGATATCTGCGGAGGGAATAGAGAAGTCGGGATGATATCTGCGGAGGGGATAGAGAAGTCGGGATGATATCGGCGGAGGGAAAAGAGAAGTGGGGATGATATCTGCGGAGGGAATAGAGAAGTGGGGATGATATCTGCGGAGGGAATAGAGAAGTCGGGATGATATCTGCGGAGGGAATAGAGAAGTGGGGATGATATCTGCGGAGGGAATAGAGAAGTCGGGATGATATCTGCGGAGGGAATAGAGAAGTCGGGATGATATCTGCAGAGGGGATAGAGAAGTCGGGATGATATCTGCGGAGGGAATAGAGAAGTCGGGATGATATCTGCAGAGGGGATAGAGAAGTCGGGATGATATCTGCGGAGGGAATAGAGAAGTCGGGATGATATCTGCGGAGGGAATAGAGAAGTCGGGATGATATCGGCGGAGGGAATAGAGAAGTGGAGATGATATCTGCGGAGGGAATAGAGAAGTCGGGATGATATCTGCGGAGGGAATAGAGAAGTCGGGATGATATCTGCGGAGGGGATAGAGAAGTCGGGATGATATCTGCAGAGGGAATAGAGAAGTCGGGATGATATCGGCGGAGGGAATAGAGAAGTCGGGATGATATCTGCGGAGGGAATAGAGAAGTCGGGATGATATCTGCGGAGGGAATAGAGAAGTCGGGATGATATCTGCGGAGGGAATAGAGAAGTCGGGATGATATCGGCGGAGGGACTAGAGAAGTCGGGATGATATCTGCGGAGGGAATAGAGAAGTCGGGATGATATCTGCGGAGGGAATAGAGAAGTCGGGATGATATCTGCGGAGGGAATAGAGAAGTCGGGATGATATCTGCGGAGGGGATAGAGAAGTCGGGATGATATCTGCAGAGGGAATAGAGAAGTCGGGATGATATCGGCGGAGGGAATAGAGAAGTCGGGATGATATCTGCGGAGGGAATAGAGAAGTCGGGATGATATCTGCGGAGGGAATAGAGAAGTCGGGATGATATCTGCGGAGGGGATAGAGAAGTCAGGATTATATCGGCGGAGGGAATAGAGAAGTGGGGATGATATCTGCGGAGGGAATAGAGAAGTGGGGATGATATCTGCGGAGGGAATAGAGAAGTCGGGATGATATCTGCGGAGGGAATAGAGAAGTCGGGATGATATCTGCAGAGGGGATAGAGAAGTCGGGATGATATCTGCGGAGGGAAGAGAAGTTGGGATGATATCTGCGGAGGGAATAGAGAAGTCGGGATGATATCTGCGGAGGGAATAGAGAAGTCGGGATGATATCTGCGGAGGGAATAGAGAAGTTGGGATGATATCTGCGGAGGGAATAGAGAAGTCGGGATGATATCTGCGGAGGGAATAGAGAAGTTGGGATGATATCTGCGGAGGGAATAGAGAAGTTGGGATGATATCTGCGGAGGGAATAGAGAAGTCGGGATGATATCGGCGGAGGGAATAGAGAAGTCGGGATGATATCTGCGGAGGGAATAGAGAAGTCGGGATGATATCTGCGGAGGGGATAGAGAAGTCGGGATGATATCTGCGGAGGGAATAGAGAAGTCGGGATGATATCTGCGGAGGGAATAGAGAAGTCGGGATGATATCTGCAGGGGGAATAGAGAAGTCGGGATGATATGTGCGGAGGGGATAGAGAAGTCGGGATGATATCTCCAGAGGGAATAGAGAAGTCGGGATGATATCAGCAGAGGGAATAGAGAAGTCGGGATGATATCTGCGGAGGGAATAGAGAAGTCGGGATGATATCTGCAGAGGGGATAGAGAAGTCGGGATGATATCTGCGGAGGGAATAGAGAAGTCGGGATGATATCTGCGGAGGGAATAGAGAAGTCGGGATGATATCTGCGGAGGGAATAGAGAAGTCGGGATGATATCGGCGGAGGGAATAGAGAAGTCGGGATGATATCTGCGGAGGGAATAGAGAAGTCGGGATGATATCTGCGGAGGGAATAGAGAAGTCGGGATGATATCGGCGGAGGGAATAGAGCAGTCGGGATGATATCTGCGGAGGGAATAGAGAAGTCGGGATGATATCTGCGGAGGGAATAGAGAAGTCGGGATGATATCTGCGGAGGGAATAGAGAAGTCGGGATGATATCTGCGGAGGGAATAGAGAAGTCGGGATGATATCTGCGGAGGGAATAGAGAAGTCGGGATGATATCTGCGGAGGGAATAGAGAAGTCGGGATGATATCTGCGGAGGGAATAGAGAAGTCGGGATGATATCTGCGGAGGGAATAGAGAAGTCGGGATGATATCGGCGGAGGGAATAGAGCAGTCGGGATGATATCTGCGGAGGGAATAGAGAAGTCGGGATGATATCTGCGGAGGGAATAGAGAAGTCGGGATGATATCTGCGGAGGGAATAGAGAAGTGGGGATGATATCTGCGGAGGGAATAGAGAAGTCGGGATGATATCTGCAGAGGGGATAGAGAAGTGGGGATGATATCTGCGGAGGGGATAGAGAAGTCGGGATGATATCTGCGGAGGGAATAGAGAAGTCGGGATGATATCTGCGGAGGGGATAGAGAAGTCGGGATGATATCGGCGGAGGGGATAGAGAAGTGGGGATGATATCGGCGGAGGGAACAGAGAAGTGGGGATGATATCGGTGGAGGGAATAGAGAGGTCGGGATGATATCTGCGGAGGGAATAGAGAAGTTGGGATGATATCTGCGGAGGGAATAGAGAAGTGGGGATGATATCTGCGGAGGGAATAGAGAAGTGGGGATGATATCTGCGGAGGGAATAGAGAAGTGGGGATGATATCTGCGGAGGGAATAGAGAAGTCGGGATGATATCTGCGGAGGGAATAGAGAAGTGGGGATGATATCTGCAGAGGGAATAGAGAAGTTGGGATGATATCTGCAGAGGGAATAGAGAAGTCGGTGTGATATCTGCAGAGGGAATAGAGAAGTCGGGATGATATCTGCGGAGGGAATAGAGAAGTCGGGATGATATCGGCGGAGGGAATAGAGAAGTCGGGATGATATCTGCAGAGGGGATAGAAAAGTCGGGATGATATCGGCGGAGGGAATAGAGAAGTCGGGATGATATCTGCGGAGGGGATAGAGAAGTCGGGATGATATCTGCGGAGGGAATAGAGAAGTCGGGATGATATCTGCGGAGGGAATAGAGAAGTCGGGATGATATCTGCGGAGGGAATAGAGAAGTCGGGATGATATCTGCGGAGGGAATAGAGAAGTCGGGATGATATCTGCGGAGGGAATAGAGAAGTCGGGATGATATCTGCGGAGGGGATAGAGAAGTCGGGATGATATCGGCGGAGGGAATAGAGAAGTGGGGATGATATCTGCGGAGGGAATAGAGAAGTGGGGACGATATCTGCGGAGGGAATAGAGAAGTCGGGATGATATCTGCGGAGGGAATAGAGAAGTGGGGATGATATCTGCGGAGGGAATAGAGAAGTCGGGATGATATCTGCGGAGGGAATAGAGAAGTTGGGATGATATCGGCGGAGGGAATAGAGAAGTCGGGATGATATCTGCAGAGGGGATAGAGAAGTCGGGATGATATCTGCGGAGGGAATAGAGAAGTCGGGATGATATCTGCAGAGGGGATAGAGAAGTCGGGATGATATCTGCGGAGGGAATAGAGAAGTCGGGATGATATCTGCGGAGGGAATAGAGAAGTCGGGATGATATCTGCGGAGGGAATAGAGAAGTCGGGATGATATCGGCGGAGGGAATAGAGAAGTCGGGATGATATCTGCGGAGGGAATAGAGAAGTCGGGATGATATCTGCGGAGGGGATAGAGAAGTCAGGATTATATCGGCGGAGGGAATAGAGAAGTGGGGATGATATCTGCGGAGGGAATAGAGAAGTCGGGATGATATCTGCGGAGGGAATAGAGAAGTCGGGATGATATCTGCAGAGGGGATAGAGAAGTCGGGATGATATCTGCGGAGGGAAGAGAAGTTGGGATGATATCTGCGGAGGGAATAGAGAAGTCGGGATGATATCTGCGGAGGGAATAGAGAAGTCGGGATGATATCTGCGGAGGGAATAGAGAAGTCGGGATGATATCTGCGGAGGGAATAGAGAAGTCGGGATGATATCTGCGGAGGGAATAGAGAAGTCGGGATGATATCTGCGGAGGGAATAGAGAAGTCGGGATGATATCTGCGGAGGGAATAGAGAAGTCGGGATGATATCTGCGGAGGGAATAGAGAAGTCGGGATGATATCTGCGGAGGGAATAGAGAAGTCGGGATGATATCGGCGGAGGGAATAGAGCAGTCGGGATGATATCTGCGGAGGGGATAGAGAAGTCGGGATGATATCTGCAGAGGGAATAGAGAAGTCGGGATGATATCTGCGGAGGGAATAGAGAAGTTGGGATGATATCTGCGGAGGGAATAGAGAAGTCGGGATGATATCTGCGGAGGGAATAGAGAAGTTGGGATGATATCTGCGGAGGGAATAGAGAAGTTGGGATGATATCTGCGGAGGGAATAGAGAAGTCGGGATGATATCGGCGGAGGGAATAGAGAAGTCGGGATGATATCTGCGGAGGGAATAGAGAAGTGGGGATGATATCTGCGGAGGGAATAGAGAAGTCAGGATGATATCTGCGGAGGGAATAGAGAAGTCGGGATGATATCTGCGGAGGGGATAGAGAAGTCGGGATGATATCTGCGGAGGGAATAGAGAAGTCGGGATGATATCTGCGGAGGGGATAGAGAAGTCGGGATGATATCGGCGGAGGGGATAGAGAAGTGGGGATGATATCTGCGGAGGGGATAGAGAAGTCGGGATGATATCGGCGGAGGGAACAGAGAAGTGGGGATGATATCGGTGGAGGGAATAGAGAGGTCGGGATGATATCTGCGGAGGGAATAGAGAAGTTGGGATGATATCTGCGGAGGGAATAGAGAAGTGGGGATGATATCTGCGGAGGGAATAGAGAAGTGGGGATGATATCTGCGGAGGGAATAGAGAAGTGGGGATGATATCTGCGGAGGGAATAGAGAAGTCGGGATGATATCTGCGGAGGGGATAGAGAAGTCGGGATGATATCGGCGGAGGGAAAAGAGAAGTGGGGATGATATCTGCGGAGGGAATAGAGAAGTGGGGATGATATCTGCGGAGGGAATAGAGAAGTCGGGATGATATCTGCGGAGGGAATAGAGAAGTGGGGATGATATCTGCGGAGGGAATAGAGAAGTCGGGATGATATCTGCGGAGGGAATAGAGAAGTCGGGATGATATCTGCAGAGGGGATAGAGAAGTCGGGATGATATCTGCGGAGGGAATAGAGAAGTCGGGATGATATCTGCAGAGGGGATAGAGAAGTCGGGATGATATCTGCGGAGGGAATAGAGAAGTCGGGATGATATCTGCGGAGGGAATAGAGAAGTCGGGATGATATCGGCGGAGGGAATAGAGAAGTGGAGATGATATCTGCGGAGGGAATAGAGAAGTCGGGATGATATCTGCGGAGGGAATAGAGAAGTCGGGATGATATCTGCGGAGGGGATAGAGAAGTCGGGATGATATCTGCAGAGGGAATAGAGAAGTCGGGATGATATCGGCGGAGGGAATAGAGAAGTCGGGATGATATCTGCGGAGGGAATAGAGAAGTCGGGATGATATCTGCGGAGGGAATAGAGAAGTCGGGATGATATCTGCGGAGGGAATAGAGAAGTCGGGATGATATCGGCGGAGGGACTAGAGAAGTCGGGATGATATCTGCGGAGGGAATAGAGAAGTCGGGATGATATCTGCGGAGGGAATAGAGAAGTCGGGATGATATCTGCGGAGGGAATAGAGAAGTCGGGATGATATCTGCGGAGGGGATAGAGAAGTCGGGATGATATCTGCAGAGGGAATAGAGAAGTCGGGATGATATCGGCGGAGGGAATAGAGAAGTCGGGATGATATCTGCGGAGGGAATAGAGAAGTCGGGATGATATCTGCGGAGGGAATAGAGAAGTCGGGATGATATCTGCGGAGGGGATAGAGAAGTCAGGATTATATCGGCGGAGGGAATAGAGAAGTGGGGATGATATCTGCGGAGGGAATAGAGAAGTGGGGATGATATCTGCGGAGGGAATAGAGAAGTCGGGATGATATCTGCGGAGGGAATAGAGAAGTCGGGATGATATCTGCAGAGGGGATAGAGAAGTCGGGATGATATCTGCGGAGGGAAGAGAAGTTGGGATGATATCTGCGGAGGGAATAGAGAAGTCGGGATGATATCTGCGGAGGGAATAGAGAAGTCGGGATGATATCTGCGGAGGGAATAGAGAAGTTGGGATGATATCTGCGGAGGGAATAGAGAAGTCGGGATGATATCTGCGGAGGGAATAGAGAAGTTGGGATGATATCTGCGGAGGGAATAGAGAAGTTGGGATGATATCTGCGGAGGGAATAGAGAAGTCGGGATGATATCGGCGGAGGGAATAGAGAAGTCGGGATGATATCTGCGGAGGGAATAGAGAAGTCGGGATGATATCTGCGGAGGGGATAGAGAAGTCGGGATGATATCTGCGGAGGGAATAGAGAAGTCGGGATGATATCTGCGGAGGGAATAGAGAAGTCGGGATGATATCTGCAGGGGGAATAGAGAAGTCGGGATGATATGTGCGGAGGGGATAGAGAAGTCGGGATGATATCTCCAGAGGGAATAGAGAAGTCGGGATGATATCAGCAGAGGGAATAGAGAAGTCGGGATGATATCTGCGGAGGGAATAGAGAAGTTGGGATGATATCTGCGGAGGGAATAGAGAAGTCGGGATGATATCTGCGGAGGGAATAGAGAAGTTGGGATGATATCTGCGGAGGGAATAGAGAAGTGGGGATGATATCTGCGGAGGGAATAGAGAAGTCGGGATGATATCGGCGGAGGGAATAGAGAAGTCGGGATGATATCTGCAGAGGGGATAGAGAAGTGGGGATGATATCTGCGGAGGGAATAGAGAAGTCAGGATGATATCTGCGGAGGGAATAGAGAAGTCGGGATGATATCTGCGGAGGGGATAGAGAAGTCGGGATGATATCTGCGGAGGGAATAGAGAAGTCGGGATGATATCTGCGGAGGGGATAGAGAAGTCGGGATGATATCGGCGGAGGGGATAGAGAAGTGGGGATGATATCTGCGGAGGGGATAGAGAAGTCGGGATGATATCGGCGGAGGGAACAGAGAAGTGGGGATGATATCGGTGGAGGGAATAGAGAGGTCGGGATGATATCTGCGGAGGGAATAGAGAAGTTGGGATGATATCTGCGGAGGGAATAGAGAAGTGGGGATGATATCTGCGGAGGGAATAGAGAAGTGGGGATGATATCTGCGGAGGGAATAGAGAAGTGGGGATGATATCTGCGGAGGGAATAGAGAAGTCGGGATGATATCTGCGGAGGGGATAGAGAAGTCGGGATGATATCGGCGGAGGGAAAAGAGAAGTGGGGATGATATCTGCGGAGGGAATAGAGAAGTGGGGATGATATCTGCGGAGGGAATAGAGAAGTCGGGATGATATCTGCGGAGGGAATAGAGAAGTGGGGATGATATCTGCGGAGGGAATAGAGAAGTCGGGATGATATCTGCGGAGGGAATAGAGAAGTCGGGATGATATCTGCAGAGGGGATAGAGAAGTCGGGATGATATCTGCGGAGGGAATAGAGAAGTCGGGATGATATCTGCAGAGGGGATAGAGAAGTCGGGATGATATCTGCGGAGGGAATAGAGAAGTCGGGATGATATCTGCGGAGGGAATAGAGAAGTCGGGATGATATCGGCGGAGGGAATAGAGAAGTGGAGATGATATCTGCGGAGGGAATAGAGAAGTCGGGATGATATCTGCGGAGGGAATAGAGAAGTCGGGATGATATCTGCGGAGGGGATAGAGAAGTCGGGATGATATCTGCAGAGGGAATAGAGAAGTCGGGATGATATCGGCGGAGGGAATAGAGAAGTCGGGATGATATCTGCGGAGGGAATAGAGAAGTCGGGATGATATCTGCGGAGGGAATAGAGAAGTCGGGATGATATCTGCGGAGGGAATAGAGAAGTCGGGATGATATCGGCGGAGGGACTAGAGAAGTCGGGATGATATCTGCGGAGGGAATAGAGAAGTCGGGATGCTATCTGCGGAGGGAATAGAGAAGTCGGGATGATATCTGCGGAGGGGATAGAGAAGTCGGGATGATATCTGCAGAGGGAATAGAGAAGTCGGGATGATATCGGCGGAGGGAATAGAGAAGTCGGGATGATATCTGCGGAGGGAATAGAGAAGTCGGGATGATATCTGCGGAGGGAATAGAGAAGTCGGGATGATATCTGCGGAGGGGATAGAGAAGTCAGGATTATATCGGCGGAGGGAATAGAGAAGTGGGGATGATATCTGCGGAGGGAATAGAGAAGTGGGGATGATATCTGCGGAGGGAATAGAGAAGTCGGGATGATATCTGCGGAGGGAATAGAGAAGTCGGGATGATATCTGCAGAGGGGATAGAGAAGTCGGGATGATATCTGCGGAGGGAAGAGAAGTTGGGATGATATCTGCGGAGGGAATAGAGAAGTCGGGATGATATCTGCGGAGGGAATAGAGAAGTCGGGATGATATCTGCGGAGGGAATAGAGAAGTTGGGATGATATCTGCGGAGGGAATAGAGAAGTCGGGATGATATCTGCAGAGGGAATAGAGAAGTCGGGATGATATCGGCGGAGGGAATAGAGAAGTCGGGATGATATCTGCAGAGGGGATAGAGAAGTCGGGATGATATCTGCGGAGGGAAGAGAAGTTGGGATGATATCTGCGGAGGGAATAGAGAAGTCGGGATGATATCTGCGGAGGGAATAGAGAAGTCGGGATGATATCTGCGGAGGGAATAGAGAAGTCGGGATGATATCTGCGGAGGGAATAGAGAAGTCGGGATGATATCTGCAGAGGGAATAGAGAAGTCGGGATGATATCGGCGGAGGGAATAGAGAAGTCGGGATGATATCGGCGGAGGGAATAGAGAAGTCGGGATGATATCTGCGGAGGGAATAGAGAAGTCGGGATGATATCGGCGGAGGGAATAGAGAAGTCGGGATGATATCTGCGGAGGGAATAGAGAAGTCGGGATGATATCTGCGGAGGGAATAGAGAAGTCGGGATGATATCTGCGGAGGGAATAGAGAAGTCGGGATGATATCTGCGGAGGGAATAGAGAAGTCGGGATGATATCTGCGGAGGGAATAGAGAAGTGGGGATGATATCGGCGGAGGGGATAGAGAAGTCGGGATGATATCTGCGGAGGGAATAGAGAAGTTGGGATGATATCTGCGGAGGGAATAGAGAAGTCGGGATGATATCGGCGGAGGGAATAGAGAAGTCGGGATGATATCTGCGGAGGGAATAGAGAAGTCGGGATGATATCGGCGGAGGGGATAGAGAAGTCGGGATGATATCTGCAGAGGGAATAGAGAAGTCGGGATGATATCTGCGGAGGGAATAGAGAAGTCGGGATGATATCTGCGGAGGGAATAGAGAAGTCGGGATGATATCTGCGGAGGGAATAGAGAAGTCGGGATGATATCTGCGGAGGGAATAGAGAAGTTGGGATGATATCTGCGGAGGGAATAGAGAAGTGGGGATGATATCGGCGGAGGGGATAGAGAAGTCGGGATGATATCTGCGGAGGGAATAGAGAAGTTGGGATGATATCTGCGGAGGGAATAGAGAAGTCGGGATGATATCTGCGGAGGGGATAGAGAAGTCGGGATGATATCGGCGGAGGGGATAGAGAAGTGGGGATGATATCTGCGGAGGGAATAGAGAAGTCGGGATGATATCTGCGGAGGGAATAGAGAAGTGGGGATGATATCGGCGGAGGGGATAGAGAAGTCGGGATGATATCTGCGGAGGGAATAGAGAAGTCGGGATGATATCTGCGGAGGGAATAGAGAAGTCGGGATGATATCTGCGGAGGGAATAGAGAAGTCGGGATGATATCTGCGGAGGGAATAGAGAAGTCGGGATGATATCTGCGGAGGGAATAGAGAAGTTGGGATGATATCTGCGGAGGGAATAGAGAAGTGGGGATGATATCGGCGGAGGGGATAGAGAAGTCGGGATGATATCTGCGGAGGGAATAGAGAAGTTGGGATGATATCTGCGGAGGGAATAGAGAAGTCGGGATGATATCTGCGGAGGGGATAGAGAAGTCGGGATGATATCGGCGGAGGGGATAGAGAAGTGGGGATGATATCTGCGGAGGGAATAGAGAAGTCGGGATGATATCTGCGGAGGGAATAGAGAAGTCGGGATGATATCTGCGGAGGGAATAGAGAAGTGGGGATGATATCGGCGGAGGGGATAGAGAAGTCGGGATGATATCTGCGGAGGGAATAGAGAAGTTGGGATGATATCTGCGGAGGGAATAGAGAAGTCGGGATGATATCTGCGGAGGGAATAGAGAAGTCGGGATGATATCTGCGGAGGGAATAGAGAAGTGGGGATGATATCTGCGGAGGGGATAGAGAAGTCGGGATGATATCTGCGGAGGGAATAGAGAAGTCGGGATGATATCGGCGGAGGGAATAGAGAAGTCGGGATGATATCTGCGGAGGGAATAGAGAAGTCGGGATGATATCTGCGGAGGGAATAGAGAAGTCGGGATGATATCTGCGGAGGGAATAGAGAAGTTGGGATGATATCTGCGGAGGGACTAGAGAAGTCTGGATGATATCTGCGGAGGGAATAGAGAAGTCGGGATGATATCTGCGGAGGGAATAGAGAAGTCGGGATGATATCTGCGGAGGGGATAGAGAAGTCGGGATGATATCTGCAGAGGGAATAGAGAAGTCGGGATGATATCGGCGGAGGGAATAGAGAAGTGGGGATGATATCTGCGGAGGGAATAGAGAAGTCGGGATGATATCTGCGGAGGGAATAGAGAAGTGGGGATGATATCTGCGGAGGGAATAGAGAAGTCGGGATGATATCGGCGGAGGGAATAGAGAAGTCGGGATGATATCTGCGGAGGGAATAGAGAAGTCGGGATGATATCTGCGGAGGGAATAGAGAAGTCGGGATGATATCTGCGGAGGGAATAGAGAAGTTGGGATGATATCTGCGGAGGGACTAGAGAAGTCGGGATGATATCTGCGGAGGGAATAGAGAAGTCGGGATGATATCTGCGGAGGGAATAGAGAAGTCGGGATGATATCTGCGGAGGGGATAGAGAAGTCGGGATGATATCTGCAGAGGGAATAGAGAAGTCGGGATGATATCGGCGGAGGGAATAGAGAAGTGGGGATGATATCTGCGGAGGGAATAGAGAAGTCGGGATGATATCTGCGGAGGGAATAGAGAAGTCGGGATGATATCTGCGGAGGGGATAGAGAAGTCAGGATTATATCTGCGGAGGGAATAGAGAAGTGGGGATGATATCTGCAGAGGGAATAGAGAAGTCGGGATGATATCTGCGGAGGGAATAGAGAAGTCGGGATGATATCTGCAGAGGGGATAGAGAAGTCGGAATGATATCTGCGGAGGGAATAGAGAAGTCGGGATGATATCTGCAGAGGGGATAGAGAAGTCGGGATGATATCTGCGGAGGGAATAGAGAAGTCGGGATGATATCTGCGGAGGGAATAGAGAAGTCGGGATGATATCTGCGGAGGGAATAGAGAAGTCGGGATGATATCTGCGGAGGGAATAGAGAAGTCGGGATGATATCTGCGGAGGGAATAGAGAAGTCGGGATGATATCTGCGGAGGGAATAGAGAAGTCGGGATGATATCTGCGGAGGGGATAGAGAATTCGGGATGATATCGGCGGAGGGAATAGAGCAGTCGGGATGATATCTGCGGAGGGAATAGAGAAGTCGGGATGATATCTGCGGAGGGAATAGAGAAGTCGGGATGATATCTGCGGAGGGAATAGAGAAGTTGGGATGATATCTGCAGAGGGAATAGAGAAGTCGGGATGATATCGGCGGAGGGAATAGAGAAGTCGGGATGATATCTGCGGAGGGAATAGAGAAGTCGGGATGATATCTGCGGAGGGAATAGAGAAGTTGGGATGATATCTGCGGAGGGGATAGAGAAGTCGGGATGATATCTGCGGAGGGAATAGAGAAGTCGGGATGATATCTGCGGAGGGAATAGAGAAGTCGGGATGATATCTGCGGAGGGAATAGAGAAGTCGGGATGATATCTGCGGAGGGGATAGAGAAGTCGGGATGATATCGGCGGAGGGGATAGAGAAGTCGGGATGATATCTGCAGAGGGAATAGAGAAGTCGGGATGATATCTGCAGAGGGAATAGAGAAGTCGGGATGATATCTGCGAAGGGAATAGAGAAGTCGGGATGATATCTGCGGAGGGAATAGAGAAGTCGGGATGATATCTGCGGAGGGAATAGAGAAGTCGGGATGATATCTGCGGAGGGAATAGAGAATTCGGGATGATATCGGCGGAGGGAATAGAGAAGTCGGGATGATATCTGCGGAGGGGATAGAGAAGTCAGGATGATATCGGCGGAGGGGATAGAGAAGTCGGGATGATATCTGCGGAGGGAATAGAGAAGTCGGGATGATATCTGCGGAGGGGATAGAGAAGTCGGGATGATATCTGCGGAGGGAATAGAGAAGTCGGGATGATATCTGCAGAGGGAATAGAGAAGTCGGGATGATATCTGCAGAGGGAATAGAGAAGTCGGGATGATATCTGCAGAGGGAATAGAGAAGTCGGGATGATATCTGCGGAGGGAATAGAGAAGTTGGGATGATATCTGCGGAGGGAATAGAGAAGTCGGGATGATATCTGCGGAGGGAATAGAGAAGTTGGGATGATATCTGCGGAGGGAATAGAGAAGTGGGGATGATATCTGCGGAGGGAATAGAGAAGTCGGGATGATATCTGCAGAGGGAATAGAGAAGTTGGGATGATATCTGCGGAGGGAATAGAGAAGTTGGGATGATATCTGCGGAGGGAATAGAGAAGTCGGGATGATATCTGCGGAGGGAATAGAGAAGTCGGGATGATATCTGCGGAGGGGATAGAGAAGTCGGGATGATATCGGCGGAGGGGATAGAGAAGTGGGGATGATATCTGCGGAGGGGATAGAGAAGTCGGGATGATATCTGCGGAGGGAATAGAGAAGTCGGGATGATATCGGCGGAGGGAACAGAGAAGTGGGGATGATATCGGTGGAGGGAATAGAGAGGTCGGGATGATATCTGCGGAGGGAATAGAGAAGTTGGGATGATATCTGCGGAGGGAATAGAGAAGTCGGGATGATATCTGCGGAGGGAATAGAGAAGTCGGGATGATATCGGCGGAGGGGATAGAGCAGTCGGGATGATATCTGCGGAGGGGATAGAGAAGTCGGGATGATATCTGCGGAGGGGATAGAGAAGTCGGGATGATATCTGCGGAGGGAATAGAGAAGTCGGGATGATATCTGCGGAGGGAATAGAGAAGTCGGGATGATATCGGCGGAGGGAACAGAGAAGTGGGGATGATATCGGTGGAGGGAATAGAGAGGTCGGGATGATATCTGCGGAGGGAATAGAGAAGTTGGGATGATATCTGCGGAGGGAATAGAGAAGTCGGGATGATATCTGCGGAGGGAATAGAGAAGTCGGGATGATATCTGCGGAGGGAATAGAGAAGTCGGGATGATATCTGCGGAGGGAATAGAGAAGTCGGGATGATATCTGCGGAGGGAATAGAGAAGTCGGGATGATATCGGCGGAGGGAATAGAGCAGTCGGGATGATATCTGCGGAGGGAATAGAGAAGTCGGGATGATATCTGCGGAGGGAATAGAGAAGTTGGGATGATATCTGCAGAGGGAATAGAGAAGTCGGGATGATATCTGCGGAGGGAATAGAGAAGTTGGGATGATATCTGCGGAGGGAATAGAGAAGTGGGGATGATATCTGCGGAGGGAATAGAGAAGTCGGGATGATATCTGCGGAGGGAATAGAGAAGTCGGGATGATATCTGCGGAGGGAATAGAGAAGTTGGGATGATATCTGCAGAGGGAATAGAGAAGTCGGGATGATATCTGCGGAGGGAATAGAGAAGTTGGGATGATATCTGCGGAGGGAATAGAGAAGTGGGGATGATATCTGCGGAGGGAATAGAGAAGTCGGGATGATATCTGCAGAGGGAATAGAGAAGTTGGGATGATATCTGCGGAGGGAATAGAGAAGTCGGGATGATATCTGCGGAGGGAATAGAGAAGTCGGGATGATATCTGCGGAGGGAATAGAGAAGTCGGGATGATATCTGCGGAGGGAATAGAGAAGTCGGGATGATATCGGCGGAGGGAATAGAGCAGTCGGGATGATATCTGCGGAGGGAATAGAGAAGTCGGGATGATATCTGCGGAGGGAATAGAGAAGTCGGGATGATATCTGCGGAGGGAATAGAGAAGTTGGGATGATATCTGCGGAGGGAATAGAGAAGTCGGGATGATATCTGCGGAGGGAATAGAGAAGTTGGGATGATATCTGCAGAGGGAATAGAGAAGTCGGGATGATATCTGCGGAGGGAATAGAGAAGTCGGGATGATATCGGCGGAGGGGATAGAGAAGTGGGGATGATATCTGCGGAGGGGATAGAGAAGTCGGGATGATATCGGCGGAGGGAACAGAGAAGTGGGGATGATATCGGTGGAGGGAATAGAGAGGTCGGGATGATATCTGCGGAGGGAATAGAGAAGTTGGGATGATATCTGCGGAGGGAATAGAGAAGTCGGGATGATATCTGCGGAGGGAATAGAGAAGTCGGGATGATATCTGCGGAGGGAATAGAGAAGTCGGGATGATATCTGCGGAGGGAATAGAGAAGTCGGGATGATATCTGCGGAGGGAATAGAGAAGTCGGGATGATATCGGCGGAGAGAATAGAGCAGTCGGGATGATATCTGCGGAGGGAATAGAGAAGTCGGGATGATATCTGCGGAGGGAATAGAGAAGTCGGGATGATATCTGCGGAGGGAAGAGAAGTCGGGATGATATCTGCGGAGGGAATAGAGAAGTCGGGATGATATCGGCGGAGGGAATAGAGCAGTCGGGATGATATCTGCGGAGGGAATAGAGAAGTCGGGATGATATCTGCGGAGGGAATAGAGAAGTCGGGATGATATCTGCGGAGGGAATAGAGAAGTTGGGATGATATCTGCAGAGGGAATAGAGAAGTCGGGATGATATCTGCGGAGGGAATAGAGAAGTTGGGATGATATCTGCGGAGGGAATAGAGAAGTCGGGATGATATCTGCGGAGGGAATAGAGAAGTCGGGATGATATCGGCGGAGGGAATAGAGAAGTCGGGATGATATCTGCGGAGGGAATAGAGAAGTCGGGATGATATCTGCGGAGGGAATAGAGAAGTTGGGATGATATCTGCGGAGGGGATAGAGAAGTCGGGATGATATCTGCGGAGGGAATAGAGAAGTCAGGATGATATCTGCGGAGGGAATAGAGAAGTCGGGATGATATCTGCGGAGGGGATAGAGAAGTCGGGATGATATCTGCGGAGGGAATAGAGAAGTCGGGATGATATCTGCGGAGGGGATAGAGAAGTCGGGATGATATCGGCGGAGGGGATAGAGAAGTCGGGATGATATCGGCGGAGGGAACAGAGAAGTGGGGATGATATCGGTGGAGGGAATAGAGAGGTCGGGATGATATCTGCGGAGGGAATAGAGAAGTTGGGATGATATCTGCGGAGGGAATAGAGAAGTGGGGATGATATCTGCGGAGGGAATAGAGAAGTGGGGATGATATCTGCGGAGGGAATAGAGAAGTGGGGATGATATCTGCAGAGGGAATAGAGAAGTCGGGATGATATCTGCGGAGGGAATAGAGAAGTTGGGATGATATCTGCGGAGGGAATAGAGAAGTGGGGATGATATCTGCGGAGGGAATAGAGAAGTCGGGATGATATCTGCAGAGGGAATAGAGAAGTTGGGATGATATCTGCGGAGGGAATAGAGAAGTCGGGATGATATCTGCGGAGGGAATAGAGAAGTCGGGATGATATCTGCAGAGGGAATAGAGAAGTCGGGATGATATCTGCGGAGGGAATAGAGAAGTCGGGATGATATCTGCGGAGGGGATAGAGAAGTCGGGATGATATCGGCGGAGGGGATAGAGAAGTGGGGATGATATCTGCGGAGGGGATAGAGAAGTCGGGATGATATCTGCGGAGGGAATAGAGAAGTCGGGATGATATCGGCGGAGGGAACAGAGAAGTGGGGATGATATCGGTGGAGGGAATAGAGAGGTCGGGATGATATCTGCGGAGGGAATAGAGAAGTTGGGATGATATCTGCGGAGGGAATAGAGAAGTCGGGATGATATCTGCGGAGGGAATAGAGAAGTCGGGATGATATCGGCGGAGGGGATAGAGCAGTCGGGATGATATCTGCGGAGGGGATAGAGAAGTCGGGATGATATCTGCGGAGGGGATAGAGAAGTCGGGATGATATCTGCGGAGGGAATAGAGAAGTCGGGATGATATCTGCGGAGGGAATAGAGAAGTCGGGATGATATCGGCGGAGGGAACAGAGAAGTGGGGATGATATCGGTGGAGGGAATAGAGAGGTCGGGATGATATCTGCGGAGGGAATAGAGAAGTTGGGATGATATCTGCGGAGGGAATAGAGAAGTCGGGATGATATCTGCGGAGGGAATAGAGAAGTCGGGATGATATCTGCGGAGGGAATAGAGAAGTCGGGATGATATCTGCGGAGGGAATAGAGAAGTCGGGATGATATCTGCGGAGGGAATAGAGAAGTCGGGATGATATCGGCGGAGGGAATAGAGCAGTCGGGATGATATCTGCGGAGGGAATAGAGAAGTCGGGATGATATCTGCGGAGGGAATAGAGAAGTTGGGATGATATCTGCAGAGGGAATAGAGAAGTCGGGATGATATCTGCGGAGGGAATAGAGAAGTTGGGATGATATCTGCGGAGGGAATAGAGAAGTGGGGATGATATCTGCGGAGGGAATAGAGAAGTCGGGATGATATCTGCAGAGGGAATAGAGAAGTTGGGATGATATCTGCGGAGGGAATAGAGAAGTCGGGATGATATCTGCGGAGGGAATAGAGAAGTCGGGATGATATCTGCGGAGGGAATAGAGAAGTCGGGATGATATCTGCGGAGGGAATAGAGAAGTCGGGATGATATCTGCGGAGGGAATAGAGAAGTCGGGATGATATCGGCGGAGGGAATAGAGCAGTCGGGATGATATCTGCGGAGGGAATAGAGAAGTCGGGATGATATCTGCGGAGGGAATAGAGAAGTCGGGATGATATCTGCGGAGGGAATAGAGAAGTTGGGATGATATCTGCGGAGGGAATAGAGAAGTCGGGATGATATCTGCGGAGGGAATAGAGAAGTTGGGATGATATCTGCAGAGGGAATAGAGAAGTCGGGATGATATCTGCGGAGGGAATAGAGAAGTCGGGATGATATCGGCGGAGGGGATAGAGAAGTGGGGATGATATCTGCGGAGGGGATAGAGAAGTCGGGATGATATCGGCGGAGGGAACAGAGAAGTGGGGATGATATCTGCGGAGGGAATAGAGAAGTCGGGATGATATCTGCGGAGGGGATAGAGAAGTCGGGATGATATCTGCGGAGGGAATAGAGAAGTCGGGATGATATCTGCGGAGGGAATAGAGAAGTCGGGATGATATCTGCGGAGGGAATAGAGAAGTCGGGATGATATCTGCGGAGGGAATAGAGAAGTCGGGATGATATCTGCGGAGGGGATAGAGAAGTCGGGATGATATCGGCGGAGGGAATAGAGAAGTGGGGATGATATCTGCGGAGGGAATAGAGAAGTGGGGATGATATCTGCGGAGGGAATAGAGAAGTCGGGATGATATCTGCGGAGGGAATAGAGAAGTGGGGATGATATCTGCGGAGGGAATAGAGAAGTCGGGATGATATCTGCGGAGGGAATAGAGAAGTCGGGATGATATCTGCAGAGGGGATAGAGAAGTCGGGATGATATCTGCGGAGGGAATAGAGAAGTCGGGATGATATCTGCAGAGGGGATAGAGAAGTCGGGATGATATCTGCGGAGGGAATAGAGAAGTCGGGATGATATCTGCGGAGGGAATAGAGAAGTCGGGATGATATCGGCGGAGGGAATAGAGAAGTGGAGATGATATCTGCGGAGGGAATAGAGAAGTCGGGATGATATCTGCGGAGGGAATAGAGAAGTCGGGATGATATCTGCGGAGGGGATAGAGAAGTCGGGATGATATCTGCAGAGGGAATAGAGAAGTCGGGATGATATCGGCGGAGGGAATAGAGAAGTCGGGATGATATCTGCGGAGGGAATAGAGAAGTCGGGATGATATCTGCGGAGGGAATAGAGAAGTCGGGATGATATCTGCGGAGGGAATAGAGAAGTCGGGATGATATCGGCGGAGGGACTAGAGAAGTCGGGATGATATCTGCGGAGGGAATAGAGAAGTCGGGATGATATCTGCGGAGGGAATAGAGAAGTTGGGATGATATCTGCGGAGGGGATAGAGAAGTCGGGATGATATCTGCAGAGGGAATAGAGAAGTCGGGATGATATCGGCGGAGGGAATAGAGAAGTCGGGATGATATCTGCGGAGGGAATAGAGAAGTCGGGATGATATCTGCGGAGGGAATAGAGAAGTCGGGATGATATCTGCGGAGGGGATAGAGAAGTCAGGATTATATCGGCGGAGGGAATAGAGAAGTGGGGATGATATCTGCGGAGGGAATAGAGAAGTGGGGATGATATCTGCGGAGGGAATAGAGAAGTCGGGATGATATCTGCGGAGGGAATAGAGAAGTCGGGATGATATCTGCAGAGGGGATAGAGAAGTCGGGATGATATCTGCGGAGGGAAGAGAAGTTGGGATGATATCTGCGGAGGGAATAGAGAAGTCGGGATGATATCTGCGGAGGGAATAGAGAAGTCGGGATGATATCTGCGGAGGGAATAGAGAAGTCGGGATGATATCTGCGGAGGGAATAGAGAAGTCGGGATGATATCTGCGGAGGGAATAGAGAAGTCGGGATGATATCTGCGGAGGGAATAGAGAAGTCGGGATGATATCTGCGGAGGGAATAGAGAAGTCGGGATGATATCTGCGGAGGGAATAGAGAAGTCGGGATGATATCTGCGGAGGGAATAGAGAAGTCGGGATGATATCGGCGGAGGGAATAGAGCAGTCGGGATGATATCTGCGGAGGGGATAGAGAAGTCGGGATGATATCTGCAGAGGGAATAGAGAAGTCGGGATGAATATCTGCGGAGGGAATAGAGAAGTTGGGATGATATCTGCGGAGGGAATAGAGAAGTCGGGATGATATCTGCGGAGGGAATAGAGAAGTTGGGATGATATCTGCGGAGGGAATAGAGAAGTTGGGATGATATCTGCGGAGGGAATAGAGAAGTCGGGATGATATCTGCGGAGGGAATAGAGAAGTTGGGATGATATCTGCGGAGGGAATAGAGAAGTGGTGATGATATCTGCGGAGGGAATAGAGAAGTCGGGATGATATCTGCAGAGGGAATAGAGAAGTTGGGATGATATCTGCGGAGGGAATAGAGAAGTTGGGATGATATCTGCGGAGGGAATAGAGAAGTCGGGATGATATCTGCAGAGGGAATAGAGAAGTCGGGATGATATCGGCGGAGGGAATAGAGAAGTTGGGATGATATCTGCGGAGGGAATAGAGAAGTCGGGATGATATTTGCGGAGGGAATAGAGAAGTCGGGATGATATCTGCAGAGGGGATAGAGAAGTCGGGATGATATCTGCGGAGGGAATAGAGAAGTCGGGATGATATCTGCAGAGGGAATAGAGAAGTCGGGATGAATATCTGCGGAGGGAATAGAGAAGTTGGGATGATATCTGCGGAGGGAATAGAGAAGTCGGGATGATATCTGCGGAGGGAATAGAGAAGTTGGGATGATATCTGCGGAGGGAATAGAGAAGTTGGGATGATATCTGCGGAGGGAATAGAGAAGTCGGGATGATATCTGCGGAGGGAATAGAGAAGTTGGGATGATATCTGCGGAGGGAATAGAGAAGTGGTGATGATATCTGCGGAGGGAATAGAGAAGTCGGGATGATATCTGCAGAGGGAATAGAGAAGTTGGGATGATATCTGCGGAGGGAATAGAGAAGTTGGGATGATATCTGCGGAGGGAATAGAGAAGTCGGGATGATATCTGCAGAGGGAATAGAGAAGTCGGGATGATATCGGCGGAGGGAATAGAGAAGTTGGGATGATATCTGCGGAGGGAATAGAGAAGTCGGGATGATATTTGCGGAGGGAATAGAGAAGTCGGGATGATATCTGCAGAGGGGATAGAGAAGTCGGGATGATATCTGCGGAGGGAATAGAGAAGTCGGGATGATATCTGCAGAGGGGATAGAGAAGTGGGGATGATATCTGCGGAGGGGATAGAGAAGTCGGGATGATATCTGCAGAGGGGATAGAGAAGTCGGGATGATATCTGCAGAGGGGATAGAGAAGTCGGGATGATATCTGCGGAGGGAATAGAGAAGTCGGGATGATATCTGCGGAGGGAATAGAGAAGTTGGGATGATATCTGCGGAGGGAATAGAGAAGTCGGGATGATATCTGCGGAGGGAATAGAGAAGTCGGGATGATATCTGCGGAGGGAATAGAGAAGTCGGGATGATATCTGCGGAGGGAATAGAGAAGTCGGGATGATATCTGCGGAGGGAATAGAGAAGTCAGGATGATATCTGCGGAGGGAATAGAGAAGTCGGGATGATATCTGCGGAGGGAATAGAGAAGTCGGGATGATATCGGCGGAGGGAATAGAGAAGTCGGGATGATATCTGCGGAGGGAATAGAGAAGTCGGGATGATATCTGCGGAGGGAATAGAGAAGAGGGGATGATATCTGCAGAGGGGATAGAGATAGAGAAGTCGGGATGATATCTGCGGAGGGAATAGAGAAGTCGGGATGATATCTGCGGAGGGAATAGAGAAGTCGGGATGATATCTGCAGAGGGGATAGAGAAGTCGGGATGATATCTGCGGAGGGAATAGAGAAGTCGGGATGATATCTGCAGAGGGAATAGAGAAGTCGGGATGATATCTGCGGAGGGAATAGAGAAGTCGGGATGATATCTGCAGAGGGGATAGAGAAGTCGGGATGATATCGGCGGAGGGGATAGAGAAGTCGGGATGATATCTGCAGAGAGAATAGAGAAGTCGGGATGATACCTGCGGAGGGAATAGAGAAGTCGGGATGATATCTGCGGAGGGAATAGAGAAGTGGAGATGATATCTGCGGAGGGAATAGAGAAGTCGGAATGATATCTGCGGAGGGAATAGAGAAGTGGAGATGATATCTGCGGAGGGAATAGAGAAGTCGGAATGATATCTGCGGAGGGAATAGAGAAGTCGGGATGATATCTGCGGAGGGAATAGAGAAGTCGGGATGATATCTGCGGAGGGGATAGAGAAGTCGGGATGATATCTGCGGAGGGAATAGAGAAGTCGGGATGATATCTGCGGAGGGGATAGAGAAGTCGGGATGATATCTGCAGAGGGAATAGAGAAGTCGGGATGATATCTGCGGAGGGAATAGAGAAGTTGGGATGATATCTGCGGAGGGAATAGAGAAGTCGGGATGATATCTGCAGAGGGGATAGAGAAGTCGGGATGATATCGGCGGAGGGAATAGAGCAGTCGGGATGATATCTGCGGAGGGAATAGAGAAGTTGGGATGATATCGGCGGAGGGAATAGAGAAGTCGGGATGATATCTGCGGAGGGAATAGAGAAGTCGGGATGATATCTGCGGAGGGGATAGAGAAGTCGGGATGATATCTGCGGAGGGAATAGAGAAGTGGGGATGATATCTGCGGAGGGAATAGAGAAGTGGGGATGATATCGGCGGAGGGGATAGAGAAGTCGGGATGATATCTGCGGAGGGAATAGAGAAGTTGGGATGATATCTGCGGAGGGAATAGAGAAGTCGGGATGATATCTGCGGAGGGAATAGAGAAGTTGGGATGATATCTGCGGAGGGAATAGAGAAGTCGGGATGATATCTGCGGAGGGGATAGAGAAGTCGGGATGATATCTGCGGAGGGAATAGAGAAGTCGGTGTGATATCTGCAGAGGGAATAGAGAAGTCGGGATGATATCTGCGGAGGGAATAGAGAAGTCGGGATGATATCTGCGGAGGGAATAGAGAAGTCGGGATGATATCTGCGGAGGGAATAGAGAAGTCGGGATGATATCGGCGGAGGGAATAGAGAAGTCGGGATGATATCGGCGGAGGGAATAGAGAAGTCGGGATGATATCTGCGGAGGGAATAGAGAAGTCGGGATGATATCTGCGGAGGGAATAGAGAAGTCGGGATGATATCGGCGGAGGGAATAGAGAAGTCGGGATGATATCTGCGGAGGGAATAGAGAAGTCGGGATGATATCTGCAGAGGGGATAGAGAAGTCGGGATGATATCTGCGGAGGGAATAGAGAAGTGGGGATGATATCTGCGGAGGGAATAGAGAAGTCGGGATGATATCTGCGGAGGGAATAGAGAAGTCGGGATGATATCTGCAGAGGGGATAGAGAAGTCGGGATGATATCTGCGGAGGGAATAGAGAAGTGGGGATGATATCTGCGGAGGGAATAGAGAAGTCGGGATGATATCGGCGGAGGGAATAGAGAAGTCGGGATGATATCGGCGGAGGGGATAGAGAAGTCGGGATGATATCTGCGGAGGGAATAGAGAAGTCGGGATGATATCTGCAGAGGGGATAGAGAAGTCGGGATGATATCGGCGGAGGGAATAGAGCAGTCGGGATGATATCTGCGGAGGGAATAGAGAAGTCGGGATGATATCTGCGGAGGGAATAGAGAAGTCGGGATGATATCGGCGGAGGGAATAGAGAAGTCGGGATGATATCTGCAGAGGGGATAGAGAAGTCGGGATGATATCGGCGGAGGGGATAGAGAAGTTGGGATGATATCTGCAGAGGGAATAGAGAAGTCGGGATGATATCTGCGGAGGGAATAGAGAAGTTGGGATGATATCTGCGGAGGGAATAGAGAAGTGGGGATGATATCGGCGGAGGGAATAGAGAAGTCGGGATGATATCTGCGGAGGGAATAGAGAAGTCGGGATGATATCGGCGGAGGGGATAGAGAAGTCGGGATGATATCTGCAGAGGGAATAGAGAAGTCGGGATGATATCGGCGGAGGGAATAGAGAAGTCGGGATGATATCTGCAGAGGGGATAGAGAAGTCGGGATGATATCTGCGGAGGGAATAGAGAAGTTGGGATGATATCTGCGGAGGGAATAGAGAAGTCGGGATGATATCTGCGGAGGGAATAGAGAAGTTGGGATGATATCTGCGGAGGGAATAGAGAAGTTGGGATGATATCTGCGGAGGGAATAGAGAAGTTGGGATGATATCTGCGGAGGGGATAGAGAAGTCGGGATGATATCTGCGGAGGGAATAGAGAAGTCGGGATGATATCTGCAGAGGGAATAGAGAAGTCGGGATGATATCTGCGGAGGGAATAGAGAAGTCGGGATGATATCTGCGGAGGGGATAGAGAAGTCGGGATGATATCGGCGGAGGGAATAGAGAAGTGGGGATGATATCTGCGGAGGGAATAGAGAAGTGGGGATGATATCTGCGGAGGGAATAGAGAAGTCGGGATGATATCTGCGGAGGGAATAGAGAAGTGGGGATGATATCTGCGGAGGGAATAGAGAAGTCGGGATGATATCTGCGGAGGGAATAGAGAAGTCGGGATGATATCTGCAGAGGGGATAGAGAAGTCGGGATGATATCTGCGGAGGGAATAGAGAAGTCGGGATGATATCTGCAGAGGGGATAGAGAAGTCGGGATGATATCTGCGGAGGGAATAGAGAAGTCGGGATGATATCTGCGGAGGGAATAGAGAAGTCGGGATGATATCGGCGGAGGGAATAGAGAAGTGGAGATGATATCTGCGGAGGGAATAGAGAAGTCGGGATGATATCTGCGGAGGGAATAGAGAAGTCGGGATGATATCTGCGGAGGGGATAGAGAAGTCGGGATGATATCTGCAGAGGGAATAGAGAAGTCGGGATGATATCGGCGGAGGGAATAGAGAAGTCGGGATGATATCTGCGGAGGGAATAGAGAAGAGGGGATGATATCTGCAGAGGGGATAGAGATAGAGAAGTCGGGATGATATCTGCGGAGGGAATAGAGAAGTCGGGATGATATCTGCGGAGGGAATAGAGAAGTCGGGATGATATCTGCAGAGGGGATAGAGAAGTCGGGATGATATCTGCGGAGGGAATAGAGAAGTCGGGATGATATCTGCGGAGGGAATAGAGAAGTCGGGATGATATCTGCAGAGGGGATAGAGAAGTCGGGATGATATCTGCGGAGGGAATAGAGAAGTCGGGATGATATCTGCGGAGGGAATAGAGAAGTCGGGATGATATCGGCGGAGGGAATAGAGCAGTCGGGATGATATCTGCGGAGGGGATAGAGAAGTCGGGATTATATCTGCAGAGGGAATAGAGAAGTCGGGATGATATCTGCGGAGGGAATAGAGAAGTTGGGATGATATCTGCGGAGGGAATAGAGAAGTCGGGATGATATCTGCGGAGGGAATAGAGAAGTTGGGATGATATCTGCGGAGGGAATAGAGAAGTTGGGATGATATCTGCGGAGGGAATAGAGAAGTCGGGATGATATCGGCGGAGGGAATAGAGAAGTTGGGATGATATCGGCGGAGGGAATAGAGAGGTCGGGATGATATCGGCGGAGGGGATAGAGAAGTCGGGATGATATCTGCAGAGGGAATAGAGAAGTCGGGATGAATATCTGCGGAGGGAATAGAGAAGTTGGGATGATATCTGCGGAGGGAATAGAGAAGTCGGGATGATATCTGCGGAGGGAATAGAGAAGTTGGGATGATATCTGCGGAGGGAATAGAGAAGTTGGGATGATATCTGCGGAGGGAATAGAGAAGTCGGGATGATATCTGCGGAGGGAATAGAGAAGTTGGGATGATATCTGCGGAGGGAATAGAGAAGTGGTGATGATATCTGCGGAGGGAATAGAGAAGTCGGGATGATATCTGCAGAGGGAATAGAGAAGTTGGGATGATATCTGCGGAGGGAATAGAGAAGTTGGGATGATATCTGCGGAGGGAATAGAGAAGTCGGGATGATATCTGCAGAGGGAATAGAGAAGTCGGGATGATATCGGCGGAGGGAATAGAGAAGTTGGGATGATATCTGCGGAGGGAATAGAGAAGTCGGGATGATATTTGCGGAGGGAATAGAGAAGTCGGGATGATATCTGCAGAGGGGATAGAGAAGTCGGGATGATATCTGCGGAGGGAATAGAGAAGTCGGGATGATATTTGCAGAGGGGATAGAGAAGTGGGAATGATATCTGCGGAGGGGATAGAGAAGTCGGGATGATATCTGCGGAGGGAATAGAGAAGTCGGGATGATATCTGCGGAGGGAATAGAGAAGTTGGGATGATATCTGCGGAGGGAATAGAGAAGTCGGGATGATATCTGCGGAGGGAATAGAGAAGTTGGGATGATATCTGCGGAGGGAATAGAGAAGTGGGGATGATATCTGCGGAGGGAATAGAGAAGTCGGGATGATATCTGCAGAGGGAATAGAGAAGTTGGGATGATATCTGCGGAGGGAATAGAGAAGTTGGGATGATATCTGCGGAGGGAATAGAGAAGTGGGGATGATATCTGCGGAGGGAATAGAGAAGTCGGGATGATATCTGCGGAGGGAATAGAGAAGTTGGGATGATATCTGCGGAGGGAATAGAGAAGTGGGGATGATATCTGCGGAGGGAATAGAGAAGTCGGGATGATATCGGCGGAGGGAATAGAGAAGTCGGGATGATATCTGCGGAGGGAATAGAGAAGTCGGGATGATATCGGCGGAGGGGATAGAGCAGTCGGGATGATATCTGCGGAGGGGATAGAGAAGTCGGGATGATATCTGCGGAGGGAATAGAGAAGTCGGGATGATATCTGCGGAGGGGATAGAGAAGTCGGGATGATATCTGCAGAGGGAATAGAGAAGTCGGGATGATATCGGCGGAGGGAATAGAGAAGTCGGGATGATATCTGCGGAGGGAATAGAGAAGAGGGGATGATATCTGCAGAGGGGATAGAGATAGAGAAGTCGGGATGATATCTGCGGAGGGAATAGAGAAGTCGGGATGATATCTGCGGAGGGAATAGAGAAGTCGGGATGATATCTGCAGAGGGGATAGAGAAGTCGGGATGATATCTGCGGAGGGAATAGAGAAGTCGGGATGATATCTGCGGAGGGAATAGAGAAGTCGGGATGATATCTGCAGAGGGGATAGAGAAGTCGGGATGATATCTGCGGAGGGAATAGAGAAGTCGGGATGATATCTGCGGAGGGAATAGAGAAGTCGGGATGATATCGGCGGAGGGAATAGAGCAGTCGGGATGATATCTGCGGAGGGGATAGAGAAGTCGGGATGATATCTGCAGAGGGAATAGAGAAGTCGGGATGATATCTGCGGAGGGAATAGAGAAGTTGGGATGATATCTGCGGAGGGAATAGAGAAGTCGGGATGATATCTGCGGAGGGAATAGAGAAGTTGGGATGATATCTGCGGAGGGAATAGAGAAGTTGGGATGATATCTGCGGAGGGAATAGAGAAGTCGGGATGATATCGGCGGAGGGAATAGAGAAGTTGGGATGATATCGGCGGAGGGAATAGAGAGGTCGGGATGATATCGGCGGAGGGGATAGAGAAGTCGGGATGATATCTGCAGAGGGAATAGAGAAGTCGGGATGAATATCTGCGGAGGGAATAGAGAAGTTGGGATGATATCTGCGGAGGGAATAGAGAAGTCGGGATGATATCTGCGGAGGGAATAGAGAAGTTGGGATGATATCTGCGGAGGGAATAGAGAAGTTGGGATGATATCTGCGGAGGGAATAGAGAAGTCGGGATGATATCTGCGGAGGGAATAGAGAAGTTGGGATGATATCTGCGGAGGGAATAGAGAAGTGGTGATGATATCTGCGGAGGGAATAGAGAAGTCGGGATGATATCTGCAGAGGGAATAGAGAAGTTGGGATGATATCTGCGGAGGGAATAGAGAAGTTGGGATGATATCTGCGGAGGGAATAGAGAAGTCGGGATGATATCTGCAGAGGGAATAGAGAAGTCGGGATGATATCGGCGGAGGGAATAGAGAAGTTGGGATGATATCTGCGGAGGGAATAGAGAAGTCGGGATGATATTTGCGGAGGGAATAGAGAAGTCGGGATGATATCTGCAGAGGGGATAGAGAAGTCGGGATGATATCTGCGGAGGGAATAGAGAAGTCGGGATGATATTTGCAGAGGGGATAGAGAAGTGGGGATGATATCTGCGGAGGGGATAGAGAAGTCGGGATGATATCTGCGGAGGGAATAGAGAAGTCGGGATGATATCTGCGGAGGGAATAGAGAAGTTGGGATGATATCTGCGGAGGGAATAGAGAAGTCGGGATGATATCTGCGGAGGGAATAGAGAAGTTGGGATGATATCTGCGGAGGGAATAGAGAAGTGGGGATGATATCTGCGGAGGGAATAGAGAAGTCGGGATGATATCTGCAGAGGGAATAGAGAAGTTGGGATGATATCTGCGGAGGGAATAGAGAAGTTGGGATGATATCTGCGGAGGGAATAGAGAAGTGGGGATGATATCTGCGGAGGGAATAGAGAAGTCGGGATGATATCTGCGGAGGGAATAGAGAAGTTGGGATGATATCTGCGGAGGGAATAGAGAAGTGGGGATGATATCTGCGGAGGGAATAGAGAAGTCGGGATGATATCGGCGGAGGGAATAGAGAAGTCGGGATGATATCTGCGGAGGGAATAGAGAAGTCGGGATGATATCGGCGGAGGGGATAGAGCAGTCGGGATGATATCTGCGGAGGGGATAGAGAAGTCGGGATGATATCTGCGGAGGGAATAGAGAAGTCGGGATGATATCTGCGGAGGGAATAGAGAAGTTGGGATGATATCTGCGGAGGGGATAGAGAAGTCAGGATGATATCTGCGGAGGGGATAGAGAAGTGGGGATGATATCGGCGGAGGGAATAGAGAAGTCGGGATGATATCTGCGGAGGGAATAGAGAAGTCGGGATGATATCTGCGGAGGGAATAGAGAAGTTGGGATGATATCTGCGGAGGGAATAGAGAAGTCGGGATGATATCTGCAGAGGGAATAGAGAAGTCGGGATGATATCGGCGGAGGGAATAGAGAAGTCGGGATGATATCTGCGGAGGGAATAGAGAAGTTGGGATGATATCTGCGGAGGGAATAGAGAAGTCGGGATGATATCTGCAGAGGGAATAGAGAAGTCGGGATGATATCTGCGGAGGGAATAGAGAAGTTGGGATGATATCTGCGGAGGGAATAGAGAAGTCGGGATGATATCTGCGGAGGGAATAGAGAAGTCGGGATGATATCTGCAGAGGGAATAGAGAAGTCGGGATGATATCGGCGGAGGGAATAGAGAAGTCGGGATGATATCTGCGGAGGGAATAGAGAAGTCGGGATGATATCTGCGGAGGGGATAGAGAAGTCGGGATGATATCGGCGGAGGGAATAGAGAAGTCGGGATGATATCGGCGGAGGGAACAGAGAAGTGGGGATGATATCTGCGGAGGGAATAGAGAAGTCGGGATGATATCTGCGGAGGGAATAGAGAAGTCGGGATGATATCTGCGGAGGGAATAGAGAAGTCGGGATGATATCGGCGGAGGGGATAGAGAAGTCGGGATGATATCTGCGGAGGGGATAGAGAAGTCGGGATGATATCTGCGGAGGGAATAGAGAAGTCGGGATGATATCGGCGGAGGGAATAGAGAAGTCGGGATGATATCTGCGGAGGGAATGGAGAAGTCGGGATGATATCTGCGGAGGGAATAGAGAAGTCGGGATGATATCTGCGGAGGGAAGAGAAGTCGGGATGATATCTGCGGAGGGAATAGAGAAGTCGGGATGATATCTGCGGAGGGAATAGAGAAGTCGGGATGATATCGGCGGAGGGAATAGAGAAGTCGGGATGATATCTGCGGAGGGAATAGAGAAGTCGGGATGATATCTGCGGAGGGAATAGAGAAGTTGGGATGATATCTGCGGAGGGAATAGAGAAGTGGGGATGATATCGGCGGAGGGGATAGAGAAGTCGGGATGATATCTGCGGAGGGAATAGAGAAGTTGGGATGATATCTGCGGAGGGAATAGAGAAGTCGGGATGATATCTGCGGAGGGAATAGAGAAGTCGGGATGATATCTGCGGAGGGAATAGAGAAGTTGGGATGATATCTGCAGAGGGGATAGAGAAGTGGGGATGATATCTGCGGAGGGAATAGAGAAGTCGGGATGATATCGGCGGAGGGAATAGAGAAGTTGGGATGATATCGGCGGAGGGAATAGAGAGGTCGGGATGATATCGGCGGAGGGGATAGAGAAGTCGGGATGATATCTGCAGAGGGAATAGAGAAGTCGGGATGAATATCTGCGGAGGGAATAGAGAAGTTGGGATGATATCTGCGGAGGGAATAGAGAAGTCGGGATGATATCTGCGGAGGGAATAGAGAAGTTGGGATGATATCTGCGGAGGGAATAGAGAAGTTGGGATGATATCTGCGGAGGGAATAGAGAAGTCGGGATGATATCTGCGGAGGGAATAGAGAAGTTGGGATGATATCTGCGGAGGGAATAGAGAAGTCGGGATGATATCTGCAGAGGGAATAGAGAAGTTGGGATGATATCTGCGGAGGGAATAGAGAAGTTGGGATGATATCTGCGGAGGGAATAGAGAAGTCGGGATGATATTTGCGGAGGGAATAGAGAAGTCGGGATGATATCTGCAGAGGGGATAGAGAAGTCGGGATGATATCTGCGGAGGGAATAGAGAAGTCGGGATGATATCTGCAGAGGGGATAGAGAAGTGGGGATGATATCTGCGGAGGGGATAGAGAAGTCGGGATGATATCTGCGGAGGGGATAGAGAAGTCGGGATGATATCTGCGGAGGGAATAGAGAAGTCGGGATGATATCTGCGGAGGGAATAGAGAAGTCGGGATGATATCTGCGGAGGGAATAGAGAAGTCGGGATGATATCTGCGGAGGGAATAGAGAAGTCGGGATGATATCTGCGGAGGGAATAGAGAAGTCGGGATGATATCGGCGGAGGGAATAGAGAAGTCGGGATGATATCTGCGGAGGGAATAGAGAAGTCGGGATGATATCTGCGGAGGGAATAGAGAAGAGGGGATGATATCTGCAGAGGGGATAGAGAAGTCGGGATGATATCTGCGGAGGGAATAGAGAAGTCGGGATGATATCTGCGGAGGGAATAGAGAAGTCGGGATGATATCTGCAGAGGGGATAGAGAAGTCGGGATGATATCTGCGGAGGGAATAGAGAAGTCGGGATGATATCTGCAGAGGGAATAGAGAAGTCGGGATGATATCTGCGGAGGGAATAGAGAAGTCGGGATGATATCTGCAGAGGGGATAGAGAAGTCGGGATGATATCGGCGGAGGGAATAGAGAAGTCGGGATGATACCTGCGGAGGGGATAGAGAAGTCGGGATGATATCTGCGGAGGGGATAGAGAAGTCGGGATGATATCTGCGGAGGGAATAGAGAAGTTGGGATGATATCTGCGGAGGGGATAGAGAAGTCGGGATGATATCGGTGGAGGGAATAGAGAAGTCGGGATGATATCTGCGGAGGGAATAGAGAAGTCGGGATGATATCTGCAGAGAGAATAGAGAAGTCGGGATGATACCTGCGGAGGGGATAGAGAAGTCGGGATGATATCTGCGGAGGGGATAGAGAAGTCGGGATGATATCTGCGGAGGGAATAGAGAAGTCGGGATGATATCTGCAGAGGGAATAGAGAAGTCGGGATGATATCTGCGGAGGGAATAGAGAAGTTGGGATGATATCTGCGGAGGGAATAGAGAAGTCGGGATGATATCGGCGGAGGGAATAGAGCAGTCGGGATGATATCTGCGGAGGGAATAGAGAAGTTGGGATGATATCGGCGGAGGGAATAGAGAAGTCGGGATGATATCTGCGGAGGGAATAGAGAAGTCGGGATGATATCTGCGGAGGGGGTAGAGAAGTCGGGATGATATCTGCGGAGGGAATAGAGAAGTCGGTGTGATATCTGCAGAGGGAATAGAGAAGTCGGGATGATATCTGCGGAGGGAATAGAGAAGTCGGGATGATATCGGCGGAGGGAATAGAGAAGTCGGGATGATATCTGCGGAGGGAATAGAGAAGTCGGGATGATATCTGCAGAGGGGATAGAGAAGTCGGGATGATATCTGCGGAGGGAATAGAGAAGTGGGGATGATATCTGCGGAGGGAATAGAGAAGTCGGGATGATATCGGCGGAGGGAATAGAGAAGTCGGGATGATATCGGCGGAGGGGATAGAGAAGTCGGGATGATATCTGCAGAGGGAATAGAGAAGTCGGGATGATATCTGCGGAGGGAATAGAGAAGTTGGGATGATATCTGCAGAGGGGATAGAGAAGTGGGGATGATATCTGCAGAGGGAATAGAGAAGTCGGGATGATATCTGCGGAGGGAATAGAGAAGTCGGGATGATATCTGCGGAGGGATTAGAGAAGTCGGGATGATATCTGCGGAGGGAATAGAGAAGTCGGGATGATATCGGCGGAGGGAATAGAGAAGTCGGGATGATATCTGCGGAGGGAATAGAGAAGTCGGGATGATATCTGCAGAGGGGATAGAGAAGTCGGGATGATATCTGCGGAGGGAATAGAGAAGTGGGGATGATATCTGCGGAGGGAATAGAGAAGTCGGGATGATATCTGCGGAGGGAATAGAGAAGTCGGGATGATATCTGCAGAGGGGATAGAGAAGTCGGGATGATATCGGCGGAGGGGATAGAGAAGTCGGGATGATATCTGCAGAGGGAATAGAGAAGTCGGGATGATATCTGCGGAGGGAATAGAGAAGTTGGGATGATATCTGCAGAGGGGATAGAGAAGTGGGGATGATATCTGCAGAGGGAATAGAGAAGTCGGGATGATATCTGCGGAGGGAATAGAGAAGTCGGGATGATATCTGCGGAGGGATTAGAGAAGTCGGGATGATATCTGCGGAGGGAATAGAGAACTTGGGATGATATCTGCGGAGGGAATAGAGAAGTGGGGATGATATCTGCGGAGGGAATAGAGAAGTGGGGATGATATCTGCGGAGGGAATAGAGAAGTGGGGATGATATCTGCGGAGGGAATAGAGAAGTGGGGATGATATCTGCGGAGGGAATAGAGAAGTTGGGATGATATCTGCAGAGGGAATAGAGAAGTCGGTGTGATATCTGCAGAGGGAATAGAGAAGTCGGGATGATATCTGCGGAGGGAATAGAGAAGTCGGGATGATATCTGCGGAGGGGATAGAGAAGTCGGGATGATATCTGCGGAGGGAATAGAGAAGTTGGGATGATATCTGCGGAGGGAATAGAGAAGTCGGGATGATATCTGCGGAGGGAATAGAGAAGTCGGGATGATATCTGCGGAGGGAATAGAGAAGTTGGGATGATATCTGCGGAGGGAATAGAGAAGTTGGGATGATATCTGCGGAGGGAATAGAGAAGTCGGGATGATATCTGCGGAGGGGATAGAGAAGTCGGGATGATATCTGCAGAGGGAATAGAGAAGTCGGGATGATATCGGCGGAGGGAATAGAGAAGTCGGGATGATATCGGCGGAGGGGATAGAGAAGTCGGGATGATATCTGCGGAGGGAATAGAGAAGTGGGGATGATATCTGCGGAGGGAATAGAGAAGTCGGGATGATATCTGCGGAGGGAATAGAGAAGTCGGGATGATATCGGCGGAGGGGATAGAGAAGTCGGGATGATATCTGCGGAGGGAATAGAGAAGTGGGGATGATATCTGCGGAGGGAATAGAGAAGTGGGGATGATATCGGTGGAGGGAATAGAGAGGTCGGGATGATATCTGCGGAGGGAATAGAGAAGTCGGGATGATATCTGCGGAGGGAATAGAGAAGTCGGGATGATATCTGCGGAGGGAATAGAGAAGTCGGGATGATATCTGCGGAGGGAATAGAGAAGTCGGGATGATATCTGCGGAGGGAATAGAGAAGTCGGGATGATATCGGTGGAGGGAATAGAGAAGTCGGGATGATATCTGCGGAGGGAATAGAGAAGTCGGGATGATATCTGCAGAGGGGATAGAGAAGTCGGGATGATATCTGCGGAGGGAATAGAGAAGTTGGGATGATATCTGCGGAGGGAATAGAGAAGTCGGGATGATATCTGCGGAGGGAATAGAGAAGTCGGGATGATATCGGCGGAGGGAATAGAGAAGTCGGGATGATATCTGCGGAGGGAATAGAGAAGTCGGGATGATATCTGCGGAGGGAATAGAGAAGTTGGGATGATATCGGCGGAGGGGATAGAGAAGTCGGGATGATATCTGCGGAGGGAATAGAGAAGTCGGGATGATATCTGCGGAGGGAATAGAGAAGTCGGGATGATATCGGCGGAGGGAATAGAGAAGTCGGGATGATATCTGCGGAGGGAATAGAGAAGTCGGGATGATATCTGCAGAGGGGATAGAGAAGTCGGGATGATATCTGCGGAGGGAATAGAGAAGTCGGGATGATATCTGCAGAGGGAATAGAGAAGTCGGGATGATATCTGCGGAGGGGATAGAGAAGTCGGGATGATATCGGCGGAGGGAATAGAGAAGTCGGGATGATATCTGCGGAGGGAATAGAGAAGTTGGGATGATATCTGCAGAGGGAATAGAGAAGACGGGATGATATCTGCGGAGGGGATAGAGAAGTCGGGATGATATCTGCGGAGGGAATAGAGAAGTCGGGATGATATCTGCAGAGGGAATAGAGAAGTCGGGATGATATCGGCAGAGGGGATAGAGAAGTCGGGATGATATCTGCGGAGGGGATAGAGAAGTCGGGATGATATCTGCGGAGGGAATAGAGAAGTGTGGATGATATCTGCGGAGGGAATAGAGAAGTCGGGATGATATCGGCGGAGGAAATAGAGAAGTCGGGATGATATCTGCGGAGGGAATAGAGAAGTCGGGATGATATCGGCGGAGGGAATAGAGAAGTCGGGATGATATCTGCGGAGGGAATAGAGAAGTCGGGATGATATCTGCGGAGGGAATAGAGAAGTCGGGATGATATCTGCGGAGGGAATAGAGAAGTCGGGATGATATCTGCGGAGGGAATAGAGAAGTCGGGATGATATCTGCGGAGGGAATAGAGAAGTCAGGATGATATCGGCGGAGGGAATAGAGATGTCGGGATGATATCTGCAGAGGGAATAGAGAAGTCAGGATGATATCTGCGGAGGGAATAGAGAAGTGGGGATGATATCGGCGGAGGGAATAGAGAAGTCGGGATGATATCTGCAGAGGGGATAGAGAAGTCGGGATGATATCTGCGGAGGGAATAGAGAAGTCGGGATGATATCTGCGGAGGGAATAGAGAAGTTGGGATGATATCTGCAGAGGGGATAGAGAAGTCGGGATGATATCTGCGGAGGGAATAGAGAAGTTGGGATGATATCGGCGGAGGGGATAGAGAAGTCGGGATGATATCTGCGGAGGGAATAGAGAAGTCGGGATGATATCTGCGGAGGGAATAGAGAAGTTGGGATGATATCTGCGGAGGGAATAGAGAAGTCGGGATGATATCTGCGGAGGGAATAGAGAAGTCGGGATGATATCTGCGGAGGGAATAGAGAAGTCGGGATGATATCTGCGGAGGGAATAGAGAAGTCGGGATGATATCTGCAGAGGGAATAGAGAAGTCGGGATGATATCTGCGGAGGGAATAGAGAAGTCGGGATGATATCTGCGGAGGGAATAGAGAAGTCGGGATGATATCTGCGGAGGGAATAGAGAAGTCGGGATGATATCTGCGGAGGGGATAGAGAAGTCGGGATGATATCTGCGGAGGGAATAGAGAAGTCGGGATGATATCTGCAGAGGGAATAGAGAAGTCGGGATGATATCTGCAGAGGGAATAGAGAAGTCGGGATGATATCTGCGGAGGGAATAGAGAAGTCGGGATGATATCTGCGGAGGGAATAGAGAAGTCGGGATGATATCTGCGGAGGGAATAGAGAAGTCGGGATGATATCGGCGGAGGGAATAGAGAAGTCGGGATGATATCTGCGGAGGGAATAGAGAAGTCGGGATGCTATCGGCGGAGGGAATAGAGAAGTGGGGATGATATCTGCAGAGGAGATAGAGAAGTCGGGATGATATCTGCGGAGGGGATAGAGAAGTCGGGATGATATCGGCGGAGGGAATAGAGAAGTTGGGATGATATCTGCAGAGGGAATAGAGAAGACGGGATGATATCTGCGGAGGGGATAGAGAAGTCGGGATGATATCTGCGGAGGGAATAGAGAAGTCGGGATGATATCGGCGGAGGGAATAGAGAAGTCGGGATGATATCTGCGGAGGGAATAGAGAAGTCGGGATGATATCGGCAGAGGGGATAGAGAAGTCGGGATGATATCTGCGGAGGGGATAGAGAAGTCGGGATGATATCTGCGGAGGGAATAGAGAAGTGTGGATGATATCTGCGGAGGGAATAGAGAAGTCGGGATGATATCGGCGGAGGAAATAGAGAAGTCGGGATGATATCTGCGGAGGGAATAGAGAAGTCGGGATGATATCGGCGGAGGGAATAGAGAAGTCGGGATGATATCTGCGGAGGGAATAGAGAAGTCGGGATGATATCTGCGGAGGGAATAGAGAAGTCGGGATGATATCTGCGGAGGGAATAGAGAAGTCGGGATGATATCTGCGGAGGGAATAGAGAAGTCGGGATGATATCTGCGGAGGGAATAGAGAAGTCGGGATGATATCGGCGGAGGGAATAGAGATGTCGGGATGATATCTGCAGAGGGAATAGAGAAGTCAGGATGATATCTGCGGAGGGAATAGAGAAGTTGGGATGATATCTGCAGAGGGAATAGAGAAGTGGGGATGATATCGGCGGAGGGAATAGAGAAGTCGGGATGATATCTGCAGAGGGGATAGAGAAGTCGGGATGATATCTGCGGAGGGAATAGAGAAGTCGGGATGATATCTGCGGAGGGAATAGAGAAGTTGGGATGATATCTGCAGAGGGGATAGAGAAGTCGGGATGATATCTGCGGAGGGAATAGAGAAGTTGGGATGATATCGGCGGAGGGGATAGAGAAGTCGGAATGATATCTGCGGAGGGAATAGAGAAGTCGGGATGATATCTGCGGAGGGAATAGAGAAGTCGGGATGATATCTGCGGAGGGAATAGAGAAGTCGGGATGATATCTGCGGAGGGAATAGAGTAGTCGGGATGATATCTGCGGAGGGAATAGAGAAGTCGGGATGATATCTGCGGAGGGAATAGAGAAGTCGGGATGCTATCGGCGGAGGGAATAGAGAAGTGGGGATGATATCTGCAGAGGAGATAGAGAAGTCGGGATGATATCTGCGGAGGGAATAGAGAAGTGGGGATGATATCGGCGGAGGGAATAGAGAAGTCGGGATGATATCGGCGGAGGGAATAGAGAAGTGGGGATGATATCGGCGGAGGGAATAGAGAAGTGGGGATGATATCTGCGGAGGGAATAGAGAAGTCGGGATGATATCTGCAGAGGGAATAGAGAAGTCGGGATGATATCTGCGGAGGGAATAGAGAAGTCGGGATGATATCTGCGGAGGGAATAGAGAAGTCGGGATGATATCGGCGGAGGGAATAGAGATGTCGGGATGATATCTGCAGAGGGAATAGAGAAGTCAGGATGATATCTGCGGAGGGAATAGAGAAGTGGGGATGATATCGGCGGAGGGAATAGAGAAGTCGGGATGATATCTGCAGAGGGGATAGAGAAGTCGGGATGATATCTGCGGAGGGAATAGAGAAGTCGGGATGATATCTGTGGAGGGAATAGAGAAGTTGGGATGATATCTGCAGAGGGGATAGAGAAGTCGGGATGATATCTGCGGAGGGAATAGAGAAGTTGGGATGATATCGGCGGAGGGGATAGAGAAGTCGGGATGATATCTGCGGAGGGAATAGAGAAGTCGGGATGATATCTGCGGAGGGAATAGAGAAGTCGGGATGATATCTGCGGAGGGAATAGAGAAGTCGGGATGATATCTGCGGAGGGAATAGAGAAGTCGGGATGATATCTGCGGAGGGAATAGAGAAGTCGGGATGATATCTGCGGAGGGAATAGAGAAGTCGGGATGATATCTGCGGAGGGAATAGAGAAGTCGGGATGATATCTGCGGAGGGAATAGAGAAGTTGGGATGATATCTGCGGAGGGAATAGAGAAGTCGGGATGATATCTGCGGAGGGAATAGAGAAGTCGGGATGATATCTGCGGAGGGAATAGAGAAGTCGGGATGATATCTGCGGAGGGAATAGAGAAGTCGGGATGATATCTGCGGAGGGAATAGAGAAGTCGGGATGATATCTGCGGAGGGAATAGAGAAGTCGGGATGATATCGGCGGAGGGGATAGAGAAGTCGGGATGATATCTGCGGAGGGAATAGAGAAGTCGGGGTGATATCTGCGGAGGGGATAGAGAAGTCGGGATGATATCTGCGGAGGGAATAGAGAAGTCGGGATGATATCTGCGGAGGGATAGAGAAGTCGGGATGATATCTGCGGAGGGAATAGAGAAGTCGGGATGATATCGGCGGAGGGAATAGAGAAGTCGGGATGATATCTGCGGAGGGAATAGAGAAGTCGGGATGCTATCGGCGGAGGGAATAGAGAAGTGGGGATGATATCTGCAGAGGAGATAGAGAAGTCGGGATGATATCTGCGGAGGGAATAGAGAAGTGGGGATGATATCGGCGGAGGGAATAGAGAAGTGGGGATGATATCTGCGGAGGGAATAGAGAAGTCGGGATGATATCTGCAGAGGGAATAGAGAAGTCGGGATGATATCGGCGGAGGGAATAGAGAAGTCGGGATGATATCGGCGGAGGGAATAGAGAAGTCGGGATGATATCTGCGGAGGGAATAGAGAAGTCGGGATGATATCTGCAGAGGGAATAGAGAAGTCGGGATGATATCTGCGGAGGGGATAGAGAAGTCGGGATGATATCTGCGGAGGGAATAGAGAAGTCAGGATGATATCGGCGGAGGGAATAGAGAAGTCGGGATGATATCTGCAGAGGGAATAGAGAAGTTGGGATGATATCTGCGGAGGGAATAGAGAAGTGGGGATGATATCGGTGGAGGGAATAGAGAGGTCGGGATGATATCTGCGGAGGGAATAGAGAAGTGGGGATGATATCGGCGGAGGGGATAGAGAAGTCGGGATGATATCTGCGGAGGGAATAGAGAAGTCGGGATGATATCTGCGGAGGGAATAGAGAAGTCGGGATGATATCTGCGGAGGGGATAGAGAAGTTGGGATGATATCTGCGGAGGGAATAGAGAAGTCGGGATGATATCTGCGGAGGGAATAGAGAAGTCGGGATGATATCGGCGGAGGGAATAGAGAAGTCGGGATGATATCTGCGGAGGGAATAGAGAAGTCGGGATGATATCTGCAGAGGGGATAGAGAAGTCGGGATGATATCTGCGGAGGGAATAGAGAAGTCGGGATGATATCTGCAGAGGGAATAGAGAAGTCGGGATGATATCTGCGGAGGGAATAGAGAAGTCGGGATGATATCGGCGGAGGGGATAGAGAAGTCGGGATGATATCTGCGGAGGGGATAGAGAAGTCAGGATGATATCGGCGGAGGGGATAGAGAAGTCGGGATGATATCTGCGGAGGGAATAGAGAAGTCGGGATGATATCTGCAGAGGGAATAGAGAAGTCGGGATGATATCTGCGGAGGGGATAGAGAAGTCGGGATGATATCTGCGGAGGGAATAGAGAAGTCAGGATGATATCGGCGGAGGGAATAGAGAAGTCGGGATGATATCTGCAGAGGGAATAGAGAAGTTGGGATGATATCTGCGGAGGGAATAGAGAAGTGGGGATGATATCTGCGGAGGGGATAGAGAAGTCGGGATGATATCTGCGGAGGGGATAGAGAAGTCAGGATGATATCTGCGGAGGGAATAGAGAAGTCGGGATGATATCTGCGGAGGGAATAGAGAAGTTGGGATGATATCTGCGGAGGGAATAGAGAAGTCGGGATGATATCTGCGGAGGGAATAGAGAAGTCGGGATGATATCTGCGGAGGGAATAGAGAAGTCGGGATGATATCTGCGGAGGGAATAGAGAAGTCGGGATGATATCTGCGGAGGGAATAGAGAAGTCGGGATGATATTGGCGGAGGGAATAGAGAAGTCGGGATGATATCGGCGGAGGGGATAGAGCAGTCGGGATGATATCTGCGGAGGGAATAGAGAAGTCGGGATGATATCTGCGGAGGGGATAGAGAAGTCAGGATGATATCGGCGGAGGGGATAGAGAAGTCGGGATGATATCTGCGGAGGGAATAGAGAAGTCGGGATGATATCTGCGGAGGGAATAGAGAAGTTGGGATGATATCTGCGGAGGGAATAGAGAAGTCGGGATGATATCTGCAGAGGGAATAGAGAAGTCGGGATGATATCTGCGGAGGGAATAGAGAAGTCAGGATGATATCGGCGGAGGGAATAGAGAAGTCGGGATGATATCTGCGGAGGGAATAGAGAAGTTGGGATGATATCTGCGGAGGGAATAGAGAAGTGGGGATGATATCTGCGGAGGGGATAGAGAAGTCGGGATGATATCTGCGGAGGGGATAGAGAAGTCAGGATGATATCTGCGGAGGGAATAGAGAAGTCGGGATGATATCTGCGGAGGGAATAGAGAAGTTGGGATGATATCTGCGGAGGGAATAGAGAAGTCGGGATGATATCTGCGGAGGGAATAGAGAAGTCGGGATGATATCTGCGGAGGGAATAGAGAAGTCGGGATGATATCTGCGGAGGGAATAGAGAAGTCGGGATGATATCTGCGGAGGGAATAGAGAAGTCGGGATGATATTGGCGGAGGGAATAGAGAAGTCGGGATGATATCGGCGGAGGGGATAGAGCAGTCGGGATGATATCTGCGGAGGGAATAGAGAAGTCGGGATGATATCTGCGGAGGGAATAGAGAAGTCGGGATGATATCTGCGGAGGGAATAGAGAAGTTGGGATGATATCTGCAGAGGGAATAGAGAAGTCGGGATGATATCTGCGGAGGGAATAGAGAAGTCGGGATGATATCTGCGGAGGGAATAGAGAAGTCGGGATGATATCTGCGGAGGGGATAGAGAAGTCAGGATGATATCGGCGGAGGGGATAGAGAAGTCGGGATGATATCTGCGGAGGGAATAGAGAAGTCGGGATGATATCTGCGGAGGGAATAGAGAAGTCGGGATGATATCTGCGGAGGGAATAGAGAAGTCGGGATGATATCTGCGGAGGGAATAGAGAAGTTGGGATGATATCTGCGGAGGGAATAGAGAAGTGGGGATGATATCTGCGGAGGGAATAGAGAAGTCGGGATGATATCGGCGGAGGGAATAGAGAAGTCGGGATGATATCTGCAGAGGGGATAGAGAAGTGGGGATGATATCTGCGGAGGGAATAGAGAAGTCGGGATGATATCTGCGGAGGGAATAGAGAAGTCGGGATGATATCTGCGGAGGGAATAGAGAAGTCGGGATGATATCTGCGGAGGGAATAGAGAAGTCGGGATGATATCTGCGGAGGGAATAGAGAAGTCGGGATGATATCTGCGGAGGGAATAGAGAAGTCGGGATGATATCTGCGGAGGGAATAGAGAAGTCGGGATGATATCTGCGGAGGGAATAGAGAAGTCGGGATGATATCGGCGGAGGGGATAGAGCAGTTGGGATGATATCTGCGGAGGGAATAGAGAAGTCGGGATGATATCTGCGGAGGGGATAGAGAAGTCAGGATGATATCGGCGGAGGGAATAGAGAAGTCGGGATGATATCTGCGGAGGGAATAGAGAAGTTGGGATGATATCTGCGGAGGGAATAGAGAAGTGGGGATGATATCTGCGGAGGGGATAGAGAAGTCGGGATGATATCTGCGGAGGGGATAGAGAAGTCAGGATGATATCTGCGGAGGGAATAGAGAAGTCGGGATGATATCTGCGGAGGGAATAGAGAAGTCGGGATGATATCTGCGGAGGGAATAGAGAAGTCGGGATGATATCTGCGGAGGGAATAGAGAAGTCGGGATGATATCTGCGGAGGGAATAGAGAAGTCGGGATGATATCGGCGGAGGGGATAGAGAAGTGGGGATGATATCTGCGGAGGGAATAGAGAAGTGGGGATGATATCTGCGGAGGGAATAGAGAAGTCGGGATGATATCGGTGGAGGGAATAGAGAAGTCGGGATGATATCTGCGGAGGGAATAGAGAAGTCGGGATGATATCTGCAGAGGGGATAGAGAAGTCGGGATGATATCTGCGGAGGGAATAGAGAAGTCGGGATGATATCTGCGGAGGGAATAGAGAAGTTGGGATGATATCTGCGGAGGGAATAGAGAAGTCGGGATGATATCTGCAGAGGGAATAGAGAAGTCGGGATGATATCTGCAGAGGGAATAGAGAAGTCGGGATGATATCTGCGGAGGGGATAGAGAAGTCGGGATGATATCTGCGGAGGGGATAGAGAAGTCGGGATGATATCTGCGGAGGGAATAGAGAAGTCAGGATGATATCGGCGGAGGGAATAGAGAAGTCGGGATGATATCTGCGGAGGGAATAGAGAAGTTGGGATGATATCTGCGGAGGGAATAGAGAAGTGGGGATGATATCTGCGGAGGGGATAGAGAAGTCGGGATGATATCTGCAGAGGGGATAGAGAAGTCGGGATGATATCTGCGGAGGGAATAGAGAAGTCGGGATGATATCGGCGGAGGGAATAGAGAAGTCGGGATGATATCTGCAGAGGGAATAGAGAAGTCGGGATGATATCTGCGGAGGGAATAGAGAAGTTGGGATGATATCTGCGGAGGGAATAGAGAAGTCAGGATGATATCGGCGGAGGGAATAGAGAAGTCGGGATGATATCTGCAGAGGGGATAGAGAAGTCGGGATGATATCGGCGGAGGGAATAGAGCAGTCAGGATGATATCGGCGGAGGGAATAGAGAAGTCGGGATGATATCTGCGGAGGGAATAGAGAAGTCGGGATGATATCTGCGGAGGGAATAGAGAAGTCGGGATGATATCTGCGGAGGGAATAGAGAAGTCGGGATGATATCTGCGGAGGGAATAGAGAAGTCGGGATGATATCGGCGGAGGGGATAGAGAAGTCGGGATGATATCTGCGGAGGGAATAGAGAAGTCGGGGTGATATCTGCGGAGGGGATAGAGAAGTCGGGATGATATCTGCGGAGGGAATAGAGAAGTCGGGATGATATCTGCGGAGGGATAGAGAAGTCGGGATGATATCTGCGGAGGGAATAGAGAAGTCGGGATGATATCGGCGGAGGGAATAGAGAAGTCGGGATGATATCTGCGGAGGGAATAGAGAAGTCGGGATGCTATCGGCGGAGGGAATAGAGAAGTGGGGATGATATCTGCAGAGGAGATAGAGAAGTCGGGATGATATCTGCGGAGGGAATAGAGAAGTGGGGATGATATCGGCGGAGGGAATAGAGAAGTGGGGATGATATCTGCGGAGGGAATAGAGAAGTCGGGATGATATCTGCAGAGGGAATAGAGAAGTCGGGATGATATCGGCGGAGGGAATAGAGAAGTCGGGATGATATCGGCGGAGGGAATAGAGAAGTCGGGATGATATCGGCGGAGGGGATAGAGAAGTCGGGATGATATCTGCGGAGGGAATAGAGAAGTCGGGATGATATCTGCGGAGGGAATAGAGAAGTCGGGATGATATCTGCGGAGGGGATAGAGAAGTTGGGATGATATCTGCGGAGGGAATAGAGAAGTCGGGATGATATCTGCGGAGGGAATAGAGAAGTCGGGATGATATCGGTGGAGGGAATAGAGAAGTCGGGATGATATCTGCGGAGGGAATAGAGAAGTCGGGATGATATCTGCAGAGGGGATAGAGAAGTCGGGATGATATCTGCGGAGGGAATAGAGAAGTCGGGATGATATCTGCAGAGGGAATAGAGAAGTCGGGATGATATCTGCGGAGGGAATAGAGAAGTCGGGATGATATCGGCGGAGGGGATAGAGAAGTCGGGATGATATCTGCGGAGGGGATAGAGAAGTCAGGATGATATCGGCGGAGGGGATAGAGAAGTCGGGATGATATCTGCGGAGGGAATAGAGAAGTCGGGATGATATCTGCAGAGGGAATAGAGAAGTCGGGATGATATCTGCGGAGGGGATAGAGAAGTCGGGATGATATCTGCGGAGGGAATAGAGAAGTCAGGATGATATCGGCGGAGGGAATAGAGTAGTCGGGATGATATCTGCAGAGGGAATAGAGAAGTTGGGATGATATCTGCGGAGGGAATAGAGAAGTGGGGATGATATCTGCGGAGGGGATAGAGAAGTCGGGATGATATCTGCGGAGGGGATAGAGAAGTCAGGATGATATCTGCGGAGGGAATAGAGAAGTCGGGATGATATCTGCGGAGGGAATAGAGAAGTTGGGATGATATCTGCGGAGGGAATAGAGAAGTCGGGATGATATCTGCGGAGGGAATAGAGAAGTCGGGATGATATCTGCGGAGGGAATAGAGAAGTCGGGATGATATCTGCGGAGGGAATAGAGAAGTCGGGATGATATCTGCGGAGGGAATAGAGAAGTCGGGATGATATTGGCGGAGGGAATAGAGAAGTCGGGATGATATCGGCGGAGGGGATAGAGCAGTCGGGATGATATCTGCGGAGGGAATAGAGAAGTCGGGATGATATCTGCGGAGGGGATAGAGAAGTCAGGATGATATCGGCGGAGGGGATAGAGAAGTCGGGATGATATCTGCGGAGGGAATAGAGAAGTCGGGATGATATCTGCGGAGGGAATAGAGAAGTTGGGATGATATCTGCGGAGGGAATAGAGAAGTCGGGATGATATCTGCAGAGGGAATAGAGAAGTCGGGATGATATCTGCGGAGGGAATAGAGAAGTCAGGATGATATCGGCGGAGGGAATAGAGAAGTCGGGATGATATCTGCGGAGGGAATAGAGAAGTTGGGATGATATCTGCGGAGGGAATAGAGAAGTGGGGATGATATCTGCGGAGGGGATAGAGAAGTCGGGATGATATCTGCGGAGGGGATAGAGAAGTCGGGATGATATCTGCGGAGGGAATAGAGAAGTCGGGATGATATCTGCGGAGGGAATAGAGAAGTCGGGATGATATTGGCGGAGGGAATAGAGAAGTCGGGATGATATCGGCGGAGGGGATAGAGCAGTCGGGATGATATCTGCGGAGGGAATAGAGAAGTCGGGATGATATCTGCGGAGGGAATAGAGAAGTCGGGATGATATCTGCGGAGGGGATAGAGAAGTCAGGATGATATCGGCGGAGGGGATAGAGAAGTCGGGATGATATCTGCGGAGGGAATAGAGAAGTCGGGATGATATCTGCAGAGGGAATAGAGAAGTCGGGATGATATCTGCGGAGGGAATAGAGAAGTCGGGATGATATCTGCGGAGGGAATAGAGAAGTCGGGATGATATCTGCGGAGGGAATAGAGAAGTCGGGATGATATCTGCGGAGGGAATAGAGAAGTCGGGATGATATCTGCGGAGGGAATAGAGAAGTCGGGATGATATCGGCGGAGGGGATAGAGCAGTTGGGATGATATCTGCGGAGGGAATAGAGAAGTCGGGATGATATCTGCGGAGGGGATAGAGAAGTCAGGATGATATCGGCGGAGGGAATAGAGAAGTCGGGATGATATCTGCGGAGGGAATAGAGAAGTTGGGATGATATCTGCGGAGGGAATAGAGAAGTGGGGATGATATCTGCGGAGGGGATAGAGAAGTCGGGATGATATCTGCAGAGGGGATAGAGAAGTCGGGATGATATCTGCGGAGGGAATAGAGAAGTCGGGATGATATCTGCAGAGGGAATAGAGAAGTCGGGATGATATCGGCGGAGGGAATAGAGCAGTCGGGATGATATCTGCGGAGGGAATAGAGAAGTCGGGATGATATCTGCGGAGGGAATAGAGAAGTTGGGATGATATCGGCGGAGGGAATAGAGAAGTCGGGATGATATCTGCGGAGGGAATAGAGAAGTCGGGATGATATCTGCGGAGGGAATAGAGAAGTCGGGATGATATCTGCGGAGGGAATAGAGAAGTTGGGATGATATCTGCGGAGGGAATAGAGAAGTCGGGATGATATCGGCGGAGGGAATAGAGAAGTCGGGATGATATCTGCAGAGGGAATAGAGAAGTCGGGATGATATCTGCGGAGGGAATAGAGAAGTCAGGATGATATCGGCGGAGGGAATAGAGAAGTCGGGATGATATCTGCAGAGGGGATAGAGAAGTCGGGATGATATCGGCGGAGGGAATAGAGCAGTCAGGATGATATCGGCGGAGGGAATAGAGAAGTCGGGATGATATCTGCGGAGGGAATAGAGAAGTTGGGATGATATCTGCGGAGGGAATAGAGAAGTGGGGATGATATCTGCGGAGGGGATAGAGAAGTCAGGATGATATCTGCGGAGGGAATAGAGAAGTCGGGATGATATCTGCGGAGGGAATAGAGAAGTTGGGATGATATCTGCGGAGGGAATAGAGAAGTCGGGATGATATCTGCGGAGGGAATAGAGAAGTCGGGATGATATCTGCGGAGGGAATAGAGAAGTCGGGATGATATCTGCGGAGGGAATAGAGAAGTCGGGATGATATCGGCGGAGGGGATAGAGAAGTGGGGATGATATCTGCGGAGGGAATAGAGAAGTGGGGATGATATCTGCGGAGGGGATAGAGAAGTCAGGATGATATCTGCGGAGGGAATAGAGAAGTCGGGATGATATCTGCGGAGGGAATAGAGAAGTCGGGATGATATCTGCGGAGGGGATAGAGAAGTCGGGATGATATCTGCGGAGGGGATAGAGAAGTCGGGATGATATCTGCGGAGGGAATAGAGAAGTCGGGATGATATTGGCGGAGGGGATAGAGAAGTCAGGATGATATCGGCGGAGGGGATAGATAAGTCGGGATGATATCTGCGGAGGGAATAGAGAAGTCGGGATGATATGTGCGGAGGGGATAGAGAAGTCGGGATGATATCTGCGGAGGGAATAGAGAAGTCGGGATGATATCTGCGGAGGGAATAGAGAAGTCGGGATGATATCGGTGGAGGGAATAGAGAAGTCGGGATGATATCTGCGGAGGGAATAGAGAAGTCGGGATGATATCTGCAGAGGGGATAGAGAAGTCGGGATGATATCTGCGGAGGGAATAGAGAAGTCGGGATGATATCTGCAGAGGGAATAGAGAAGTCGGGATGATATCTGCGGAGGGAATAGAGAAGTCGGGATGATATCTGCAGAGGGAATAGAGAAGTCGGGATGATATCTGCGGAGGGGATAGAGAAGTCGGGATGATATCTGCGGAGGGGATAGAGAAGTCGGGATGATATCTGCGGAGGGAATAGAGAAGTCAGGATGATATCGGCGGAGGGAATAGAGAAGTCGGGATGATATCTGCGGAGGGAATAGAGAAGTTGGGATGATATCTGCGGAGGGAATAGAGAAGTGGGGATGATATCTGCGGAGGGGATAGAGAAGTCGGGATGATATCTGCGGAGGGAATAGAGAAGTCGGGATGATATCTGCGGAGGGAATAGAGAAGTCGGGATGATATCTGCGGAGGGAATAGAGAAGTCGGGATGATATCTGCGGAGGGAATAGAGAAGTTGGGATGATATCTGCGGAGGGAATAGAGAAGTCGGGATGATATCTGCGGAGGGAATAGAGAAGTCGGGATGATATCTGCGGAGGGAATAGAGAAGTCGGGATGATATCTGCGGAGGGAATAGAGAAGTCGGGATGATATTGGCGGAGGGAATAGAGAAGTCGGGATGATATCGGCGGAGGGGATAGAGCAGTCGGGATGATATCTGCGGAGGGAATAGAGAAGTCGGGATGATATCTGCGGAGGGAATAGAGAAGTTGGGATGATATCTGCGGAGGGAATAGAGAAGTCGGGATGATATCTGCAGAGGGAATAGAGAAGTCGGGATGATATCTGCGGAGGGAATAGAGAAGTCAGGATGATATCTGCGGAGGGAATAGAGAAGTCGGGATGATATCTGCGGAGGGAATAGACAAGTCGGGATGATATCTGCAGAGGGAATAGAGAAGTTGGGATGATATCTGCGGAGGGAATAGAGAAGTCGGGATGATATCTGCGGAGGGAATAGAGAAGTCGGGATGATATCTGCGGAGGGAATAGAGAAGTCGGGATGATATCTGCAGAGGGAATAAAGAAGTCGGGATGATATCTGCGGAGGGAATAGAGAAGTCGGGATGATATCTGCGGAGGGAATAGAGAAGTCGGGATGATATTGGCGGAGGGAATAGAGAAGTCGGGATGATATCGGCGGAGGGGATAGAGCAGTCGGGATGATATCTGCGGAGGGAATAGAGAAGTTGGGATGATATCTGCGGAGGGAATAGAGAAGTTGGGATGATATCTGCGGAGGGAATAGAGAAGTCGGGATGATATCTGCGGAGGGAATAGAGAAGTTGGGATGATATCTGCGGAGGGAATAGAGAAGTCGGGATGATATCTGCGGAGGGGATAGAGAAGTCGGGATGATATCTGCGGAGGGAATAGAGAAGTCGGGATGATATCTGCGGAGGGAATAGAGAAGTCGGGATGATATTGGCGGAGGGAATAGAGAAGTCGGGATGATATCGGCGGAGGGGATAGAGCAGTCGGGATGATATCTGCGGAGGGAATAGAGAAGTCGGGATGATATCTGCAGAGGGAATAAAGAAGTCGGGATGATATCTGCGGAGGGAATAGAGAAGTCGGGATGATATCTGCGGAGGGAATAGAGAGGTCGGGATGATATCGGCGGAGGGAATAGAGAAGTCGGGATGATATCGGCGGAGGGGATAGAGCAGTCGGGATGATATCTGCGGAGGGAATAGAGAAGTTGGGATGATATCTGCGGAGGGAATAGAGAAGTTGGGATGATATCTGCGGAGGGAATAGAGAAGTCGGGATGATATCTGCGGAGGGAATAGAGAAGTCGGGATGATATCTGCGGAGGGAATAGAGAAGTGGGGATGATATCTGCGGAGGGAATAGAGAAGTCGGGATGATATCTGCAGAGGGAATAGAGAAGTCGGGATGATATCGGCGGAGGGAATAGAGAAGTCGGGATGATATCGGCGGAGGGAATAGAGAAGTCGGGATGATATCGACGGAGGGGATAGAGCAGTCGGGATGATATCTGCGGAGGGAATAGAGAAGTCGGGATGATATCTGCGGAGGGAATAGAGAAGTCGGGATGATATCTGCAGAGGGAATAGAGAAGTCGGGATGATATCGGCGGAGGGGATAGAGAAGTCGGGATGATATCTGCGGAGGGAATAGAGAAGTCGGGATGATATCTGCGGAGGGAATAGAGAAGTCGGGATGATATCGGCGGAGGGAATAGAGAAGTCGGGATGATATCGGCGGAGGGAATAGAGAAGTCGGGATGATATCTGCGGAGGGAATAGAGAAGTCGGGATGATATCTGCAGAGGGAATAAAGAAGTCAGGATGATATCTGCGGAGGGAATAGAGAAGTCGGGATGATATCGGCGGAGGGAATAGAGAAGTCGGGATGATATCGGCGGAGGGAATAGAGAAGTCGGGATGATATCTGCAGAGGGAATAAAGAAGTCAGGATGATATCGGCGGAGGGAATAGAGAAGTCGGGATGATATCTGCGGAGGGAATAGAGAAGTCGGGATGATATCTGCGGAGGGAATAGAGAAGTGGGGATGATATCTGCGGAGGGGATAGAGAAGTCGGGATGATATCTGCGGAGGGAATAGAGAAGTCGGGATGATATCTGCGGAGGGAATAGAGAAGTCGGGATGATATCGGCGGAGGGAATAGAGAAGTCGGGATGATATCTGCGGAGGGAATAGAGAAGTCGGGATGATATCTGCAGAGGGAATAGAGAAGTCGGGATGATATCTGCGGAGGGAATAGAGAAGTCGGGATGATATCTGCGGAGGGAATAGAGAAGTCGGGATGATATCTGCGGAGGGAATAGAGAAGTCGGGATGATATCTGCGGAGGGAAGAGAAGTCGGGATGATATCTGCGGAGGGAATAGAGAAGTTGGGATGATATCTGCGGAGGGGATAGAGAAGTCGGGATGATATCTGCGGAGGGGATAGAGAAGTCGGGATGATATCGGCGGAGGGAATAGAGAAGTCGGGATGATATCTGCGGAGGGAATAGAGAAGTCGGGATGATATCTGCGGAGGGGATAGAGAAGTCGGGATGATATCTGCGGAGGGAATAGAGAAGTCGGGATGATATCTGCGGAGGGAATAGAGAAGTCGGGATGATATCTGCGGAGGGAATAGAGAAGTCGGGATGATATCTGCGGAGGGGATAGAGAAGTCGGGATGATATCTGCGGAGGGAATAGAGAAGTCGGGATGATATCTGCGGAGGGAATAGAGAAGTCGGGATGATATCTGCGGAGGGAATAGAGAAGTCGGGATGATATCTGCAGAGGGGATAGAGAAGTCGGGATGATATCTGCGGAGGGAATAGAGAAGTCGGGATGATATCGGCGGAGGGAATAGAGAAGTGGGGATGATATCTGCGGAGGGAATAGAGAAGTCGGGATGATATCTGCAGAGGGAATAGAGAAGTCGGGATGATATCGGCGGAGGGAATAGAGAAGTCGGGATGATATCTGCGGAGGGAATAGAGAAGTCGGGATGATATCGGCGGAGGGAATAGAGAAGTCGGGATGATATCTGCAGAGGGAATAGAGAAGTCGGGATGATACCTGCAGAAGGAATAGAGAAGTCGGGATGATATCTGCGGAGGGAATAGAGAAGTCGGGATGATATCTGCAGAGGGAATAGAGAAGTCGGGATGATATCTGCGGAGGGAATAGAGAAGTCGGGATGATATCTGCAGAGGGGATAGAGAAGTCGGGATGATATCTGCGGAGGGAATAGAGAAGTCGGGATGATATCTGCGGAGGGAATAGAGAAGTCGGGATGATATCTGCAGAGGGGATAGAGAAGTCGGGATGATATCTGCGGAGGGAATAGAGAAGTCGGGATGATATCTGCAGAGGTAATAGAGAAGTCGGGATGATATCTGCAGAGGGAATAGAGAAGTCGGGATGATATCTGCGGAGGGAATAGAGAAGTTGGGATGATATCTGCGGAGGGGATAGAGAAGTCGGGATGATATCGGCGGAGGGAATAGAGAAGTCGGGATGATATCTGCGGAGGGAATAGAGAAGTTGGGATGATATCTGCAGAGGGAATAGAGAAGTCGGGATGATATTGGTGGAGGGAATAGAGAAGTCGGGATGATATCTGCGGAGGGAATAGAGAAGTCGGGATGATATCGGCGGAGGGAATAGAGAAGTCGGGATGATATCTGTGGAGGGAATAGAGAAGTCGGGATGATATCTGCAGAGGGGATAGAGAAGTCGGGATGATATCTGCGGAGGGAATAGAGAAGTCGGGATGATATCGGCAGAGGGAATAGAGAAGTCGGGATGATATCGGCGGAGGGAATAGAGAAGTCGGGATGATATCTGCGGAGGGAATAGAGAAGTCGGGATGATATCTGCAGAGGGGATAGAAAAGTCGGGATGATATCTGCGGAGGGAATAGAGAAGTCGGGATGATATCTGCAGAGGGAATAGAGAAGTCGGGATGATACCTGCGGAGGGGATAGAGAAGTCGGGATGATATCGGCGGAGGGCATAGAGAAGTCGGGATGATATCTGCGGAGGGAATAGAGAAGTTGGGATGATATCTGCAGAGGGAATAGAGAAGTCGGTGTGATATCTGCAGAGGGAATAGAGAAGTCGGGATGATATCGGCGGAGGGGATAGAGCAGTCGGGATGATATCGGCGGAGGGAATAGAGAAGTCGGGATGATATCTGCGGAGGGAATAGAGAAGTCGGGATGATATCTGCAGAGGGAATAGAGAAGTCGGGATGATATCTGCGGAGGGAATAGAGAAGTCGGGATGATATCTGCAGAGGGGATAGAGAAGTCGGGATGATATCTGCGGAGGGAATAGAGAAGTCGGGATGATATCTGCGGAGGGAATAGAGAAGTCGGGATGATATCTGCAGAGGGGATAGAGAAGTCGGGATGATATCTGCGGAGGGAATAGAGAAGTCGGGATGATATCTGCAGAGGTAATAGAGAAGTCGGGATGATATCTGCAGAGGGAATAGAGAAGTCGGGATGATATCTGCGGAGGGAATAGAGAAGTTGGGATGATATCTGCGGAGGGGATAGAGAAGTCGGGATGATATCGGCGGAGGGAATAGAGAAGTCGGGATGATATCTGCGGAGGGAATAGAGAAGTTGGGATGATATCTGCAGAGGGAATAGAGAAGTCGGGATGATATTGGTGGAGGGAATAGAGAAGTCGGGATGATATCTGCGGAGGGAATAGAGAAGTCGGGATGATATCGGCGGAGGGAATAGAGAAGTCGGGATGATATCTGTGGAGGGAATAGAGAAGTCGGGATGATATCTGCAGAGGGGATAGAGAAGTCGGGATGATATCTGCGGAGGGAATAGAGAAGTCGGGATGATATCGGCAGAGGGAATAGAGAAGTCGGGATGATATCGGCGGAGGGAATAGAGAAGTCGGGATGATATCTGCGGAGGGAATAGAGAAGTCGGGATGATATCTGCAGAGGGGATAGAAAAGTCGGGATGATATCTGCGGAGGGAATAGAGAAGTCGGGATGATATCTGCAGAGGGAATAGAGAAGTCGGGATGATACCTGCGGAGGGGATAGAGAAGTCGGGATGATATCGGCGGAGGGAATAGAGAAGTCGGGATGATATCTGCGGAGGGAATAGAGAAGTTGGGATGATATCTGCAGAGGGAATAGAGAAGTCGGTGTGATATCTGCAGAGGGAATAGAGAAGTCGGGATGATATCTGCGGAGGGAATAGAGAAGTGGGGATGATATCTGCGGAGGGAATAGAGAAGTGGGGATGATATCTGCGGAGGGAATAGAGAAGTCGGGATGATATCGGCGGAGGGAATAGAGAAGTCGGGATGATATCTGCGGAGGGAATAGAGAAGTCGGGATGATATCTGCAGAGGGAATAGAGAAGTCGGGATGATATCTGCGGAGGGAATAGAGAAGTCGGGATGATATCTGCGGAGGGAATAGAGAAGTCGGGATGATATCTGCGGAGGGAATAGAGAAGTCGGGATGATATGTGCGGAGGGGATAGAGAAGTCGGGATGATATCTGCGGAGGGAATAGAGAAGTCGGGATGATATCTGCGGAGGGAATAGAGAAGTCGGGATGATATCTGCGGAGGGAATAGAGAAGTCGGGATGATATCTGCGGAGGGAATAGAGAAGTCGGGATGATATCGGCGGAGGGGATAGAGCAGTCGGGATGATATCTGCGGAGGGAATAGAGAAGTCGGGATGATATCGGCGGAGGGAATAGAGAAGTCGGGATGATATCGGCGGAGGGAATAGAGAAGTCGGGATGATATCTGCGGAGGGAATAGAGAAGTCGGGATGATATCTGCAGAGGGGATAGAAAAGTCGGGATGATATCTGCGGAGGGAATAGAGAAGTCGGGATGATATCTGCAGAGGGAATAGAGAAGTCGGGATGATACCTGCGGAGGGGATAGAGAAGTGGGGATGATATCTGCGGAGGGAATAGAGAAGTCGGGATGATATCTGCGGAGGGAATAGAGAAGTTGGGATGATATCTGCGGAGGGAATAGAGAAGTCGGGATGATATCTGCGGAGGGAATAGAGAAGTCGGAATGATATCTGCGGAGGGGATAGAGAAGTCGGGATGATATCGGCGGAGGGAATAGAGAAGTGGGGATGATATCGGCGGAGGGGATAGAGAAGTCGGGATGATATCTGCAGAGGGAATAGAGAAGTCGGTGTGATATCTGCAGAGGGAATAGAGAAGTCGGGATGATATCTGCGGAGGGAATAGAGAAGTCGGGATGATATCTGCGGAGGGAATAGAGAAGTCGGGATGATATCTGCGGAGGGAATAGAGAAGTCGGGATGATATCGGCGGAGGGAATAGAGAAGTCGGGATGATATCGGCGGAGGGGATAGAGCAGTCGGGATGATATCTGCGGAGGGAATAGAGAAGTCGGGATGATATCTGCAGAGGGAATAGAGAAGTCGGGATGATATCGGCGGAGGGAATAGAGAACTCGGGATGATATCTGCGGAGGGAATAGAGAAGTCGGGATGATATCTGCAGAGGGGATAGAAAAGTCGGGATGATATCGGCGGAGGGAATAGAGAAGTCGGGATGATATCTGCGGAGGGAATAGAGAAGTCGGGATGATATCTGCGGAGGGAATAGAGAAGTCGGGATGATATCTGCGGAGGGAATAGAGAAGTCGGGATGATATCGGCGGAGGGAATAGAGAAGTCGGGATGATATCGGCGGAGGGGATAGAGCAGTCGGGATGATATCGGCGGAGGGAATAGAGAAGTCGGGATGATATCGGCGGAGGGGATAGAGAAGTCGGGATGATACCTGCGGAGGGGATAGAGAAGTGGGGATGATATCTGCGGAGGGAATAGAGAAGTCGGGATGATATCTGCGGAGGGAATAGAGAAGTTGGGATGATATCTGCGGAGGGAATAGAGAAGTCGGGATGATATCTGCGGAGGGAATAGAGAAGTCGGAATGATATCTGCGGAGGGGATAGAGAAGTCGGGATGATATCGGCGGAGGGAATAGAGAAGTGGGGATGATATCGGCGGAGGGGATAGAGAAGTCGGGATGATATCTGCAGAGGGAATAGAGAAGTCGGTGTGATATCTGCAGAGGGAATAGAGAAGTCGGGATGATATCTGCGGAGGGAATAGAGAAGTCGGGATGATATCTGCGGAGGGAATAGAGAAGTCGGGATGATATCTGCGGAGGGAATAGAGAAGTCGGGATGATATCGGCGGAGGGAATAGAGAAGTCGGGATGATATCGGCGGAGGGGATAGAGCAGTCGGGATGATATCTGCGGAGGGAATAGAGAAGTCGGGATGATATCGGCGGAGGGAATAGAGAAGTCGGGATGATATCGGCGGAGGGGATAGAGCAGTCGGGATGATATCTGCGGAGGGAATAGAGAAGTCGGGATGATATCTGCAGAGGGAATAGAGAAGTCGGGATGATATCGGCGGAGGGAATAGAGAAGTCGGGATGATATCTGCGGAGGGAATAGAGAAGTCGGGATGATATCTGCAGAGGGGATAGAAAAGTCGGGATGATATCGGCGGAGGGAATAGAGAAGTCGGGATGATATCTGCGGAGGGAATAGAGAAGTCGGGATGATATCTGCGGAGGGAATAGAGAAGTCGGGATGATATCTGCGGAGGGAATAGAGAAGTCGGGATGATATCGGCGGAGGGAATAGAGAAGTCGGGATGATATCGGCGGAGGGGATAGAGAAGTCGGGATGATATCGGCGGAGGGGATAGAGAAGTCGGGATGATATCTGCGGAGGGAATAGAGAAGTCGGGATGATATCGGCGGAGGGAATAGAGAAGTCGGGATGATATCGGCGGAGGGGATAGAGAAGTCGGGATGATATCTGCGGAGGGAATAGAGAAGTCGGGATGATATCGGCGGAGGGAATAGAGCAGTCGGGATGATATCTGCGGAGGGAATAGAGAAGTCGGGATGATATCTGCAGAGGGAATAGAGAAGTCGGGATGATATCGGCGGAGGGAATAGAGAAGTCGGGATGATATCTGCGGAGGGAATAGAGAAGTCGGGATGATATCTGCAGAGGGGATAGAAAAGTCGGGATGATATCTGCGGAGGGAATAGAGAAGTCGGGATGATATCTGCAGAGGGAATAGAGAAGTCGGGATGATACCTGCGGAGGGGATAGAGAAGTCGGGATGATATCGGCGGAGGGAATAGAGAAGTCGGGATGATATCGGCGGAGGGGATAGAGAAGTCGGGATGATATCGGCGGAGGGGATAGAGAAGTTGGGATGATATCTGCGGAGGGAATAGAGAAGTTGGGATGATATCTGAGGAGGGAATAGAGAAGTCGGGATGATATCTGCGGAGGGAATAGAGAAGTCGGGATGATATCTGCGGAGGGAATAGAGAAGTCGGGATGATATCGGCGGAGGGAATAGACAAGTCGGGATGATATCGGCAGGGGGAATAGAGAAGTCGGGATGATATCTGCGGAGGGAATAGAGAAGTCGGGATGATATCGGCGGAGGGAATAGAGAAGTCGGGATGATATCGGCGGAGGGAATAGAGAAGTCGGGATGATATCTGCAGAGGGAATAGAGAAGTCGGGATGATATCTGCAGAGGGAATAAAGAAGTCGGGATGATATCTGCGGAGGGAATAGAGAAGTCGGGATGATATCTGCGGAGGGAATAGAGAAGTCGGGATGATATCTGCGGAGGGAATAGAGAAGTCAGGATGATATCTGCGGAGGTAATAGAGAAGTCGGGATGATATCTGCGGAGGGAATAGAGAAGTCGGGATGATATCTGCGGAGGTAATAGAGAAGTCGGGATGATATCTGCGGAGGGAATAGAGAAGTCGGGATGATATCTGCGGAGGGAATAGAGAAGTCGGGATGATATCGGCGGAGGGAATAGAGAAGTCGGGATGATATCGGCGGAGGGAATAGAGAAGTGGGGATGATATCTGCGGAGGGAATAGAGAAGTCGGGATGATATCTGCGGAGGGAATAGAGAAGTTGGGATGATATCTGCGGAGGGGATAGAGAAGTCGGGATGATATCTGCGGAGGGGATAGAGAAGTCGGGATGATATCTGCGGAGGGAATAGAAAAGTCGGGATGATATCTGCGGAGGGAATAGAGAAGTCGGGATGATATCTGCGGAGGGAATAGAGAAGTCGGGATGATATCTGCGGAGGGAATAGAGAAGTCGGGATGATATCTGCGGAGGGAATAGAGAAGTCGGGATGATATCTGCGGACGGAATAGAGAAGTCGGGATGATATCTGCGGAGGGAATAGAGAAGTCGGGATGATATCTGCGGAGGGAATAGAGAAGTCGGGATGCTATCGGCGGAGGGAATAGAGAAGTGGGGATGATATCTGCGGAGGGAATAGAGAAGTCGGGATGATATCTGCAGAGGGAATAGAGAAGTCGGGATGATATCGGCGGAGGGAATAGAGAAGTCGGGATGATATCGGCGGAGGGAATAGAGAAGTCGGGATGATATCTGCGGAGGGAATAGAGAAGTCGGGATGATATCGGCGGAGGGAATAGAGAAGTCGGGATGATATCGGCGGAGGGAATAGAGAAGTCGGGATGATATCTGCGGAGGGAATAGAGAAGTCGGGATGATATCTGCAGAGGGAATAGAGAAGTCGGGATGATATCTGCGGAGGGAATAGAGAAGTCGGGATGATATCTGCGGAGGGAATAGAGAAGTCGGGATGATATCTGCGGAGGGAATAGAGAAGTCGGGATGATATCTGCAGAGGGAATAGAGAAGTCGGGATGATATCTGCGGAGGGAATAGAGAAGTCGGGATGATATCTGCGGAGGGAATAGAGAAGTCGGGATGATATCTGCAGAGGGAATAGAGAAGTCGGGATGATATCTGCGGAGGGAATAGAGAAGTCGGGATGATATCTGCGGAGGGAATAGAGAAGTCGGGATGATATCTGCGGAGGGAATAGAGAAGTCGGGATGATATCTGCGGAGGGAATAGAGAAGTCGGGATGATATCTGCAGAGGGGATAGAAAAGTCGGGATGATATCTGCGGAGGGAATAGAGAAGTCGGGATGATATCTGCAGAGGGAATAGAGAAGTCGGGATGATACCTGCGGAGGGGATAGAGAAGTCGGGATGATATCGGCGGAGGGAATAGAGAAGTCGGGATGATATCTGCGGAGGGAATAGAGAAGTTGGGATGATATCTGCAGAGGGAATAGAGAAGTCGGGATGATATCTGCGGAGGGGATAGAGAAGTCGGGATGATATCGGCGGAGGGGATAGAGCAGTCGGGATGATATCTGAGGAGGGAATAGAGAAGTCGGGATGCTATCGACGGAGGGAATAGAGAAGTTGGGATGATATCTGCAGAGGGAATAGAGAAGTCGGGATGATACCTGCGGAGGAGATAGAGAAGTCGGGATGATATCTGCGGAGGGAATAGAGAAGTCGGGATGATATCTGCGGAGGGAATAGAGAAGTCGGGATGATATCTGCGGAGGGAATAGAGAAGTTGGGATGATATCTGCGGAGGGAATAGAGAAGTCGGGATGATATCGGCGGAGGGGATAGAGAAGTCGGGATGATATCGGCGGAGGGAATAGAGAAGTCGGGATGATATCTGCGGAGGGAATAGAGAAGTCGGGATGATATCTGCAGAGGGGATAGAAAAGTCGGGATGATATCTGCGGAGGGGATAGAGAAGTCGGGATGATATCGGCGGAGGGAATAGAGAAGTCAGGATGATATCGGCGGAGGGAATAGAGAAGTCGGGATGATATCTGCGGAGGGAATAGAGAAGTCGGGATGATATCTGCAGAGGGGATAGAAAAGTCGGGATGATATCTGCAGAGGGGATAGAGAAGTCGGGATGATATCTGCGGAGGGAATAGAGAAGTCGGGATGATATCTGCGGAGGGAATAGAGAAGTCGGGATGATATCTGCGGAGGGAAGAGAAGTCGGGATGATATCTGCGGAGGGAATAGAGAAGTCGGGATGATATCGGCGGAGGGAATAGAGAAGTCGGGATGATATCTGCGGAGGGAATAGAGAAGTCGGGATGATATCTGCGGAGGGAATAGAGAAGTCGGGATGATATCTGCAGAGGGAATAGAGAAGTCGGGATGATATCTGCGGAGGGAATAGAGAAGTCGGGATGATATCTGCAGAGGGAATAGAGAAGTCAGGATGATATCTGCGGAGGAAATAGAGAAGTCGGGATGATATCTGCAGAGAGAATAGAGAAGTCGGGAATCATGATACCTGCGGAGGGGATAGAGAAGTCGGGATGATATCTGCGGAGGGAATAGAGAAGTCGGGATGATATCTGCGGAGGGAATAGAGAAGTCGGGATGATATCTGCAGAGGGGATAGAAAAGTCGGGATGATATCTGCGGAGGGAATAGAGAAGTCGGGATGATATCTGCAGAGGGAATAGAGAAGTCGGGATGATACCTGCGGAGGGGATAGAGAAGTCGGGATGATATCGGCGGAGGGAATAGAGAAGTCGGGATGATATCTGCGGAGGGAATAGAGAAGTTGGGATGATATCTGCAGAGGGAATAGAGAAGTCGGGATGATATCTGCGGAGGGGATAGAGAAGTCGGGATGATATCGGCGGAGGGGATAGAGCAGTCGGGATGATATCTGCGGAGGGAATAGAGAAGTCGGGATGCTATCGGCGGAGGGAATAGAGAAGTTGGGATGATATCTGCAGAGGGAATAGAGAAGTCGGGATGATACCTGCGGAGGAGATAGAGAAGTCGGGATGATATCGGCGGAGGGAATAGAGAAGTCGGGATGATATCTGCGGAGGGAATAGAGAAGTCGGGATGATATCGGCGGAGGGAATAGAGAAGTCAGGATGATATCGGCGGAGGGAATAGAGAAGTCGGGATGATATCTGCGGAGGGAATAGAGAAGTCGGGATGATATCTGCAGAGGGGATAGAAAAGTCGGGATGATATCTGCGGAGGGGATAGAGAAGTCGGGATGATATCGGCGGAGGGAATAGAGAAGTCAGGATGATATCGGCGGAGGGAATAGAGAAGTCGGGATGATATCTGCGGAGGGAATAGAGAAGTCGGGATGATATCTGCAGAGGGGATAGAAAAGTCGGGATGATATCTGCAGAGGGGATAGAGAAGTCGGGATGATATCTGCGGAGGGAATAGAGAAGTCGGGATGATATCTGCGGAGGGAATAGAGAAGTCGGGATGATATCTGCGGAGGGAAGAGAAGTCGGGATGATATCTGCGGAGGGAATAGAGAAGTCGGGATGATATCGGCGGAGGGAATAGAGAAGTCGGGATGATATCTGCGGAGGGAATAGAGAAGTCGGGATGATATCTGCGGAGGGAATAGAGAAGTCGGGATGATATCTGCAGAGGGAATAGAGAAGTCGGGATGATATCTGCGGAGGGAATAGAGAAGTCGGGATGATATCTGCAGAGGGAATAGAGAAGTCAGGATGATATCTGCGGAGGGAATAGAGAAGTCGGGATGATATCTGCAGAGAGAATAGAGAAGTCGGGAATCATGATACCTGCGGAGGGGATAGAGAAGTCGGGATGATATCTGCGGAGGGAATAGAGAAGTCAGGATGATATCGGCGGAGGGAATAGAGAAGTTGGGATGATATCTGCGGAGGGGATAGAGAAGTCGGGATGATATCGGCGGAGGGAATAGAGAAGTCGGGATGATATCTGCGGAGGGAATAGAGAAGTCGGGATGATATGTGCGGAGGGGATAGAGAAGTCGGGATGATATCTGCGGAGGGAATAGAGAAGTCGGGATGATATCTGCGGAGGGAATAGAGAAGTCAGGATGATATCTGCGGAGGGAATAGAGAAGTCGGGATGATATCTGCGGAGGGAATAGAGAAGTCGGGATGATATCTGCGGAGGGAATAGAGAAGTCGGGATGATATCTGCGGAGGGAATAGAGAAGTCGGGATGATATCGGCGGAGGGGATAGAGCAGTCGGGATGATATCTGAGGAGGGAATAGAGAAGTCGGGATGATATCGGCGGAGGGGATAGAGAAGTCGGGATGATATCGGCGGAGGGGATAGAGCAGTCGGGATGATATCTGAGGAGGGAATAGAGAAGTCGGGATGATATCTGCGGAGGGAATAGAGAAGTCGGGATGATATCTGCGGAGGGAATAGAGAAGTCGGGATGATATCGGCGGAGGGAATAGACAAGTCGGGATGATATCGGCAGGGGGAATAGAGAAGTCGGGATGATATCTGCGGAGGGAATAGAGAAGTCGGGATGATATCGGCGGAGGGAATAGAGAAGTCGGGATGATATCGGCGGAGGGAATAGAGAAGTCGGGATGATATCTGCAGAGGGAATAAAGAAGTCGGGATGATATCTGCGGAGGGAATAGAGAAGTCGGGATGATATCTGCGGAGGGAATAGAGAAGTCGGGATGATATCTGCGGAGGGAATAGAGAAGTCGGGATGATATCTGCGGAGGGAATAGAGAAGTCGGGATGATATCTGCGGAGGGAATAGAGAAGTCGGGATGATATCTGCGGAGGGAATAGAGAAGTCGGGATGATATCTGCGGAGGGAAGAGAAGTCGGGATGATATCTGCGGAGGGAATAGAGAAGTCGGGATGATATCGGCGGAGGGAATAGAGAAGTCGGGATGATATCGGCGGAGGGAATAGAGAAGTGGGGATGATATCTGCGGAGGGAATAGAGAAGTCGGGATGATATCTGCGGAGGGAATAGAGAAGTTGGGATGATATCTGCGGAGGGGATAGAGAAGTCGGGATGATATCTGCGGAGGGGATAGAGAAGTCGGGATGATATCTGCGGAGGGAATAGAGAAGTCGGGATGATATCTGCACAGGGAATAGAGAAATCGGGATGATATCTGCGGAGGGAATAGAGAAGTCGGGATGATATCTGCGGAGGGAATAGAGAAGTCGGGATGATATCTGCGGAGGGAATAGAGAAGTCGGGATGATATCTGCGGAGGGAATAGAGAAGTCGGGATGATATCGGCGGAGGGGATAGAGCAGTCGGGATGATATCTGCGGAGGGAATAGAGAAGTCGGGATGATATCGGCGGAGGGAATAGAGAAGTGGGGATGATATCTGCGGAGGGAATAGAGAAGTCGGGATGATATCTGCAGAGGGGATAGAGAAGTCAGGATGATATCTGCGGAGGGAATAGAGAAGTCGGGATGATATCGGCGGAGGGAATAGAGAAGTGGGGATGATATCTGTGGAGGGGATAGAGAAGTCGGGATGATATCTGCAGAGGGAATAGAGAAGTCGGGATGATATCTGCAGAGGGAATAGAGAAGTCGGGATGATATCGGCGGAGGGAATAGAGAAGTCGGGATGATATCGGCAGGGGGAATAGAGAAGTCGGGATGATATCGGCGGAGGGGATAGAGAAGTCGGGATGATATCGGCGGAGGGAATAGAGAAGTCGGGATGATATCTGCGGAGGGAATAGAGAAGTCGGGATGATATCTGCAGAGGGAATAGAGAAGTCGGGATGATATCGGCGGAGGGAATAGAGAAGTCGGGATGATATCTGCGGAGGGAATAGAGAAGTCGGGATGATATCTGCGGAGGGGATAGAGAAGTCGGGATGATATCTGCGGAGGGGATAGAGAAGTCGGGATGATATCTGCGGAGGGAATAGAGAAGTCGGGATGATATCTGCGCAGGGAATAGAGAAATCGGGATGATATCTGCGGAGGGAATAGAGAAGTCGGGATGATATCTGCGGAGGGAATAGAGAAGTCGGGATGATATCTGCGGAGGGAATAGAGAAGTCGGGATGATATCTGCGGAGGGAATAGAGAAGTCGGGATGATATCGGCGGAGGGGATAGAGCAGTCGGGATGATATCTGCGGAGGGAATAGAGAAGTCGGGATGATATCTGCGGAGGGAATAGAGAAGTGGGGATGATATCTGCGGAGGGAATAGAGAAGTCGGGATGATATCGGCGGAGGGAATAGAGAAGTCGGGATGATATCTGCGGAGGGAATAGAGAAGTCGGGATGATATCTGCGGAGGGAATAGAGAAGTCGGGATGATATCGGCGGAGGGAATAGAGAAGTGGGGATGATATCTGCGGAGGGAATAGAGAAGTCGGGATGATATCTGCAGAGGGGATAGAGAAGTCAGGATGATATCTGCGGAGGGAATAGAGAAGTCGGGATGATATCGGCGGAGGGAATAGAGAAGTGGGGATGATATCTGTGGAGGGGATAGAGAAGTCGGGATGATATCTGCAGAGGGAATAGAGAAGTCGGGATGATATCTGCGGAGGGAATAGAGAAGTCGGGATGATATCTGCGCAGGGAATAGAGAAATCGGGATGATATCTGCGGAGGGAATAGAGAAGTCGGGATGATATCTGCGGAGGGAATAGAGAAGTCGGGATGATATCGGCAGGGGGAATAGAGAAGTCGGGATGATATCTGCGGAGGGGATAGAGAAGTCGGGATGATATCGGCGGAGGGGATAAAGAAGTCGGGAACGCTGCGTGGGGCGGGGCTATGCTGTCACTAGCGGAGGGTTAGAGTGGCTGACCGACCTCCAACACATGGCCACACAACCCTCTTCTTGACAGACGACACTCACAACAAGCAGCGGACAGACACTTGTGACGCGCACAGGGAGGAGAGACTCCAGAATTCCGCAGCTCGCTGGATGTATATTTAGAAGAAAAAAATACTCTAAAAATAACAAGTAATACACACGGGGGAGGGGGCTTCACACGGCGGCTATGAGAGGCCGGAGGCTGCGGCACAGACACACAGAGACCCCCCAGGACACGGGCGGAGAGGCGACTCTTCCGGGATTACCGGCAATCTTCAGACATCGGTAAGACCCAAAGACAACCTTCTTGAGGAGATGTTGCTGATTTTTGTTGACCATTAATGTTCTTCATTACGTTGTCGTTGACCTTAAATGTTCTTCATTACGTCCTGACTTTTGTTTTTACCCCCCCCTCCCCCTCCCCCTCCGCAGGGTAATATGTGACCGACGCTCCAATGGGAGACTGGAACTTGTTGGGGAAACTTCTGGAAAAGGCGCAGGAACATTCCACGGTGGTGGGCAAAGTCTGGCTGACGGTCCTCTTCATCTTTCGGATCCTGGTCCTGGGGACGGCGGCGGAGAAAGTCTGGGGGGACGAGGTGTCGGGCTTCACCTGCGACACCAAGCAGCCCGGTTGTCAGAACGTGTGCTACGACAGAACGTTCCCCATCTCGCACATCCGCTTCTGGGTGCTGCAGATCATTTTCGTGTCGACGCCGACGCTGATCTACCTGGGCCACATCCTGCACCTCGTGCGCTTGGAGGAGAAGCAGAAGCAGAAGGAAAAGTTACGGCAAAGCAAAGGAGAGCCTCAGAGCGACAAGCAGCTTCTCCTCGAACCGCCCAAACCCACCAAACCCTCCATCAAGGATGAAATGGGCAAGGTGCGGCTGCGCGGGGCCCTCCTGCGGACTTACGTCTTCAACGTCCTCTTCAAGACTTTGTTTGAGGTGGGGTTCATCGTGGCGCAGTACTTTCTGTACGGGTTTCAGCTGGAGCCGCTCTACACATGCAGCCGCTGGCCTTGCCCCAACACCGTGAACTGCTACATCTCCCGCCCCACGGAAAAGACCATATTTATTTTATTCATGTTGGCCGTGGCTTGCTTGTCTTTGCTGCTTAACCTGATTGAAATTTATTACTTGGGATTCACCAAATGCAGACAGGGCCTGACGGGGTCCCGCTGCGAACTGGTGCCGAAATTGCCGGCCAAGACGGGAACGATCACCCACACTCATATCATACCTCATTATACCCACTACAGTCCTCCGGAGAAAGGGTCCAGCTTCAACAGCTCCCTGCCCTTCCCCCTCTCCCCCAGCAAGAACCCAACATCTGCTATAGACAGCAGCCAGTCTGCCTGGATACAGAACCGAGAGAACCAAGCCGTGGAACGCAACGGTATCGGTGACCTGAACGTGGCGTCAGAGAGCGGCAGTGACCTAGAACACCCCGAGCGCCAGATGCTACCGAGCCGGAACAGCAGGCAGAGTAGTACGAGGTCACGGCCTGGGGTTCTCGCGGTGTGATGGGGTTGCTGGGGACATGGACAGGAGCACCAGATCACAACTTGGGGTACTTGCGGTGTGATGAGGTGTTGGGGACATGGACAGGAGCAGTATCACTAGATCACAGCCTGGGGTTCTTGCCGTGGGATGTGTTGGGGACATGAACAGCAACACCAGATCATGGCCTGAGGTTCACACAGTGTGTTGGGGTGCCGGGGACATGGACAGGAGCAGTATCACTAGATCTCAGCCTGGGGTTCTCACAGTGTGATGGGGTGCTAGGGACATGGACAGGAGCAGTATCACTAGATCTCAGCCTGGAGTTCTTGCCGTGTGATGTGTTGGGGACATGGACGGGAGCAGTATCACTAGATCACAGTCTGGGGTTCCCACAGTGTGATGAGGTGTTGGGGACATGGACAGGAGCAGTATCACTAGATCTCAGCCTGGGGTTCCTACAGTGTGATGGGGTGTTGGGGACATGGACAGGAGCAGTATCACTAGATCTCAGCCTGGGGTTCCCACAATGTGATAAGGTGTTGGGGACATGAACAGGAGCAGTATCACTAGATCTCAGCCTGGGGTTCCCACAGTGTGATGAGGTGTTGGGGACATAAACAGGAGCAGTATCATTAGATCTCAGCCTGGGGTTCCCACAGTGTGATGGGGTGTTGGGGACATGGACAGGAGCAGTATCACTAGATCTCAGCCTGGGGTTCCCACAGTGTGATGGGGTGTTGGGGACATGAACAGGAGCAGTATCACTAGATCTCAGCCTGGGGTTCCCACAGTGTGATGAAGTGTTGGGGACATGGACAGGAGCAGTATCACTAGATCTCAGCCTGGGATTCCCACAGTGTGATGGGGTGTTGGGGACATGGACAGGAGCAGTATCACTAGATCTCAGCCTGGTGTTCCCACATTGTGATGAGGTGTTGGGGACATGAACAGGAGCAGTATCACTAGATCACAGCCTGGGGTTCCCACAGTGTGATGGGGTGTTGGGGACATGGACAGGAGCAGTATCAATAGATCTCAGCCTGGGGTTCCCACATTGTGATGAGGTGTTGGGGACATGGACAGGAGCAGTATCACTAGATCTCAGCCTGGGGTTCCCACAGTGTGATGGGGTGTTGGGGACATAGTCAGGAGCAGTATCACTACATCTCAGTCTGGGATCCCCACAGTGTGATGAGGTGTTGGGGACATGGACAGGAGCGGTATCACTAGATCACAGCCTGGGGTTCCCACAGTGTGATAGGGTGTTGGGGACATGGACAGGAGCAGTATCACTAGATCTCAGCCTGGGGTTCCCACAGTGTGATAGGGTGTTGGGGACATGAACAGGAGCAGTATCACTAGATCTCAGCCTGGGGTTCCCACAGTGTGATGGGGTGTTGGGGACATGGACAGGAGCAGTATCACTAGATCTCAGCCTGGGGTTCCCACAGTGTGATGGGGTGTTGGGGACATGGACAGGAGCAGTATCACTAGATCTCAGCCTGGGATTCCCACAGTGTGATGAGGTGTTGGGGACATGGACAGGAGCGGTATCACTAGATCACAGCCTGGGGTTCCCACAGTGTGATAGGGTGTTGGGGACATGAACAGGAGCAGTATCAATAGATCTCAGCCTGGGATTCCCACAGTGTGATGGTGTTGGGGACATGGACAGGAGCAGTATCACTAGATCTCAGCCTGGGGTTCCTACAGTGTGATGGGGTGTTGGGGACATGGACAGGAGCAGTATCACTAGATCTCAGCCTGGGGTTCCCACATTGTGATGAGGTGTTGGGGACATGAACAGGAGCAGTATCACTAGATCTTAGCCTGGGGTTCCCACAGTGTGATGGGGTAGTGGGGACATGAACAGGAGCAGTATCACTAGATCTCAGCCTGGGGTTCCCACAGTGTGATGGGGTGTTGGGGACATGGACAGGAGCAGTATCACTAGATCTCAGCCTGGGGTTCCCACAGTGTGATGAGGTGTTGGGGACATGGACAGGAGCAGTATCACTAGATCTCAGCCTAGGGTTCCCACAGTGTGATGGGGTGTTGGGGACATGAACAGGAGCAGTATCACTAGATCTCAGCCTGGGGTTCCCACATTGTGATGAGGTGTTGGGGACATGAACAGGAGCAGTATCACTAGATCACAGTCTGGGGTTCCCACAGTGTGATGAGGTGTTCGGGACATGGACAAGGGAAGTATCACCAGATCACAGTCTGGGGTTCTAGCCGTGTGATGTGTTGGGGACATGAACAGCAACACCAGATCATGGCCTGAGGTTCACACAGTGTCTTGGGGTGCCAGGGACATGGATAGTACACCACCAGCTCATGGCCTGGAGATCTCACAGTGTGATGAGGTGTTGGGGACATGATTGGTCACACCAGATCACGGGTCTGGAGTTCTTGCGGTGTGATAAGGTGTTGAGGACAGGGACAGGATCACTAGATCTCAGCCTTGGGTTCCCATAGTGTGACGAGGATGGTTTTGGTTGTGTAATATGTTGGGGACATGGACAGGGGAAGTAGCACCAGATCACGGACCAGGGATCTTGCTGTGTAATGTGTGGGGGACATGGACAGGACAACCAGATCGTGGCCCAGGGTTATCGCTGTGTGATGGGGGTGCTGGTTACATGGACAAGGGAAGTAGCACCAGATCACAGTCCAGGGTATATGCTGTGTTATGTGTTGGGGACATGGACAGTAGCAGCAGATCATGGCTCAGGGTTCTCACTGTGTGGTGGGGTGCTGGGGACATGGACAGGGGAAGTAGCACCATATCACAGTCTGGGGTTCTCGATATGTAATGTGTGGGGACATGGAGAGTAGGACCAGACCTTGGCTCAGGGTTCTCACTGTGGGATAAGGTGTTGCGGGACATTGACAGGTGAAGTAGCACCAGATTATGTTCTGGGGTTCTCCCATTGTGATGAGGTGTTGGGGACACTAACAGGGGAAGTAGCACCAGATTACAGTCTGGGGTTCTCGCTGTGTGGGGACATGGAAAGTAACATCAAATCCTGGCTCAGTGTGATGGGCTGCCAGGGACATGGACAGGGGAAGTGGCACCAGATCATGTTTCGGGGTTCTCACATTGTGATGAGGTGTTGGGGACATGGACAGGAGAAGTGGCACCAGATCATGTTTTGGGGTTCTCACATTGTGATGGGGTGTTGGGGACATGGCACCAGATCATGTTCCGGGGTTCTTACATTGTGATGAGGTGTTGGGGACATGGACAGGGGATGTGGCACCAGATCATTCTTGCTGGGTTCGGGGGAATTGCGATTGCAGAAATGTCATGTATATGCTGTTGGGTTCATGTCTATAGCTTATGGTAATAAGTCTGTGAATGCCGTACCTTAAAATGTTACTGAGTTATAGAGAAAAATAAAACTGGATTATTTATGGTTAATATTTATAATAAGACAACCCCAATGAACCTTTGTCTTTTATCCGCCACAGCTTTAAGGGTCCGTGAGTGTTAAAAGAAAGTGCATTTGTTCCCTTTGCCCCTCTCCTGTGGGGTGTAGACATCTAGGGAGTGGAAGGTATGAAAAAGGGGGGTGCAGACATCTAGGGACTGGAAGGTATGGAAAGGGGGGGTGCAGACATAAAGGAATGGGAGGTATGGGAAGGAGGGGGGGTGTAGACATCTAGGGAGTGGAAGGTATGAAAAAGGGGGGTGCAGACATCTAGGGACTGGAAGGTATGGAAAGGGGGGGGTGCAGGCATCTAGAGACTGGAAGGTATGGGAAGGGGGGGTGCAGACATAAAGGAATGGGAGGTATGGGAAGGAGGGGGGGTGCAGACATCTAGGGACTGGAAGGTATGGGGGGGGGGGGGGTCAGACAGCTAGGGACTGGAAGGTATGGGAAGGGGGTCAGACATCTAGAGACTGGAAGGTATGGGAAGAGGGGGGGTCAGACATCTAGGGACTGGAAGGTATGGGAGGGGGGGTCAGACATCTAGGGACTGGAAGGTATGGGAGGGGGGGTCAGACATCTAGGGACTGAAAGGTATGGGAAGGGGGGTGTCAGACATCTAGGGACTGGAAGGTATGGGGGGTGTCAGACATCTAGGGACTGGAGGGTGAGGGAAGGGGGGGGGGGTCAGACATCTAGGGACTGGAAGGTGGCGGAAGGGGGGGGGGTCAGACATCTAGGGACTGGAAGGTATGGGAAGGGGGGGGTCAGGCATCTAGGGACTGCAAGGTATGGAAAGGGGGGTGGGTGCAGACATCTAGGGACTGGAGGGTATGGGAAGGGGGGGGGGGGGTCAGGCATCTAAGGACTGGAAGGTATGGGAAGGGGGGAGTCAGACATCTAGGGTCTGGAGGGTATGGGAAGGGGGGGGGGTCAGACACCTAGGGACTGGAAGGTATGGGAAGGGGGGGGGTCAGGCATCTAGGGACTGCAAGGTATGGGAAGGGGGGTGGGTGCAGACATCTAGGGACTGGAGGGTATGGGAAGGGGGGGTCAGGCATATAAGGACTGGAAGGTATGGAAATGGGGGGGGGGTTAGGCATCTAAGGACTGAAAGGTATGGGAAAGGGGGGGGGGGTTAGGCATCTAAGGACTGGAAGGTATGGGAAGGGGGGGGGGTTAGGCATCTAAGGACTGGAAGGTATGGGAAAGGGGGGGGGGGGGTCAGACATCTAGGGACTGGAGGGTGAGGGAAGGGGGGGGGTCAGACATCTAGGGACTGGAGGGTGAGGGAAGGGGGGGGTCAGACATCTAGGGACTGGAAGGTGACGGAAGGGGGGGTCAGACATCTAGGGACTGGAAGGTATGGGAAGGGGGGTGGGTGCAGACATCTAGGGACTGGAGGGTATGGGAAGGGGGGGTCAGGCATATAAGGACTGGAAGGTATGGAAATAGAGGGGGGGGGTCAGGCATCTAAGGACTGGAAGGTATGGAAATAGGGGGGGGGGTCAGGCATCTAAGGACTGGAAGGTATGGGAAAGGGGGGCAGGCATCTAAGGACTGGAAGGTATGGGAAGGAGGGGGAAGGAGGGGGGTTAGGCATCTGACTGGAAGGTATGGGAAGGGGGGGGTTAGGCATCTAGGGACTGGAAGGTATGGGAAGGGGGGGTCAGACATCTAGGGACTGGAAGGTATGGGAAGGGGGGGGTCAGACATCTAGGGACTGGAAGGTATGGGGGGGGGTCAGACATCTAGGGACTGGAGAGTATGGGAAGGGGGGGGTCATACATCTAGGGACTGGAGGGTGAGGGAAGGGGGGGGGGTCAGACATCTAGGGACTGGAAGGTGACGGAAGGGGAGGGGGTCAGACATCTAGGGACTGCAAGGTATGGGAAGGGGAGTGGGTGCAGACATCTAGGGACTGGAAGGTATGGGGGGTGTCAGACATCTAGGGACTGGAGGATGAGGGAAGGGGGGGGTCAGACATCTAGGGACTGGAAGGTGACGGAAGGGGGGGGGGGGTCAGACATCTAGGGACTGGAAGGTATGGGAAGGGGGGGTCAGGCATCTAGGGACTGCAAGGTATGGAAAGGGGGGTGGGTGCAGACATCTAGGGACTGGAGGGTATGGGAAGGGGGGGGGGGGGTCAGGCATCTAAGGACTGGAAGGTATGGGAAGGGGGGAGTCAGACATCTAGGGTCTGGAGGGTATGGGAAGGGGGGGGGTCAGACACCTAGGGACTGGAAGGTATGGGAAGGGGGGGGGGGTCAGGCATCTAGGGACTGCAAGGTATGGGAAGGGGGGTGGGTGCAGACATCTAGGGACTGGAGGGTATGGGAAGGGGGGGTCAGGCATATAAGGACTGGAAGGTATGGAAATGGGGGGGGGGGGTTAGGCATCTAAGGACTGAAAGGTATGGGAAAGGGGGGGGGGGGGGTTGGCATCTAAGGACTGGAAGGTATGGGAAGGGGGGGGGGTTAGGCATCTAAGGACTGGAAGGTATGGGAAAGGGGGGGGGGGTCAGACATCTAGGGACTGGAGGGTGAGGGAAGGGGGGGGGGTCAGACATCTAGGGACTGGAGGGTGAGGGAAGGGGGGGGGTCAGACATCTAGGGACTGGAAGGTGACGGAAGGGGGGGTCAGACATCTAGGGACTGGAAGGTATGGGAAGGGGGGTGGGGTCAGACATCTAGGGACTGGAGGGTATGGGAAGGGGGGGTCAGGCATATAAGGACTGGAAGGTATGGAAATAGAGGGGGGGGGTCAGGCATCTAAGGACTGGAAGGTATGGAAATAGGGGGGGGGTCAGGCATCTAAGGACTGGAAGGTATGGGAAAGGGGGGCAGGCATCTAAGGACTGGAAGGTATGGGAAGGAGGGGGAAGGAGGGGGGTTAGGCATCTGACTGGAAGGTATGGGAAGGGGGGGGGTTAGGCATCTAGGGACTGGAAGGTATGGGAAGGGGGGGTCAGACATCTAGGGACTGGAAGGTATGGGAAGGGGGGGGTCAGACATCTAGGGACTGGAAGGTATGGGGGGGGGTCAGACATCTAGGGACTGGAAGGTATGGGGAGGGGTCAGACATCTAGGGACTGGAGAGTATGGGAAGGGGGGGGGTCATACATCTAGGGACTGGAGGGTGAGGGAAGGGGGGGGGGTCAGACATCTAGGGACTGGAAGGTGACGGAAGGGGAGGGGGTCAGACATCTAGGGACTGCAAGGTATGGGAAGGGGAGTGGGTGCAGACATCTAGGGACTGGAAGGTATGGGGGGGGGGGTCAGACATCTAGTGACTGGAGGGTATGGGAAGGGGGGGGTCAGGCATCTAGGGACTGCAAGGTATGGGAAGGGGGGTGGGTGCAGACATCTAGGGACTGGAGGGTGAGGGAAGGGGGGGTCAGACATCTAGGCACTGGAAGGTATGGGGGGGGGGGTCAGACATCTAGGGACTGGAGGGTATGGGAGGGGGGGGGTCATACATCTAGGGACTGGAAGGTATGGGAAGAGGGGGGGTCAGACATCTAGGGACTGGAGGGTGAGGGAAGGGGTGGGGGGTCAGGCATCTAGGGACTGCAAGGTATGGGAAGGGGGGTGGGTGCAGACATCTAGGGACTGGAAGATATGGGGGGGTCAGACATCTAGGGACTGGAGGGTATGGGAAGGGGGGGGGTCATACATCTAGGGACTGGAAGGTATGGGAAGAGGGGGGGGGTCAGACATCTAGGGACTGGAGGGTGAGGGAAGGGGTGGGGGGTCAGGCATCTAGGGACTGGAAGGTATGGGGGGTCATACATCTAGGGACTGGAAGGTATGGGAAGAGGGGGGGGGTCAGACATCTAGGGACTGGAGGGTGAGGGAAGGGGTGGGGGGTCAGGCATCTAGGGACTGCAAGGTATGGGAAGGGGGGTGGGTGCAGACATCTAGGGACTGGAGGGTATGGGAAGGGGGGGGGTCATACATCTAGGGACTGGAGGGTATGGGAAGGGGGGGGTCATACGTCTAGGGACTGGAAGGTATGGGAAGAGGGGGGGTCAGACATCTAGGGACTGGAGGGTGGGGGAAGGGGTGGGTGCAGACATCTAGGGACAGGAGGGTGAGGGAAGGGGGGGTCAGACATCTAGGGTCTGGAGGGTATGGGAAGGGGGGGGGTCAGACACCTAGGGACTGGAAGGTATGGGAAGGGGGGGGGGTCAGGCATCTAGGGACTGCAAGGTATGGGAAGGGGGGTGGGTGCAGACATCTAGGGACTGGAGGGTATGGGAAGGGGGGGTCAGGCATATAAGGACTGGAAGGTATGGAAATGGGGGGGGGGGTTAGGCATCTAAGGACTGAAAGGTATGGGAAGGGGGGGGTTTGGCATCTAAGGACTGGAAGGTATGGGAAGGGGGGGGTTAGGCATCTAAGGACTGGAAGGTATGGGAAAGGGGGGGGTCAGACATCTAGGGACTGGAGGGTGAGGGAAGGGGGGGGTCAGACATCTAGGGACTGGAGGGTGAGGGAAGGGGGTCAGACATCTAGGGACTGGAAGGTATGGGAAGGGGGGTGGGTGCAGACATCTAGGGACTGGAGGGTATGGGAAGGGGGGTCAGGCATATAAGGACTGGAAGGTATGGAAATAGAGGGGGGGGGTCAGGCATCTAAGGACTGGAAGGTATGGAAATAGGGGGGGGGGTCAGGCATCTAAGGACTGGAAGGTATGGGAAAGGGGGGGGGCAGGCATCTAAGGACTGGAAGGTATGGGAAGGAGGGGGGTTAGGCATCTGACTGGAAGGTATGGGAAGGGGGGGGGTTAGGCATCTAGGGACTGGAAGGTATGGGAAGGGGGGGGGTCAGACATCTAGGGACTGGAAGGTATGGGAAGGGGGGGGTCAGACATCTAGGGACTGGAAGGTATGGGAAGGGGGGGGTCAGACATCTAGGGACTGGAAGGTATGGGGGGGGGTCAGACATCTAGGGACTGGAAGGTATGGAGAGGGGTCAGACATCTAGGGACTGGAGAGTATGGGAAGGGGGGGGTCATACATCTAGGGACTGGAGGGTGAGGGAAGGGGGGGGGGTCAGACATCTAGGGACTGGAAGGTGACGGAAGGGGAGGGGGTCAGACATCTAGGGACTGCAAGGTATGGGAAGGGGAGTGGGTGCAGACATCTAGGGACTGGAAGGTATGGGGGGGGTCAGACATCTAGTGACTGGAGGGTATGGGAAGGGGGGGGGGTCAGGCATCTAGGGACTGCAAGGTATGGGAAGGGGGTGGGTGCAGACATCTAGGGACTGGAGGGTGAGGGAAGGGGGGGGTCAGACATCTAGGCACTGGAAGGTATGGGGGGGGGGTCAGACATCTAGGGACTGGAGGGTATGGGAGGGGGGGGTCATACATCTAGGGACTGGAAGGTATGGGAAGAGGGGGGGGGGTCAGACATCTAGGGACTGGAGGGTGAGGGAAGGGGTGGGGGGTCAGGCATCTAGGGACTGCAAGGTATGGGAAGGGGGGTGGGTGCAGACATCTAGGGACTGGAAGGTATGGGGGGGTCAGACATCTAGGGACTGGAGGGTATGGGAAGGGGGGGGGGTCATACATCTAGGGACTGGAAGGTATGGGAAGAGGGGGGGGTCAGACATCTAGGGACTGGAGGGTGAGGGAAGGGGTGGGGGGTCAGGCATCTAGGGACTGGAAGGTATGGGAAGAGGGGGGGGGTCAGACATCTAGGGACTGGAGGGTGGGGGAAGGGGTGGGTGCAGACATCTAGGGACAGGAGGGTGAGGGAAGGGGGGGGTCAGACATCTAGGGACTGGAAGGTATGGGGGGGGGTCAGACATCTAGGGACTGGAGGGTATGGGAAGGGGGGGGGGTCAGGCATCTAGGGACTGCAAGGTATGGGAAGGGGGGTAAGTGCAGACATCTAGGGACTGGAGGGTGAGGGAAGGGGGGGTCAGACATCTAGGGACTGGAAGGTATGGGAAGGGGGGGGGTCAGGCATCTAGGGACTGCAAGGTTTGGGAAGGGGGGTGGGTGCAGACATCTAGGGACTGGAGGGTGAGGGAAGGGGGGGGGTCAGACATCTAGGGACTGGAAGGTATGGGGGGGTCATACGTCTAGGGACTGGAAGGTATGGGAAGAGGGGGGGGTCAGACATCTAGGGACTGGAGGGTGGGGGAAGGGGTGGGTGCAGACATCTAAGGACAGGAGGGTGAGGGAAGGGTGGGTGCAGACATCTAGGGACTGGAGGGTGAGGGAAGGGGGGGGTCAGACATCTAGGGACTGGAAGGTATGGGGGGGTCAGACATCTAGGGACTGGAGGGTATGGGAAGGGGGGGGTCATACATCTAGGGACTGGAAGGTATGGGGGGGGGTCAGACATCTAGGGACTGGAGGGTATGGGAAGGGGGGGGGGTCATACATCTAGGGACTGGAAGGTATGGGAAGAGGGGGGGGGTCAGACATCTAAGGACTGGAGGGTGAGGGAAGAGGTGGGGGGTCAGACATCTAGGGACTGGAGGGTGAGGGAAGGGGTGGGGGGTCAGACATCTAGGGACTGGAAGGTGACAGAAGGGGGGGGGTCAGACATCTAGGGACTGGAGGGTGAGGGAAGGGGTGGGGGGTCAGACATCTAGGGACTGGAAGGTATGGGAAGAGGGGGGGGGTCAGACATCTAGGGACTGAAAGGTGACGGAAGGGGGGGGGGTCAGACATCTAGGGACTGGAGGGTGAGGGAAGGGGTGGGGGGTCAGGCATCTAGGGACTGCAAGGTATGGGAAGGGGGGTGGGTGCAGACATCTAGGGACTAGAGGGTATGGGAAGGGGGGGGTCATACATCTAGGGACTGGAAGGTATGGGAAGGGGGGGGTCATACGTCTAGGGACTGGAAGGTATGGGAAGAGGGGGGGGGTCATACGTCTAGGGACTGGAAGGTATGGGAAGAGGGGGGGGTCAGACATCTAGGGACTGGAGGGTGAGGGAAGGGGTGGGGGGTCAGGCATCTAGGGACTGCAAGGTATGGGAAGGGGGGTGGGTGCAGACATCTAGGGACTGGAGGGTATGGGAAGGGGGGGGGGTCATACATCTAGGGACTGGAAGGTATGGGAAGAGGGGGGGGTCATACATCTAGGGACTGGAAAGTGACGGAAGGGGTGGGGGGTCAGACATCTAGGGACTGGAGGGTGGGGGAAGGGGTGGGTGCAGACATCTAGGGACAGGAGGGTGAGGGAAGGGGGGGGGGTCAGACATCTAGGGACTGGAGGGTGAGGGAAGGGGTGGGGGTCAGACATCTAGGGACTGGAAGGTGACGGAAGGGGTGGGGGGTCAGACATTAGGGACTGGAAGGTGACGGAAGGGGGGGGTCAGACATCTAGGGACTGGAGGGTGAGGGAAGGGTTGGGGGGGGGGTCAGACATCTAGGGACTGGAAGGTGACGGAAGGGGGGGGTCAGACATCTAGGGACTGGAGGGTGAGGGAAGGGGTGGGGGGTCAGACATCTAGGGACTGGAAGGTGACGGAAGGGGGGGGGGGTCAGACATCTAGGGACTGGAGGGTGAGGGAAGGGGTGGGGGATCAGACATCTAGGGACTGGAAGGTGACGGAAGAGGTCAGACATCTAGGGACTGGAAGGTATGGGAAGGGGGGAGGGTCAGACATCTAGGGACTGGAGGGTGAGGGAAGGGGTGGGGGGTCAGACATCTAGGGACTGGAAGGTGACGGAAGGGGGTCAGACATCTAGGGACTGGAGGGTGAGGGAAGGGGTGGGGGGTCAGACATCTAGGGACTGGAAGGTGACGGAAGGGGGTCAGACATCTAGGGACTGGAGGGTGACGGAAGGGGGGGGGTCAGACATCTAGGGACTGGAGGGTGAGGGAAGGGGTGGGGGGTCAGACATCTAGGGACTGGAGGGTGAGGGAAGGGGTGGGGGGTCAGACATCTAGGGACTGGAAGGTATGGGAAGAGGGGGAGGGGTCAGACATCTAGGGACTGGAAGGTGACGGAAGGGGGGGGGGTCAGACATCTAGGGACTGGAGGGTGAGGGAAGGGGTGGGGTCAGACATCTAGGGACTGGAGGGTGAGGGAAGGGGTGGGGGGTCAGACATCTAGGGACTGGAGGGTATGGGAAGGGAGGGGGGGTCAGGCATCTAGGGACTGCAAGGTATGGGAAGGGGGGTGGGTGCAGACATCTAGGGACTGGAGGGTAAGGGAAGGGGGGGTCAGACATCTAGGGACTGGAGGGTGAGGGAAGGGGGGGGGTCAGACATCTAGGGACTGGAGGGTATGGGAAGGGGGGGGTCATACATCTAGGGACTGGAAGGTATGGGAAGAGGGGGGGGTCAGACATCTAGGGACTGGAGGGTGAGGGAAGGGGTGGGGGGTCAGGCATCTAGGGACTGCAAGGTATGGGAAGGGGGGTGGGTGCAGACATCTAGGGACTGGAAGGTATGGGAAGGGGGGGGTCATACGTCTAGGGACTGGAAGGTATGGGAAGAGGGGGGGTCAGACATCTAGGGACTGGAAGGTATGGGAAGGGGGGAGGGTCAGACATCTAGGGACTGGAAGGTGACGTTAGAGGTCAGACATCTAAGGACTGGAAGGTATGGGAAGGGGGGAGGGTCAGACATCTAGGGACTGGAAGGTATGGGAAGGGTCAGACATCTAAGGACTGGAAGGTATGGGAAGGGGGGGTCAGACATCTAGGGACTGGAAGGTATGGGAAGGGGGGGGGGGTCAGACATCTAAGGACTGGAAGGTATGGGAAGGGGGGAGGGTCAGACATCTAAGGACTGGAAGGTGACGGAAGAGGTCAGACATCTAGGGACTGGAAGGTATGGGAAGGGGGGAGGGTCAGACATCTAGGGACTGGAAGGTATGGGAAGGGGGGAGGGTCAGACATCTAGGGACTGGAAGGTATGGGAAGGGTCAGACATCTAAGGACTGGAAGGTATGGGAAGGGGGGGTCAGACATCTAGGGACTGGAAGGTATGGGAAGGGGGGGGGGGGTCAGACATCTAGGGACTGGAAGGTATGGGAAGGGGGGAGGGTCAGACATCTAGGGACTGGAAGGTATGGGAAGGGGGAGGGTCAGACATCTAGGGACTGGAAGGTATGGGAAGGGGGGAGGGTCAGACATCTAAGGACTGGAAGGTATGGGAAAGGGGGAGGGTCAGACATCTAGGGACTGGAAGGTATGGGAAGGGTCAGACATCTAAGGACTGGAAGGTATGGGAAGGGGGGGGTCAGACATCTAGGGACTGGAAGGTATGGGAAGGGGGGAGGGTCAGACATCTAGGGACTGGAAGGTATGGGAAGGGGGGAGGGTCAGACATCTAGGGACTGGAAGGTATGGGAAGGGTCAGACATCTAAGGACTGGAAGGTATGGGAAGGGGGGGTCAGACATCTAGGGACTGGAAGGTATGGGAAGGGGGGGGTCAGACTTCTAAGGACTGGAAGGTATGGGAAGGGTCAGACATCTAAGGACTGGAAGGTGACGGAAGAGGTCAGACATCTAGGGACTGGAAGGTATGGGAAGGGGGGAGGGTCAGACATCTAGGGACTGGAAGGTATGGGAAGGGGGGAGGGTCAGACATCTAGGGACTGGAAGGTATGGGAAGGGTCAGACATCTAAGGACTGGAAGGTATGGGAAGGGTCAGACATCTAAGGACTGGAAGGTATGGGAAGGGTCAGACATCTAAGGACTGGAAGGTATGGGAAGGGTCAGACATCTAAGGACTGGAAGGTATGGGAAGGGGGGGTCAGACATCTAGGGACTGGAAGGTATGGGAGGGGGGGGTCAGACATCTAAGGACTGGAAGGTATGGGAGGGGGGGTCAGACATCTAAGGACTGGAAGGTATGGGAAGGGGGGAGGGTCAGACATCTAGGGACTGGAAGGTATGGGAAGGGGGGAGGGTCAGACATCTAGGGACTGGAAGGTATGGGAAGGGTCAGACATCTAAGGACTGGAAGGTATGGGAAGGGTCAGACATCTAAGGACTGGAAGGTATGGGAAGGGGGGGTCAGACATGTAGGGACTGGAAGGTATGGGAAGGGGGGGTCAGATATCTAAGGACTGGAAGGTATGGGAAGGGTCAGACATCTAAGGACTGGAAGGTATGGGGGGGTCAGACATCTAGGGACTGGAAGGTATGGGAAGGGGGGAGGGTCAGACATCTAGGGACTGGAAGGTATGGGAAGGGGGGAGGGTCAGACATCTAGGGACTGGAAGGTATGGGAAGGGGGGAGGGTCAGACATCTAGGGACTGGAAGGTATGGGAAGGGGGGAGGTTCAGACATCTAGGGACTGGAAGGTATGGGAAGGGTCAGACATCTAAGGACTGGAAGGTATGGGAAGGGTCAGACATCTAAGGACTGGAAGGTATGGGAAGGGGGGGTCAGACATCTAGGGACTGGAAGGTATGGGAAGGGGGGAGGGTCAGACATCTAGGGACTGGAAGGTGACGTTAGAGGTCAGACATCTAAGGACTGGAAGGTATGGGAAGGGGGGAGGGTCAGACATCTAGGGACTGGAAGGTATGGGAAGGGTCAGACATCTAAGGACTGGAAGGTATGGGAAGGGGGGGTCAGACATCTAGGGACTGGAAGGTATGGGAAGGGGGGGGTCAGACATCTAAGGACTGGAAGGTATGGGAAGGGGGAGGGTCAGACATCTAAGGACTGGAAGGTATGGGAAGGGGGAGGGTCAGACATCTAAGGACTGGAAGGTGACGGAAGAGGTCCGACATCTAGGGACTGGAAGGTGACGGAAGAGGTCCGACATCTAGGGACTGGAAGGTATGGGAAGGGGGGAGGGTCAGACATCTAGGGACTGGAAGGTATGGGAAGGGGGAGGGTCAGACATCTAGGGACTGGAAGGCATGGGAAGGGTCAGACATCTAAGGACTGGAAGGTATGGGAAGGGGGGAGGGTCAGACATCTAGGGACTGGAAGGTATGGGAAGGGTCAGACATCTAAGGACTGGAAGGTATGGGAAGGGGGGGTCAGACATCTAGGGACTGGAAGGTATGGGAAGGGGGGAGGGTCAGACATCTAGGGACTGGAAGGTATGGGAAGGGTCAGACATCTAAGGACTGGAAGGTATGGGAAGGGTCAGACATCTAAGGACTGGAAGGTATGGGAAGGGGGGGTCAGACATCTAGGGACTGGAAGGTATGGGAAGGGGGGGGTCAGACTTCTAAGGACTGGAAGGTATGGGAAGGGTCAGACATCTAAGGACTGGAAGGTGACGGAAGAGGTCAGACATCTAGGGACTGGAAGGTATGGGAAGGGGGGAGGGTCAGACATCTAGGGACTGGAAGGTATGGGAAGGGGGGAGGGTCAGACATCTAGGGACTGGAAGGTATGGGAAGGGTCAGACATCTAAGGACTGGAAGGTATGGGAAGGGTCAGACATCTAAGGACTGGAAGGTATGGGAAGGGTCAGACATCTAAGGACTGGAAGGTATGGGAAGGGGGGGTCAGACATCTAGGGACTGGAAGGTATGGGAGGGGGGGGGTCAGACATCTAAGGACTGGAAGGTATGGGAGGGGGGGTCAGACATCTAAGGACTGGAAGGTATGGGAAGGGGGGAGGGTCAGACATCTAGGGACTGGAAGGTATGGGAAGGGGGGAGGGTCAGACATCTAGGGACTGGAAGGTATGGGAAGGGTCAGACATCTAAGGACTGGAAGGTATGGGAAGGGTCAGACATCTAAGGACTGGAAGGTATGGGAAGGGGGGGTCAGACATGTAGGGACTGGAAGGTATGGGAAGGGGGGTCAGATATCTAAGGACTGGAAGGTATGGGAAGGGTCAGACATCTAAGGACTGGAAGGTATGGGGGGGTCAGACATCTAGGGACTGGAAGGTATGGGAAGGGGGGAGGGTCAGACATCTAGGGACTGGAAGGTATGGGAAGGGGGGAGGGTCAGACATCTAGGGACTGGAAGGTATGGGAAGGGGGGAGGGTCAGACATCTAGGGACTGGAAGGTATGGGAAGGGGGGAGGTTCAGACATCTAGGGACTGGAAGGTATGGGAAGGGTCAGACATCTAAGGACTGGAAGGTATGGGAAGGGTCAGACATCTAAGGACTGGAAGGTATGGGAAGGGGGGGTCAGACATCTAGGGACTGGAAGGTATGGGAAGGGGGGAGGGTCAGACATCTAGGGACTGGAAGGTGACGTTAGAGGTCAGACATCTAAGGACTGGAAGGTATGGGAAGGGGGGAGGGTCAGACATCTAGGGACTGGAAGGTATGGGAAGGGTCAGACATCTAAGGACTGGAAGGTATGGGAAGGGGGGGTCAGACATCTAGGGACTGGAAGGTATGGGAAGGGGGGGGTCAGACATCTAAGGACTGGAAGGTATGGGAAGGGGGAGGGTCAGACATCTAAGGACTGGAAGGTATGGGAAGGGGGAGGGTCAGACATCTAAGGACTGGAAGGTGACGGAAGAGGTCCGACATCTAGGGACTGGAAGGTGACGGAAGAGGTCCGACATCTAGGGACTGGAAGGTATGGGAAGGGGGGAGGGTCAGACATCTAGGGACTGGAAGGTATGGGAAGGGGGAGGGTCAGACATCTAGGGACTGGAAGGCATGGGAAGGGTCAGACATCTAAGGACTGGAAGGTATGGGAAGGGGGGGTCAGACATCTAGGGACTGGAAGGTATGGGAAGGGGGGGGGGTCAGACATCTAGGGACTGGAAGGTATGGGAAGGGGGGAGGGTCAGACATCTAGGGACTGGAAGGTGACGTTAGAGGTCAGACATCTAAGGACTGGAAGGTATGGGAAAGGGGGAGGGTCAGACATCTAGGGACTGGAAGGTATGGGAAGGGTCAGACATCTAGGGAATGGAAGGTATGGGAAGGGGGGGGGTCAGACATCTAGGGACTGGAAGGTATGGGAAGGGGGGAGGGTCAGACATCTAGGGACTGGAAGAAATGGGAAGGGGGGAGGGTCAGACATCTAGGGACTGGAAGGTATGGGAAGGGTCAGACATCTAAGGACTGGAAGGTATGGGAAGGGGGGGTCAGACATCTAGGGACTGGAAGGTATGGGAAGGGTCAGACATCTAAGGACTGGAAGGTATGGGAAGGGGGGGTCAGACATCTAGGGACTGGAAGGTATGGGAGGGGGGGGGGGTCAGACATCTAAGGACTGGAAGGTATGGGAAGGGTCAGACATCTAAGGACTGGAAGGTATGGGAAGGGGGGGTCAGACATCTAAGGACTGGAAGGTATGGGAAGGGGGAGGGTCAGACATCTAAGGACTGGAAGGTATGGGAAGGGGGAGGGTCAGACATCTAAGGACTGGAAGGTGACGGAAGAGGTCAGACATCTAGGGACTGGAAGGTATGGGAAGGGGGGAGGGTCAGACATCTAGGGACTGGAAGGTATGGGAAGGGGGAGGGTCAGACATCTAGGGACTGGAAGGCATGGGAAGGGTCAGACATCTAAGGACTGGAAGGTATGGGAAGGGGGGGTCAGACATCTAGGGACTGGAAGGTATGGGAAGGGGGGGGGGTCAGACATCTAGGGACTGGAAGGTATGGGAAGGGGGGAGGGTCAGACATCTAGGGACTGGAAGGTGACGTTAGAGGTCAGACATCTAAGGACTGGAAGGTATGGGAAAGGGGGAGGGTCAGACATCTAGGGACTGGAAGGTATGGGAAGGGTCAGACATCTAGGGACTGGAAGGTATGGGAAGGGGGGGGTCAGACATCTAGGGACTGGAAGGTATGGGAAGGGGGGAGGGTCAGACATCTAGGGACTGGAAGAAATGGGAAGGGGGGAGGGTCAGACATCTAGGGACTGGAAGGTATGGGAAGGGTCAGACATCTAAGGACTGGAAGGTGACGGAAGAGGTCAGACATCTAAGGACTGAAAGGTGACGGAAGAGGTCAGACATCTAGGGACTGGAAGGTATGGGAAGGGGGGAGGGTCAGACATCTAGGGACTGGAAGGTATGGGAAGGGGGGAGGGTCAGACATCTAGGGACTGGAAGGTATGGGAAGGGTCAGACATCTAAGGACTGGAAGGTATGGGAAGGGTCAGACATCTAAGGACTGGAAGGTATGGGAAGGGGGGGTCAGACATCTAGGGACTGGAAGGTATGGGAGGGGGGGGGGGGTCAGACATCTAAGGACTGGAAGGTATGGGAAGGGGGGAGGGTCAGACATCTAGGGACTGGAAGGTATGGGAAGGGGGGAGGGTCAGACATCTAGGGACTGGAAGGTATGGGAAGGGTCAGACATCTAAGGACTGGAAGGTATGGGAAGGGGGGGGTCAGACATCTAGGGACTGGAAGGTATGGGAAGGGGTGGGGGTCAGACATCTAAGGACTTGAAGGTATGGGAAGGGTCAGACATCTAAGGACTGGAAGGTATGGGGTGGTCAGACATCTAGGGACTGGAAGGTATGGGAAGGGGGGAGGGTCAGACATCTAGGGACTGGAAGGTATGGGAATGGGGGAGGGTCAGACATCTAGGGACTGGAAGGTGACGGAAGAGGTCAGACATCTAAGGACTGGAAGGTATGGGAAGGGGGGAGGGTCAGACATCTAGGGACTGGAAGGTATGGGAAGGGGGGAGGGTCAGACATCTAGGGACTGGAGGGTGAGGGAAGGGGTGGAGGGTCAGACATCTAGGGACTGGAAGGTGACTGAAGAGGTCAGACATCTAGGGACTGGAAGGTATGGGAAGGGGGGAGGGTCAGACATCTAGGGACTGGAAGGTGACGGAAGAGGTCAGACATCTAAGGACTGGAAGGTATGGGAAGGGGGGAGTGTCAGACATCTAGGGACTGGAAGGTATGGGAAGGGGGGAGGGTCAGACATCTAGGGACTGGAAGGTATGGGAAGGGGGGAGGGTCAGACATCTAAGGACTGGAAGGTATGGGAAGGGGGGAGGGTCAGACATCTAGGGACTGGAAGGTATGGGAAGGGGGGAGGGTCAGACATCTAGGGACTGGAGGGTGAGGGAAGGGGTGGGGGTCAGACATCTAGGGACTGGAAGGTGACTGAAGAGGTCAGACATCTAGGGACTGGAAGGTATGGGAAGGGGGGAGGGTCAGACATCTAGGGACTGGAAGGTGACAGAAGAGGTCAGACATCTAAGGACTGGAAGGTATGGGAAGGGGGGAGGGTCAGACATCTAGGGACTGGAAGGTATGGGAAGGGGGGAGGGTCAGACATCTAAGGACTGGAAGGTGATGGAAGAGGTCAGACAGGAGGGTATGGGAAGGGGGGGGGGGTCATACGTCTAGGGACTGGAAGGTATGAGAAAAGGGGGGGTCAGACATCTAGGGACTGGAGGGTGGGGGAAGGGGTGGGTGCAGACATCTAGGGACAGGAGGGTGAGGGAAGGGGGGGTCAGACATCTAGGGACTGGAGGGTATGGGAAAGGGGGGGGTCATACATCTAGGGACTGGAAGGTATGGGGGGGGGGTCAGACATCTAGGGACTGGAGGGTATGGGAAGGGGGGGGTCATACATCTAGGGACTGGAAGGTATGGGAAGAGGGGTGGGTCAGACATCTAGGGACTGGAGGGTGAGGGAAGGGGTGGGGGGTCAGACATCTAGGGACTGGAGGGTGAGGGAAGGGGTGGGGGGTCAGACATCTAGGGACTGGAAGGTGACGGAAGGGGGTCAGACATCTAGGGACTGGAGGGTGAGGGAAGGGGTGGGGGGTCAGACATCTAGGGACTGGAAGGTATGGGAAGAGGGGTGGGTCAGACATCTAGGGACTGGAGGGTGAGGGAAGGGGTGGGGGGTCAGACATCTAGGGACTGGAAGGTATGGGAAGAGGGGGGGGGTCAGACATCTAGGGACTGGAAGGTGACGGAAGGGGGGGGGGGTCAGACATCTAGGGACTGGAGGGTGAGGGAAGGGGTGGGGGGTCAGACATCTAGGGACTGGAAGGTATGGGGGGGGTCAGACATCTAGGGACTGGAGGGTATGGGAAGGGAGGGGGGGTCAGGCATCTAGGGACTGCAAGGTATGGGAAGGGGGGTGGGTGCAGACATCTAGGGACTGGAGGGTATGGGAAGGGGGGGGGTCATACATCTAGGGACTGGAAGGTATGGGGGGGTCAGACATCTAGGGACTGGAGGGTATGGGAAGGGGGGGGGTCATACATCTAGGGACTGGAAGGTATGGGAAGAGGGGTGGGTCAGACATCTAGGGACTGGAGGGTGAGGGAAGGGGTGGGGGGTCAGACATCTAGGGACTGGAGGGTGAGGGAAGGGGTGGGGGGTCAGACATCTAGGGACTGGAAGGTGACGGAAGGGGGGGTCAGACATCTAGGGACTGGAGAGTGAAGGAAGGGGGGGGTCAGACATCTAGGGACTGGAAGGTATGGGGGGGGTCAGACATCTAGGGACTGGAAGGTATGGGGGGGGTCAGACATCTAGGGACTGGAGGGTATGGGAAGGGGGGGGGGTCATACATCTAGGGACTGGAAGGTATGGGAAGAGGGGGGGGGGTCAGACATCTAGGGACTGGAGGGTGAGGGAAGGGGTGGGGGGTCAGGCATCTAGGGACTGCAAGGTATGGGAAGGGGGGTGGGTGCAGACATCTAGGGACTGGAAGGTATGGGAAGGGGGAGGGTCAGACATCTAGGGACTGGAAGGTGACGTTAGAGGTCAGACATCTAAGGACTGGAAGGTATGGGAAGGGGGGAGGGTCAGACAACTAGGGACTGGAAGGTATGGGAAGGGTCAGACATCTAAGGACTGGAAGGTATGGGAAGGGGGGGGTCAGACATCTAGGGACTGGAAGGTATGGGAAGGGGGGGGGTCAGACATCTAAGGACTGGAAGGTATGGGAAGGGGGGAGGGTCAGACATCTAAGGACTGGAAGGTGACGGAAGAGGTCAGACATCTAGGGACTGGAAGGTATGGGAAGGGGGGAGGGTCAGACATCTAGGGACTGGAAGGTATGGGAAGGGGGGAGGGTCAGACATCTAGGGACTGGAAGGTATGGGAAGGGGGGAGGGTCAGACATCTAGGGACTGGAAGGTATGGGAAGGGGGGAGGGTCAGACATCTAGGGACTGGAAGGTGACGTTAGAGGTCAGACATCTAAGGACTGGAAGGTATGGGAAAGGGGGAGGGTCAGACATCTAGGGACTGGAAGGTATGGGAAGGGTCAGACATCTAAGGACTGGAAGGTATGGGAAGGGGGGGGGGTCAGACATCTAGGGACTGGAAGGTATGGGAAGGGGGGGGGTCAGACATCTAGGGACTGGAAGGTATGGGAAGGGGGGAGGGTCAGACATCTAGGGACTGGAAGGTATGGGAAGGGGGGAGGGTCAGACATCTAGGGACTGGAAGGTATGGGAAGGGTCAGACATCTAAGGACTGGAAGGTATGGGAAGGGGGGGTCAGACATCTAGGGACTGGAAGGTATGGGAAGGGGGGGTCAGACATCTAAGGACTGGAAGGTATGGGAAGGGTCAGACATCTAGGGACTGGAAGGTATGGGAAGGGGGGAGGGTCAGACATCTAGGGACTGGAAGGTATGGGAAGGGTCAGACATCTAAGGACTGGAAGGTATGGGAAGGGGGGGTCAGACATCTAGGGACTGGAAGGTATGGGAGGGGGGGGGTCAGACATCTAAGGACTGGAAGGTATGGGAAGGGGGGAGGGTCAGACATCTAGGGACTGGAAGGTATGGGAAGGGGGGAGGGTCAGACATCTAGGGACTGGAAGGTATGGGAAGGGTCAGACATCTAAGGACTGGAAGGTATGGGAAGGGGGGTCAGACATCTAGGGACTGGAAGGTATGGGAAGGGGGGGGTCAGACATCTAAGGACTGGAAGGTATGGGGGGGGTCAGACATCTAGGGACTGGAAGGTGACGGAAGAGGTCAGACATCTAGGGACTGGAAGGTATGGGAAGGGGGGAGGGTCAGACATCTAGGGACTGGAAGGTATGGGAAGGGGGGAGGGTCAGACATCTAGGGACTGGAAGGTATGGGAAGGGTCAGACATCTAAGGACTGGAAGGTATGGGAAGGGGGGGTCAGACATCTAGGGACTGGAAGGTATGGGAAGGGGGGGGGGGGTCAGACATCTAAGGACTGGAAGATATGGGAAGGGGGGAGGGTCAGACATCTAGGGACTGGAAGGTATGGGAAGGGGGGAGGGTCAGACATCTAGGGACTGGAAGGTATGGGAAGGGGGGAGGGTCAGACATCCAAGGACTGGAAGGTGACGGAAGAGGTCAGACATCTAGGGACTGGAAGGTATGGGAAGGGGGGGGGTCAGACATCTAAGGACTGGAAGGTATGGGAAGGGGGAGGGTCAGACATCTAAGGACTGGAAGGTATGGGAAGGGGGGAGGGTCAGACATCTAGGGACGGGAAGGTGACGGAAGAGGTCAGACATCTAGGGACTGGAAGGTATGGGAAGGGGGGGGTCAGACATCTAGGGACTGGAAGGTATGGGAAGGGGGGGTCAGACATCTAGGGACTGGAAGGTATGGGAAGGGGGGAGGGTCAGACATCTAGGGACTGGAAGGTATGGGAAGGGGGGAGGGTCAGACATCTAAGGACTGGAAGGTGACGGAAGAGGTCAGACATCTAGGGACTGGAAGGTATGGGAAGGGGGGGGTCAGACATCTAGGGACTGGAAGGTATGGGAAGGGGGGAGGGTCAGACATCTAAGGACTGGAAGGTGACGGAAGAGGTCAGACATCTAGGGACTGGAAGGTATGGGAAGGGGGAGGGTCAGACATCTAGGGACTGGAAGGTATGGGAAGGGGGGAGGGTCAGACATCTAGGGACTGGAAGGTATGGGAAGGGTCAGACATCTAAGGACTGGAAGGTATGGGAAGGGTCAGACATCTAAGGACTGGAAGGAATGGGAAGGGGGGGTCAGACATCTAGGGACTGGAAGGTATGGGAAGGGGGGGGGTCAGACATCTAAGGACTGGAAGGTATGGGAAGGGTCAGACATCTAAGGACTGGAAGGTATGGGAAGGGGGGAGGGTCAGACATCTAGGGACTGGAAGGTATGGGAAGGGGGGAGGGTCAGACATCTAAAGACTGGAAGGTGACGTTAGAGGTCAGACATCTAGGGACTGGAAGGTATGGGAAGGGGGGGGGGGGTCAGACATTTAGGGACTGGAAGGTATGGGAAGGGTTAGACATCTAAGGACTGGAAGGTATGGGAAGGGGGGGGTCAGACATCTAGGGACTGGAAGGTATGGGAAGGGGGGGGGTCAGACATCTAGGGACTGGAAGGTATGGGAAGGGGGGGGGTCAGACATCTAGGGACTGGAAGGTATGGGAAGGGTCAGACATCTAGGGACTGGAAGTTATGGGAAGGGGGGGTCAGACATCTAGGGACTGGAAGGTATGGGAAGGGGGGAGGGTCAGACATCTAGGGACTGGAAGGTATGGGAAGGGTCAGACATCTAAGGACTGGAAGGTATGGGAAGGGGGGGTCAGACATCTAGGGACTGGAAGGTATGGGAAGGGGGGGGTCAGACATCTAAGGACTGGAAGGTATGGGAAGGGGGAGGGTCAGACATCTAGGGACTGGAAGGTATGGGAAGGGGGGAGGGTCAGACATCTAGGGACTGGAAGGTATGGGAAGGGGGAGGGTCAGACATCTAAGGACTGGAAGGTGACGGAAGAGGTCAGACATCTAGGGACTGGAAGGTATGGGAAGGGGGGAGGGTCAGACATCTAGGGACTGGAAGGTATGGGAAGGGTCAGACATCTAAGGACTGGAAGGTGACGGAAGAGGTCAGACATCTAAGGACTGAAAGGTGACGGAAGAGGTCAGACATCTAGGGACTGGAAGGTATGGGAAGGGGGGAGGGTCAGACATCTAGGGACTGGAAGGTATGGGAAGGGGGGAGGGTCAGACATCTAGGGACTGGAAGGTATGGGAAGGGTCAGACATCTAAGGACTGGAAGGTATGGGAAGGGTCAGACATCTAAGGACTGGAAGGTATGGGAAGGGGGGGTCAGACATCTAGGGACTGGAAGGTATGGGAGGGGGGGGGGGTCAGACATCTAAGGACTGGAAGGTATGGGAAGGGGGGAGGGTCAGACATCTAGGGACTGGAAGGTATGGGAAGGGGGGAGGGTCAGACATCTAGGGACTGGAAGGTATGGGAAGGGTCAGACATCTAAGGACTGGAAGGTATGGGAAGGGGGGGGTCAGACATCTAGGGACTGGAAGGTATGGGAAGGGGTGGGGGTCAGACATCTAAGGACTTGAAGGTATGGGAAGGGTCAGACATCTAAGGACTGGAAGGTATGGGGTGGTCAGACATCTAGGGACTGGAAGGTATGGGAAGGGGGGAGGGTCAGACATCTAGGGACTGGAAGGTATGGGAATGGGGGAGGGTCAGACATCTAGGGACTGGAAGGTGACGGAAGAGGTCAGACATCTAAGGACTGGAAGGTATGGGAAGGGGGGAGGGTCAGACATCTAGGGACTGGAAGGTATGGGAAGGGGGGAGGGTCAGACATCTAGGGACTGGAGGGTGAGGGAAGGGGTGGAGGGTCAGACATCTAGGGACTGGAAGGTGACTGAAGAGGTCAGACATCTAGGGACTGGAAGGTATGGGAAGGGGGGAGGGTCAGACATCTAGGGACTGGAAGGTGACGGAAGAGGTCAGACATCTAAGGACTGGAAGGTATGGGAAGGGGGGAGTGTCAGACATCTAGGGACTGGAAGGTATGGGAAGGGGGGAGGGTCAGACATCTAGGGACTGGAAGGTATGGGAAGGGGGGAGGGTCAGACATCTAAGGACTGGAAGGTATGGGAAGGGGGGAGGGTCAGACATCTAGGGACTGGAAGGTATGGGAAGGGGGGAGGGTCAGACATCTAGGGACTGGAGGGTGAGGGAAGGGGTGGGGGTCAGACATCTAGGGACTGGAAGGTGACTGAAGAGGTCAGACATCTAGGGACTGGAAGGTATGGGAAGGGGGGAGGGTCAGACATCTAGGGACTGGAAGGTGACAGAAGAGGTCAGACATCTAAGGACTGGAAGGTATGGGAAGGGGGGAGGGTCAGACATCTAGGGACTGGAAGGTATGGGAAGGGGGGAGGGTCAGACATCTAAGGACTGGAAGGTGATGGAAGAGGTCAGACAGGAGGGTATGGGAAGGGGGGGGGGGGTCATACGTCTAGGGACTGGAAGGTATGAGAAAAGGGGGGGTCAGACATCTAGGGACTGGAGGGTGGGGGAAGGGGTGGGTGCAGACATCTAGGGACAGGAGGGTGAGGGAAGGGGGGGTCAGACATCTAGGGACTGGAGGGTATGGGAAGGGGGGGGTCATACATCTAGGGACTGGAAGGTATGGGGGGGGGTCAGACATCTAGGGACTGGAGGGTATGGGAAGGGGGGGGTCATACATCTAGGGACTGGAAGGTATGGGAAGAGGGGTGGGTCAGACATCTAGGGACTGGAGGGTGAGGGAAGGGGTGGGGGGTCAGACATCTAGGGACTGGAGGGTGAGGGAAGGGGTGGGGGGTCAGACATCTAGGGACTGGAAGGTGACGGAAGGGGGTCAGACATCTAGGGACTGGAGGGTGAGGGAAGGGGTGGGGGGTCAGACATCTAGGGACTGGAAGGTATGGGAAGAGGGGTGGGTCAGACATCTAGGGACTGGAGGGTGAGGGAAGGGGTGGGGGGTCAGACATCTAGGGACTGGAAGGTATGGGAAGAGGGGGGGGGTCAGACATCTAGGGACTGGAAGGTGACGGAAGGGGGGGGGGGGGTCAGACATCTAGGGACTGGAGGGTGAGGGAAGGGGTGGGGGGTCAGACATCTAGGGACTGGAAGGTATGGGGGGGGTCAGACATCTAGGGACTGGAGGGTATGGGAAGGGAGGGGGGGTCAGGCATCTAGGGACTGCAAGGTATGGGAAGGGGGGTGGGTGCAGACATCTAGGGACTGGAGGGTATGGGAAGGGGGGGGTCATACATCTAGGGACTGGAAGGTATGGGGGGGTCAGACATCTAGGGACTGGAGGGTATGGGAAGGGGGGGGGTCATACATCTAGGGACTGGAAGGTATGGGAAGAGGGGTGGGTCAGACATCTAGGGACTGGAGGGTGAGGGAAGGGGTGGGGGGTCAGACATCTAGGGACTGGAGGGTGAGGGAAGGGGTGGGGGGTCAGACATCTAGGGACTGGAAGGTGACGGAAGGGGGGGTCAGACATCTAGGGACTGGAGAGTGAAGGAAGGGGGGGGTCAGACATCTAGGGACTGGAAGGTATGGGGGGGGTCAGACATCTAGGGACTGGAAGGTATGGGGGGGGTCAGACATCTAGGGACTGGAGGGTATGGGAAGGGGGGGGGGTCATACATCTAGGGACTGGAAGGTATGGGAAGAGGGGGGGGGGTCAGACATCTAGGGACTGGAGGGTGAGGGAAGGGGTGGGGGGTCAGGCATCTAGGGACTGCAAGGTATGGGAAGGGGGGTGGGTGCAGACATCTAGGGACTGGAAGGTATGGGAAGGGGGAGGGTCAGACATCTAGGGACTGGAAGGTGACGTTAGAGGTCAGACATCTAAGGACTGGAAGGTATGGGAAGGGGGGAGGGTCAGACAACTAGGGACTGGAAGGTATGGGAAGGGTCAGACATCTAAGGACTGGAAGGTATGGGAAGGGGGGGGTCAGACATCTAGGGACTGGAAGGTATGGGAAGGGGGGGGGGTCAGACATCTAAGGACTGGAAGGTATGGGAAGGGGGGAGGGTCAGACATCTAAGGACTGGAAGGTGACGGAAGAGGTCAGACATCTAGGGACTGGAAGGTATGGGAAGGGGGGAGGGTCAGACATCTAGGGACTGGAAGGTATGGGAAGGGGGGAGGGTCAGACATCTAGGGACTGGAAGGTATGGGAAGGGGGGAGGGTCAGACATCTAGGGACTGGAAGGTATGGGAAGGGGGGAGGGTCAGACATCTAGGGACTGGAAGGTGACGTTAGAGGTCAGACATCTAAGGACTGGAAGGTATGGGAAAGGGGGAGGGTCAGACATCTAGGGACTGGAAGGTATGGGAAGGGTCAGACATCTAAGGACTGGAAGGTATGGGAAGGGGGGGGGGTCAGACATCTAGGGACTGGAAGGTATGGGAAGGGGGGGGTCAGACATCTAGGGACTGGAAGGTATGGGAAGGGGGGAGGGTCAGACATCTAGGGACTGGAAGGTATGGGAAGGGGGGAGGGTCAGACATCTAGGGACTGGAAGGTATGGGAAGGGGGGAGGGTCAGACATCTAGGGACTGGAAGGTATGGGAAGGGTCAGACATCTAAGGACTGGAAGGTATGGGAAGGGGGGGTCAGACATCTAGGGACTGGAAGGTATGGGAAGGGGGGGTCAGACATCTAAGGACTGGAAGGTATGGGAAGGGTCAGACATCTAGGGACTGGAAGGTATGGGAAGGGGGGAGGGTCAGACATCTAGGGACTGGAAGGTATGGGAAGGGTCAGACATCTAAGGACTGGAAGGTATGGGAAGGGGGGGTCAGACATCTAGGGACTGGAAGGTATGGGAGGGGGGGGGTCAGACATCTAAGGACTGGAAGGTATGGGAAGGGGGGAGGGTCAGACATCTAGGGACTGGAAGGTATGGGAAGGGGGGAGGGTCAGACATCTAGGGACTGGAAGGTATGGGAAGGGTCAGACATCTAAGGACTGGAAGGTATGGGAAGGGGGGTCAGACATCTAGGGACTGGAAGGTATGGGAAGGGGGGGGTCAGACATCTAAGGACTGGAAGGTATGGGGGGGGTCAGACATCTAGGGACTGGAAGGTGACGGAAGAGGTCAGACATCTAGGGACTGGAAGGTATGGGAAGGGGGGAGGGTCAGACATCTAGGGACTGGAAGGTATGGGAAGGGGGGAGGGTCAGACATCTAGGGACTGGAAGGTATGGGAAGGGTCAGACATCTAAGGACTGGAAGGTATGGGAAGGGGGGGTCAGACATCTAGGGACTGGAAGGTATGGGAAGGGGGGGGGGGTCAGACATCTAAGGACTGGAAGATATGGGAAGGGGGGAGGGTCAGACATCTAGGGACTGGAAGGTATGGGAAGGGGGGAGGGTCAGACATCTAGGGACTGGAAGGTATGGGAAGGGGGGAGGGTCAGACATCCAAGGACTGGAAGGTGACGGAAGAGGTCAGACATCTAGGGACTGGAAGGTATGGGAAGGGGGGGGGGTCAGACATCTAAGGACTGGAAGGTATGGGAAGGGGGAGGGTCAGACATCTAAGGACTGGAAGGTATGGGAAGGGGGGAGGGTCAGACATCTAGGGACGGGAAGGTGACGGAAGAGGTCAGACATCTAGGGACTGGAAGGTATGGGAAGGGGGGGGTCAGACATCTAGGGACTGGAAGGTATGGGAAGGGGGGGTCAGACATCTAGGGACTGGAAGGTATGGGAAGGGGGGAGGGTCAGACATCTAGGGACTGGAAGGTATGGGAAGGGGGGAGGGTCAGACATCTAAGGACTGGAAGGTGACGGAAGAGGTCAGACATCTAGGGACTGGAAGGTATGGGAAGGGGGGGGTCAGACATCTAGGGACTGGAAGGTATGGGAAGGGGGGAGGGTCAGACATCTAAGGACTGGAAGGTGACGGAAGAGGTCAGACATCTAGGGACTGGAAGGTATGGGAAGGGGGAGGGTCAGACATCTAGGGACTGGAAGGTATGGGAAGGGGGGAGGGTCAGACATCTAGGGACTGGAAGGTATGGGAAGGGTCAGACATCTAAGGACTGGAAGGTATGGGAAGGGTCAGACATCTAAGGACTGGAAGGAATGGGAAGGGGGGGTCAGACATCTAGGGACTGGAAGGTATGGGAAGGGGGGGGGTCAGACATCTAAGGACTGGAAGGTATGGGAAGGGTCAGACATCTAAGGACTGGAAGGTATGGGAAGGGGGGAGGGTCAGACATCTAGGGACTGGAAGGTATGGGAAGGGGGGAGGGTCAGACATCTAAAGACTGGAAGGTGACGTTAGAGGTCAGACATCTAGGGACTGGAAGGTATGGGAAGGGGGGGGGGGTCAGACATTTAGGGACTGGAAGGTATGGGAAGGGTTAGACATCTAAGGACTGGAAGGTATGGGAAGGGGGGGGTCAGACATCTAGGGACTGGAAGGTATGGGAAGGGGGGGGGTCAGACATCTAGGGACTGGAAGGTATGGGAAGGGGGGGGGTCAGACATCTAGGGACTGGAAGGTATGGGAAGGGTCAGACATCTAGGGACTGGAAGTTATGGGAAGGGGGGGTCAGACATCTAGGGACTGGAAGGTATGGGAAGGGGGGAGGGTCAGACATCTAGGGACTGGAAGGTATGGGAAGGGTCAGACATCTAAGGACTGGAAGGTATGGGAAGGGGGGGTCAGACATCTAGGGACTGGAAGGTATGGGAAGGGGGGGGTCAGACATCTAAGGACTGGAAGGTATGGGAAGGGGGAGGGTCAGACATCTAGGGACTGGAAGGTATGGGAAGGGGGGAGGGTCAGACATCTAGGGACTGGAAGGTATGGGAAGGGGGAGGGTCAGACATCTAAGGACTGGAAGGTGACGGAAGAGGTCAGACATCTAGGGACTGGAAGGTATGGGAAGGGGGGAGGGTCAGACATCTAGGGACTGTCAGGTATGGGAAGGGGGGAGGGTCAGACATCTAGGGACTGGAAGGTATGGGAAGGGGGAGGGTCAGACATCTAAGGACTGGAAGGTGACGGAAGAGGTCAGACATCTAGGGACTGGAAGGTATGGGAAGGGGGGGGGGGTCAGACATCTAGGGACTGGAAGGTATGGGAAGGGGGGAGGGTCAGACATCTAAGGACTGGAAGGTGACGGAAGAGGTCAGACATCTAGGGACTGGAAGGTATGGGAAGGGGGGAGGGTCAGACATCTAGGGACTGGAAGGTATGGGAAGGGGGGAGGGTCAGACATCTAAGGACTGGAAGGTGACGGAAGAGGTCAGACATCTAGGGACTGGAAGGTATGGGAAGGGGGGAGGGTCAGACATCTAGGGTCTGGAAGGTATGGGAAGGGGGGAGGGTCAGACATCTAGGGACTGGAAGGTATGGGAAGGGGGAGGGTCAGACATCTAGGGACTGGAAGGTATGGGAAGGGGGGAGGGTCAGACATCTAGGGACTGGAAGGTATGGGAAGGGGGGAGGGTCAGACATCTAAGGACTGGAAGGTGACGGAAGAGGTCAGACATCTAGGGACTGGAAGGTATGGGAAGGGGGGGGGGTCAGACATCTAGGGACTAGAAGGTATGGGAAGGGTCAGACATCTAAGGACTGGAAGGTATGGGAAGGGGGGGTCAGACATCTAGGGACTGGAAGGTATGGGAAGGGGGGGGTCAGACATCTAGGGACTGGAAGGTATGGGAAGGGGGGGTCAGACATCTAGGGACTGGAAGGTATGGGAAGGGTCAGACATCTAAGGACTGGAAGGTATGGGAAGGGGGGGTCAGACATCTAGGGACTGGAAGGTATGGGAAGGGGGGAGGGTCAGACATCTAAGGACTGGAAGGTGACGGAAGAGGTCAGACATCTAGGGACTGGAAGGTATGGGAAGGGGGGGGTCAGACATCTAGTGACTGGAAGGTATGGGAAGGGGGAGGGTCAGACATCTAGGGACTGGAAGGTATGGGAAGGGGGGAGGGTCAGACATCTAGGGACTGGAAGGTATGGGAAGGGGGAGGGTCAGACATCTAAGGACTGGAAGGTGACGGAAGAGGTCAGACATCTAGGGACTGGAAGGTATGGGAAGGGGGGGGGCAGACAACTAGGGACTGGAAGGTATGGGAAGGGTCAGACATCTAAGGACTGGAAGGTATGGGAAGGGTCAGACATCTAAGGACTGGAAGGTATGGGAAGGGGGGGTCAGACATCTAGGGACTGGAAGGTATGGGAAGGGGGGGGGGTCAGACATCTAGGGACTGGAAGGTATGGGAAGGGGGGGGTCAGACATCTAGGGACTGGAAGGTATGGGAAGGGTCAGACATCTAAGGACTGGAAGGTATGGGAAGGGGGGGTCAGACATCTAGGGACTGGAAGGTATGGGAAGGGGGAGGGTCAGACATCTAGGGACTGGAAGGTATGGGAAGGGTCAGACATCTAAGGACTGGAAGGTATGGGAAGGGGGGGTCAGACATCTAGGGACTGGAAGGTATGGGAAGGGGGGAGGGTCAGACATCTAGGGACTGGAAGGTATGGGAAGGGGGGAGGGTCAGACATCTAAGGACTGGAAGGTGACGGAAGAGGTCAGACATCTAGGGACTGGAAGGTATGGGAAGGGGGGAGGGTCAGACATCTAGGGACTGGAAGGTATGGGAAGGGGGGAGGGTCAGACATTTAGGGACTGGAAGGTATGGGAAGGGGGGAGGGTCAGACATCTAGGGACTGGAAGGTATGGGAAGGAGGGGAGGGTCAGACATCTAGGGACTGGAAGGTATGGGAAGGGGGGGAGGGTCAGACATCTAGGGACTGGAAGGTATGGGAAGGGGGGAGGGTCAGACATCTAAGGACTGGAAGGTGACGGAAGAGGTCAGACATCTAGGGACTGGAAGGTATGGGAAGGGGGGGGGGGTCAGACATCTAGGGACTGGAAGGTATGGGAAGGGTCAGACATCTAAGGACTGGAAGGTTTGGGAAGGGGGGGGTCAGACATCTAAGGACTGGAAGGTATGGGAAGGGGGGAGGGTCAGACATCTAGGGACTGGAAGGTATGGGAAGGGGGGAGGGTCAGACATCTAGGGACTGGAAGGTATGGGAAGGGGGGAGGGTCAGACATCTAAGGAATGGAAGGTGACGGAAGAGGTCAGACATCTAGGGACTGGAAGGTATGGGAAGGGGGAGGGTCAGACATCTAGGGACTGGAAGGTATGGGAAGTGGGGAGGGTCAGACATCTAGGGACTGGAAGGTATGGGAAGGGGGGAGGGTCAGACATCTAAGGACTGGAAGGTATGGGAAGGGGGGAGGGTCAGACATCTAAGGACTGGAAGGTGACGGAAGAGGTCAGACATCTAGGGACTGGAAGGTATGGGAAGGGGGGAGGGTCAGGCATCTAGGGACTGGAAGGTATGGGAAGGGGGGAGGGTCAGACATCTAGGGACTGGAAGGTATGGGAAGGGGGGAGGGTCAGACATCTAGGGACTGGAAGGTATGGGAAGGGGGGAGGGTCAGACATCTAAGGACTGGAAGGTGACGGAAGAGGTCAGACATCTAGGGACTGGAAGGTATGGGAAGGGGGGAGGGTCAGACATCTAGGGACTGGAAGGTATGGGAAGGGGGGAGGGTCAGACATCTAGGGACTGGAAGGTATGGGAAGGGGGGAGGGTCAGACATCTAAGGACTGGAAGGTGACGGAAGAGGTCAGACATCTAGGGACTGGAAGGTATGGGAAGGGGGGAGGGTCAGACATCTAGGGACTGGAAGGTATGGGAAGGGGGGAGGGTCAGACATCTAGGGACTGGAAGGTATGGGAAGGGGGGAGGGTCAGACATCTAGGGACTGGAAGGTATGGGAAGGGGGGAGGGTCAGACATCTAGGGACTGGAAGGTATGGGAAGGGGGGAGGGTCAGACATCTAGGGACTGGAAGGTGACAGAAGAGGTCAGACATCTAGGGACTGGAAGGTATGGGAAGGGGGGGGGTCAGACATCTAGGGACTGGAAGGTATGGGAAGGGTCAGACATCTAGGGACTGGAAGGTATGGGAAGGGGGGAGGGTCAGACATCTAAGGACTGGAAGGTGACGGAAGAGGTCAGACATCTAGGGACTGGAAGGTATGGGAAGGGGGGGGGGTCAGACATCTAGGGACTGGAAGGTATGGGAAGGGTCAGACATCTAAGGACTGGAAGGTATGGGAAGGGGGGGTCAGACATCTAGGGACTGGAAGGTATGGGAAGGGGGGGTCAGACATCTAGGGACTGGAAGGTATGGGAAGGGGGGGGGTCAGACATCTAGGGACTGGAAGGTATGGGAAGGGGGGGGGTCAGACATCTAGGGACTGGAAGGTATGGGAAGGGTCAGACATCTAAGGACTGGAAGTTATGGGAAGGGGGGGTCAGACATCTAGGGACTGGAAGGTATGGGAAGGGTCAGACATCTAAGGACTGGAAGGTATGGGAAGGGGGGGTCAGACATCTAGGGACTGGAAGGTATGGGAAGGGGGGGTCAGACATCTAAGGACTGGAAGGTATGGGAAGGGGGGAGGGTCAGACATCTAGGGACTGGAAGGTATGGGAAGGGGGAGGGTCAGACATCTAGGGACTGGAAGGTATGGGAAGGGGGAGGGTCAGACATCTAAGGACTGGAAGGTGACGGAAGAGGTCAGACATCTAGGGACTGGAAGGTATGGGAAGGGGGAGGGTCAGACATCTAGGGACTGGAAGGTATGGGAAGGGGGGAGGGTCAGACATCTAAGGACTGGAAGGTGACGGAAGAGGTCAGACATCTAGGGACTGGAAGGTATGGGAAGGGGGGGGTCAGACATCTAGGGACTGGAAGGTATGGGAAGGGGGGAGGGTCAGACATCTAAGGACTGGAAGGTGACGGAAGAGGTCAGACATCTAGGGACTGGAAGGTATGGGAAGGGGGGAGGGTCAGACATCTAGGGACTGGAAGGTATGGGAAGGGGGGAGGGTCAGACATCTAAGGACTGGAAGGTGACGTTAGAGGTCAGACATCTAGGGACTGGAAGGTATGGGAAGGGGGGAGGGTCAGACATCTAGGGACTGGAAGGTATGGGAAGGGGGGAGGGTCAGACATCTAGGGACTGGAAGGTATGGGAAGGGGGGAGGGTCAGACATCTAGGGACTGGAAGGTATGGGAAGGGGGGAGGGTCAGACATCTAGGGACTGGAAGGTATGGGAAGGGGGGAGGGTCAGACATCTAGGGACTGGAAGGTATGGGAAGGGGGGAGGGTCAGACATCTAAGGACTGGAAGGTGACGGAAGAGGTCAGACATCTAGGGACTGGAAGGTATGGGAAGGGGGGGTCAGACATCTAGGGACTGGAAGGTATGGGAAGGGTCAGACATCTAAGGACTGGAAGGTATGGGAAGGGGGGGTCAGACATCTAGGGACTGGAAGGTATGGGAAGGGGGGGGTCAGACATCTAGGGACTGGAAGGTATGGGAAGGGGGGGTCAGACATCTAGGGACTGGAAGGTATGGGAAGGGGGGAGGGTCAGACATCTAAGGACTGGAAGGTATGGGAAGGGGGGGGTCAGACATCTAAGGACTGGAAGGTATGGGAAGGGGGGGTCAGACATCTAGGGACTGGAAGGTATGGGAAGGGGGGAGGGTCAGACATCTAAGGACTGGAAGGTATGGGAAGGGGGGGTCAGACATCTAGGGACTGGAAGGTATGGGAAGGGGGGAGGGTCAGACATCTAAGGACTGGAAGGTGACGGAAGAGGTCAGACATCTAGGGACTGGAAGGTATGGGAAGGGGGGGGGTCAGACATCTAGGGACTGGAAGGTATGGGAAGGGGGAGGGTCAGACATCTAGGGACTGGAAGGTATGGGAAGGGGGGGGTCAGACATCTAGGGACTGGAAGGTATGGGAAGGTTCAGACATCTAAGGACTGGAAGGTATGGGAAGGGGGGGTCAGACATCTAGGGACTGGAAGGTATGGGAAGGGGGGGGTCAGACATCTAGGGACTGGAAGGTATGGGAAGGGGGGGGGGTCAGACATCTAGGGACTGGAAGGTATGGGAAGGGTCAGACATCTAAGGACTGGAAGGTATGGGAAGGGGGGGTCAGACATCTAGGGACTGGAAGGTATGGGAAGGGGGAGGGTCAGACATCTAGGGACTGGAAGGTATGGGAAGGGTCAGACATCTAAGGACTGGAAGGTATGGGAAGGGGGGGTCAGACATCTAGGGACTGGAAGGTATGGGAAGGGGGGAGGGTCAGACATCTAGGGACTGGAAGGTATGGGAAGGGGGGAGGGTCAGACATCTAGGGACTGGAAGGTATGGGAAGGGGGGAGGGTCAGACATCTAAGGACTGGAAGGTGACGGAAGAGGTCAGACATCTAGGGACTGGAAGGTATGGGAAGGGGGAGGGTCAGACATCTAGGGACTGGAAGGTATGGGAAGGGGGGAGGGTCAGACATTTAGGGACTGGAAGGTATGGGAAGGGGGGAGGGTCAGACATCTAAGGACTGGAAGGTGACGGAAGAGGTCAGACATCTAGGGACTGGAAGGTATGGGAAGGGGGGGGGGTCAGACATCTAGGGACTGGAAGGTATGGGAAGGGGGGAGGGTCAGACATCTAAGGACTGGAAGGTGACGGAAGAGGTCAGACATCTAGGGACTGGAAGGTATGGGAAGGGGGAGTGTCAGACATCTAGGGACTGGAAGGTATGGGAAGGGGGGAGGGTCAGACATCTAAGGACTGGAAGGTGACGGAAGAGGTCAGACATCTAGGGGCTGGAAGGTATGGGAAGGGGGGAGGGTCAGACATCTAGGGACTGGAAGGTATGGGAAGGGGGGAGGGTCAGACATCTAGGGACTGGAAGGTATGGGAAGGGGGGAGGGTCAGACATCTAGGGACTGGAAGGTATGGGAAGGGGGGAGGGTCAGACATCTAGGGACTGGAAGGTATGGGAAGGGGGGAGGGTCAGACATCTAGGGACTGGAAGGTATGGGAAGGGGGGAGGGTCAGACATCTAGGGACTGGAAGGTATGGGAAGGGGGGAGGGTCAGACATCTAGGGACTGGAAGGTGACGGAAGAGGTCAGACATCTAGGGACTGGAAGGTATGGGAAGGGGGAGGGTCAGACATCTAGGGACTGGAAGGTATGGGAAGTGGGGAGGGTCAGACATCTAGGGACTGGAAGGTATGGGAAGGGGGGAGGGTCAGACATCTAAGGACTGGAAGGTATGGGAAGGGGGGAGGGTCAGACATCTAAGGACTGGAAGGTGACGGAAGAGGTCAGACATCTAGGGACTGGAAGGTATGGGAAGGGGGGAGGGTCAGGCATCTAGGGACTGGAAGGTATGGGAAAGGGGGAGGGTCAGACATCTAGGGACTGGAAGGTATGGGAAGGGGGGAGGGTCAGACATCTAGGGACTGGAAGGTATGGGAAGGGGGGAGGGTCAGACATCTAAGGACTGGAAGGTGACGGAAGAGGTCAGACATCTAGGGACTGGAAGGTATGGGAAGGGGGGAGGGTCAGACATCTAGGGACTGGAAGGTATGGGAAGGGGGGAGGGTCAGACATCTAGGGACTGGAAGGTATGGGAAGGGGGGAGGGTCAGACATCTAAGGACTGGAAGGTGACGGAAGAGGTCAGACATCTAGGGACTGGAAGGTATGGGAAGGGGGGAGGGTCAGACATCTAGGGACTGGAAGGTATGGGAAGGGGGGAGGGTCAGACATCTAGGGACTGGAAGGTATGGGAAGGGGGAGGGTCAGACATCTAGGGACTGGAAGGTATGGGAAGGGGGGAGGGTCAGACATCTAGGGACTGGAAGGTATGGGAAGGGGGGAGGGTCAGACATCTAAGGACTGGAAGGTGACAGAAGAGGTCAGACATCTAGGGACTGGAAGGTATGGGAAGGGGGGGGGGTCAGACATCTAGGGACTGGAAGGTATGGGAAGGGTCAGACATCTAGGGACTGGAAGGTATGGGAAGGGGGGAGGGTCAGACATCTAAGGACTGGAAGGTGACGGAAGAGGTCAGACATCTAGGGACTGGAAGGTATGGGAAGGGGGGGGGGGTCAGACATCTAGGGACTGGAAGGTATGGGAAGGGTCAGACATCTAAGGACTGGAAGGTATGGGAAGGGGGGGTCAGACATCTAGGGACTGGAAGGTATGGGAAGGGGGGGGTCAGACATCTAGGGACTGGAAGGTATGGGAAGGGGGGGGTCAGACATCTAGGGACTGGAAGGTATGGGAAGGGGGGGGGGTCAGACATCTAGGGACTGGAAGGTATGGGAAGGGTCAGACATCTAAGGACTGGAAGTTATGGGAAGGGGGGGTCAGACATCTAGGGACTGGAAGAAATGGGAAGGGTCAGACATCTAAGGACTGGAAGGTATGGGAAGGGGGGGTCAGACATCTAGGGACTGGAAGGTATGGGAAGGGGGGGTCAGACATCTAAGGACTGGAAGGTATGGGAAGGGGGGAGGGTCAGACATCTAGGGACTGGAAGGTATGGGAAGGGGGAGGGTCAGACATCTAGGGACTGGAAGGTATGGGAAGGGGGAGGGTCAGACATCTAAGGACTGGAAGGTGACGGAAGAGGTCAGACATCTAGGGACTGGAAGGTATGGGAAGGGGGAGGGTCAGACATCTAGGGACTGGAAGGTATGGGAAGGGGTGAGGGTCAGACATCTAAGGACTGGAAGGTGACGGAAGAGGTCAGACATCTAGGGACTGGAAGGTATGGGAAGGGGGGGGGGTCAGACATCTAGGGACTGGAAGGTATGGGAAGGGGGGAGGGTCAGACATCTAAGGACTGGAAGGTGACGGAAGAGGTCAGACATCTAGGGACTGGAAGGTATGGGAAGGGGGGAGGGTCAGACATCTAGGGACTGGAAGGTATGGGAAGGGGGGAGGGTCAGACATCTAGGGACTGGAAGGTATGGGAAGGGGGGAGGGTCAGACATCTAGGGACTGGAAGGTATGGGAAGGGGGGAGGGTCAGACATCTAGGGACTGGAAGGTATGGGAAGGGGGGAGGGTCAGACATCTAGGGACTGGAAGGTGACGTTAGAGGTCAGACATCTAGGGACTGGAAGGTATGGGAAGGGGGGAGGGTCAGACATCTAGGGACTGGAAGGTATGGGAAGGGGGGAGGGTCAGACATCTAGGGACTGGAAGGTATGGGAAGGGGGGAGGGTCAGACATCTAGGGACTGGAAGGTATGGGAAGGGGGGAGGGTCAGACATCTAGGGACTGGAAGGTATGGGAAGGGGGGAGGGTCAGACATCTAGGGACTGGAAGGTATGGGAAGGGGGGAGGGTCAGACATCTAAGGACTGGAAGGTGACGGAAGAGGTCAGACATCTAGGGACTGGAAGGTATGGGAAGGGGGGGTCAGACATCTAGGGACTGGAAGGTATGGGAAGGGTCAGACATCTAAGGACTGGAAGGTATGGGAAGGGGGGGTCAGACATCTAGGGACTGGAAGGTATGGGAAGGGGGGGGTCAGACATCTAGGGACTGGAAGGTATGGGAAGGGTCAGACATCTAAGGACTGGAAGGTATGGGAAGGGGGGGTCAGACATCTAGGGACTGGAAGGTATGGGAAGGGGGGAGGGTCAGACATCTAAGGACTGGAAGGTGACGGAAGAGGTCAGACATCTAGGGACTGGAAGGTATGGGAAGGGGGGGGGTCAGACATCTAGGGACTGGAAGGTATGGGAAGGGGGAGGGTCAGACATCTAGGGACTGGAAGGTATGGGAAGGGGGGGGGTCAGACATCTAGGGACTGGAAGGTATGGGAAGGTTCAGACATCTAAGGACTGGAAGGTATGGGAAGGGGGGGTCAGACATCTAGGGACTGGAAGGTATGGGAAGGGGGGGGGGTCAGACATCTAGGGACTGGAAGGTATGGGAAGGGGGGGTCAGACATCTAGGGACTGGAAGGTATGGGAAGGGTCAGACATCTAAGGACTGGAAGGTATGGGAAGGGGGGGTCAGACATCTAGGGACTGGAAGGTATGGGAAGGGGGAGGGTCAGACATCTAGGGACTGGAAGGTATGGGAAGGGTCAGACATCTAAGGACTGGAAGGTATGGGAAGGGGGGGTCAGACATCTAGGGACTGGAAGGTATGGGAAGGGGGGAGGGTCAGACATCTAGGGACTGGAAGGTATGGGAAGGGGGGAGGGTCAGACATCTAAGGACTGGAAGGTATGGGAAGGGGGGAGGGTCAGACATCTAAGGACTGGAAGGTGACGGAAGAGGTCAGACATCTAGGGACTGGAAGGTATGGGAAGGGGGAGGGTCAGACATCTAGGGACTGGAAGGTATGGGAAGGGGGGAGGGTCAGACATTTAGGGACTGGAAGGTATGGGAAGGGGGGAGGGTCAGACATCTAAGGACTGGAAGGTGACGGAAGAGGTCAGACATCTAGGGACTGGAAGGTATGGGAAGGGGGGGGGTCAGACATCTAGGGACTGGAAGGTATGGGAAGGGGGGAGGGTCAGACATCTAAGGACTGGAAGGTGACGGAAGAGGTCAGACATCTAGGGACTGGAAGGTATGGGAAGGGGGGAGGGTCAGACATCTAGGGACTGGAAGGTATGGGAAGGGGGGAGGGTCAGACATCTAAGGACTGGAAGGTGACGGAAGAGGTCAGACATCTAGGGGCTGGAAGGTATGGGAAGGGGGGAGGGTCAGACAAATAGGGACTGGAAGGTATGGGAAGGGGGGGAGGGTCAGACATCTAGGGACTGGAAGGTATGGGAAGGGGGGAGGGTCAGACATCTAGGGACTGGAAGGTATGGGAAGGGGGGGAGGGGTCAGACATCTAAGGACTGGAAGGTATGGGAAGGGGTCAGACATCTAAGGACTGGAAGGTATGGGAAGGGGGAGGGTCAGACATCTAAGGACTGGAAGGTGACGGAAGAGGTCAGACATCTAGGGACTGGAAGGTATGGGAAGGGGGAGGGTCAGACATCTAGGGACTGGAAGGTATGGGAAGTGGGGAGGGTCAGACATCTAGGGACTGGAAGGTATGGGAAGGGGGGAGGGTCAGACATCTAAGGACTGGAAGGTATGGGAAGGGGGGAGGGTCAGACATCTAAGGACTGGAAGGTGACGGAAGAGGTCAGACATCTAGGGACTGGAAGGTATGGGAAGGGGGGAGGGTCAGACATCTAGGGACTGGAAGGTATGGGAAGGGGGGAGGGTCAGACATCTAGGGACTGGAAGGTATGGGAAGGGGGGAGGGTCAGACATCTAGGGACTGGAAGGTATGGGAAGGGGGGAGGGTCAGACATCTAGGGACTGGAAGGTATGGGAAGGGTCAGACATCTAAGGACTGGAAGGTATGGGAAGGGGGGGTCAGACATCTAGGGACTGGAAGGTATGGGAAGGGGGGAGGGTCAGACATCTAAGGACTGGAAGGTGACGGAAGAGGTCAGACATCTAGGGACTGGAAGGTATGGGAAGGGGGGAGGGTCAGACATCTAGGGACTGGAAGGTATGGGAAGGGGGGAGGGTCAGACATCTAGGGACTGGAAGGTATGGGAAGGGGGGAGGGTCAGACATCTAAGGACTGGAAGGTGACGGAAGAGGTCAGACATCTAGGGACTGGAAGGTATGGGAAGGGGGGAGGGTCAGACATCTAGGGACTGGAAGGTATGGGAAGGGAGGAGGGTCAGACATCTAGGGACTGGAAGGTATGGGAAGGGGGGAGGGTCAGACATCTTGGGACTGGAAGGTATGGGAAGGGTCAGACATCTAAGGACTGGAAGGTATGGGAAGGGGGGGTCAGACATCTAGGGACTGGAAGGTATGGGAAGGGGGGGGTCAGACATCTAGGGACTGGAAGGTATGGGAAGGGGGGGGTCAGACATCTAGGGACTGGAAGGTATGGGAAGGGTCAGACATCTAAGGACTGGAAGGTATGGGAAGGGGGGGGTCAGACATCTAGGGACTGGAAGGTATGGGAAGGGGGGAGGGTCAGACATCTAAGGACTGGAAGGTGACGGAAGAGGTCAGACATCTAGGGACTGGAAGGTATGGGAAGGGGGGGGTCAGACATCTAGGGACTGGAAGGTATGGGAAGGGGGAGGGTCAGACATCTAGGGACTGGAAGGTATGGGAAGGGGGGAGGGTCAGACATCTAGGGACTGGAAGGTATGGGAAGGGGGAGGGTCAGACATCTAAGGACTGGAAGGTGACGGAAGAGGTCAGACATCTAGGGACTGGAAGGTATGGGAAGGGTCAGACATCTAAGGACTGGAAGGTATGGGAAGGGGGGGTCAGACATCTAGGGACTGGAAGGTATGGGAAGGGGGGGGTCAGACATCTAGGGACTGGAAGGTATGGGAAGGGGGGGGGTGTCAGACATCTAGGGACTGGAAGGTATGGGAAGGGTCAGACATCTAAGGACTGGAAGGTATGGGAAGGGGGGGTCAGACATCTAGGGACTGGAAGGTATGGGAAGGGTCAGACATCTAAGGACTGGAAGGTATGGGAAGGGGGGGTCAGACATCTAGGGACTGGAAGGTATGGGAAGGGGGGAGGGTCAGACATCTAGGGACTGGAAGGTATGGGAAGGGGGGAGGGTCAGACATCTAGGGACTGGAAGGTATGGGAAGGGGGGAGGGTCAGACATCTAAGGACTGGAAGGTGACGGAAGAGGTCAGACATCTAGGGACTGGAAGGTATGGGAAGGGGGGAGGGTCAGACATCTAGGGACTGGAAGGTATGGGAAGGGGGGAGGGTCAGACATCTAGGGACTGGAAGGTATGGGAAGGGGGAGGGTCAGACATCTAAGGACTGGAAGGTGACGGAAGAGGTCAGACATCTAGGGACTGGAAGGTATGGGAAGGGGGGGGGTCAGACATCTAGGGACTGGAAGGTATGGGAAGGGGGAGGGTCAGACATCTAAGGACTGGAAGGTGACGGAAGAGGTCAGACATCTAGGGACTGGAAGGTATGGGAAGGGGGGAGGGTCAGACATCTAGGGACTGGAAGGTATGGGAAGGGGGGAGGGTCAGACATCTAGGGACTGGAAGGTATGGGAAGGGGGGAGGGTCAGACATCTAGGGACTGGAAGGTATGGGAAGGGGGGAGGGGTCAGACATCTAAGGACTGGAAGGTATGGGAAGGGGGGAGGGTCAGACATCTAAGGACTGGAAGGTGACGGAAGAGGTCAGACATCTAGGGACTGGAAGGTATGGGAAGGGGGGAGGGTCAGACATCTAGGGACTGGAAGGTATGGGAAGGGGGGAGGGTCAGACATCTAGGGACTGGAAGGTATGGGAAGGGGGAGGGTCAGACATCTAAGGACTGGAAGGTATGGGAAGGGGGGAGGGTCAGACATCTAAGGACTGGAAGGTATGGGAAGGGGGGAGGGTCAGACATCTAGGGACTGGAAGGTATGGGAAGGGGGGAGGGTCAGACATCTAGGGACTGGAAGGTATGGGAAGGGGGAGGGTCAGACATCTAAGGACTGGAAGGTATGGGAAGGGGGGAGGGTCAGACATCTAAGGACTGGAAGGTGACGGAAGAGGTCAGACATCTAGGGACTGGAAGGTATGGGAAGGGGGGAGGGTCAGACATCTAGGGACTGGAAGGTATGGGAAGGGGGGAGGGTCAGACATCTAGGGACTGGAAGGTATGGGAAGGGGGGAGGGTCAGACATCTAAGGACTGGAAGGTATGGGAAGGGGGAGGGTCAGACATCTAAGGACTGGAAGGTGACGGAAGAGGTCAGACATCTAGGGACTGGAAGGTATGGGAAGGGGGGGGGTCAGACATCTAGGGACTGGAAGGTATGGGAAGGGGGGAGGGTCAGACATCTAAGGACTGGAAGGTATGGGAAGGGGGGAGGGTCAGACATCTAAGGACTGGAAGGTGACGGAAGAGGTCAGACATCTAGGGACTGGAAGGTATGGGAAGGGGGGGGGTCAGACATCTAGGGACTGGAAGGTATGGGAAGGGGGGAGGGTCAGACATCTAAGGACTGGAAGGTGACGGAAGAGGTCAGACATCTAGGGACTGGAAGGTATGGGAAGGGGGGAGGGTCAGACATCTAGGGACTGGAAGGTATGGGAAGGGGGGAGGGTCAGACATCTAAGGACTGGAAGGTGACGTTAGAGGTCAGACATCTAGGGACTGGAAGGTATGGGAAGGGGGGAGGGTCAGACATCTAGGGACTGGAAGGTATGGGAAGGGGGGAGGGTCAGACATCTAGGGACTGGAAGGTATGGGAAGGGGGGAGGGTCAGACATCTAGGGACTGGAAGGTATGGGAAGGGGGGAGGGTCAGACATCTAGGGACTGGAAGGTATGGGAAGGGGGGAGGGTCAGACATCTAGGGACTGGAAGGTATGGGAAGGGGGGAGGGTCAGACATCTAAGGACTGGAAGGTGACGGAAGAGGTCAGACATCTAGGGACTGGAAGGTGACGGAAGAGGTCAGACATCTAGGGACTGGAAGGTATGGGAAGGGGGGGTCAGACATCTAGGGACTGGAAGGTATGGGAAGGGTCAGACATCTAAGGACTGGAAGGTATGGGAAGGGGGGGTCAGACATCTAGGGACTGGAAGGTATGGGAAGGGGGGGGTCAGACATCTAGGGACTGGAAGGTATGGGAAGGGTCAGACATCTAAGGACTGGAAGGTATGGGAAGGGGGGGTCAGACATCTAGGGACTGGAAGGTATGGGAAGGGGGGAGGGTCAGACATCTAAGGACTGGAAGGTGACGGAAGAGGTCAGACATCTAGGGACTGGAAGGTATGGGAAGGGGGGGGGTCAGACATCTAGGGACTGGAAGGTATGGGAAGGGGGAGGGTCAGACATCTAGGGACTGGAAGGTATGGGAAGGGGGGGGGTCAGACATCTAGGGACTGGAAGGTATGGGAAGGTTCAGACATCTAAGGACTGGAAGGTATGGGAAGGGGGGGTCAGACATCTAGGGACTGGAAGGTATGGGAAGGGGGGGTCAGACATCTAGGGACTGGAAGGTATGGGAAGGGGGGGGGGGTCAGACATCTAGGGACTGGAAGGTATGGGAAGGGTCAGACATCTAAGGACTGGAAGGTATGGGAAGGGGGGGTCAGACATCTAGGGACTGGAAGGTATGGGAAGGGGGAGGGTCAGACATCTAGGGACTGGAAGGTATGGGAAGGGTCAGACATCTAAGGACTGGAAGGTATGGGAAGGGGGGGTCAGACATCTAGGGACTGGAAGGTATGGGAAGGGGGGAGGGTCAGACATCTAGGGACTGGAAGGTATGGGAAGGGGGGAGGGTCAGACATCTAGGGACTGGAAGGTATGGGAAGGGGGGAGGGTCAGACATCTAAGGACTGGAAGGTGACGGAAGAGGTCAGACATCTAGGGACTGGAAGGTATGGGAAGGGGGAGGGTCAGACATCTAGGGACTGGAAGGTATGGGAAGGGGGGAGGGTCAGACATTTAGGGACTGGAAGGTATGGGAAGGGGGGAGGGTCAGACATCTAAGGACTGGAAGGTGACGGAAGAGGTCAGACATCTAGGGACTGGAAGGTATGGGAAGGGGGGGGGGTCAGACATCTAGGGACTGGAAGGTATGGGAAGGGGGGAGGGTCAGACATCTAAGGACTGGAAGGTGACGGAAGAGGTCAGACATCTAGGGACTGGAAGGTATGGGAAGGGGGGAGTGTCAGACATCTAGGGGCTGGAAGGTATGGGAAGGGGGGAGGGTCAGACATCTAGGGACTGGAAGGTATGGGAAGGGGGGAGGGTCAGACATCTAGGGACTGGAAGGTATGGGAAGGGGGGAGGGTCAGACATCTAGGGACTGGAAGGTATGGGAAGGGGGGAGGGTCAGACATCTAGGGACTGGAAGGTATGGGAAGGGGGGAGGGTCAGACATCTAGGGACTGGAAGGTATGGGAAGGGGGGAGGGTCAGACATCTAAGGACTGGAAGGTGACGGAAGAGGTCAGACATCTAGGGACTGGAAGGTATGGGAAGGGGGAGGGTCAGACATCTAGGGACTGGAAGGTATGGGAAGTGGGGAGGGTCAGACATCTAGGGACTGGAAGGTATGGGAAGGGGGGAGGGTCAGACATCTAAGGACTGGAAGGTATGGGAAGGGGGGAGGGTCAGACATCTAAGGACTGGAAGGTGACGGAAGAGGTCAGACATCTAGGGACTGGAAGGTATGGGAAGGGGGGAGGGTCAGGCATCTAGGGACTGGAAGGTATGGGAAAGGGGGAGGGTCAGACATCTAGGGACTGGAAGGTATGGGAAGGGGGGAGGGTCAGACATCTAGGGACTGGAAGGTATGGGAAGGGGGGAGGGTCAGACATCTAAGGACTGGAAGGTGACGGAAGAGGTCAGACATCTAGGGACTGGAAGGTATGGGAAGGGGGGAGGGTCAGACATCTAGGGACTGGAAGGTATGGGAAGGGGGGAGGGTCAGACATCTAGGGACTGGAAGGTATGGGAAGGGGGGAGGGTCAGACATCTAAGGACTGGAAGGTGACGGAAGAGGTCAGACATCTAGGGACTGGAAGGTATGGGAAGGGGGGAGGGTCAGACATCTAGGGACTGGAAGGTATGGGAAGGGGGGAGGGTCAGACATCTAGGGACTGGAAGGTATGGGAAGGGGGAGGGTCAGACATCTAGGGACTGGAAGGTATGGGAAGGGGGGAGGGTCAGACATCTAGGGACTGGAAGGTATGGGAAGGGGGGAGGGTCAGACATCTAAGGACTGGAAGGTGACAGAAGAGGTCAGACATCTAGGGACTGGAAGGTATGGGAAGGGGGGGGGTCAGACATCTAGGGACTGGAAGGTATGGGAAGGGTCAGACATCTAGGGACTGGAAGGTATGGGAAGGGGGGAGGGTCAGACATCTAAGGACTGGAAGGTGACGGAAGAGGTCAGACATCTAGGGACTGGAAGGTATGGGAAGGGGGGGGGTCAGACATCTAGGGACTGGAAGGTATGGGAAGGGTCAGACATCTAAGGACTGGAAGGTATGGGAAGGGGGGGTCAGACATCTAGGGACTGGAAGGTATGGGAAGGGGGGGTCAGACATCTAGGGACTGGAAGGTATGGGAAGGGGGGGGGTCAGACATCTAGGGACTGGAAGGTATGGGAAGGGGGGGGGTCAGACATCTAGGGACTGGAAGGTATGGGAAGGGTCAGACATCTATGGACTGGAAGTTATGGGAAGGGGGGGTCAGACATCTAGGGACTGGAAGAAATGGGAAGGGTCAGACATCTAAGGACTGGAAGGTATGGGAAGGGGGGGTCAGACATTTAGGGACTGGAAGGTATGGGAAGGGGGGGTCAGACATCTAAGGACTGGAAGGTATGGGAAGGGGGGAGGGTCAGACATCTAGGGACTGAAAGGTATGGGAAGGGGGAGGGTCAGACATCTAGGGACTGGAAGGTGTGGGAAGGGGGAGGGTCAGACATCTAAGGACTGGAAGGTGACGGAAGAGGTCAGACATCTAGGGACTGGAAGGTATGGGAAGGGGGAGGGTCAGACATCTAGGGACTGGAAGGTATGGGAAGGGGTGAGGGTCAGACATCTAAGGACTGGAAGGTGACGGAAGAGGTCAGACATCTAGGGACTGGAAGGTATGGGAAGGGGGGGGGGGTCAGACATCTAGGGACTGGAAGGTATGGGAAGGGGGGAGGGTCAGACATCTAAGGACTGGAAGGTGACGGAAGAGGTCAGACATCTAGGGACTGGAAGGTATGGGAAGGGGGGAGGGTCAGACATCTAGGGACTGGAAGGTATGGGAAGGGGGGAGGGTCAGACATCTAGGGACTGGAAGGTATGGGAAGGGGGGAGGGTCAGACATCTAGGGACTGGAAGGTATGGGAAGGGGGGAGGGTCAGACATCTAGGGACTGGAAGGTATGGGAAGGGGGGAGGGTCAGACATCTAGGGACTGGAAGGTGACGTTAGAGGTCAGACATCTAGGGACTGGAAGGTATGGGAAGGGGGGAGGGTCAGACATCTAGGGACTGGAAGGTATGGGAAGGGGGGAGGGTCAGACATCTAGGGACTGGAAGGTATGGGAAGGGGGGAGGGTCAGACATCTAGGGACTGGAAGGTATGGGAAGGGGGGAGGGTCAGACATCTAGGGACTGGAAGGTATGGGAAGGGGGGAGGGTCAGACATCTAGGGACTGGAAGGTATGGGAAGGGGGGAGGGTCAGACATCTAAGGACTGGAAGGTGACGGAAGAGGTCAGACATCTAGGGACTGGAAGGTATGGGAAGGGGGGGGTCAGACATCTAGGGACTGGAAGGTATGGGAAGGGTCAGACATCTAAGGACTGGAAGGTATGGGAAGGGGGGGTCAGACATCTAGGGACTGGAAGGTATGGGAAGGGGGGGGTCAGACATCTAGGGACTGGAAGGTATGGGAAGGGTCAGACATCTAAGGACTGGAAGGTATGGGAAGGGGGGGTCAGACATCTAGGGACTGGAAGGTATGGGAAGGGGGGAGGGTCAGACATCTAAGGACTGGAAGGTGACGGAAGAGGTCAGACATCTAGGGACTGGAAGGTATGGGAAGGGGGGGGTCAGACATCTAGGGACTGGAAGGTATGGGAAGGGGGAGGGTCAGACATCTAGGGACTGGAAGGTATGGGAAGGGGGGGGGTCAGACATCTAGGGACTGGAAGGTATGGGAAGGTTCAGACATCTAAGGACTGGAAGGTATGGGAAGGGGGGGTCAGACATCTAGGGACTGGAAGGTATGGGAAGGGGGGGGGGTCAGACATCTAGGGACTGGAAGGTATGGGAAGGGGGGGGTCAGACATCTAGGGACTGGAAGGTATGGGAAGGGTCAGACATCTAAGGACTGGAAGGTATGGGAAGGGGGGGTCAGACATCTAGGGACTGGAAGGTATGGGAAGGGGGAGGGTCAGACATCTAGGGACTGGAAGGTATGGGAAGGGTCAGACATCTAAGGACTGGAAGGTATGGGAAGGGGGGGTCAGACATCTAGGGACTGGAAGGTATGGGAAGGGTCAGACATCTAAGGACTGGAAGGTATGGGAAGGGGGGGTCAGACATCTAGGGACTGGAAGGTATGGGAAGGGGGGGGTCAGACATCTAGGGACTGGAAGGTATGGGAAGGGGGGGGGTCAGACATCTAGGGACTGGAAGGTATGGGAAGGGTCAGACATCTAAGGACTGGAAGGTATGGGAAGGGGGGGGTCAGACATCTAGGGACTGGAAGGTATGGGAAGGGGGGAGGGTCAGACATCTAAGGACTGGAAGGTGACGGAAGAGGTCAGACATCTAGGGACTGGAAGGTATGGGAAGGGGGGGGGTCAGACATCTAGAGACTGGAAGGTATGGGAAGGGGGAGGGTCAGACATCTAGGGACTGGAAGGTATGGGAAGGGGGGAGGGTCAGACATCTAGGGACTGGAAGGTATGGGAAGGGGGAGGGTCAGACATCTAAGGACTGGAAGGTGACGGAAGAGGTCAGACATCTAGGGACTGGAAGGTATGGGAAGGGTCAGACATCTAAGGACTGGAAGGTATGGGAAGGGGGGGTCAGACATCTAGGGACTGGAAGGTATGGGAAGGGGGGGGTCAGACATCTAGGGACTAGAAGGTATGGGAAGGGGGGGGTGTCAGACATCTAGGGACTGGAAGGTATGGGAAGGGTCAGACATCTAAGGACTGGAAGGTATGGGAAGGGGGGGTCAGACATCTAGGGACTGGAAGGTATGGGAAGGGTCAGACATCTAAGGACTGGAAGGTATGGGAAGGGGGGGTCAGACATCTAGGGACTGGAAGGTATGGGAAGGGGGGAGGGTCAGACATCTAGGGACTGGAAGGTATGGGAAGGGGGGAGGGTCAGACATCTAGGGACTGGAAGGTATGGGAAGGGGGGAGGGTCAGACATCTAAGGACTGGAAGGTGACGGAAGAGGTCAGACATCTAGGGACTGGAAGGTATGGGAAGGGGGGAGGGTCAGACATCTAGGGACTGGAAGGTATGGGAAGGGGGGAGGGTCAGACATCTAGGGACTGGAAGGTATGGGAAGGGGGAGGGTCAGACATCTAAGGACTGGAAGGTGACGGAAGAGGTCAGACATCTAGGGACTGGAAGGTATGGGAAGGGGGGGGTCAGACATCTAGGGACTGGAAGGTATGGGAAGGGGGAGGGTCAGACATCTAAGGACTGGAAGGTGACGGAAGAGGTCAGACATCTAGGGACTGGAAGGTATGGGAAGGGGGGAGGGTCAGACATCTAGGGACTGGAAGGTATGGGAAGGGGGGAGGGTCAGACATCTAGGGACTGGAAGGTATGGGAAGGGGGGAGGGTCAGACATCTAGGGACTGGAAGGTATGGGAAGGGGGGGAGGGGTCAGACATCTAAGGACTGGAAGGTATGGGAAGGGGGGAGGGTCAGACATCTAAGGACTGGAAGGTGACGGAAGAGGTCAGACATCTAGGGACTGGAAGGTATGGGAAGGGGGGAGGGTCAGACATATAGGGACTGGAAGGTATGGGAAGGGGGGAGGGTCAGACATCTAGGGACTGGAAGGTATGGGAAGGGGGAGGGTCAGACATCTAAGGACTGGAAGGTATGGGAAGGGGGGAGGGTCAGACATCTAAGGACTGGAAGGTATGGGAAGGGGGGAGGGTCAGACATCTAGGGACTGGAAGGTATGGGAAGGGGGGAGGGTCAGACATCTAGGGACTGGAAGGTATGGGAAGGGGGAGGGTCAGACATCTAAGGACTGGAAGGTATGGGAAGGGGGGAGGGTCAGACATCTAAGGACTGGAAGGTGACGGAAGAGGTCAGACATCTAGGGACTGGAAGGTATGGGAAGGGGGGAGGGTCAGACATCTAGGGACTGGAAGGTATGGGAAGGGGGGAGGGTCAGACATCTAGGGACTGGAAGGTATGGGAAGGGGGGAGGGTCAGACATCTAGGGACTGGAAGGTATGGGAAGGGGGGAGGGTCAGACATCTAGGGACTGGAAGGTATGGGAAGGGGGGAGGGTCAGACATCTAAGGACTGGAAGGTATGGGAAGGGGGGAGGGTCAGACATTTAAGGATTGGTCAGCTGGTTCTTTACTAATCACTAGCCCCACCCACTGCCCCACATGCCAGGCTGAGTATATAGTTGTAGGTGTGAATATACGGGGTGTGTACAGAGCAGATCTCCGGATATAATAATAAATTCAGACATCGGGTTTTCCACAATTTTTTTATAAAAAAACAATTTATTGGAAACAAACATGAAGTTGAAATGATTGCAAAAGCAACAAACCCAAATGATTGTAGAACAGACCCCGCCCCCTCCATAGTGACCCCCCTCCCCACATTCAGACTTCTGTTACAAGGACTGTACACCCACCTGGAAGGTGAGCTCTGATTGGCTGCTACAGGTGACATACTTCCTCTTTGCCTCATTAACCAACCTGGATATGTTTATACAGAACGTGGATATTCATTCCTCCATTCATAGACCAGGTATGGGGTTACTCATTCCTTTATTCATAGACCAGATATGAGGGTCATTCATTCCTCCATTCATAGACCAGATATGGGGTCATTCATTCCTCCATTCATAGACCAGATATGGGGGTCATTCATTTCTCCATTCATAGACCAGATATGGGGTCATTCATTCCTCCATTCATAGACCAGATATGGGGTCATTCATAGACTAGATATGGGGTCATTCATTCCTCCATTTATAGACCAGATATGGGGTCATTCATTCCTCCATTCATAGACCAGATATGGGATCACTCATTCCTCCATTCATAGACCAGATATGGGGTCATTCATTTCTCCATTCATAGACCAGATATGGGGTCATTCATTCCTCCATTCATAGACCAGATATGGGATCACTCATTCCTCCATTCATAGACCAGATATGAGGGTCATTCATTCCTCCATTCAGACAGATATGGGGCCATTCATTGACCAGATATGGGATCATTCATTCCTCCATACATTGACCAGATATGGGATCATTCATCCCTCCAGTCACAGAGTGGATATAAATAAAGGAGGAGGTGAGTATACGGCGTATACCGGGCACACAATACACACGATGAGTAATGTGGGGCTCCTCAGGTGTGGAGGGGAGAGGTTGTGTATGTAGAGGGCAGAGCGATGATTAGACTCACTGCTCCTGATATCCCATCAACTCCTCCTATTCCTGAGGTTACAGCTGAACTCCGGGTGCCGGGATTTTATTTTTATATATTTAGCTCTGCAGTGAGTCTGATAGTTCCGTATTACAGGACATTTGCTGTACACACGCACCGCTCTTCCACACACCGCTCTGGCACACACAACACCGTCACACACCACTCTGGCACACACGCCCACGCACCGCTCTGGCACACACAACACCGGCACACACCGCTCTGGAACACACAACACCGGCGCCCACGCACCGCTCTGGAACACACAACACCGGCACACACGCCCACATACCACTCTGGAACACACAACACCGGCACACACGCCCACGTACCGCTCTGGAACACACAACACCGGCACACACGCCCACGTACTGCTCTGGCACACACACACCGCTCTGGCACACACGCCCACGCACCCCTCTGGCACACACAACACCGTCACACACCACTCTGGCACACACGCCCACGCACCGCTCTGGCACACACGCCCACGCACCCCTCTGGCACACACAACACCGTCACACACCACTCTGGCACACACGCCCACGCACCCCTCTGGCACACACAACACCGTCACACACCACTCTGGCACACACGCCCACGCACCGCTCTGGAACACACAACACCGGCACACACGCCCACGTACCGCTCTGGCACACACGCACCGCTCTTGCACACACGCCCACGCCCTGGCACACACGCCCACGCTCTGGCACACACGCCCACGCTCTGGCACACACGCCCACGCTCTGGCACACACGCCCACGCTCTGGCACACACGCCCACGCTCTGGCACACGGACACAGGGCTCTTATGCTGAACTCAGGAGGAATTAAAACCATTTTATTTGCAATGAAAGATTCCCACAAACAGGGCTCTGCCAGGACCTGACGCACGGATGAGCAGTAACATGGGGCGCGCACTCGGTGCACGCGCCTAAAAACATTATGTACAATTCTGAACAGCAGCTGAACAATTGTACAAGTCGCAGGAAATGGGGAAGGGAGGGGGTGGGGTGGGGGTGGTGTCTCCCAAAGACATGCTCCATCAACAATTCATCCTGAACAAGCAAAATCCCTCAAGAGACAAAAAAAAAAAAAAATAAGGGCAGAGAATCGATCAGCTATGACGACGTCGAGCAGGTAAGGCGGTTCGAACACTCCGAAAAAAAAAAAATCTAAAATAAAACGACTCGACAACACACCTGCAGAGTAATAGTGTCCAGAATGTCTGAGAGGCGAGGACATCTGCTGGTCAGTTGGGGTATTAACTGAGTGGAGAGGGGGTGAGGACATCTGCTGGTCAGCCGGGGTATTACCGTTAGTGATAAAAACAACAATGGCAGTATAAAAAAAAAAAAAAAAAATGTATATATAAACAACAATAAAAAAAAACTAAACAACAAAATGAATGTGTGAACTATCTGAGCAGCAAAATTAATCAGCTGATGGAGAAATGTGAGGACTGCAGAAAAAATAAAAAAAATGGCCGGCGCGGAGAGAGAGTTTAACCCAAACGTGTCACCTTTTAGTGAATATGTCCTGGAGCCGGTAATGCCGCGTGAAAGCAGAAAACAGAAGGGTGCACAGAGCAGCGCGGCGCGTTCTCAGGCATGGATTGTAGATTTTTATTTGGAAGCCTGTAGTAGATGAGAACCCCTCCCCTCCCCCAATAAAGCTGGTCCTATTGGCCCCAGTTCATCTCACTCAAATCCACAAATAGAGAATCTAATAAAAAAAAAAAAAAAAAAAAGAATAGCCTCGCCCCTAATGTTTACCCTCTGTGGAGGAAAATTCTTCCAGCAACATAAAGCTTTTTGAATGGCGGTGAAAAGGGGGCGTGTCCTGTTTGTGCTCCGGTCGAACTCCCTTGGATCTGGTCCGTCAGTCTATCAGGGGGATGGGAGGGCCGTATAGAGTCCAGTGTTGTATGATCCGCCTCCTCCTCCACCCCCCCGATCACTCAGACTCCTCCCCCCTGCGTATCTGCTCCTCGTACACTTCTCGCACGCCTAGGATGCGGCTCAGCATACTCTGCAGCATGGTTTTGTCCATAGGAATAACAGAATACCACAAAGGAGACTCGGCCACGCACGATCGTTCAGGCTGCAGGTAGAAGAGGTCCCCGCGGTTCCGGAGGTTCACAGGGCTGAGCGGAAAGGTAAAAAAGAAGTTTGATTAATAGAAATAAATCGATATAAAAATCCTGCAACAAAAGTCAGCGGTGAGATGAAAACACAGAACTTTGGTATCAGAGTGGAACTAAACCCTCCCCCCGTCTTCTAATAGGGAGGACGCCGCCATCTTGGCCTCCAACTAGATCTGCGGAACAAGCCACAAAAGACAGCAGACCACAATCCCCCCCACCCTGGAGAAAAGCGTGCAATCTCTTCACCTCATCCAATCAGAGAACACTTTGCATTCATTGAGAAGATGCAAAAAAAATCTCTGAATGGAACCCGTGCAGAGCGGGCGACCTCCCCCTGTGTGCACAATGCAGGAGCTCAGCAGAAAGCGTGTGGAGATCAATGCAGTTGTGTAGTAAGCAGGGCTGGGACGGGGGGGGCAGAAGGGACATGCGCCCTGGGTGAGGTGGCTGCAGGAGCTGGGGCACATGTCCCTTTTGCCCCCCCCCCCCCATCCTTCCCAGGCATTACCTACCATTGTCACTCTGGTCAGCAGGACTATTCTTTTCACTTCTGGTTTACCCGGATGTCAGTGACGCAATTTAAACAAAAAATTAAGCATTAAAAAAAACGCAGATCTTGGTGTTTTGAATGCTTTTAAGTGCAAAGGAAAGATTTGGGGGTCTTACACAGACAGAGGACCCGTCCCGTCCCACACAGACAGAGGACCCGTCCCGTCCCACACAGACAGAGGACCCGTCCCGTCCCACACAGACAGAGGACCCGTCCCGTCCCACACAGACAGAGGACCCGTCCCGTCCCACACAGACAGAGGACCCGTCCCGTCCCACACAGACAGAGGACCCGTCCCGTCCCACACAGACAGAGGACCCGTCCCGTCCCACACAGACAGAGGACCCGTCCCGTCCCACACAGACAGAGGACCCGTCCCGTCCCACACAGACAGAGGACCCGTCCCGTCCCACACAGACAGAGGACCCGTCCCGTCCCACACAGACAGAGGACCCGTCCCGTCCCACACAGACAGAGGACCCGTCCCGTCCCACACAGACAGAGGACCCGTCCCGTCCCACACAGACAGAGGACCCGTCCCGTCCCACACAGACAGAGGACCCGTCCCGTCCCACACAGACAGAGGACCCGTCCCGTCCCACACAGACAGAGGACCCGTCCCGTCCCACACAGACAGAGGACCCGTCCCGTCCCACACAGACAGAGGACCCGTCCCGTCCCACACAGACAGAGGACCCGTCCCGTCCCACACAGACAGAGGACCCGTCCCGTCCCACACAGACAGAGGACCCGTCCCGTCCCACACAGACAGAGGACCCGTCCCACACAGACAGAGGACCCGTCCCACACAGACAGAGGACCCGTCCCACACAGACAGAGGACCCGTGCCACACAGACAGAGGACCCGTGCCACACAGACAGAGGACCCGTCCCACACAGACAGAGGACCCGTCCCACACAGACAGAGGACCCGTCCCACACAGACAGAGGACCCGTCCCGTCCCACACAGACAGAGGACCCGTGCCACACAGACAGAGGACCCGTGCCACACAGACAGAGGACCCGTGCCACACAGACAGAGGACCCGTGCCACACAGACAGAGGACCCGTGCCACACAGACAGAGGACCCGTGCCACACAGACAGAGGACCCGTGCCGTCCCACACAGACAGAGGACCCGTGCCGTCCCACACAGACAGAGGACCCGTGCCGTCCCACACAGACAGAGGACCCGTCCCGTCCCACACAGACAGAGGACCCGTCCCGTCCCACACAGACAGAGGACCCGTCCCGTCCCACACAGACAGAGGACCCGTCCCGTCCCACACAGACAGAGGACCCGTCCCGTCCCACACAGACAGAGGACCCGTCCCGTCCCACACAGACAGAGGACCCGTCCCGTCCCACACAGACAGAGGACCCGTCCCGTCCCACACAGACAGAGGACCCGTCCCGTCCCACACAGACAGAGGACCCGTCCCGTCCCACACAGACAGAGGACCCGTCCCGTCCCACACAGACAGAGGACCCGTCCCGTCCCACACAGACAGAGGACCCGTCCCGTCCCACACAGACAGAGGACCCGTCCCGTCCCACACAGACAGAGGACCCGTCCCGTCCCACACAGACAGAGGACCCGTCCCGTCCCACACAGACAGAGGACCCGTCCCGTCCCACACAGACAGAGGACCCGTCCCGTCCCACACAGACAGAGGACCCGTCCCGTCCCACACAGACAGAGGACCCGTCCCGTCCCACACAGACAGAGGACCCGTCCCGTCCCACACAGACAGAGGACCCGTCCCGTCCCACACAGACAGAGGACCCGTCCCGTCCCACACAGACAGAGGACCCGTCCCGTCCCACACAGACAGAGGACCCGTCCCGTCCCACACAGACAGAGGACCCGTCCCGTCCCACACAGACAGAGGACCCGTCCCGTCCCACACAGACAGAGGACCCGTCCCGTCCCACACAGACAGAGGACCCGTGCCACACAGACAGAGGACCCGTGCCACACAGACAGAGGACCCGTGCCACACAGACAGAGGACCCGTGCCACACAGACAGAGGACCCGTGCCACACAGACAGAGGACCCGTGCCACACAGACAGAGGACCCGTCCCGTCCCACACAGACAGAGGACCCGTCCCGTCCCACACAGACAGAGGACCCGTCCCGTCCCACACAGACAGAGGACCCGTCCCGTCCCACACAGACAGAGGACCCGTCCCGTCCCACACAGACAGAGGACCCGTCCCGTCCCACACAGACAGAGGACCCGTCCCGTCCCACACAGACAGAGGACCCGTCCCGTCCCACACAGACAGAGGACCCGTCCCGTCCCACACAGACAGAGGACCCGTCCCGTCCCACACAGACAGAGGACCCGTCCCGTCCCACACAGACAGAGGACCCGTCCCGTCCCACACAGACAGAGGACCCGTCCCGTCCCACACAGACAGAGGACCCGTCCCGTCCCACACAGACAGAGGACCCGTCCCGTCCCACACAGACAGAGGACCCGTCCCGTCCCACACAGACAGAGGACCCGTCCCGTCCCACACAGACAGAGGACCCGTCCCGTCCCACACAGACAGAGGACCCGTCCCGTCCCACACAGACAGAGGACCCGTCCCGTCCCACACAGACAGAGGACCCGTCCCGTCCCACACAGACAGAGGACCCGTCCCGTCCCACACAGACAGAGGACCCGTCCCGTCCCACACAGACAGAGGACCCGTCCCGTCCCACACAGACAGAGGACCCGTCCCGTCCCACACAGACAGAGGACCCGTCCCGTCCCACACAGACAGAGGACCCGTCCCGTCCCACACAGACAGAGGACCCGTCCCGTCCCACACAGACAGAGGACCCGTCCCGTCCCACACAGACAGAGGACCCGTCCCGTCCCACACAGACAGAGGACCCGTCCCGTCCCACACAGACAGAGGACCCGTCCCGTCCCACACAGACAGAGGACCCGTCCCGTCCCACACAGACAGAGGACCCGTCCCACACAGACAGAGGACCCGTCCCACACAGACAGAGGACCCGTCCCACACAGACAGAGGACCCGTCCCACACAGACAGAGGACCCGTCCCACACAGACAGAGGACCCGTCCCACACAGACAGAGGACCCGTGCCACACAGACAGAGGACCCGTCCCACACAGACAGAGGACCCGTCCCATAAAGAGTACAGGCGGTCCCCAACTTACAAACGACTCCTACATGCAAACGGAAGGAGACAACAGGAAGTGAGAGGAAATCTACCCCTAGGAAGGCAAATTCTCTCCTGTAAGAATAAATATGGGAGAAAGGTGTCTCCTCTGTACTGATGCTTTATCAGCAATCCTTGTTTCAATAAAAAAAAACACTTTTCAAAAACAGTTGTCATTGGGACGGAAAGTGTGGTGAACTGTTCTGAACAGGGGCACAGACAGCAAAAAAAAATGTTACAGGGGTGATAACCCTTACCTATGTTTTCCAAAAAGCTTAAAAATAGGTATTTGGGCTGGAGCTACACTTAAACAATGTACCTGTTCAAAATTACAAACAGATTCTACATAAGAACAAACCTACAGTCCCTGTCTTGTATGTAACCCGGGGACTGCCGCCTGTATCTGTCACATGCCTATTGCCATTTTTTTTTCTATTGCTATTTTATTCCTATTTTTTTTTATATATATCACGTTTCTTGCTGTAATAAGAAATGTAAACATCCTTGTGAGAGCAAGAAAAGTGATAAAAAAAATAATAAAAAAATTAAAGCAACAGTGTAAAAAAATAAATTAAAAAAATAAATAAAAACTAATTAATTAAAAGGCCCCTGTCCCTGTGCACAAAGACAAAACGCACACATTGGTCCCGCATGCATGCAAACAGCGATTGTCCCACATGTGAGATATCACTGCGATCGTCACATCACGGGCAGCAATTCTCATACCAGACCTCCTCTGTACATCTGAGGGGGTGATCTGTAAAGCAGGGTTTGACAAATTCGCTTGGAATCTAGGAGCCAGCTAAAAAAGTTAGGAGCCAGAAACGCGCCCCGTCCCGCGCGCAGAAGCGAACGCATACGTGAGCAGCGCCCGCATATGAAAGCGGTGTTCAAACCACACATGTGAGGTTTCGCCACAATCGTTGGAGCGAGAGCAATAATTCTAGCCCTAGACCTCCTCTGTAACTCAAAACATGCAACCTGTACAATTTTTTCGCCTATGGAGATTTTAAAAGGGTAAAAGTTTGTCGCCATTCCACGAGGAGACGCAATTTTGAAGCGTGACATGTTGGGTATCAATTTACTCGGCGTAACATTATCTTTGACAATATAAAAAAAAAAATTGGGCTAACTTTACTGTTGTCTTATTTTTTAATTAAAAAAAGTGTATTTTTTTTTCCAAAAAAGTGCGCATGTAAGACTGCTGCGCAAATACAGTGTGACGGAAAGTATTGCAACGACCGACATTTTATTCTCTAGGGTGTTAGAATAAAAAATATATGTAATGTTTGGGGGTTATAATTAGAGGGAAGGAGATGGCAGTGAAAACAGACAGGGGAAGCTCCATTAGCATTGCTTGTCATACCAACGGCCACCACAAGATGGCGCCAGATCACAGAAGGAAGCATAGGCCTGCAGAAGGCCGGCGCGATCGCGTAGCGGGGGTGCATGGAGACACAGGATGGGGTATCTTGCGTCTCCGCGCGCCCCCACCTCGCAATCGCGTCGGGCCGCGGCGGTAATTAAGTGCACGGCTTTGCGGCCTTCTGCAGGTCTATGCTTCCTTCCCCAGACGCCAGGTCGCCAATTCTAGTTGCAATTGCGACCTGGCGCCCGGATTTCGTCGAACCCTGCTGTAAAGGCTATTAAAGCATCACCTATTTAAACAATTTTAAAAAAAAAAGTGACATGTGCGGTATCTATTTACTCGGTGTGACATCTTTCATATTTTACAAAAATGTATTTATTTGCATTAAAGTGATACTAAAGCTTCAATCAAAAAAACAAAACAAAAACAAACATGTCATACTTACCTCCACTGTGCAGCTTGTTTTGCACAGAGTGGCCCCCGAACGGCTCTCGCGGCTCCTCCCTGCATCAGATAACGCCCTCTGGGAATCTCTCTCCCAAGGGGGTTACCTTGCGGGCGCTCCGGAGTCATACACTCGGTGTATGACTCGGCCCCGGGCTATTGGATTTGATTGACAGCAGCGGGAGCCAATGGCTGCGCTGCCATCAATCTATCCAATCAACAGCCGAGAACCCCGGGCAGAGGGACAGCTTGTCCTCGTCCCAGGACTTTCCAGGGCTCAGGTAAGTAAAATGGGGGGCTAGGGGGGGCGGTATTTGTCAGAGGATGCATTAAGGTGAAAAAACTGGAGGGTTTCCAACCCCTTTAAGATGTAAAGTGGTGAGGAATACAAAATTGCAAAACGCACCAATTTATTCTCCAGGGCCTCTGCTTTAAAAAAAAAAAAAAAAAAAGTATAATGGGGTTCCAAGTAATTTTCTAGCAGAAAACTACAGATTTGTAAGGCATGGGGGGGGGGGGGGGTGTCCAGTGTGGAACCCCCCGGCTGAAGATGCCCGGTGTAAGAATTAGGTAATTGGTAGAGCTGCCAACCCTTCCGTGGTGAACACAAGTTTCCGGAGAGGGGCGTGTGAGGGTGGCAAATCGTTGGACGGACGGACGTGTATTTCGGTCTCGGAGGATCACTAATCCAGAACAAACATTCAGACTTCAATGGTCGCATGCTTGCTCCTCATTGGAATAAAGTGAGGATGGGGATGAGGGGCCCCGTCTCGGGGGGGAGAGCTCCACTGAAACCAAAAGAAAATTTCTACTTCTACAGCTGAACATCCTCACCATTTGGAAAGGTAGAACTCGTAGAACTTGACAGGGCAGCGCAGCGGGTTCATCTTGTTCTCCAGCTGCTCCAGGGACGGCGTCTGGTCTTCTTCTCGCTTCCTCTTTGATGCGTTTTCTGTAAAAATGAGCGACACAAAAAAAAAAACGCAAATCATTCTCAAGGAAAAGAAGGACGGAGGAGCAATTCCGGATAAAACGGAACTCCGGGCAGGAAAAATGGATGGACATCTATTCCCCAATGGCCAAAAATTATAGAAATCCACTGTGTGCAGATATTATCTTGTAAAAGTAGCAGTGACATCATCACTGTGCGGTACATAGCCTGAGGGGCCACACCCACTACAGGCTGCCTGCAAAAAATTTCAGCAGGGGGGGGGGCTGGTCTGGTCACTGCCACCTCCTGTAGTGGGTGGAGCTTACTGGCCCCTCCTCCAGCTCCAATATGTGCAGCAACGTGATGACGTCACCACTATTTTACAAGGTAATATTGGGGTTGGTGGTACATTTGGTGCAAACATGATGAATTTTTATCTTTTGTAGACATTATGGAAGATATCTGAATGGAGGTTTCTGATCCGGGAATTCAGCCTTAATTATTAGTGTATGAAGAGTGAACACAAAGCCTCAGACATGGGGGTGCGAGGAGGATGACATCAGACATGGGGGTGTGACGATGAGGGTGACGACATCAGACATGGGAGTGTGACGATGAGGGTGACGACATCAGACATGGGGGTGTGACGATGAGGGTGACGACATCAGACATGGGGGTGTGACGATGAGGGTGACGACATCAGACATGGGGGTGTGACGATGAGGGTGACGACATCAGACATGGGGGTGTGACGATGAGGGTGACGACATCAGACATGGGGGTGTGACGATGAGGGTGACGACATCAGACATGGGGGTGTGACGATGAGGGTGACGACATCAGACATGGGGGTGTGACGATGAGGGTGACGACATCAGACATGGGGGTGTGACGATGAGGGTGACGACATCAGACATGGGGGTGTGACGATGAGGGTGACGACATCAGACATGGGGGTGTGACGATGAGGGTGACGACATCAGACATGGGGGTGTGACGATGAGGGTGACCACATCCAGACATGGGAGTGTGACGATGAGGGTGACGACATCAGACATGGGGGTGTGACGATGAGGGTGACGACATCAGACATGGGGGGTGTGACGATGAGGGTGACGACATCAGACATGGGGGTGTGACGATGAGGGTGACGACATCAGACATGGGGGTGTGACGATGAGGGTGACATCAGACATGGGGGTGTGACGATGACGACATCAGACATGGGGGAGGGTGACGACGACATCAGACATAGGGGGGAGGGGGTGATGACATCAGACATAGGGGGGAGGGGGTGATGACATCAGACATGGGGGGGGGGGTGATGACATCAGACATGGGGGGGGTGATGACATCAGACATGGGGGGGGGTGATGACATCAGACATTGGGGTGGGGGTGATGACATCAGGCATGGGGGTGGGGGGGAGATGACATCAGACATGGGGGTGGGGGGGAGATGACATCAGACATGGGGGTGGGGGGGAGATGACATCAGACATGGGGGTGGGGGGTGATGACATCAGACAAGGACATTAGCGGTACCTTTGCACCTCCTCTGCGTGGTGTTGGAGGGAGGGTAGTGGCGGATGCTGAGGATTTTCGCCGTTCCTCTGCTGGTGGTACACTTGCGGGAATGGCGGACGACGTTGGTGAAGGACAGTTGCATGTGCTCCTCGGTGGTACGCAGGCCGAAGTACTTGGTGTTGAAGAACATGAGGGTGTTGAGGAGCACGTAGGGGGAGTAGACACCCAGCTGCTTGCAGTCCCACAGATGTTCTTCCTCCACACGTGACAACATCAGCCCTGAAAATTGAGGACACGTCAGGGAAAAGCCCTCAGAGCGGCCCACCTACATACCTGTCACCGGTAACACCTGAGCTCACCCTAGCCCTTCCCCCCCAGGCTCATACACACACACACATATATATATATATATATATATACACACACACACACACACGTTACCGTCCCCCTCCCCACATTCTCATCCACATTTCTTACTATTGGGCATCAAGTTCCGGTGCCAGGCAGTCAGGATCTTGTTCAGCTCCTGGACGAAGGTCAGGTAATAGAGATCCGTGAAGATGTTCACCATCCGGTTATTATCCAGGAGATACTACAAGACGAAACGCAGGAAATGGAATAAGACGTTACCGGAGAACTGATAAACCTCAATGCGTTAGCAACCTATCACAGGGCTTTATTAATAACCAATGTGCATTGATTGCATACAGTAATGTCTGCACCCAAAAGCCAACATTCAACGCGTTTCACCACTCGTGATGCTCACAGGTAGAGTTGTCCCGATACCGATACTAGTATCGGTATCGGGACCGATACCAAGCATTTGCGCGAGTACTTGTACTCGCGCAAATGCTCCCGATGCTTCACCCGATACTTTTTTTTTGTGGCCGGAGAGGGCGGGAGGAGTCAGTGGCTGGGGAGGGCAGGAGAGAGGGCGGGGGAGTGCGGGCGGAGTCTGGCCGGAGAGGACGGGAGGAGTCAGTGGCTGGGGAGGGCAGGAGAGAGGGCAGGGGAGTGTGGGCGGAGTCTGGCCGGAGAGGGCGGGAGGAGTCAGTGGCTGGGGAGGGCGGGAGAGGAAAGTGCGGGCGGAGTCTGGCTGAAGAGGGCGGGCACAGTCGGTGGACGGAGTCCGCGGGCGGAGAGCGAGTCCCTCACCTGCAGTTGAACCTGGTAAGCTGGCAAGGGTTCAGGGCGCAGCTGCATCAGGATCGGTGACCGGTGCTGTCACATTCGGTCGCCGCCAGCGGCTGAACGTCCCCACGCCCATCTTGGTACACCCTGCACTCGGCTGCAGTAAGCAGCAGCAGACATCTTGTTACACCCAGCCCGAGCTATATGGGCTGGGTGTAACAAGATGTCTGCTGTTGCTTACTGAAGCCGAGTGCAGGGTGTACCAAGATGGGCGTTGCAGCAGTTTTTTTTTTTCTTAAATCCTGTGTCATTTCCCCCCACCCCCCGCAGCATTTCAGTGCCAGCCACCTATCAGTACCCACAAGTGCCACCTATCAGTGGAATCAGTGACACCTATCAGGTGGCACTGGTAGATGCCACTGATTGCACTGATAGGTGGCACTTATGGGCACTGATAGGTGGCACTTGTGGGCACTGATAGGTGGCACTTGTGGGCACTGATAGATGGCACTGATTGCACTGATAGATGGCACTGATTGCACTCAGTGCAATCAGTGCCATCTATCAGTGCCCACAAGTGCCACCTATCAGTGCAATCAGTGCCCACAAGTGCCACCTATCACTGCCCACAAGTGCCACCTATCAGTGCCCACAAGTGCCACCTATCAGTGCCCACAAGTGCCACCTATCAGTGCCACCTATCACTGCCCACAAGTGCCACCTATCACTGCCCACAAGTGCCACCTATCACTGCCCACAAGTGCCACCTATCACTGCCCACAAGTGCCACCTATCACTGCCCACAAGTGCCACCTATCACTGCCCCCAAGTGCCACCTATCAGTGCCCATAAGTGCCATCGATCCGTGCCCATAAGTGCCACCTATCAGTCCCCATCTTTCAAACTGTCACATGACATTGAAAAAAAGTATCGGTAATCGGTATCGGCGAGTACTTGAAAAAAAGTATCGGTACTTGTACTCGGTCTTAAAAAAGTGGTATCGGGACAACCCTACTCACAGGGATAGAGAAAGTCTATAGATAGATCTCTGAAACGCGTCGAAGAAGGTTGGCTTTTGGGTGGAGATAAGCCAAGGAGGGCCCACCCCGCTGCACACACGGCCAAGGAGGGCCCCACCCCGCTGCACACACGGCCAAGGAGGGCCCACCCCGCTGCACACACGGCCAAGGAGGGCCCACCCCGCTGCACACACGGCCAAGGAGGGCCACCCCGCTGCACACACGGCCAAGGAGGGCCCACCCCGCTGCACACACGGCAAGGAGGGCCCACCCCGCTGCACACACGGCCAAGGAGGGCCCACCCCGCTGCACACACGGCCAAGGAGGGCCCACCCCGCTGCACACACGGCCAAGGAGGGGCCCACCCCGCTGCACACACGGCCAAGGAGGGCCCACCCCGCTGCACACACGGCCAAGGAGGGCCCCACCCCGCTGCACACACGGCCAAGGAGGCCCCACCCCGCTGCACACACGGCCAAGGAGGCCCCACCCCGCTGCACACACGGCCAAGGAGGCCCCACCCCGCTGCACACACGGCCAAGGAGGCCCCCCCGCTGCACACACGGCCAAGGAGGCCCCCCCCGCTGCACACACGGCCAAGGAGGCCCCCCCGCTGCACACACGGCCAAGGAGCCCCCCCCGCTGCACACACGGCCAAGGAGCCCCCCCCGCTGCACACACGGCCAAGGAGCCCCCCCCCGCTGCACACGGCCAAGGAGCCCCCCCCGCTGCACACGGCCAAGGAGCCCCCCCTGCTGCACACGGCCAAGGAGCCCCCCCCGCTGCACACACGGCCAAGGAGACCCCCCCCCGCTGCACACACGGCCAAGGAGGGCCCCCCCCCCCGCTGCACACATTGCTCCTATACAGGCTGACGCTTCTATGTGCAAAGCTAGTCAGCACTACAAGTATCGAGGCAGGAAACTACCCCACCGTGGCGCTCACCTGCTGTATACCCAGACAAAGGTAAAATATACTGTCCGGTTCATAGCGCTCTCCATTCGGTCGCGTTATCTCCTTCACAAACTGCGCCAAGCCATAGTTCAGCTCCGCAGCCGTACACGTGAGGATGTCCTCCTTTATTCGCATCGGTTTAGCTGAAGGAAAAATAAATAAAACAATATAAATATAGATATAAAAAACACTACTAAAAGAAACGTAGAAAGACATAAGAAGGAAACAAAACGTCTTTTCCAAACTTACGTCCAAAACGTATTTCCTCGGCTTTGCTGGGCTCTCCCCCTTCATACTTCCGCTGCACCCAGGACTTCCAGGCGTTCACACCGTACGTGTAACTCAGGCTGGTGGTCGTGCGCTGACTGGACGCCGAGTCCTGCGAGGAGCTCTCCCTCTCCGATACAATCATACGCTTAGGACCCTGCGGGACAGCGGAGGGTCAGCATTGTGTATATGGGGGATTAAAGAGACACATCAGGATGGGGACATAAACTAAGGGCATGATACAAGAGACAGACTGAAGACATAGTACAGGAGACGGTCAGAGACTGCAGACTTAGTACAGGAGACGGTCAGAGACTGCAGACTTAGTACAGGAGACGATCAGAGACTGCAGACTTAGTACAGGAGATGATCAGAGACTGCAGACTTAGTACAGGAGATGATCAGAGACTGCAGACTTAGTACAGGAGATGATCAGAGACTGCAGACTTAGTACAGGAGATGATCAGAGACTGCAGACTTAGTACAGGAGATGATCAGAGACTGCAGACTTAGTACAGGAGATGATCAGAGACTGCAGACTTAGTACAGGAGATGATCAGAGACTGCAGACTTAGTACAGGAGATGATCAGAGACTGCAGACTTAGTACAGGAGATGATCAGAGACTGCAGACATAGTACAGGAGATGATCAGAGACTGCAGACATAGTACAGGAGATGATCAGAGACTGCAGACTTAGTACAGGAGATGATCAGAGACGGCAGACTTAGTACAGATGATCAGAGACGGCAGACTTAGTACAGATGATCAGAGACGGCAGACTTAGTACAGGAGATGATCAGAGACTGCAGACTTAGTACAGGAGATGATCAGAGACTGCAGACTTAGTACAGGAGATGATCAGAGACTGCAGACTTAGTACAGGAGATGATCAGAGACTGCAGACTTAGTACAGGAGATGATCAGAGACTGCAGACTTAGTACAGGAGATGATCAGAGACTGTAGACATAGTACAGGAGATGATCAGAGACTGCAGACATAGTACAGGAGACGGTCAGAGACTGCAGACATAGTACAGGAGATGATCAGAGACTGCAGACATAGTACAGGAGATGATCAGAGACTGCTGAAATGCTATAGAAATTGTTGGAGACTGGGGACATGGACGGATAGAGATGAACACTTTCACAAGGCAGTAGGGAAAGTGCAGAGATTGTCTATAGGGGCCAGTGATGACCTTAATAAAAGTGGGAAAATGCCGCACACTGCCCTGATCCACAGGCTGGGCACCAGGACTGCAGGAAATGAAGACTCCACATTATGACATCATAGAGTGTAGGAACCTCTCGGCACCCCAATCCTCGGATATACTCACTTTCTTCACCACCTTCGAGGCATCTTGTTCTTGCGCTTCATCCGCCAGCCGCAGTCAAACAAATAATCCACGCTCTGATTGGCATCGGTTGTATCTGTCAAACACAAAAAGGTGACCATTTCAATCACGGTAAAACCGCGCCCTCACGTGGCCAGATTCACGCATTGCCTGCAATGTTTGGATGAGAGCCGGATGCTCCAACTTGTATAATCTGTGACACATGGGCGGCTTAGGAGGAGGAAGAATTTCTGGAGCCGATATACAACACAGCGCAGGAAATGGGCGGGTGAACTCCACCAGGGTGACCCCTTCAATACCGGGTGCCCCCTTCCTGCCCAGGACAATTTCAGCTCTCAGCGCTGTCACACTTTGAATGACAATTGCGCCGTCATGTTTTCCACACAAATAGAGCTTTCTTTTGGTGTTTTGTTTTTTGCTAAAAAAAGAAAGAAAAGTTTTTCACCGATTGGCGCTGATGAGGCTGGGCTGATGGGCGCTCATCGGGCTGCACTGATCATCAGTGTCCTGACTATCAGTGTAAATGTCCTGACACATTTGCTGATTACCGACTCTCCTCACACTGACGGCGCATGAGGAAAGGAAAAGCCAATAACCGGAAAGTGTGTTTACATGTGATCAGCCGATGGGGCTGGGAGCAGGTGGGCGCTGATGGGGCTGGGCACCGATGGGGCTGGGCACCGATGGGGCTGGGCACCGATGGGGCTGGGGCGCCGGTGGGGCTGGGCGCCGGTGGGCGCCGATGGGGCTGGGCGCCGGTGGGCGCCGATGGGGCTGGGCGCCGGTGAGCGCCGATGGGGCTGGGCGCCGGTGAGCGCCGATGGGGCTGGGCGCCGGTGAGCGCCGATGGGGCTGGGCGCGGTGAGCGCCGATGGGGCTGGGCGCCGGTGGGGCTGGGCACCGATGGGGCTGGGCGCCGGTGAGCGCCGATGGGGCTGGGCGCGGTGGGGCTGGGCGCCGGTGGGCGCCGATGGGGCTGGGCACCGATGGGGCTGGGCGCGGTGGGCGCCGATGGGGCTGGGTGCCGGTGGGCGCCGATGGGGCTGGGCGCCGGTGGGGCTTGGGCGCCGGTGAGCGCCGATGGGGCTGGGTGCCGGTGGGCGCCGATGCGGCCGGGCGCCGGTGGTGCTGCACTGATCCTGAATATCAGTGTAAATGTCCCGTCACAATTGCTGATTACCGACTCTCCTCACACTGACGGCGCATGAGGAAAGGAAATGGCAATAACCGGCAAGTGTGTTTACAAGTGATCAGCTGTGATTGGACACAACTGATCACATGGTAAAGGGCCGCTGTGATTGGTCCTTTAAACTGATCTGTGATCAGCTATGTCCCAAGGACACCACATTCCAGTGGGCTTTGTGGGGTTCTGGGAGGACACCCTCCCAGAACTAGACAAGCGCACTGTAGCCGTCCTTTGGCGATAGCGCAGTAAGGAAGCAGTAAACAGGCACTACCATTATACAAAGTGACACAGGAGGCCAGGGGCTGCCCTAAGACATTGAAGTTTTGGGACTCCTAGGTGAACTCGGACCGATCCATACCACTCGATACCTAGAGGTATTGCTTGGAGGTAGGGCCCACTTGCTAACTTTATTGATTACTCTGCATGTAATACATTGATTATTAGATTTCAACGCATGGACCGTCATATTATATAATCTGCACCTAATGTCTTCAGCGGTGTCTATAGTCATAGCCGTTCCTTTAATATCTTCTGATGACAAACAAATGGACATTCTGGTTATACTTCTGTTAACTCATTTTTGTACTTACAAACCTACATACAATAAAAGTCACCTTTATATAAAAAGAAAGGAAAGAAGGAGAAAAAAGAAGAAGAGGAAGAAGGAGGAGAAGGAAAAGGAGGAGAAGGAAAAGAAGGAGGAGGAGGAGGAGGAGAAGGAGAAGGAAAAGAAGGAGGAGGAGGAGGAGAAGGAGAAGGAGGAGGAGGAGAAGGAAAAGAAGGAGGAGGAGGAGGAGGAGGAGGGAAGGAAAAGAAGGAGGAGGAGGAGAAGGAAAAGAAGGAGGAGGAGGAGGAGAAGGAAAAGAAGGAGGAGGAGGAGGAGAAGGAAAAGAAGGAGGAGGAGGAGGAGAAGGAAAAGAAGGAGAAGGAGGAGAAGGAAAAGAAGAAGGAGGAGGAGGAGGAGGAGGAGAAGGAGAAGGAGAAGGAAGGAAAGAAGGAGGAGGAGGAGAAAGGAAAGAAGAAGGAGGAGGAGGAGGAGGAGGAGGAGGAGGAGAAGGAAAAGAAGGAGGAGGAGGAGGAGAAGGAGAGGAAGGAGGAGAAAGGAAAGAAGGAGGAGAAGGAAAGAAAGGAAAAGAAGGAAAAGGAGAGAAAGGAAAAGAAGAAAGGAGAAGGAGGAGAAAGGAAAAGAAGAAAGGAGAAGGAAGAAAAGGAAAAGAA